>CM062288.1:57252132-57852132 GCA_031216915.1 Pictodentalium vernedei | reverse complement strand
CCGTGGTGTTGCGGGATGCACCCTCGCGCTACCACCGCCTTGTTTTTTTCCGTGGATTGATTTTCAAAATGTTTGAAAATTTCATTTTTAGTATATTTAGTATAATAAACTTTGAGGGGCAAGGTTTTTAATCGACTTTAATCCCAAACAAATTATTGTAAATTCATATTTCGAGTCAAGCTGTATGAATTTGCATAATTTAATATTCTTACTGTTGCCAGCGTCACGTCAGGACGTCGCGATTCAGACATGAATAGAAATGAAAAGTTCACACATGCACTCCATAGCGTGTGTGTCCACCGTTTGCCTCTCAGATGGCAAGACATCGACGGCGCATGGACCTGATAAGTCTCTGGATGTCAGCCTGTGGTATTGCGTTCCACTCCTGCCTTAGAACATTACGTAAATAGCCTAACGTCTGAAGAACATGAAGTCGTACCCGACGGTGCAATTAATCCCAAAAATGCTCGATTGGCGACAAATCTGGCGAAAGTGGGGACCAGGGAAGAAGTTCGAAGCTCTGCTCCTCAAGAAAGTCGCGACAGATACGCGCCACGTGATATCGAGCATTGTCTTGTTGGAATAACAGCAATCCGGCGTTAGTGTTGAACAACGGGACAACAACAGCGTTAAGAATGTCGTCCCTATATCGCTTTCCATTCAGATTACCATCCATGAAGATCAACTGCGTTCGATGGTGCAAGGAAATTCCCGTCCAAAGCATTACACCATCCCCGCCGAAACGGTCGCATTTCCGCACGCAAGCATCAGAAAACCGTTCTCCTCGGTGACGATACACTCTTGCCCTACCATCAGCGCGCCGTAGACAAAATCGTGATTTATCACTAAAACGAACTGTGCTCCAGCGCTCTTGAGTCCAACGAACACGCTGACGTACCCATTTCATTCTGACGGTAAGATGACGTTTGGTAAGGATTGGTCCATGGTATGAACGCCTACTCCGGATGCCGTGTTCAGCGAGTCTGTTGCGGATCGTTTGTTCACTGATTCTATTGTTAGTTCTACCAGGAGAAATTGCTGCTGTCCTCGTCGCCGGAAGGAAGCGATCCCGCGAGTGAGACGTCCTGATGTGTCGGTCTTGTACAGGGGTTGTAACTCTTGGTCGACCTGAACGCGGTCGGTCGGCAGTAGATCCAGTAGTTCTAAACCTTTCAATGAGCAAATAGTTGCCACAGTGACTCCGAGAGAGCTCATCTGGAGGTATCCCAGCCTCATGCATATCAATGACACGCAACCCTTGATTTGGGGTTAACCTTGGCATTTTTTAAAATGTCGGAAAACTAAACCTAGCGTGGTTTCTCAATAACCCAGGCTCTCTAGCACAACATAACACAAAGAAAATCGTCGGTCACCCATTCAGTTCGACCTTCTCGGGTAGCGCGAGCTGTTTTGAAATCCGTAGCAAACTTGTATACGGTTGGGTGGACAACAGCAACATGTCATAAACTCTTTGCACGACTTCTTGTCCACAAACATGCAGCATTAGAACTATTATATTTCATCCTTTATGCTATTTTTTCACATTTGTTTCTCTTATAATCTCTTTTTTTGGACTCAGTATATCATCAGCCATAGTTATTGCAAGTACGAACGCATATAGGCGGTGGAATGATTTTACTTTTTATCAATTTCATTTGAGAAAATCGGCATTGCTATACAACAAGTTCACATTTTATGTATTCTACCGAAAACAATCTTCGAATGTTTGGAATCGTGAGGATAAATATCACCAATTTCATCAGAATAATGACCTGGCTTGAGAGTAACACTGCAAATTATCTCCCCGAGGAACCAATCCCTCCCCCCCCCCCACCCCTCTCTCCAGGCGTGAGCTGAGCGAGACATTGGTTTCAAGGGGAGGTAATCTGCAATGTTACGCTCAAGCCGAGGTCATTATTATTTTTATTATACCGAATGTTTTTTTTTTTTTGTTGTTTTATTTATACCATGATTAAATATTCTACAATATATGAAAAGCGTAGGACAAAAATTTTAGCTTTACACACCAACACGCCAGCAATGGGATTTCAAAAGTTACAATTTACACCTACAGTTGAACTGCATCTAAGTTGACCTTTGGTGACGTCGATCTGAATGCGAACTTGTCTAATTTTATCGCACGCGCGAAGAGCAAAATAAAAATTGCAGTTATTTATTACGCTTTTAAATGAGTTTACCCCATAAGACACTAAAAATTAACAAACATGCCTTGTCTCATGACAATAAAGCATACATAACTCGAAAACAGTATGTTATTTTGTTATTAAAATGAAAAAGGCCCTGTTTCTATTTCATTTCGGTGATAACATTGACAGCGGAAGTACCGACCACCGATGCTCATGTAAACAAAAACCGATTCACACGAATGTACGGCCGCTGCTCGGTAAAAATAATAGCGACCCTTAATAATCTGGCGACCGTGGTTTTAATAATATATACCCAAAGTAGCCGGTGTACCAAATGTTCACCACTCGTGCCAAAGGCTCGCGGTTAACACCACTTCACCACTCGTGGTGAACATTTGGTACACCAAGCTACTATGGGTAGATTCTATATTTATACACTTCTTGGCTGTCTACCTGTCTTTTGAAACAATTTAATTGAATACAGACTCTGAGGACGTAGCTTGGTCACATGTTATTCGTACTTTCGATGAACTGAAAAAAGTTCAGAAGCAAGGGTTAAGGATGACCTGTGTAAACTGTTCAGGAGTAGTTATATTCATGGGTGGATCTGTCCGATACTATTGCAGCCAGTAGAAGATCATGTTGACACCAAGTTGGTGATATTAGTGTGCCGACCAGCGCCATTTACAATTATGACCATAAAATTGTTAATATATCATACCGAACAAATGGGTTTTTTCAATTCCTCAATGTCCGTATTAAAGCTTATGAAACAGCATTTCCAGTGAACCATATTCATCCGAACAAAAAATTCATCAAAATGCAGCCTTGGATGACAAAGGTACTTGTTATATCTTCCAGCAAGAACTCAAATTACAGAATGAACTGAACATTCGAAATTATAAAAAAAACTGTTGCCGAATTTTCAACAAACTTATAAAACAATGTAAAGAAATTTTCTACAAAGGTATCTTGCGGGGAAATCAAAATAATACACGAAAATCATGGCAGATCCTACATAAAGCATTCAGTAACGCAAAATGTATAGCCACACTGTCCTCGTCATTTTCTCAAAATAATGATGAATTAAATGCCCCGCGTGTTATAGCCAAAAAATTTAATACATTCTTCGCCAACGTTGGGAAGCTAACATCTGAATAGATAGTAAAAACAAACAAGAGTTTTACTCTGACTACATGAACAACAATTTTCAGAAAAAATCTTCTAACGCCAACATGTCCTCAAGATGTTAGCTCTGTGATAAATAAACTGAAATCCACATTGTCAAGAGATTGTGATGGCATTTCAATACAGCTTCTCAAACAAACGATGAACGAAATTGTATATCCTCTTTCACATATTATTAACAGTTCCTTTAGTAATGGTATAGTATCAGATAGGAGCCTATTTTTAAAGCTGGTGATAAACACTATTTCACGAACTACAGGCCAATTCGTCTGCTATCTGTATTTTCAGAGGTATTGAAAAAGCTCATGTCCGCCAGAGTTACACACTTTTTGGATACATACAATGTCTTAAATCCTCAACAGAAACACTGCAGTATAATTCATCCTGTCCTTCGACTCTTACATAATGTCGCAACAACGGTATTAGAGGACTTAAGAAAATATGATTCAAACGTTATCTGTCCAATAGATTTCAGTTAGTGTTGTGTTGAGAACACAATTCGGAACTAGCTGAAGTAAGCTGTGGTGTTCCCCAAGGCTCAATACTAGGTTCCATATTATTTCTCTTATACATTAACGATCTTGTTAATACAGCGTCATTACACCTATTATCTTTTGCCATTGATACAATCACATACGAGACTGGCTCAGATGCCCACATATTCACTGCGAATTTTAATGAAGAACTTAAAAACAATTTGAATGGTGTTCTACCAATCACTTAATATTAAACGCAAATAAAACAACATGTATTTTCTAAACTCATGTAACAATATATTTATTAACAATGAAATAATAAATAAAGTAGGAGTAATAGCAGTAACCTGCAAAAACATCTATTTATCAACAATTAAAATAAGAAATAAAGTAGGAGCTACCGAACCCGAAAATCACTGAAATGTCTTTGGGATAAACATCGATGAACACTTTTTTTACAAGGCCCATATATCCCTAATCCACTCTAAAATAGCCTGTGCCAACTATAACAATAACGTTAAAACTCTTTCCCTAACCTGAAAAGCAGACGACACTTGCAAAAATAATTCTTGAATGACTAATTATTTTCATTTTTGTCTCAGAAACATAGATTATGACCCCTCGTTGGAACGAGCTCGACGAGCTCGTTCCAACGAGGGGTCATAACTTATGTTTTTGAGACAAAAAATAAAAAAAATAATGAAAATTAATTGGCGATTTTTGAGAATAGCGCTGGCCGGTTTTGGTCGTTACGTTAGGTAAAGGATTAAGAACATTCTGCCTCATGAAACAAGGAAAACGTTTTTATTATGCTCTAATTCACAGCCATTTCACATGTGGAATTCAAGTTTGGCGTACCTCTAAAACAATAAGAAAACTAGTGGTTAAGCAAAAGTACACATTTCGCATAATTAATGATAAACGATGCAATGTTCAAGCCGATCCCCTGTTTTAAAAAAGATGATTGACGCAATGGCAGTATATCGGCATCTTTTAAGAATATTTTTAGCATCGTGGCACATTCATCGGGTAGGATTACATGACAGTCTGGTTTCTTGCAATAGAATAACTCGAACTAAATCTTGGGACCTTCTGCCAGTATACACATACCTGAGAATATGGAATGTATTGAACAGTACGATTCGTAATATTTTTGATAGGAAACTGTTTAGGAAAACTCTAACTTCCAATATCCATACGTCATGATGTTCATTGTAATGTCCCCTACTGTCCTGACAGGAAAACTCTAACTTCTAATACCCTATCGTCATGATGTTCATTGTAATGACCCCTATTGTCCTGATAGAAAAACTCTAACTTCTAATACCCTATCGTCATGATGTTCATTGTAACGACCCCTATTGTCCTGATAGAAAAACTCTAACTTCTAATACCCTATCGTCATGATGTTCATTGTAACGACCCCTATTGTCCTGATAGAAAAACTCTAACTTCTAATACCCTATCGTCATGATGTTCATTGTAACGACCCCTATTGTCCTGATAGGAAAACTCTAACTTCTAATACCCTATCGTCATGATGTTCATTGTACGACCCCTATTGTCCTGATAGAAAAACTCTAACTTCTAATACCCTATCGGCATGATGTTCATTGTAACGACCCCTATTGTCCTGATAGGAAAACTCTAACTTCTAATACCCTATCGTCATGATGTTTATTGTAATGACCCCTACTGTCCTGATAGAAAAACTCTAACTTCTAATACCCTATCGTCATGATGTTCATTGTAACGCCCCCTATTGTCCTGATAGAAAGACTCTAACTTCCAATACCATATCGTCATGATGTTGATTGTAACGACCCCTATTGCCCTGATTGCATACCGTGATTCAAGGGGTGGACAGTTATTCTTCCCAATCCACAACAAAGGTATCAGATAGTTTTCAATATCGCCAATGGCGTTGCGATGTATCCAGTCTGGAAACCCCGTCTTGCCCAAACTGGCTGACTCATCCGCTTCACTGCGTACTAAATATAAAAATCACCATTTGTTCGGCATGATATATTAACAATTTTATCTTCATAATTTTGAATGGATCGTGCCGGCAGACATAGGTCATCCTTAACGTTTGCCTCCAAACTTTTTTCAGTTGATCGAAAGTATGAATATCATATGTCTGTCGTATGACCAAACTACGTTATGACAGTCTGTGTGTAATTGGATTGTTTTATAAGACAAGTAGACAGCCAATATGGATATATTATTATTAGGTTTTTTTTGTACATTTGTTGTATTTATTTTAAAACTTTTTGCATACTATAAATAAAAATATCTGAACCTGCATCTGACTCTGATTTGATCAAAGAATATTTATTTCCCAAAATATTCACATAAGCCGGATAATCGTGCAAGTACAAATTTTGATGATCAGACAATAACCTTAAAGTTGGTAAATGATTGTTTCCACAAACCATAAAAATAATACATATGTGTTATGTGTACATTGTGCTTTTACAAAATCTGTTTTTACGACATGATTGGTTTTGGGAGACGAAAAGCTACGAGTCGAGTCACGATGAAAGATTGTATACAAGCACAATGAGTACGTAACATTTTTATCTATCCTTTAGGCTTCAGTCAACAAACCCGATCACCATCACTTCCCAAAATTAGTCGTTAACAAACAAACAGCCACACTCAACTATCAAAATAATGGGGTTTCATTTTTATTTCTCTCAACCCAACGGCACATGAGGAAATTCCTTCAACATGAACGAAATTGTACATGTAATAAAAAATAATATCACTCAGCCCAAGTATGCCTTTTCCGTCGGGCAATAATGTTTCTAACCAAATTCAATTCAAATGATGAGGTTACCCAAGGGGAAGATGGGTCGTTGGCGAAAACAACTAAGTAATTATATCTTTGTAGTGCGCAAGAGTAGATTTAAATACATGACCTCATTTCATTCATAATTTTGGAAGCGTGCAAATCACAACGAGATTGACGTGTTTCAAAATATTTTCGCAGTAACTTTCAATTTTTGTAATTCATCTTCATCTTTCTTGTTTTTGGTGTTTTGGTTGGTGGATTGTTTGTGTACTGGGTCGTGCAGTTTCTTGAAACATGAAGTGCATGTTGAGGCGAACTATATGCATCGTTCATTGCTGCATAACAAGGTTTTGAAGGGAATGATCTGTGATTGCCAGTACCACTGAAATAGTCCAGTTAAAAAGAATAAAAACAATTTTAACATGTATTAACGAGGTTGATTACATTAAGAAATGATAGTATTGATGTGGGCTCGTGTGATAAAATATAGAATAAATAGGTACTAGGACCGGTAATCAGATTTAAAACACGAGTAGGGTAAGGGCAAGCCGAGTGGTTAAAACCCTTATGCTACAAGTGGTTTCAATCTGATTAACGACCCCAGTACCTATTTGTTTTATTTATACCATGCTCTTAACAAAAAATCGACTTTGTCACTTAAAATAGAGATAAAACGACACTTTCTATCGCAAACACATGGACAACATGTTTTGTTTACATCTGCGCCGGTAGGCAGTACTACCGGCTGCACGTGAATGCTTGACAGCTGAACACATCGTTAGAGTTGATTGAATTTACCTTGCACCAAATTATTAATAACAATTCTTACATTTTATTTTAAATATTTAAGTATTTTAAACTTAAAAGGTCATTGCACGTAGTAGATAGTTTCCCAAAACGTCGTATGTTTGCATGAAACATCGCGAAGTGTGAATGC
Organism: Pictodentalium vernedei; assembly: GCA_031216915.1. NCBI lineage: Eukaryota > Metazoa > Mollusca > Scaphopoda > Dentaliida > Dentaliidae > Pictodentalium > Pictodentalium vernedei. Next base: position 57,844,587 of record CM062288.1, on the reverse strand, counting down.
ATCGAAGTTGGCAAATTGGGTCCTGTCAAACGTAAAGTTGGATGGAATTCCGACTATGGGTGTCATTGGGTGTCATCTCCCATGGGTGTCATTGAGTGTCATTTTCTTAACCGCAGTTGATGCTTTACATCGGAAGTGGGGTTAAAAGCCAAAATTTGTCAAACAGGCTTTTCTCAAGTAGTAACGTAGGCGAGCACGGTATAAATAGATATTTTAGTGATACTCTGACATGATTAAAACAAGTGCAATGTAAAAGAATGTGCTCCACTCTCAGCATCTGTTGGCAAGGAGCACACTATGGTCACATTTTACCCTCTAACTAAAACAAATGTATAAGTCTTGTATGACCAATACGACATCGTGTCAGAATTACATGATCTTTTCTATAAAGGTTACTATAAGGATGTTTATCATTAATAGTTAGGCGGAAAGCGGTGAAGCTTGTTATGTGTCACTCCTCCCCATTCCGCCTGCCACATTGATTTGAGGAAGGTACTAATACAGTACGTAGAGAGTGGATTGTAACTAAATCACCCGCGGAGTGGAGTTATCACCCAAACTATAACTTTCGTATTTAGTATATATCCACTAAAACCACAAGCAATGTTTCAGCCAATGGACCTCCGGGTTTAACCCGGAGGTCCATTGGCTGAAACATTGCTTGTGCTTGTTATGCTTTGCAATAAATTTGCAATTATTGATTGGGTGGAATCTCCACTCTGTGGGTGATTTAGTGATAATACACTCTCCACGTACTGTATGTGGTTTGAATTGAAAGGAATTTTCGAATCAGTGATAGGTTTGTTTAAAGCCAGTTTCGCTGCATTGTCTGTCCGTGTCTTACATGAGATACCAACATGTCCAGGTAACTAGCAAAAACATGATATCATATTGATCAAACATTACAGTATTCAACTTCTCACAAAGTTCCAAAATGAGAGGCTCTTCAATCCGTGGTTGAATAAAGCTAGCAAAAAGGAAAGAGTGGTCGTAAAATATAATCGTCTTCCTTTCCTGTACATTGTCGATATGTTCAAACACTAGTTACAAAGCTTCAACTTCAGCTGCGAAAACAGAATTTTTATTTGGTAGTGTAAACCCAATTTGTTACGACTGTCATCACTCAAGTCCCATAACACATATTCATTTGAAGTCTTCAACGCTCATGATTCCTATTTTGGCCAATGCATTGTTTAGTTCATACAGCTGCAAACTGTCACTTCTATTTAACTTTGAAAAGGTTGCTTCCAGTATATTCTACAGGTAGGCTATATATGTCTTGACAATATTTTTAAATCATTGTTGCCTGTCTGTAAAAGCAGTCAACAATGAAGTGGAAACACCGTAAAGTTATCTGCAGTTGGGAGTGTTCAGGTTCAGCCATGCCTTGGCGGTGTAGTTGGAATACTTGCCAGACGGGGTTATAGTTCAAACACTCAGGACATTCGTTTGTAATTAAATGATGGTAGTTGTGACGCATGGGCTTCCCAACATCTTGTTTTATTAGCACGAACCGGACTCAGAATTGGTCCCGCTGGGGCCGAATCGACCACAGACCTCCAATTGCATGATACAGTACACTGGCCGTGAACTGGTCGTAATCCACAGGTGGGCAATGATGTCCACGCATGTGTTTACCAGGTAATATCAACATCAGCAAAATTTTAATTAACGAAGCACCGGGTTGTACCCGATGCTTCATTAATTACATTTTTTGATGATTATTCCTATAATTGGTGTTTGGAATCTAATATTATTGTCTGATATGATTCGAGGTTCAATTCGGGAACCTTGCCAAATCGACTCATTTAAAAGGAACGGTACTTCACAAATTACAAACATTTCATTGTTTACCTGATAAATACAAATTATCATGATAATGTGCATGTCCTGTGATTTGTATCAGATTCGGTCCAGAATGGGATCTCAACGAGCCGACTTTGCCGGCGAGTTGTGATCCCATTTTTTGGACACTACCGAGAATCTGATGCAAATCACAGGACATGCATATTATCATGATAATTAATTTATCTAACAATTCTGTCACATAAGCAGATTAAATCTTAACCCTTTACCCAACGTAACGGCCAAAACCGGCCAACGCTATTCTCAAAAATCGCCCGTTGATTTTCATTTTTTGTGTTAAAAACATAGGTTATGAACCCTCGTTGGAACGTCGAGCTCGTTCCAACGAGTGGTCATAACCTATGTTTTTTAGACAAAAAATGGAAAAAAATAGTTATTCAAGAATTTTTTTTTGCAAGTGTCGTCTGCTTTTCATGTTAGGTAAAGGGTTAATTTTTTTTTTAAACATTTTCGGGACATAATGTTCGGTCGATCACTGAAACGCACATAGAATGTATCCATGCGCCTGTTATGATAGCCCGTAGCGCTACCGAAAACGAGTCGTCTATATGATACGGAAACAGAATGAGTCGTCTAAATGATACGGAATCGGAACACATTACGTATCGTTTCTCATGGTTTTCAGGCCAAAATCTGTATGAATGTTAGATAAAACTAGGACACCGGTGAACTCAATATGCAAAACAGCAAATCATTTTCCAGATCACTGGAAGGAATCTTGCTCCTTTCATTAGGACAGGACACAACGAGGATGAAGTACATCATTCCATCATCATCATTCCACTCATGCTTACTCCCTTCAGCTGCCAAATATACAACTCCAGCTGTAACACTTCTGTTTTTCATCTTGATTTTTGTCCATACTATTTCGCTTTCCAATTGATTTGTTGTATTTACTTTTGATAAGTCTGTGATTCTCACAGGGCCTAACTCATTCTTCACATACATACCTACACCCCCTCCCCTTTTCTGGTCTTCTGATAGCCCCACCCTAATTTACACATTCCCCTTCATCTGGTCTGTCCTTTCATCCTATCTAATCCACGTCTCACTAGGGCTTATCAAATCAAGAGACTCATCCTCCACCAGGGTCGTAATTTCAATTTCATTCCTACGGAGACTCTGAATGTTACTGTTTCCTATTTTGAAAACGCGTGATTTCTATGAGATGCTATATTTATCTCTTTGTAGGGTCCCCTTTTTCTATCTTTTTTACATTTGCCCTCCCTATTTTGCTTTTGCATCCAAACTTTTCCCATCCACTCTGCTTTATGCCAAAAAAGGTTCTACTAACTGTAACAAGTTCCTATCCGACGCCGCCGTACCCTTTGAAACCAGGTGAGACCACCCCTACCATATAACTCCCGCGTCCATCTGAATATCCCCCAATAGTCAATAAAGTGTACCCCACGATACTTGCATTTCTCTGATTCCTCGTTTACCTCAAAATAATTCTAGAGTTTCGTTCACTCCCTCCACCCATCACTGTAAGAAGCTCTGACACTACTACAGTCGCATTTCTTCTATGTAACTTTGTCATCAAGTCCCTGTATATATCCCTGTATATATTCGTAAGTACAGGATAAACCCCCAGAGTTGAAGCCTCTCCTGCATTTAATGCGCGTCTTCGGCACGTGTGAAATACAGGTAAGACTTCAACATTACGTCGCCTGAGTGCTAGAATGTCCCTATAGGGGGACATAGGATATTCTAACACTCAGGCGGCGATTAGTCGTTGATTCCTGTCCCATCTATTCTATGACGAATGAAAGGTTTTAGCGCGTTCGAAGGCGCGCAGGGACGATGTGGGATTTACAAATCCCTTGCGACCCGATTAACCTTATTTTATTTCACTTGGATCACACAGGCCTAGCTTTCCTATTGCCTCAAACGGGTCTGAGGGGGTATGCACGCGGCTAGAATTTCAGGCAGTTTACGTCGGAGTGATAGATTCTCAATAATCAATCCCTCAACGCCATTAAGAGTATTAGACTCTATTCGGTTCCAGCTTGGCGATGGTAGAGGTTTGAGTCCCACCATGGTGGGGAGCCAGAATATAATGTTGTGCGATGGCAAATTTAAAGGAAGAAGAGAAAAGAAAACCAAACAGCAACGCCGGTTTGTTAGCGGCCCTGGTATATGACCACAGCGGTTACAAAAAGGATTGGAGAAAGCTCCAACAGTTTAGTTTTGAAAAACCGGGAGTCATCCATCAAGCCTTCAGGGAGATAGGATGCCGTATGTGATTATGGGGTATCTGGTTATCCTTCGGGAATTCCAAGGCCATCTCCGTCCTCTGGCGTTTGGCTGAAGTTGGCATCGTGGCATCGTTAAACGTTGTCTTGTCTTGAACAAATTTGTTTACTTTTTCTTTGAGCTCATCATCAAACCTCATGGGGAAGATGATACTTCTTAAGGAGCTCAGCGAAGGCGCCAGCCTTCGCCTTGTCATCCAGGGCCATAGTTCCACCGCTGATCTTAAGAGCCTTACTGTTGGCGTCTTTATGTTTTTGTCCAGTAAGGGTTTTAAAAGTATCCTAAAACTTTTTAGGCTCCCTGAATCCATTAGATTTTCCGTTGCTTTTTCCCATCTCACGCGATTGTCGTTTGCTACTGCTTTTTTAACTTCGCCGTGGAGGCGATTATACACAGCTTTAAGTTCGACCTTTTTAGTTGGAAGTTGTTCTGATTTGTATGCACGGGAGGCCTTTCTTTTTTGTTATATTATTTGGAGTGTGGTTTCAGTTATTCTGTTGGCCCGCGGTTTAACTGTCTGTTTGGGATAAATCTCATCAAGAGTGTTGTTAATGACTTCACTGAGATTGGTACATGCTTGTTCGAGCTCGCAGGTATTCATTGGGTCGATTTTATTTATTTTAACCTGAATTATTTTTCTGAAGAGGTCCCAGTCAATTTTGGATAGATTCCTCCTACTCATTGTGGGGTATCTTGTGGGTCCGGTGCAAGAGTGTAATGTGGCATGAACAGGAAGGTGGTCGCTACCTAAATCATCGTCCCCCACAAATATGTCTATCATTTGATTAGTTAGTGATTTACTGGTTATAATAAGGTCAAGGATGTCGGACTGGTGGAGTGTGTTGTTACTGACGTGGGTAATGTCTTGGTCGTTATTGAATACAAAAAGATCAAATTGTTCGATGATATTGAAGAGGGCGTCGCCATTGGGCTCTGTTTCATTACATCCGAAAACCTGATGTTTGGCATTGAAATCACGTAAGAAGATACAGGGTTTGTATTTCTTCACAAGGAATTCAAAGACATTGCTTTCAACTGGGTTTTTTTGGTTCATTATAATATGAGATTACGGCAACTTTTTTGTGATCTAGTTCAATCTCAGCAGCAATCATCTCTGCGTCGAGGTGATCCCTTGATATCTTTTTATATTTTAAGTCCTGCCATATGAGGAGAGCGACTCTGCCTCCACGTTGTGTGGGACGGTCTCGTCTAATAATGTTGAATCCACTCAGCACAATGTCTTGCTTGGCTTCAACCATGTTTCGTTGATACCAATTACATCTGCGTTTGTGAAGTAATCGGACATCTGTGAGCTTTTGCAGTTAACGCTTCGAGCGTTCCACTGAATTATTTTCAACTTATCCATAATTGGTCAGTACCTGACGTAACTGTACTAGTTAACTTGTTATGGGTGTGATTTATATTTTACTCGTGGCGGCTTCTATTAGCAAAGAAGAGATTTGAGTTCGATATAGCTTGGATGCTGTTTTCCCAACTTCTTTACATATGTCGGAAAGACTGACGTCGAAGTGTTTGTTCATTATATTAAAAATTGAACCAGCCATTAGGCTGCACATCGAATGCGAAGAGGTTGAGATTTCTACGCTGTTGACATTCATAGCTTTGAGTTATATGTCGGTTTTAACTTGTTTTGTAGTGGGGACAGCCCCGATAATTGCTTGGGTGTTGCCCATTACAATTTGGGCATTTCAGTGTTGAAACCTTGCATGATTTTGTTAAATGTTTTTCGCCGCATTTCATGCAACGCAATCCTCCTTTGCATTAGTTCGATATATGGCCAAATTTCTGGCATTTATGACACTGTGTGGGCTGAGGCAAAACACGATACTCCTCAGTCTCATATTTGTGTCCGTTTATACAAACACCTTTGCTAGTGAAGTTCCGTTTTGTGGCCCTATTGGGGCTTTTTACTTTAATTTGCCACGTAGGGTTGCCTGTAGCCTTAGATGTTAGTCTGCCCCACGGGTATTCCGACAGGGCAACGTCACTATCCCCATCATTAATCTTTGTGTGAACCCTTGTGGCGACTACGCAAGGGTTCAGCAGCGGTTAATGTTGTTGTTTATTCGTCTGGTGTTTGGCCGTATTATCGTTTCGAGGTTGATTAGAAAGGGCTCTTGCCTTGTTGGCGAACGATACACCACTGTCAGTGGTGAATGTTGGCGTCGCCGGTCTCGTTTCCGTTGCGTTATTGTCCGCCGATTTCCCATCATTATGGATCTCCGCACTGGTTGTTACAACTGTAACATCCATGGTGTCCGAGGTCTCAACGACAACAACACCCGGGTTATCGGTGTCTGTCGACGCTTTCCGGGTTTGCTTAGCCACCGTTTCTATTTCCAGGGGCTCACCATTTTCTTGGAAGTCTGTATATAATTTTCTTTTCGGTCGGACGTAATCTGATTAACCACATCACAGGTGGGAACAGTAGTTGCCTCTTGCTCTATGAGCGTACGCAACCAGTTATCTTGACTGGCGGTAACGAGTTCCGACCCCTGAGTTGGTGGTACATCCAAAGAGATGGCGTGCATACTCTTGCCCTTTTGTTTAGAGCTTCCGTTGCTGGAGCACGAACCCAAACCTGATTTATTTCTACTTTTTCCCTTTTTTCCAGATGCCAACTTATTTTCCCTTTTTGATTCCTCCGACGCTTTTATTAGCTCCAATTTTTCTTTCTCGAACTGTTCTTTTTGAGCCCTAAGATCCGAGCGCAAACCCTCAATAGTGTCCTTCAGTCTGGCTATCTCTTTTTGAAACCAGACATCATCGATGTTAAATCCACTATCGAAGTGGGTTCAGTGGTGGAGTTCGTTGACATTACTCTCAGTTTAGTTATCAGTTATTGCCTAAGTTGTCAGCTAATTATTGGTAGAATGTTTAGTTGAAGTATATTTTAGTTTTAACAGAGCAAAGCAGACAGAAAATAGACAGAGTTAAAGATAAACACTTACAAAATTACACTAGAGTGCATAGAAGCGGTACAGAGAACAATAGGCTTTGTTAATATCCAAGCTGTGAGATGTATTCAGTCAGGAGCTTTAACAGACACGCCCGATCAGTGTGATTGTCAACTTAGTATTCTACTTGATATGAGTTCTGTATTAAAACCACAATTAAACCTGAATAAAGTGGATAAAGCTAATATTACAACGAAAACTATCACCTACGACGGTCTGTTCACATTCTTGCTTGTGTAACAGACCCCACTAACCCCGCCCCTTTTAATTCACACCACAAGCGGTACCTTGTAAGGTTTTGGGTGAAGCCAGTGTTACAAGTCTTTCTCCGTTGAGGAAGACTTGCAGAATGGCTCCATTCAAAACAATAAGAGGGTCCCAATGGGGGGTGGGGGGGGGGGGGGGGGGTGGGCAGCAATTTGGAAAAAAACGAAAGGGCATAAAGAATCAGGTACGATTTCCCAATATCCATTCTCTAGGGGCTAACAAAACTAAGGGATTCAATAGACAAGATTATAATGTCCCTGTATATATCCCTGTATATATTCATAAGTACAGGATCAACGACCCGAGTTGATGCCTCTCCTGTATTTCATGCGCGCCTTCGGCACGTGTGAAATACAGGTAAGACTTCAACATTACCTCGCCTGAGTGCTAGAATGTCCTATGTCCCCTGGGGGACATAGGGCATTCTAGCACTCAGGTGACGAAATTTATTCGTTGATTCCTGCCTCATCTAATCTACTTGATATGAGTTCTGTATTTGAACCTCAATAAAGTGGATAAAGCTGATATTATAACGAAAACTATCACATTCTTGCTTGACACTGTTTTATGTCAAATCATTTCATTCTCCGCATTACGTCATTCAGATGTGTAACAAGCAAACGGATGCATTGTTACTTGGGATTTCATATGTGGTGTACCCAGCACATTTCCCGCTATCTGTATTACGTTGTAATGCGTAATGTTGAATACACACAGTGATCGTGGTATAATATTTTTTATTCATTTATTAATTTGGTCTGGTTCGTTTTTACGAAGAATGGTTATGTTTATGAGTTTTGTAAACCAGGTAAGATTTAATGTGTCCAAAATATCTGTCAGTAAGTTTTGCACCTTCATATTTTATGAGGTTTTCACTTTTGAATATATACTATTTAAGTACGGCACCTTGCATACAGCGAGGGTGGGTGGGGGAGTGTGGGTTGTTACTGAACTGGCGGCGGAGTGTTGAATCTAGATAAGTATTATAATCTTTATTATATGATAGCCTGTGGATTGTCGCAAATTATCTAAAAGATATTTCTTGACATTCATCGACTTGATTGGTAACGAGGAATATCCCTTAATAGCTTTCTAAATGACGTCATGCTTTGGCGCATCACTTCGCCTTCGATACTGCTACAAGCGATTCAGTGTCGGCTTTTCCAGCAGTGCCAGGCGTTAATGCGTTTTCAAGCCGTTCTACTGGTTCTATGACTGAACAATTATATTATAATAATAACTTAATAAAATAATAATAAGGAAAAATAAGATGAAAATAAAGTGACATCGAGAGTGATATTGAGCGTTGAACTCGGTGACGATTCGCCCAGGAAGTTTGCTTTTTTTTGGGGGGGGGGGGATGAGTCGGCGCACTCAATTCTAAATTCCCTGTTGTATATTGACATTTAAAATGTTCTAAAAATTATCATTAATGAAAAATATGAGAATATTCTCAATTGTAGTATGATAATTATTAGATTTCATCTGTGAGTTGAACAATTAGTTGTTCAAATTACCGTGGAAAAGCGGGATTATTTTTTATGTTTGGGTGATTTTTTGTTTGTTTTAAAACGTACGTGTTTGCTGTAGTATCGGGTTGATTATTGCGCAGTATGGTTATTTGTTGTTTGTTTGGCTTTTAAATGCCATAATTTATGAGTTTAGTGAACCAGGTAAGATTTAACATGTCCAAAATATCCGTCAGTAAGTTTTGCACCTTCATATTTTATTGGGTTTTCGCTTTGGAGTATGTACTATTTACGTACAACACATGGAGAGTGTATTATCACTAAATCACCCGCAGAGTGGAGATTCCACCCAAGCAATAATTGCAAATTTGTTGCAAAGCATAACCAGTACAAGCAAAGTTTCAAGTTAAACCCGGAGGTCCATTGGCTGAAACACTGCTTGTGTTTTTTGTCGATATGTACAAAATTTGAAAGTTATAGCTTGGGTGACAACTCCACTCCGCGGGTGATTTAGTTATAATCCACTCTCCACGTACTGTAAGGCACCTTGCATACAGAGAGGGAGGGGGGGTTGTTAATGAACTGGTGGCGATTGTTGAATCTAGATAAATATTATATATATTTATTTATTTATGATAGCCTGTGAATTATCGTACATTATCTGAAAGATACTTCTCGACCATCGATTTGATGAGTAACGAAGAATATCCTTTAGTAGCTTCCTAAATGACGTCACGCTTCGGCGCATCACTTCGCCTTCGATACTGTTGCAAGCGATGCAGTGCCGGTTTACCAGCAGAACCAGGCGTTAATGCGTTTCCAAGCCGTTCTGGTGGTTCTATGACTGAAAAATTAAATTATAAAAATAATAAAGTAATAAGGAAAAATAATATGATGAAAATAAAGTGACACCGAGAGTGATATTGATCTTTGAACTGGGTAACTTTTCCGAAAAACTTTGTTGATCGATTCTGCCAGGAAGTCTTTTTTTTGTTGGATGAGTCACCGCACTCAATTCCAAATTCCTTGTAAATTGACGTTTAAATTGTTCTAAAAATAAACATTAATTAAAAATATGAGAATATTCTCAATTGTAGTATTATAATTATTTGATTTCTTCTGTGAGTTGAACAATTAGTTGCTTAAATTATCTTGGGAAAGTGGGACTATTTTTTATGTTTGGGTGATTTTTGGTTTGTTTTAAAACATACGTGTTTGCAGTAAAATCGGGTTGATTACTGCGCAGTAAAATGTACGTAGCGTATAATAAAACGAGAATCTACGCTATTTTAACCCTTTATCTAACCTGAAAAGCAGACGACACTTGCAAAAATAATTCTTGAATAACTCATTTTTTTCATTTTTTTGTCTCAAAAACATAGGCTATGACCCCTTGTTGGAACGAGCTCGTTCCAACGATGGGTCATAACCTATGTTTTGAGACAAAAAATGAAAAAAATAATGAAAATTAATTGGCGATTTTTGAGAATAGCGCTGGCCGGTTTTGCCGTTACGTTAGGTAAAGGGTTAATGAACATCGAGAATTATCTCATTCGTGTGGACCTGAAAATATTATTTTTAACTCATGCAAGTGCTAGTGAAAAACAAAACTTTCAGGTCGACACTTATGAAAGAATTCCGATACTCACTAAGATAGCGTAAATATCCTCTATACATTTTGTGAAAAATAAGGGACACACGCTTTCAAATGACGTTGCCAAAAACCTCTCTTGTGTTTTCTATGGTTTGGGTTGAGTGAAAAATCAGCTCCACTGAATTTTATAGATAACAAACTAGTCTATAGATAATGGGAGCACGGAGGCTCAGTAGTTAATTTCAGACTTCAAACCGAGAGGTCGACGGCTCAATCCTAATCAGCAAGGCACTTAACCCTTTACCCAACGTAACGGCAAAAACCGGCCAGCGCTATTCTCAAAAATCGCCAATTAATTTTCATTATATTTTCACTTTTGTCCCAAAAACATAGGTTATGACCCTTCATTGGAACGAGCTCGTCGAGCTCGTTCCAATAAGGGGTCATAAACTATGATTTTGAGACAAAAAATGAAACAAATTACTTATTCAAGAATTTTTTTGCAAGTGTCGTCTGCTTTTCATGTTAGGTAAACGGTTAATCGGCTACACTGGACTTTTATAGATGATCCACTAGTCTACAGACATGGGAACACGGTGTCTCAGCAGTCAACGGTTTACGAGATAAACTCCTGCATAGCGACGAGGAGATAGCAGATGGGGACTTGAAGATCCCAGGGCTATTGTTTGCAGACGATATGGTGCTAGTGTCAGAAAGTGAAGAGGGGCTAGCGAAAATGCTGGGAATTGTTAGGAAAGATGGGGGCAAATGGAGACTCGAACTTAATGAAAGCAAGAGCAAGGTTATACCTGTGGGCCGCAAAGTGGACCCCACTCGTAGGTGGATAGTGGGGGAGTTCTGCATTCCCGAAGGGAGCAGCAAACTTCTTAGTGTAGAGGAGACAGGTGACTACGAGTATTTGAGGGTAAATATAAACATTACAGGAAGAGGCATGTACCGAAACCACACAAATAAACTGATTCTGAAGGGGAAGCGAAACCTTAACCAAATGAAACTTATAGGGAGAAACAGTTTCAATAAGGTTTTCGTGGGAAAACCATTTGGGAAATTGTGGGTCTGCCATGTATAACATACCGTACGGAAGTGATACCCCTAATCCAGACGGCCGTGAAGAGCTTGGAAATCCTGCAGAACGAGACAGGCCGATGGATAACGGGGTCGATTAATACCGCAGCGCTAGAAGCAATCAGGGGTGAGCTTTGGTGGATGGGGTTCAAGGACAGGATAGTCCTATTGAAACTCGATTATGTGTTAAGTCTCCTTTACAGCCGATGGTGTAAAGTAATGTTCCTGGGAATTTTCAACTCAAATATCAAGACGGGGTGGATGGTCGAAGTGAAGGAGTTAGTAGAGAACTACTCATTGGAGATCTCGGACCTAGACGTTGGGGCAAACTAGGGTAAAAAATCGTCAGAGAAGGGGTCATGGAGGATTGTAACCATAATTGGCGAGAGGGGGTCAAATCAAAGATGTCTTTGGGTGGCCTGCGTGATAAAGAGAAGCCTGGTTTTGAAGAGTACCTTAATGGAACGTTTGGGGGGGGGGGTCACTGTTGTTCAAACTGAGGTTACGGTACCTGGAGTTGGGACGAAAAATTGGGGGAAAACAGTGAAAAGGAGTGCCAGGTGTGTAATTTGGGCGTGGTGGAGACCCTGGAACACTTTCTTCTAGAATGCCCAAAATACCAGTCTAACAGAATAAGATTCACTGGGAGTACAATGGGGAAGAGGGATGGGAGAATGAAGACATGTGGTTAGTAGTAGACTCAATGGAGAGGGTTAATATGCTAATCGGAGAGATTGGGAAGAATGGGGCAAGGGATGTCATCAAGCAGTTCGTCTCCGAGTGTTGGGAGGAGAGAATAAGCGTGGGAATAGGGAGGCAGTTGGGAGTACAGGGGTAACCAAGGCCTTCTCATCCGAGAACCACAACAAATCAGCCGCCGGCCAAAGTGTTATTAGTTAGAGTTTCAGGCTTCAAACCGAGAGGTCGACGGTTCGATCTCAAGCAGAGGTAACTGCGTTGCGTCTTTGGGCAAGGCAGTTAATCCCGTTTACCCACATGGAGGGACTGCCGCACTACGTACTTCACCTCAATGGTGAACTTGCCTTCCAGTAATACTAACCCTTAATGTACGGAGTTACTAGATTGGGGAGTCTTACGATGTTCGCCACTGTTCGGTGCTTCTCTCCGGGTACTCCGGCTTTCACCACCCGTAACACCTTCCGACACGAGGTCATCCTGGCTGTCGAAAGTGTCGTTAAACCACAATAAATAAATAAATAAATAAATAAATAAATAAATAAATAAATAAATAAATAAATAAATAAATAAATAAATAAATAAATACTACGGGCATGTTTTTGGTGTTTATTTACTTCTCTTTTATTTTATAACTTGTCACTTCTCATTTATTTAAGCTTTAGATGGGGGGGGGGGGAGGGGGGGGGGAGTCACGCATAGACATTTCGTCGGCTGAGTGCTAGAATGTTCTATGTCCCATAGGGGACATAGAACATTCTAGCACTCAGGCGACGATTTCTATGATCAGCTTGACAAAGTGAAGAATTCAATCAATATTTTGTTTTACGGTCCATTCTACTTACATTATATTTTTACGGTCCTTTCTACTATATATTTTTATTTAATACGTGTAATTCATTACAGCTTTTCAAGATAGTTGGCAAATTTAGAACAAAACCCAATCTGCATAGATCATCTTGACGTTTGTTCCACCGTACACCAACTCCGGATCTTTGATTTAATTTCGAATTATTTTGATTGATGAATGAGTAAATTGGAAACCGTAAGACAAAAAGACCCCCTCCCCCTCCTCCTCTCTCTCTCTCTCTCTCTCTCTCTCTCTCTCTCTCTCTCTCTCTCTCTCTCTCTCTCTCTGCCAGGACCACCATTGGTGTTTTAATTCGAAAGCGCGGGAATTCCCGGTTCCAGTACTCAGAATGTCCGTCTCAGGTTACCGCAAGATAAGGGCAGAACAGAAGCGATAATAAATCGTTTCCCCCCCCCCCCCCCCCCTGGTAATGGCGAAACTATCTGTTATTTTCTTTATAGATCGTCGCTTTTCTCTCGTAGCTCATCGATAACTGCAACTGATGATGTCGCTATCTTTTCTACCATCTCAAAATTTCGAAAGCATGCAGTTTTTAATACTAATGCTCACGTTGGCAACCCAGGCGTTACAATTATTATTTGATACTGCGGGCGCACAAACTTGTATTACTCAAAGGATCGTTAAAAGTTCTGTTGTTCACCTGCTGCCAACCGGGAATATCTCGCTTTCATAAATCTAAGTAAATTGTCACTCCCAATAACACAAAGTCACAGTGGGGTGATGGAAAATGGGTAATATTTTTTCCAGTGAATAGCCTTTGAGATTCATCAGAGCGAGAATTTCTCCATTCCCGGAATTTTTATTAAAAACTTATCCCTTCTGATTCAAACCATACAATAATAACTGCTATCCGAGATAGAAAATCTGTCTCTCGTGAATATTGTCGACACATCTAATATCTTCCTTTTTTTCACAGTGCGAACTGTTTCGTCAATAATGTTTATGAGATTCCGTCGCCGTACCACGGTGTCTACCTGTGGGATTATGTGCTTGCTTTTATTGATAGGCACAGGTAAGTTAAATGCTATTACAGTAGAATCCTCTTAATTGAATATCCACTTTGCCAGTGAAAATTATTCATTTAACAGGAGTATACAATTAACAGGGATTTGGTCAGTTTCCTGTGTTCTGGAGGTAAACTGAGCATTTATTCTATTATATCTTGTTTGACAGAGCTCATAGAGCTCTGTCAAACAAGATATAATAGAATAAATGTCTGTATTGGATGTATGAGGCCAAAAAGGTTGATAAATAAGGGGAAGTTGGTACGTATCACAGCAATTTTTTCGACATATTACAAAAATTTATATACAATTAACAGGAGTTTACTCTACAACCCATATGCAATTAACAGATCAAATTTGTACTGAAGGTATGGTAAATGGTTTTGTGTTTGAAAATTATATTCAATTAACAGGGATATACAATTAAGAGATATCCAATTAAGTGGGATCCACTGTATTCATTAACTGGAGGAGGGCTAAATTATTTTTGGTGGTATGAATTTGTTACTCAAAATTTGTAATTGAACAAATGTATATAAACAAAATATTATTTGAGTTTGACTGAGTATCAAACAAGAGCAAGAAAAAGTTTGATTTTTCTGTGGTACTTTCATTTTTCTGAAAGCCCTGATAGTAAAAGATTTTTCATCATTTTCGTCTCAAATTATTTTTATTAACTTTTAGAATAGCTAAGTTCAAGTTGTTGTTGAAAACTCTCAGGGGAAAATAATATAGATTTGTGTTGGAAGGACTGGCTTGTTTTGATCATGTGATTCCTGGGTCAAGTTGGGAAACGATTTAATTTCCTGAGATCTGAAATATGCAAACATTTCATTGATGTTTTCAAAACTGCGAGGCGATGCAATGTATAACACACGAAACAGTCAAAGGAACATATTCAATTGGCAATGTGATACTTAAAGTTCTTACTAGCAATGTTGAATCCGGAAACTGTAGAAAGTTACGCAAGGTGAAGATAGGGATTAATACGCCACCAATTAGAACTACTATTATTTGGTTGCTGTCTGTGAGTAAAAAAAAACTGGAAAAGTATATTTGAAACAAAACAAAAATATATTCACATCAACATACATTGCAGTTTCACAATTGTATATTTACGAAAACATAATTTGACTGTAGTCGTGTCTGTGACGTAAAGAAGGCTTGGTGAAGTCTGCAAATCGAAAAAGAAGTCCAATGTTTCAGAAGGTGTTTTTTTTTTGTTCCCCGAATATAACGAAATTTAGTGTCATCGTCAATTTAAATTTCTTCTACACGGAACCGCATTGTGTGTTATATGGATCAACATCGATTTTGATCGCTATTGGCACCAAAAGGTTGCAAAGTTATATGTGCATTCCCTGGATTGTACAATCTGTTGACAGAAATAGCAGGAAGCCGCCTGGTGGACAAAATCACACGAATTACCGAAATGAGACCACAACACCCCCAACGTTTTTAGATAAATGAATTTAACAACTAAAATAATTGCGATATTTGTCAGGCCTGTAATTCACTGTCTATACAATTAGTTTTGATGAGTAGCCCAGTTACTAATGTCCTTAAATCTGACCAGTAAGCAACAGTCAAGCCTCCACAAACAGCAAGTGAACGAGGGTGATAGTTTCAAAACAAATGAAGAATATCAAACCATGTACACAAATGAATTAGAATCCATGCTTTCTAACTTAACGAATCCGGTTGATGTAAGTATTCTGCACACAGGGCACATCATTTTTTGTTATTTTGGCCACACTTGGCCATTCAAATGGCACTCCTGGCAGCTGTCATTGTTCAGGCAACGCCAGAAATGGTCACAGATAATACCAAATGAGGAAGTTCTCTTTTTGTGTATCAATCTCATCTATTTTACCAATTTGACACACACACATCTCATGCAAAATGGCAAAGAATTGTGGTTGGGAGGGGTATGGTCACAGCAGACTGACAACAACCGTACTGGACATTCTTCATTTTACATTGATGCACTGTCTCATGACTCCATACTTGTTCTTGTCATCTGTGTGGATTTGACCCTTCGTGAACTTTATAAAAAGTAAACAAACACAAGAAAAATGGCAGTCCTTGTGAAATTTAGACACCTTTAATTACAATTGGTATTACTGTCCATTCCTTGCAACAATGAGAAATATTATTTATTTATTGGTGTTTAAGGTCATATACTTATGCACAATGGCAAATCACGACCGTGACAGTTTTACGGGTGGTGGAAGCCGGAGAACCCGGAGAGAACCCCCGAGCAACGATGAGCAGCTGCCAGCTCCTCAACATCGTAACTACACACTACAGCACAGGCAGGGTTAGATTGGTTGAAGACATGCGCACCATCGACGTGCGATACGCCTCAGTACACGACGTCATTGTACCCCCATGTGTACAATCGGGGTTAAGTGCCTTGCCCAAGGACACAACGCGAGAGTCCGAATTGATCACCCATCCAATGATTAACCGGGCTCGACGTTGCTTAATTTCGGTGATCTGACGAGAACCGGTTACCGCAACGCCACCGCGCCCCAACAATGAGAAAAAGATTGCCCCGCGTCTGTACTATTCAGTACATTTAAGGTATTTTATTTTTTAAAATCTGGTCTCTTACATATGCTATAGCTGACTTTCAGGCAGTGCTTTCTGCCACCTGGTAACGGTTCATGACAAATATTTATTTCCACATGATTTATGTTTGATTCCAAAAATACTGAAATATAATTTGTCGGTGTTATTCCTTTCTGACATTTTGTGGACTTTGGAGAAAATTACCTGAAATTTGACGAAGGTTAGGATGGTTGTCCCCCTAACTGAGAAGACAAATCGTGAGCAGTGAACGCTTATACTACAGGGGCAAGCAATGAACACAGCATTGCCCATACCCGAAATGAGACTATCGACAAGAATGACAATATGTATAAATTACAAACTATGGGTGGTGGGGGTGGGGGGGGGGTGGTTATAGCCTCGAATAACCTCTATGAATACCAAAAGTAAATTTGTCCTGTCTCAAATAGTTGTCCCGAAAGTATCAATGTGATTAGGGGAAACCTCTCACAAAACCTGATCGGGACAAATTTCTGAAATTTGTAGGAAGGAAGAGAACACCATTTCGTTTCTTTTTCTTAGGAGTTTACAGGGCACACGGAGAAAAAACAAAATGGAAAGCAACTTGTTGCATATCATTGTGGCCAAACTATCTGTGGCAGTTGATTTTTTCTGCGTTACAAATAACATTGCTCTTATGATTAACAATAAACTATTGGTATTGTGGTAATAAAAGGCCTTTCACTGGTGAATAATATTACCCATCCCCCCTCATCAAGATGTGTGTTTGTGTAAATGGAGGTGGCCCTGATACATCACGGTGAATCAATGGATGAGATTGTAATTGAAGACTATTTTGTCGGTTCTTGAGAATAGACTTCCGATAAAAAAATGCATTTCAAATGAATCAGCGAACACTTCCATATTTACAAACAAACTGCAAGTCAGAAACCAACGAAAGCAAAACCCAATGCTGTTTGCAATGAGTTCCGAATATATACAGTGGAGCCCAGTTAATTGGATATCTTTTAATTGTATATCCCTGTTAATTGAATATAATTTTCAAACACAAAACCATTTACCGTACCTTCAGTACAAATTTGACCTGTTAATTGCATATTGGTTGTAGAGTAAACTCCTGTTAATTGTATATATTTTTTGTAATATGTCGAAAAAATCACTGTGACACGCACCAAATTCCCCCTATTTATCAACCTTTTTGGCCTCACAACCTCCTATACAGGCATTTATTCTATTATATCTTGAACAAGATATAATAGAATAAATGCCCAGTTTCCTCCCAGAACACAGGAAACTGACCAAATTCCTGTTAATTACTCCTGTTAATTGAATAATTTTCACTGGCAAAATGGATATTCAGTTAAGAGGATTCTACTGTACCACTAAAAGAAAACATCCAACAATGGAACGTTTCATAGAGTTGAACAGACCTAGACCTGTTCGAGGGATAACATTTTACTTTAAGGCTAAAAACGTGTTTTGATTCTCTGACAATCCCTTATTGAATTTGAACCCCCTCGTCGAACACATTTATCGCCTTTCTGTGTCTTCCAATATTAGTACAGACTCAGTGAGAACACTTTTATCGCCTTTCTGTGTCTTCCAATATTAGTACAGACTCAGTGAGAACACTTTTATCGCCTTTCTGTGTCTTCCAATATTAGTACAAACTCAGTGAGAACACTTTTATCGCCTTTCTGTGTCTTCCAATATTAGTACAGACTCAGTGAGAACACTTTTATCTCCTTTCTGTGTCTTCCAATATTAGTACAAACTCAGTGAGAACACTTTTATCGCCTTTCTGTGTCTTCCAATATTAGTACAAACTCAGTGAGAACACTTTTATCACCTTTCTGTGTCTTCCAATATTAGTACAAACTCAGTGAGAACACTTTTATCGCCTTTCTGTGTCTTCCAATATTAGTACAAACTCAGTGAGAACACTTTTATCGCCTTTCTGTGTCTTCCAATATTAGTACAAACTCAGTGAGAACACTTTTATCGCCTTTCTGTGTCTTCCAATATTAGTACAAACTCAGTGAGAACACTTTTATCGCCTTTCTGTGTCTTCCAATATTAGTACAAACTCAGTGAGAACACTTTTATCGCCTTTCTGTGTCTTCCAATATTAGTACAAACTCAATGAGAACACTTTTATCGCCTTTCTGTGTCCTCCAATATTAGTACAAACTCAGTGAGAACACTTTTATCGCCTTTCTGTGTCTTCCAATATTAGTACAAACTCAGTGAGAACACTTTTATCGCCTTTCTGTGTCTTCCAATATTAGTACAAACTCAGTGAGAACACTTTTATCGCCTTTCTGTGTCTTCCAATATTAGTACAAACTCAGTGAGAACACTTTTATCGCCTTTCTGTGTCTTCCAATATTAGTACAAACTCAGTGAGACTCGAAATGTTTTACACGTTTTGATTTATACAGTCTCCAATATGTTTGCCTTATTATAATTTAAGGGAGAGTACGGCACTCTCCCATAAATTGTAACGAGGCAAATCCCCATAGATTAAATACTTTTACTTCAAAGATAATATGAAGAGCATCGAAAGGATATGAAGTCTTTAAATTGCAGTACCTGAAGTTTGCTTTTAGAGAAATATTTTAGTTTTCAAATTAAAAATGAATTTATTTTAATAAATATGCACTTTCTATATTTTTGTGTGTGAAAAGATAGCCGAAATCCCCTCCATGTTTGCTCACTTTTTGCAAAAGAAAAATAAAAATTAAAAATAAAACCCTCCCTCCCTCCCTCACTGATTTTGAAAAAAAAACCGAGAATCAATTAACGTATTTTGTGAGGACTTCGACATGCAGTGCACCTTAGTACACGGCGTCATTGTGCCCCCGTGTTGACAATCGGGGTTAAGTGCCTTGCCCAAGGACACAACGCGGGAGTCCGAATCGATCGTTCAGATAAGACGGTCCCCATCCAAGGATTAACCGGGCTCGACGTTGCTTAACTTCGGTGATCTGACGAGAACGGTTACCGCAACGCCACCGCGTCACCGCGCCCCCTCGAGGCATAAGTGAATCAATTTTATGTGACTATGATCATGCCCAAACTTGTTTTATATTTCAAACACACGTTTTCGAACATGGTCATTAACTGCAAATTTAAAATGGCTATACAGTTTAATTTATCCCTCTGTCCTAAAGCATGTCTTAACGTGTTTGAATTTTAGAGTGGAAGTAAAGCCGGATAACATAACAAATAACTTACAAGTAACGATATAAAATCAATTATTTGTGTTCAAGAATTGTTGATATCTCTTATAATCAAGAATGGAATAAGATAATAGTTTGCTAAGGTTACTAAATTTATATCAAATGAAAATGAACAAATGTTGGGTGGGTTGGTGTTTTTGTTTTCTCCGAGAGCGATAATCACGATTACCGCCAAGACCAAACCTCAATTAACCCTTCCAACACTGGTGCTCTGTAAGGTATAATTTCAACCAATAATGTCAACGATGAAATGGGTTAATCCATCTGGGTTTGATGGGAGGATCAACAATAAGTCTGTCGTGCTGTTGGATTAAATTATTACCGAGCCTCGCTTCAGTTTTTTCGCTCTTTATAGCATCTACATGTACTCGTCGATTACCAATTTTTCTTCACGCACAGATTCATGCTCACCTTGATTGACAACCAGATAAGAATTGAACCCAAGTGGGAAGAAACAATAGCAGTAACCTGTAAAAAGATATATTTCTTAACAATGAAATAATAAAGTAAGAGCGACCGAACCCGAAAATCACTTAAATTTAATGGAATAAATATTGATGAACACTTGTCTCACACGGTTCATACATCCCAAATCCACTTTAAAATAGTCCAAGCCATCTATAGCCTAAATAGGGTTAAGAACATTTAAGAACATTCTACCTCATGAAGCAATAAAAAAAACTTTATTACGCTCTAATTCACAGCCATTTCACATATGAAATTCGAGCGCGCTCTTCACATAATTAATGATAAACGATGCAATGCTCATGCCGATCCCCTGGTTTGGAAAAGATGATTGACGCGATGGTAGTATATCGGCATCTTTTAAGAATATTTTTAGCATCGCGGCACATTCATCGGGTAGGATTACACGACAGTCTTGTCTCTTGCAATAGAATAACTCGAACTAAATCTTGGGTCCTTCTGCCAGTATACACATAACCGAGAAAATGGAATGTTTTAGACAATACGATTCGTAATAATTTTGATAGGAAACTGTTTAGGAGAACTCTAGCTTCCAATACCATATCGTCATTATGTTCATTGTAATGAGCCCTACTGTCCTGATAAAAAAAACTCCAACTTCTAATACCCTATCGCCATGATATTCATTGTAATGACCCCTATTGTCGTTATTGCATACCGTTATTCAAGGGGTGGATAGTTATTCTTCCCAATCTACAAGAATGGTATCAGGTAGCTTTCAATATCACCAATGCCGTTGTGATGTATCCAGTCTGGAAACCTCGTCTTGCCTAAACTGGCTGCCTCATCCGCTTCACTGCGCACCAAACATAAAAATCACCATTTGTTTGGCATGATATATTAACAATTTTTTCTTTCTTCATAATTGTGAATGACGCGGGACGGCACACTAGTTTTAATATCACCAACTTGGAGCCACCAGACCTTCCAATGGTTGCAATAGTATCGGACAGATCCAAACATGAATATAACTACTCCTGAACAGTTTACACAGGTCACCTTTAACCCTTGCTTCTAAACTTTTTGCAGTTGATCGAAATTATGAATAACATATTTCTGTCATATGACCAAGCTACGTTATCTCTCTCTGTCTCTATCTCTGTCTCTCTCTCTGTCTCTCTCTCTCTCTGTCTCTCTTCCTGTCCTCTCCCCTCTCTCTGTCTCTCTCTCTCTCTCTCTGTGTAGCATGTTTCTCTCTCTCTCTCTCTCTCTCTCTCTCTCTCTCTTTCTCTCTTTTTCTCTCTCTCTTCCCCTCCCTCTATATCGGTTACTTTCGCACCCTCCTTTCCCGTATGTCTGCCCTTCGCTACTTTAGTTATGGACGTTGGCATTCGTGCTATCCTGTTTGCTATAGACGAGGACTTACGATTGTTTAATCGTTCCTCGCCGCTGCTTAACGGTTTTCTCCGGGCGCTTAGCCTTCCCACACCAATTCTATGTACAGCCCCATTTTATTCTTAGTTGCTTAGTATGCGTCCAAACCCCGATGTCATATATCATACCGCGCACTGGATGCTAGGTACTAATGTATATCGGGATGCTATTAATTTTAGTAGTAATTTCCTCCGATGATGATCATATTGATAAAATTGTGCATAACTGTATTGACACATAGATGATCTCTTAAAGCGTTTCTCTACGTATACACACGGACATATATTATGCAATTTTATCCACACCTGTTTCCTCACCCACATCCCATTTTAATAACATTGGATGTGAGTGGGGACATAGCTGTTGATTTTCTATTGTACATTATTTTTCATTTCACTTCCAATGTATTTCGAAATCAATTTTTATGACTGTGTGACGTTGGGCTTATACGTGCAACGCTACGACGTTACTGTATATGCCAGCGTATTATTTCTCTATAGTCGATTAGTGAGAGGCCTATTAATATTTTATTATGTGATAATTAAGTGTTTCCACCCTGATGAAGGCCATGAGGCCGAAACGTTGGAGGAACGGAAAGAGCGGTTACTTCTTTTAATTCTGATAAATATGGAGTACCTTTTCTATGGACTTTTACTTTGTGCTACATAAAATAATACATAGAGATTATTACCATTATGTGGATGTACAAAATATGTATCCGAGCCGAGCTCCGGGTTCTAAGGGCAGATCACGACGAGTCGAAGACGAGTCGTGACCTACCCTGAGAACCCGGGGCGAGACTCGGATACATATTTTATACATCCACATAATGGTAATAATCATTTTATCTTACAATATATTGGGGATAAGTCAAGAATGTAGACGAATATAGAACGAACTATTTATTCGTACGGATGAACAGAAACAAATGGAACTCACGCGAAAGGAACGTGCCTATATCCGACCCACTGATACAAACATCCGTATCAGGGGGTTAGGTACACGACATTTGCGGAGTTAATACAGACAAAATACATGTTGATTGTAATATAAATATGGGTTAAGTGTACATTGTGTTTTACAAAATCTTTTTACGACGTGATTGGTTTTGGGGGACGAAAAGCCACGAGTCTAGTCGAGTCGCGATGGAAGATTGTATACAAGCACAATGCGTACACAAACACGTTTATCTATCCTTCAGTCAACAGACCCTTTCACCATCACTTCTCAATATTCGTCGTTAACAAACAAAAAGCCACACTCAACTGATCAAAACAATGGGAATCCATTTTCAATTCCTTCAACCCAACGACACGTGAAGAAATTCCTTCAACATGAACGAAGTTTTACATGTGATAAAAGATAATAACACTCAGCCCAAGTATGCTTTTTCCGTCGGGCAATGATGCTTCTAAACAAATTCAATTCAATTCTTCGGGTCACCCAATGGGTAAGTTGGTGGTTGGCGAAAACAACCAAAGAATTATATTTTCGTAGTGCGCAACAATAGATTTAAATACATGACGTCACTTCATTCATAATTTTGGAAGCGTGCAAACCACAGTGAGATTGATTTTATGTTTTTCGCAGTACCTTTCGATTTTTGCGATTCACATTCATCTTTTTGTTCTTGGTGTTTTGATTGGTTGTTTGTTTGTGAACTGGGTCGTGCAATTTCCAGAAACATGGAATATATGTTGAGGCAAACTATATGCATCGTTCATTGCTGCGTGACAAGGTTTTGAAGGAAATGACCTGCGATTGTCAGTAGCACTGAAATAGTCTAGTTTAAAGGAATAAAAACAATTTTAAAATTTATTAACGAGGTTGATTACTTTAAGAAATGACAGAATTTGAGGCGGGCTGGAGTGATAAAATATAGATAAATAATTACTCGGGCCGGTAATCAGATTTAAACCACGAGTAGGATAAGGGTTTTAACCACTAGGCTTGCCGAGTGGTTAACCCTTTACCTAACATGAAAAGCAGACGACACTTGCCAAAATAATTCTTGAATAACTAATTTTTTTCATTTTTTGTCGCAAAAACATAGGTTATGACCCCTCATTGGAACGAGCTCGACGAGCTCGTTCCAATGAGGGGTCATAACCTATGTTTTTGAGACAAAAAATGAAAAAAATAATGAAAATTAATTGGCGATTTTTTTTAATAGCGCTGGCCGGTTTTGGCCGTTACGTTGGGTAAAGGGTTAAAACCCTTATTCTACAAGTGATTTAAATCGGATTACCGGCCCAGGCACTTATTTGTTTTATTTATACCATGCTCTTAATAAATAATCGTCTTTGTCACTTAAAATGGGGAAAAACGACATTTTCTATCGCAAATACATGGGCAGGTTTGTTATGTTTACATCTGCGCCTGTGGACAGTACGACCGGCTCCACGTGAATGCTTGATTGACAGCAAGGCACATCGTCAAAGTTGATTGCATTAACCTTACACCAATTTATTATTAACAATTCTTAAATTTTATTTTAAATATTTAATTGCAGGTATTTTAAACTTAATAAGTCTTAATACGTAGATAGTGCCGTGAAACATCGTGACGTTTGAATGTATCGAAGTTGGCAAATTGCGTCATGTCAAAGGTCCAGTTGGATGAACCTCCGACAATGGGTGTAAATTCTTTTTAAGCGCAGTTGAAGCTTTACTCTGGTAGTGGGTTAAAAGCTAAAATTTAACATACAGGCTTTTCACAGGTAGTAACGTAGGTGAGCATGGTATAAATAGATCTTTTAGTGATACCACGACAAGATTAAAATTAGTGCAATGTACACGAAGTTGCTGCTTTCTCAATGCCTGTTGGCAAGGAGCACACTCTGGTCGCATGTTACGCACTAACAAAAAGAAAGGTGTAAGTCTTGTGTGACCAATATGGCATCGTGTCAGAATTACATGATATGTTCTATAAACGTTACTTGTAGAATGTTTATTATTAATAGGCAGTAGGAAAGCGATAAAGTTTGTTATTTGTCACTTCATCCAATTCCGCCTGCCACATAGATTTGAGGAAGGTACTAAAATGTGGTTTGAACTGAAAGGAATTTTCAAATCAGTGATAGGTTTGTTTAAAACCAGTTTCGCTACACTGTCTGCCAGTGTCTTAAAGGAGATACCAACATGTCCTGGTAACCAGAAAAACACGATATTAAATTGATCAAACATTACAGTATTCAACTTCTCACAAAGTTCCAAAATGGGAGGTTCTTCAATCCGTGGTTGAATAAAGCAAGCAAAAAGGAAAGAGTGGTCGTAAAATATAATCGATTTCCTTTCCTGTACATTGTCGATATGTTCAAACACTAGTTACAAAGCTTTAACTTCAGCTGTGAAAATAGAATTTTTATTTGGTAGTGTAAACCCAATTTGTTACGACTGTCATCACTCAAGTCCCATAACACATATTCATTTGAAGTCATCAACGCTCGTGATTCCTATTTTGGCCAATGCATTGTTTAGTTCTTAAGTCCGCATACAGTCACAAACTGTCACTTTTATTTAACTTTGAAAAGGTTGCCTCCAGTATATTCTTCCATGTGAACTCTACTGGTAGGATGCATATGTCTTGACAATATTTTTAAATCATTGTTGCCTGCCTGGAAAAGCAGCCAACAATGAAGTGGAAACACCGTTAATTTATCGTCCCGTTAAGATCGCTGCAGGGGTTACAATATAAAGAAAAGCCAGCTTTTGAGAAGTACCTAGATGGCACCTTTGGAGGGTCACTGCTGTTCAAACTGAGATCAAGATCACTGGAGCTTCGGGGAAAAATTGGGAGAGATGGGGATAAGGGATGCCAAATGTGCCACTCTGGAGTAGTGGAGACCCCGGAACATTTTCTCTTGGAATGCCCACAGTATATACCTCATAGAATAAAATTTACTGGAAGAATAATGCAGAAGTGGGGTGAAGAAACAAAGGATAGATGGCTGAAGGGGGACACGAGGGAGAGGGTAGGAATGCTTATTGAAGAAATTGAAAAAGAGGAAGTGAGGGACACTATTAAGCAGTTTATATGTGAATGCTGGGAGGAGAGGAGGGGAAGAGGGGGTGGGGTGCAGGGGGAATGATGGCCTTCTCTTATGAGGACCGCGACAAATCAGCGGCTGGCCAAAGAGTTATTATTATTATCTGCAGTTGAGCGTGTTCATATTCTTTGAAGACATGCCTTGGTGGTGCAGTTGGAATACTTGTCAGACGGGGTTATAATTCAAACACTCAGGACATTCGTTTGTGGATAAATGTATTTAGTTGTCGTGACGCGTGGGCTTCCCAACATCTTGTTTTATTAGCACGTATCGGAGTCAGAATTGGTCCCGCTAGGGCCGAATCGGCTCCAGACCTCCATTTACAAAATACAATACAGTCGCAGTGAACAGGTCGTAATGCACACGTGGTTAATGATGTCCACGCATTGGTGGTGTAAACACAATTGGGGTTGTATCCAATGCTTTATTAATTACATTTTTGATGATTATTCCTATAACTGGTGTTTGGAATCTAATGTTATTGCCTGATTCGATTCGAGGTTCAATTCTAGAAAAAAATCGTGATTCTCCGGCTCTTGCCATATCGGCTCATGTAAAAGGAACGGAACGCAAATTTCAAACAATTTGAGCATAACAAAAAAAAATTGTCTTTTTTTCGGGGGTGGGGAGGCAATCGATAACTCGAAATCGGATGATTCGAATATATGAGATAACTCGAAGTTGGCTATCGGTCCTAGCAATCAGGGACTAGCAATCCCTCTCCACCCCTCCCAGGAAATACAGACCGTCGCTGTTCTATATTTTCTGGGAAGTGTGGAAGTGGTTCCTTTGTCCAGATTACAAGTTTTCTGTGTCCTTGTGTTCAAGGCTTCCAAATTCCTCAAATACATCTGAAGTGCATAACTCGAAGACCGGGTTCGTCGAAGTTATCGGTCTGTCCCGTAAACTTGGAGTTTTGTCTGTATATGTGAATTGTGATTCTGCAAAACGTGTTAATGGCGGTGTCGAAAAGTACTGAATGGCAACAAAATTTAGAATTGGAAAGACAATCTTGCAGTACATTGTACTTCAAGATAACTTGTTAATGGAAGCTGAAATAAATAAATCAGTTTTTGTGATGTGCCTAAAATTATATTGTCTTCAAGATTTCTTTTCACGCCATTTCATTTCAAAGAAAATGATGGCGTTTGTCAGCCAGCGTTTTACCTAGACAACAAAATATTACCGATTCCTCTCTGTGCATGTATGCATGTAGTGGTTGATCCTGACCCCTCGATCCACTTCCAGATTCGTGTTTAGACTAAGCCTCCGACAAATACGCTTACCGAAAAATCATAACGCCTCCAATTTTTTTCCTACTACATGTAATTTATTGGTTGATACTGGGAAAGTAATAGAAGAAATGTTGTCACCAAGATGAGATACGCGATTGCTCATTCTCACACATTGTTTCTAACTTTAGAGTCAGTAGAGTCAGTGTCAGTGAACCCCCCCCCCCCACCCCCCCCCCCAAAAAAAAAAAATGCCCAGAGACGTCAGGTTACCTAGGGCCGGATACAGAAATATGGGGAGCCTGGGAAGCCTCGAGTAGAAGCTCAATTTTTTCTTACGCTCATAACATCCAGATCCCGAAGTGGTCTTAGCGCCTTAATTGGGGTCTTGTGGGTGTGTGTGCCAGAATCTGAAAAACTGTTACAAAGATGGTAAGATTGGCTTATTCTAATTCAGTAGATAAGATTTAATAGTATATCACTAAAATAAATATATATCTTCTTTTTTCACGACTGAGATATATTTTGACAATGTGGGGGGGGGGGGATAACTAGACCTGAACACCCCCCCCCCCCCCCCACCGTCACCTTGTCAAAGTCTAGTAAACATTCTTGCGACCGTTACAACCATTGTTTAGACTTTGTTATTGTTGGATGAGAGTGTAAATAAAACCTATTTATTTTTTTTAAATGGTTGCTGTGGTTTTTTGAATGGATGATGGGGAAGATAATCAGGCCTAGATATCTCTCCCTCTACCCTCTTCCATTTTTGTCCAAATAAATTCTGCAAAATTCTAAGATTGTCTATTTCGGATTCACTGTTCTCATCATTTAATAGTATACCATTGGAAGAATTTTTTTTCTTCCAAGTTTTCAATATTATATTTTGACATGGTTGGGAGGGAGGTAACCAGGTATCTCCACACACACACCCCAACCCATGCCACCTTATCAAATTCCTTTAAACATTCATATGACCTTTACAACCATTGTTGGTACTTAGTTATGGGTGGCTGAGAGAGTAAATAAAACCTATTTATTTTTATCAAATGGTTGTAATTGTTTTTTGAACGGGTGAGGGGGGGGGGGGGGGTAATTAGATGTACGCATCTTCCCTTCACCCTCGACCATTTTTGTCCAAAAAATTGTTGCAAGGTTCTGAAATTGGCTATTTCTGATTCACTGTTCTCGTTATTTAACAGTATACGATGGGGAGAATTTTTTTCTTCCAAGTTTTCTATATTATATTCTGACATGGGTGGGAGGGGGGATAACCAGACCTGGATATCTTTCCCCCTCCACCCTCATGTCACCTTGTCAAAGTCCTGTAAGCATTCATACGACCTTTACAATCATTGTCTGGACTTTGTTATGGTTGGGTGAGAGTGTAAATGAAGCTTATTTAATTTTATCAAATGGTTGCTATGGGATAAGGTGAAGGGGGAGATAATCATATTTGACTGACCTTAAAAGGAAATGCATAAATGTATGTATTCAAGAGTTTGAACAACTCCTTCAGTCTTAATGTGATGAAAATTCAGTAAGGAAATGTTATGTTATTTTAAGTAGTTTTATTTTTGATAATTTGGTGGGGATATCCAGGGTAAGGGAAGATAACCTAGTACAACTTCCCCTATCCAGGGGGGGGGGGGTACAGCGGAAGATATCGTGACACACCGGTTCTGATTCTGAGGGTAATTTCATTCCCGTTCTCGGTTCCTAGAAAACTGAAAATTTATTAAACCCTAATCATACCGCCATTTGAAAATTGAAAATTTCAACAATGACCTTAATTCGAATTAAAGCGGTGAACAGTACATACAAAAATAATAATGACAAAAGTACACAAAACCTGAATTTCTCCACTTTTTAAAAAAAAATCTTTTGATGACAAAGAAACTGCCAGCCGCTTAAGTAACCGACAAGGATAACAATGACAAGATCGGTAATTCTTTTATCTGAGTTGTAAATAAAAGACTACATACTCCATACCCGGAGAAAGCATTTTGTTATGGCCCCCATTGCAATATCAGAATTGATATGTCCCTGGATATTAGTTGTACATAATAAATATTTTTCTAAAAAGTACTTTTTTAATTAAAAAAAATCAGTCCCTGGTTAGTGCGATCACTTGTTTGCACTGAGTGAGTATTGAATGTACCTTTCAACATGTTTGCAGATACAGTTACGCAGAATCTATTTTCAGTTCGCTGTAGCTCACTGACTGTTTAACTGGTCACACTTATTTACTTGAAATTAGACCGAATCATCTGGAAGCTTCATGAGGTGACTTTATTCAGCCAATCATAATTAATGGAAAATAGAATATCGGAGAAATTTATTATTCTAGATCTTTCTATCTGTAGAATATATGGCTAAGCACTGTCAACAGAATTCAGGCATTCCATTCAGATACAAAGCATTGAGAAATATTTGTTTACATTCAGAATTAATTGAACATTGGAGATTATTATTAAAGGGCAGTGCATTATTATAGAAGAAGCTGATAATTTATTATATATTCTTTGGAATATTCATGAGATCTGTACATCTTTGTGTACTGAAAAAGTGTTTCCAAAAGAGAATTTTGCAGAGAATTTATTCTTCTAGTGAACGAGAATTTACTTTTCAGAAAAGTCAGGATTCCACTGGATTATTTTAAAACTACCGGCGGCGCCAATACTTATTGGATTTTAATTCTATTTAAATTTTAATCAGTGCTTTATTTAAATTTATTGGAGAGGTTTTGAGTGAATAGTTCATCAATTCATTGGACACTGTTTCTGCAGACACATTCTTGGACATTATAATACCAGCCGAAAGTTTCATCTCTTGACTATTGGATTCTATTGAACTTTATTTTGGAATTATTAAGTATTTTTTATGCTTCTGTCGTGGGGCGCGGTGACGTTGTGTACTAAGGCGTACTACATATCGATAGTGCACCTGTCTTAAACCAATGCTAACCCTGCTTGTGTGGAGTTAGTATGTTGGGGAGCTGACAGTTGCTCGCTATTGCTCGCCGTTGCTCACCGTTGCTCGGTGGTTCTCTCCGGGTACTCAGGTTTTTTCCCGCCTGTAAAAACGTCGTGGTAATGATTAGCCATTGTGCAGAAATATGTGACCTTAAGCACCAATAAATAAATAAATAAATTCATGTTTCTGTAAACCAAATAGTGTAAAAGATTATTTATACCATGTTTACCAATTCTACTATATATGAAAAGCCTATAACATAAATGTTTGCTTTATACACCAACTGTGGTGAACACGCCAGCAATGGGATTTCAATAGTTAAAATTTACACCTACAGTGGAACTACATCAAAGTTGACCTTTAGTGACGAAGACCTGAATGCGAACTTGTCTAAATTTATTGCACGTCCCCTCACGAAGAGTGAAATGAAAGTGGCAATTATGTATTACGTTTTTAAATATGTTTACCCCATAAAACGCCAAAAATTAACAAACATGCCTTGTCTCGTGTTAATAAAGCATCCATAACTCGAAACAGTATGTTATTATGTTATTAAAATGAAAAATGCCCTGCTTCTTTTTCTATCTCGTTTTGGTGATAAAATTGACAGCGGAAGTACCGCTCACCGATCCCCATGTAAACAAAAACAAATTCACACGTATCTACGGCTCCTGCTCTGTAAAATCGAGAAAACATAATAGCAACTCTTAATAATCTAACGATCATGGTATAAATAAAATATACCCAAAGTAGCTTGGTGTAACAAATGTTCACCACTCGTGGTGAACATTTGGTAAACCAAGCTACTATGGGTATATTCTATATTTTTACATTGTAACAATATTTATCATTTCATCACCGACGTGTTGAAAACTATCAGGGAAACATGAACGACCACGAAATATAAATTGTGTTTGGACGACTTGTTTGTTTTGATCACGTGATTCTCGAGGCAAGTTCGAAACGATTTAATTTCCTAAGATCTTAAATGTGCAAACATTTCATTGCTGTTTTCGTGCCTGTGATGCAATGCATAACACACGAAACATTCATAGAAAGATATTCAACTGACAATGTGATAACTGCGAGATACGAGGGATTTCCCGGTTCCCTGATGTGAAGGTAATGTCATTCCCTTTCGGGTATGGAGAAATCCTGTGCTAAATACTTGTCCCTACCGTATCAATATGGTTAGGGGAAACCTCTCTTAACACCGGAGCTGGACAAATATCTCAAACTTGTGAGAAGGAAGATAGCACTATTTAGTTTCTTATTATGCGCTTACTAAGTACAATGAGAGAAAAATACAAAATAAAAAAACAACATTATTGTTAAAGTTGTGGCCAAACCCTCTGTGGTAGTTGATTTTGTATGTATTCCAAATAACACTGATCTTATGATTAACAAAACACTGTTGGTGTTGTGATAAAAAAAGGTTATTCACTAGCAAATACTATTATATCTCACGTGACTTCCTTGCATTCTGATTGGCTGAAAGATGATACCCTATTTCGTATAGTTTGCATCCAGAGAACTGACCAGGCACTACACCCAGGCACTACACGTTTTGTATTTTTAGCACACTACTATATCAGTTTTCTTTTCATACTGGGCGAATAAAACTGATCAGGCTAAATTTAAAAATCGATTCACAGAGGCACAACATCCACAAAACGACCCGGAAAGAAATCTTTGTAGAAAAATGTATCGCTTTTCCATTGTTGAAGTCACATTTTTCGAGGCGTTAATTTTATTCCTTGCGAAGATGATCCATATCTCGTTTCGAAGAGAATGATCCATACCTGGGTCCAACTTTCACGAGAACGCGTCCGGATATGAAAAATCGTTTGTTTCGCTGCTCATATTATTTCGCTATTTAATTGTATGTTTTGGGCTGTAAACGAATAAATAATGGAATTCATTTGAATCTTCGGAGTTTGTATCCCGTGCTGACCCATTCGGTAATGTATATGTGTGACAAATGTGTGGAAATTATCAAACTGCGTTGTCAAATTTCGAAACTTTTAGTTTTCATTCGCGAGTTGCGCGATTCTAAAATACACAGTTCCGTTTGGGGGAAATGTTTTGTTTACCCTTGCCGACCGATTCAAAATCTGTCTTCTGCTTATATCAGTAATCCAAGTTAGCCGTGTTTTGGAAGAAGAAAATGTTTTTTAAAAACTACATGGTATTTTTTTCTATATAACGCTGGTTGGTAGGGCTGCTACGTTGGTAAAAGATTAACAAATCGGGCAGATGTTTTTCTTGATGGGTGTTCGATATAATATAAGGATTAGTGCATGTCTTGTCGTTGACTACGCCCATATAGTGCCTAGTGAGGTGGTGTAGGGAACTACACCACCTCACTGGGCACTATATGGGTGTAGTCAACTCCAACCCATGCACTATTCCTTAAATATTACCTATTTTCGCTCATCAGTATATATTCTTTTTGTATCATCTTTGTCTCAAATATTATTTTTGTTATTAACTTTTAGAATAGTTAAGTTCAAGTTATTGTTGTTGATTATCAGATTTCTTTCTGTTACTATTATTCTTATTTTTATACTGTAACAATATTTATCATTTCATCACCGACGTGTTGAAAACTCTCAGGGGAAAATGAACGATCATGAAATATAGATTGTGTTGGGAAGACATGTTTGTTTTCATCACCGCATTCTTGGGCCAAGTTGGGAAACAGTTTAATTTTCTAAGATCTGAAATATGCAAACATTTCCTTGCTTTTTTGAATCTGTGATGCGATGTAATGTACATAACTCACGAAACATTCATAGGAAAATATTCAACTGACAATGTGACAATTGCGAGATACGAAGGATTTCCGGGTTCCCTGATGTGAAGATAATTTCATTCCGTTTCGGGTACGGAGAAATCCTATGTTAAATACTTGTCCCTACAGTATCAATGTGGTTAGGGGAAACCTCTCTCAAAACCTGAGCCGGACAAATATCTGAAACTTGTGATAAGGACGATAACACTATTTAGTTTCTTTTTTCTTATGTGTTTACAAAGCACAAGAAGTAAAAAACAAAATAAAAAAAAACGTTATTGCTGAGCGTTGTGGCCATACTCTTTGTGGCTGTTGATTTTGTCTGTACTGTAAATAATACTGGTCTTATGATTAACAAAAAACTATTGATGTTGTGGTGATAAAAAGGCTGCTCACTGGCAAATAATATTACTCGTTTTCCCTCATCCAGTTGCGTGATTGTGTTACACGAGGTGACCTTGTTACGTCACGGTGCATCAATGGGTGATTGTAATTGAAGAATACTTTATCGGTTCTTGAGAATAAATCTCCGATAAAAAATTTGTTTCCACTGAATCAGCAAATACTTCCATATTTACAAACTGCAAGTCAGAAACTAGCGAAATTAAAACCCAATGCAGTCTGCAATAAGTTCCGAATATATACCACTAAAAGAAAACATCCCACAATGGCACGTTTCACAGTCTGAAACATGCCTAAACCTGTTCGAGGGATAAGATTTTACTTCAAGTGAATCACTTTTACCATGCCATATTAGAAACACATTTTTTTTCGAACAAGGTCATTAAGTAAACTGCAATTGGTTCTACAATTAAATTTATCCCTCTGTTCTTATACATGTCTAAACGTGTTTGATATTTAGTGTGGAAATAAACCTGGATAACTTAAAAAATAAGTTACACGTAACGAAGCACAAAGGAATACGGCAGCGTATTAGTACGGCATCGTATTAGCGCCACTTCGTTTTTTTTGCGTAACTTATGTTAAATTGTAATTACAATTTAGCTAAATTGTAATTACAACTTAATAAATTGTAAGTACAACTTAATAAATTGTAATTACAACTTAGCTTAAATTGTAATTACAATATAGCTTAAATTGTAATTACAATATAGCTTAAATTGTAATTACAACTTATTTATATTGTAATTACAACTTAGCTAAATTGTAATTGCAACTTAATAAATTGTAATTACAACTTAGCTTAAATTGTAATTACAATATAGCTTAAATTGTAATTACAATATAGCTTAAATTGTAATTACAACTTATTTAGATTGTAATTACGACTTAGCTAAATTGTAATTACAATTTAATAAATTGTAATTACAACTTAATAAATTGTGATTACAACTTAGCTTAAATTGTAATTACAATATAGCTTAAATTGTATTTACAACTAAATTGTAATTACAATCTATTAAGTTGTAATTACAATACAAATAAATTGTAATTACAATTTAAGCTATATTGTAATTACAATTTAAGCTATATTGTAATTACAGTTTAAGCTATATTGTAATTACAAGTTAAGCTAAGTTGGAAATACAATTTATTAAGTTGTAATTACAATTTATTAAGTTGTAATTACAATTTAAGCTATATTGTAATTACAATTTAAGCTAAGTTGTAATTACAATTTATTAAGTTGTAATTAAGCTAAGTTGTAATTACAATTTATTAAGTTGTAATTACAATTTATTAAGTTGTAATTACAATTTAGCTAAATTGTAATTGCAATTTAACAATTTAACATAAGTTACGCAAAAAAACGAAATGGCGCTAATACGCTGCCGTATTAATACGCTGCCGTACTAATACGCTGCCGTAAAGGAAGGTATTGATATAAAATCAATTGTTTGTGTTTAAGAATTGTTAATATTTCTTAATATAATAAAGAATGAAATAAGATGGTCTGCTGAGGTTACTAAATTTATATCAAAAAGAAAATGAACAAATGTTGGGTGAGTTGGGGTTTTTGTTTTCTCCGAGAGTGATAATCACGATAACTACCAAGACCAAACCTCAGTTAACCCTTTCAACACTGGCGTTCTGGAAGGTATCATTTCAGTCAATACTGTCAACGCCTAAATGGGCAAAACCATATTTCCTGGCATGTTGGGAGGTTCGGTAATAATTTAATCCAACAGCTCTCTGTCGAGCTCTCTGTCGAGCTGTTGGATTAAATTATTATCAAACCTCTCTTCGGATTTGTTGCTCTTTATATCGACTGCTTCTCAACTACCAATTTTTTATTCACGCAAAACATTACGCACACCGGGTAGAAAAGGTTAAGCAAATTTGTTAATTGACGACTAAATAAGGATTTCTCCCCAGCCGATAACCATTAACTATTCTGGAGACAAAATAAACCAATGATCATCTCGGGAAGGATAATTGTAAAATAATTAAGCAGTTAATATTTTATTTATTTGTTTATTTATGCTTTTATTTATTATTTATTTGGGGTTTAACGACATTTTCAACAGCTATGGTCACCCCGTCTAGGACAGTTGTACGGGTGGAGGAAGCCCTAGTACCCGGAGAGAACCCCCGAGGAACGGCAAGCAAGCGTCAGACTTCCCAACGTACTGACTCCACACAAGCAGGATTAGCATTGGTTGAAGACAAGTGCACCGTCGACGTGCAGTACGACTTAGTTCACAACGCCACCGTGCACCCACGTGCGCAGTTGGGATTAAATGTCTTGGCAAAGGTTGGAGCAGGCGGGGGGATTCGAACCGAGGACCCCTTGGCTTGCAGACTGCATTTCTACCTACTGAGCCACTGATATTTTATTACTGTGATCTTTGGTAATAAATAAACTTTACATAAAAACATACAGAAATATAAAGAAATAAATAAACGACAGAATAAAAATAAATTAATTACTAAATAAATAATATAACAGGAATGAAACCTGAATATCAATTATCCATTTAACCCTTTGAATGCTGGTGGTAACTTCCATGTCAGTTCAATGACAGCAATTAGAAGAGTCCCTATTTATTATATGGGTGTAGACCAATTAATATTTTCAATGTGCAGCCTTAGGGCTGCACCTTGAAAATATTGATTGGTCTTCTCCACACTTTCATTTTGCAGCTATCATATTTAATGGAAGTATGACGCATCATGTTTCTGGACAGGAGAGGCGGCCTCTCGAGTTCATAAAGTTTAATCTTGAAATACAACCATCCAAGCGAAATGATCAGATGAAGATAGTTCAACATTCAATGGATAATGACATGAATTTTAGTATAGAAACAATCCTGGATAGCAAAAACATCAGCTTACATTATGGTCAACGTCCACCAAGCCAGAGGCCCCCCATGAAGTCAAAGACCCGATAATGTGATAATGAGAAGAAGGCAACTGGAACATAAATGAGAAAGAAAACAAACCCCAGAGAGATCATTATATCTAAGGCAGATGCGGAAAGATGAAGAAGAATCAAACTTAGACGGAAACTCTTTCCTGAATATAAGAGGCATATGCTCCTATTAGTTGATTATGAGGGCCTTTGGTGTTTGACCACCTAAATGAAAAACATTGCGAAAAGCTCTATTCCTGTCACCATTTAAATTAAGACCATCATCCATAACCGCTTGTAAATCTCTCAAAAGGAGCCGAGACCCTTTAACAGAAAAGGGTTAAAGGTTCTGATGAAAGGCACATGCCGATGAATATATAGTTTATTTAAAGCTTTGTTGACCTCAATAACGTATTCACCTATTTTTTCAAATTCACATGGTCTAGGAATGACAGGAGAAAAAAGTTTATTACCTACTCTGAGTCGGTTCTCGTCAGATCACCGAAGTTAAGCAACGACGAGCCTGATCAATCATTGGATGGATGGCCGTCTGAGCGATCAATTCGGACTCCCGCGTTGTGTTCTTGGGAAAGGCACTTAACTCCGATTGTCCACATGGGGGCACGATGACACCGTGTACTAAGGCGTTCTGTACGTCGATGGTGCTCATGTCTTCAACCAGTCTAACCCTGACTGTGCTGCAGTGCGGAGTTACGATGTTGGAGAGCTGGCAGCTGTTTGTCGTTGCTCGGTGGCTCTTTACGGGTTCTCCGACTTCCTCCACCCGTAAACCTGTCACGGTCATGATTAGCCATTGTGCGTAAGTATGTGACCTTAAACACCAATAAATAAATAAATAATAAATAACTATATGAAGCAATCATATGTTGTAAAGACAGAGTATTAATGTCATTTTATCCTTCATGAATAATAATAAAATCATAGCCCAAAATGTTTTCCCTCTGTATTATTCTGATTATTATTCCATTATTAGCCCCATGAAAAGGATCGAGATCTGTCAAGTGTATATCTGTCATGTGTTTAATTATTGCATACGAAAGGATTAAGTCATACCTTTGAACTCCTTTCCTTCGAAAAAAATATAAAATGTTTCCCTAAATAACGAAAGATTGCAGTATGTTACTAACATGAATTTCATCCTCTAAAGTAAAATCTCAATACTTTCCGTAAACATCACTTTTCCAATCACAGACCAACAGGAACGTGGCCAGAGGTTTCCGATTGGGGGTGCAGGGTAGTGAATTTCTAACTAAAGGGAGGGACCGAGAGGGGAAAACCCTCTCCCGGTCCCTCCTCCTAGTTCGAAATTCACTACCGAGAAAACTTTTGGAAATGAAGCCATGAAAGGGGCATAAAATTGATTCTAGTAACTGAAATGCCAACACATTTATGATAGAATTACCAGGTTATTATTATTTGGTATTATTCTGAGAATTGAATATGCACTAAACAAATGCTCAAGCTCAATCATGATGTGATTTTCGTGAAGTGCATTTTGGGGATTTTTTTATGACGATAAGTAAACGTACTATAATAATCTAATACCGATGCATACTTATGAAGCTCGATAATGCGAACACTGTAGGTGTAAAGAGTAACAGTTGGAATTTTTGCCGATTTGAAACCGAGTTGGGTTTCTTGGGAAGTAAAGGAGACATCAGTATCACCAAAGAAGCTCTAAAATCTAGACAGATGGAATTTCCAACTGCTCATGACTTTCCCTCCGAATTTGCAACTATAGGAACCCCCTCCCCCCCCCCCCCCCACATCCCCCTGTCGTCACGTCCCTGGCTGACCCACAGTTCTGAAGGTCAATCACGATACCCGGGAAATTCAAAGATAACGGATTCAATGATTTCGTATTATAGTTTATGTAATTACAGCGAATATCAATTTCTTTCGAGACCAGCATTTCCACTGGAGCCACGGTTTAATCCCAGGAACGGGAATTTGCCCGTTACCGTTTCTAAAGTTCGGGAAATTCATAGATTAGATTCGGGAATCAAAGGTTGCAACCGTTGATTCCCGGTTCTGTCAGATGAATTTCCCGGGTATCGGGACTGATATTCAGAAACGAGAACACGAAAATTCCCGGTGTGGTGACAGGCTTTCAAAAAAGAGAACCGGAAAATTCTCGTTCATGGAATTAACCCTTTACCTAACGTAACGGTCAAAACCGGCCAGCACTATTCTCAAAACTCGCCAATTAATGTTCATTCTTTTTTCATTTTTTGTCTCAAAAACATAGGTTATGACCCCTCGTTGCAACGAGCTCGTCGAGCTCGTTCCAACGAGGGGTCATAACCTATGTTTTTGAGACAAAAAATGAAAAAAATTAGTTATTCAAGAATTTTTTTGCAAGTGTCGTCTGCTTTTCATGTTAGGTAAAGTGTTAAACCTCATGCAAAATCACGTAGGTTATATACTACTTGATGTTCGTGGAGACACAACATGAAAGCTACAGAATTTTATACCCTTTGGCAGATAAAGACTGCACTTCAAAGTCTCATATACAGAATTCGGTTAAAAATATGGTTATTCCATTTGTAACCTAGAAGATCGACAGGACCTATGGATATATGACGATATGCACGCTATAACTCTCATACAGGAATTCAGTGGGACTTTATTTTTTAACCAATTCTACAAACGTGTCAACAGATGGGTACGTCAAATCAATAGTTTCACCTAAATAACTGTCTTTAGGAATAAAATCATTGGCTCTATTAGAAGGAAGAAAACTCCTGGTCCATCACCCTAGTTGCAAATTCACTACCCTACACCTTCCAATTGGAAACCTCTAGCCACGTCCCTGCCAGAATGGCTCCGCATTCTACAGTTATTTATATGCTCTCCACAGAATCCAATTAAAAGTCCATACTCCAAAAATACACAATCATCGCTATCCGAATAATTCTGTGAATATGAACCGAAAAAATTGGACATACAGTTTTGAATATATAAGAATTGACAATCGAAGTAATTAAGTCATTCAAAGGAGTCAAAATGACTTACTTCGATCGTTAGCCCATTTGTTATTTTTTATTTGTTTATCTATTTTGTTTTCGTCAGTAAAACATTTTACGAATTTCCCCTTCACACACAATATAAAATATGAATTGGTCATCTTCCAAATAATGCATGTGGACTCTTCCGATTGTTGCCATTGAACTAACATGGGAGATACCACCAGGGTTCAAAGGGTTAAGTTATGATAATGAAGTCATACAAGGTTCAAACATTATTGATTTAGTCAATGATATCCTTGGACACCGAAAAGGTTTCAAATCAAGAAGGTGGGAAATATTCAGACATGGTTTAAAATATATAAATATCTCACAATATTTTGTTGGAAATGTTGAGCGATGGCTATTGGTGCATAACAATCAAACTCACAAACCTCGCAGTCAATTTTCCAGAAGATAGTTAGTGAGAATCCCCTGACTTGAGGAAGAGGGGACAAGTGACGGCAGTGAAGACAGAAGATAGTTAGTCAGAATCCCCTGACTTGAGGAAGAGGGGACAAGTGACGGCAGTGAAGACAGAAGATAGTTAGTCAGAATCCCCTGACTTGAGGAAGAGGGGACAAGTGACGGCAGTGAAGACAGAAGATAGTTAGTCAGAATCCCCTGACTTGAGGAAGAGGGGACAAGTGACGGCAGTGAAGACAGAAGATAGTTAGTCAGAATCCCCTGACTTGAGGAAGAGGGGACAAGTGACGGCAGTGAAGACAGAAGATAGTTAGTCAGAATCCCCTGACTTGAGGAAGAGGGGACTAGTGACGGCAGTGAAGACAGAAGATAGTTAGTCAGAATCCCCTGACTTGAGGAAGAGGGGACAAGTGACGGCAGTGAAGACAGAAGATAGTTAGTCAGAATCCCCTGACTTGAGGAAGAGGGGACAAGTGACGGCAGTGAAGACAGAAGATAGTTAGTCAGAATCCCCTGACTTGAGGAAGAGGGGACTAGTGACGGCAGTGAAGACAGAAGATAGTTAGTCAGAATCCCCTGACTTGAGGAAGAGGGGACTAGTGACGGCAGTGAAGACAGAAGATAGTTAGTCAGAATCCCCTGACTTGAGGAAGAGGGGACTAGTGACGGCAGTGAAGACAGAAGATAGTTAGTCAGAATTCCCTGACTTGAGGAAGAGGGGACTAGTGACGGCAGTGAAGACAGAAGATAGTTAGTCAGAATCCCCTGACTTGAGGAAGAGGGGACTAATGACGGCAGTGAAGACAGAAGATAGTTAGTCAGAATCCCCTGACTTGAGGAAGAGGGGACTAGTGACGGCAGTGAAGACAGAAGATAGTTAGTCAGAATCCCCTGACTTGAGGAAGAGGGGACTAGTGACGGCAGTGAAGACAGAAGATAGTTAGTCAGAATTCCCTGACTTGAGGAAGAGGGGACTAGTGACGGCAGTGAAGACAGAAGATAGTTAGTCAGAATCCCCTGACTTGAGGAAGAGGGGACTAGTGACGGCAGTGAAGACAGAAGATAGTTAGTCAGAATCCCCTGACTTGAGGAAGAGGGGACTAGTGACGGCAGTGAAGACAGAAGATAGTTAGCCAGAATCCCCTGACTTGAGGAAGAGGGGACAAGTGACGGCAGTGAAGACAGAAGATAGTTAGTCAGAATCCCCTGACTTGAGGAAGAGGGGACTAGTGACGGCAGTAAGACAGAAGATAGTTAGCCAGAATCCCCTGACTTGAGGAAGAGGGGACTAGTGACGGCAGTGAAGACAGAAGATAGTTAGTCAGAATCCCCTGACTTGAGGAAGAGGGGACTAGTGACGGCAGTGAAGACAGAAGATAGTTAGTCAGAATCCCCTGACTTGAGGAAGAGGGGACTAGTGACGGCAGTGAAGACAGAAGATAGTTAGTCAGAATCCCCTGACTTGAGGAAGAGGGGACTAGTGACTGCAGTGAAGACAGAAGATAGTTAGTCAGAATTCCCTGACTTGAGGAAGAGGGGACTAGTGACGGCAGTGAAGACAGAAGATAGTTAGTCAGAATCCCCTGACTTGAGGAAGAGGGGACTAGTGACGGCAGTGAAGACAGAAGATAGTTAGTCAGAATCCCCTGACTTGAGGAAGAGGGGACTAGTGACGGCAGTGAAGACAGAAGATAGTTAGCCAGAATCCCCTGACTTGAGGAAGAGGGGACAAGTGACGGCAGTGAAGACAGAAGATAGTTAGTCAGAATCCCCTGACTTGAGGAAGAGGGGACTAGTGACGGCAGTGAAGACAGAAGATAGTTAGCCAGAATCCCCTGACTTGAGGAAGAGGGGACTAGTGACGGCAGTGAAGACAGAAGATAGTTAGTCAGAATCCCCTGACTTGAGGAAGAGGGGACTAGTGACGGCAGTGAAGACAGAAGATAGTTAGTCAGAATCCCCTGACTTGAGGAAGAGGGGACTAGTGACGGCAGTGAAGACAGAAGATAGTTAGTCAGAATCCCCTGACTTGAGGAAGAGGGGACTAGTGACGGCAGTGAAGACAGAAGATAGTTAGTCAGAATTCCCTGACTTGAGGAAGAGGGGACTAGTGACGGCAGTGAAGACAGAAGATAGTTAGTCAGAATCCCCTGACTTGAGGAAGAGGGGACTAGTGACGGCAGTGAAGACAGAAGATAGTTAGTCAGAATCCCCTGACTTGAGGAAGAGGGGACTAGTGACGGCAGTGAAGACAGAAGATAGTTAGCCAGAATCCCCTGACTTGAGGAAGAGGGGACAAGTGACGGCAGTGAAGACAGAAGATAGTTAGTCAGAATCCCCTGACTTGAGGAAGAGGGGACAAGTGACGGCAGTGAAGACAGAAGATAGTTAGTCAGAATCCCCTGACTTGAGGAAGAGGGGACTAGTGACGGCAGTGAAGAGAGAGTTGATGTTGAAGGGAGTAGCGAATAGTGATACTAGTTATTCTGAAAATGAAGACGTGTTTGAACTTTGAAGCGGGTGAAGATGTTGGTGTTGAACGGGTGTGTCCTCCGGAACTGGTTGAGAGCTACAGTTATTTGGTTAAAAAGAGTAGTAGACATGATGGGGGTATTAGCGCATTTTAACACGCATTGGAAAAAGTATGCAGGGTATCGATGGCACCTTCAATGTATACATTCAGGGCATCAGATAATAGTAACACGCGAAGTGCGAGGGATGGGGGTGGGGGGAGTAGATTCCTGTGTGATCCATTCTGTATGGTTATACAGTTAAAACTAGATGTCCTGTCATGAATTGTGCGCTTATCTAGACTTAAATGCGCGTAGAAATTACGCGCAATTGCCATATCGAATGGTATCCAAAGCACGACAGGTTCTCCTGGTTACTCGCAGCAAACACAGACAATGTGGTTAGTCGAAGGTCCATTGGCTGAAACATTGTTTTTACACAAGTCGTATGTACGGAATTTGATAGCCTCACTATGATCACAACGCGTAGATTAACGCGCAGCTCGAGGTGCTGTTTGTGCGCGTTTCATGTTTCATGACAGGACTTCTAGTTTTAACTGTACTCATAGGCAGGGGGTGCAGGGTGTCACGATATCCTAACAACTCAATTCCCCAATGTATTCTGTGGATGACTGTGCGAGTGTTAAAATGTTCCAATACTCAAGATAAGTGCCTGAAAGGCTAATTGTTTTCATAACTTAACTGTTTGTAATTGATCATGTACATCAAATCGGCTCATGGCTGCTTTGCGGCAGACATGACCGGATAGGATAAACATATCTGAAATACTGAAAGATGAGTCCAGTGTTCCATTATCAGAATGGATATTTTCACCATTTGTTGTTATAAATTAATATTATTGCGATATCCTTCCATGTGAACGTCCACCAAATTCAAATCCCATAGCAGTCTTCTGAACAACCTAATTAAAAACATATACCCACCCGAATTATCGCTTTACAACAATTGCAAGTAGAGTGATGTCGCACTTAGTATATATATATATCTTTAACTGTTTTGCTATATGTACAGAGTTATTGCGTTCCCAATCTGACCTCAAATCATGGATTCATATTGCAACAGACTGTGACTAAAATGATACTGAAGTACTGATAGTCCCCCATGAACAGTTCGATAACCCCCGTGTTCTTAATCTGTTCTCCACTCAACTCATATTATTTAAGGAAATATCCTAATACTTTTCCAGCGGAAGAGCGGGTGGCACGGTAATGACTTATGGCGGGTAATATTGCACTCGACGAGGTGCAGATGGAACCAGTGTATGACTTTATACAGCTCTACAATGAGAAAGTATGTTCCTCCACAGAAAATGATGAATCTCCGTTTAATCACCACTCAAATGAGTCTAATTACTTTGCGCCTAGAGATTTTCAGTCTATGACTAGTAAAATAAACTCAGAAATTTCTTTGCTACATCTTAAGCTTAAAAGCTCACTGGGATTCCTTCCAGAACCTGCTCTATAATTTACAAACAAACACAAAAAATATTTTTTGATATAATTGAACACACAGAAATATTTCAAATGCCCCCGCAAAACTTATTTACTCTGGAAGGTTATGCGCCAATTATCAAATGAATGAGACCCGAAAATGATGGTAAAGGGGGAGTCGGTCGATATAAAAAAGAGGCGATATCCTATAAAGTTCGAAGTGATATTACAATTTTTATTCCCCACGTTTTCGAATCTCTATTAATAGAAGTTGAAGATAAACACAACTCTATAATAATTGGCGTCATATATAGACCAAACACTCCGCCCAAAGTCGACATAAACCTCCTCATATCAAAATTAGGTGAAATGATGGATATTCTGAATGCCGAAAACAATATAATGGGACCTTTTAAAAGCAACTATACATCCCAAGTCAGAACAGAAGAATTTGTCGATCTCATGTTTAGTCAAGGATGTTTGCCTCATATAACCAAACCAACGAGAGTAACTAGGCCTTCAGCTGGACTGATGGACCACAAATTTTCAAATAATGTTTCACAA
The DNA here is from genome assembly GCA_031216915.1 of Pictodentalium vernedei. Classification (NCBI taxonomy): domain Eukaryota; kingdom Metazoa; phylum Mollusca; class Scaphopoda; order Dentaliida; family Dentaliidae; genus Pictodentalium; species Pictodentalium vernedei. Next base: position 57,800,484 of record CM062288.1, on the reverse strand, counting down.
ACAACAATACCGGGTATAATTATAACTGATGTATCAGATCATTTTTGGTGTTTTTTTACATTGAAGAATCTACCAGTCATATGATATACCACGATGTACCATAAAACGAATCATAAACGCAGAAAAAATGTCTGAATTTAAAGAATTACTCTCAGAAAGGAATTTTTACCCTGTTTCGCTTTCGAACTGTCCCAGTGAATCATATGAAACAGTTTTAAACATCTATATAGTATATGGAAGCTTATGATAAGGCATTCCCTTTGAAGCGTGTCCGCCAGAACAATACATGTATTAAAAAACAACCTTGGATGACAAAGAGACTTGTCATATCCTCAGTTAATAAAGAAACATTCTATAAAGGAAAACTTAAAAACCCTAATGAACATAATTCCCGAAATTACAAAAACTACTGTAAAATTTATAACAAAGTTAAGAAACAATGTAAATCAATTTATTATAGTGATATCTTCAATGAAAATAGGAACAATATGCGAAGAACATGGCAGATCTTAAACGAAGCTATCAATAAAGGAAAACGTGAAAGCAGATTACCCACTTTCTTTGTCCAGGGTGGTATAAAAATACTCGAAGCCCAGGCCATTGCAAAAGAATTCAATATTTTTTTTGTCAGCGTTGGTAGAACCTATCGGGCCAGATCCAGAAACCGAATAAATCGTACTTAAACTACATGAATGGTTGTATTTCCAACACCTTTTATCTTTTACCCACAAATCCTGTAGAAGTGAGTCAAATTGCAAACAGAATGAAAAGCAAAATCGTCGAAAGATTGCGATAGCATCACAACCAGTCTTCTTAAACAAACGATAAATGGGATATTGGTCCCTATTACACACATAATCAATAAATCCTTTACTGAGGGCAAAGTATCAGATAGAATGAAAATCGCAAACGTGGTACCCATATTCAAATCAGGCGACGAGCACTGCTTTACAAACTAGAGGCCTATTAGTATCCTTCCAGCTTTTTCAAAAGCAATGGAAAAGCTCATGGATATAAGACTTTGAAGTTTTCTCGAGAGGTTTAATATCTTATATCCTTATCACTACGGATTTCCAAAACGTCATAGTACGATTCACCCAGTCCCCCAACTCCTCAAAAGCACAGCTACGGAAAACAATAAACAGGAAAAGAATAGTACACTGGCACTATTCTTGGACCTGTCTAAAGCATTTGACACGATAAATCATGAAATACTATTGGGCAAACTTGAATACTACGGCATCAGAGGACAAGCCAACAACTGGTTTAGAAGCTACTTGTCCGATAGATTTCAATATGTTCTGTATGGCGAACAAAAATTTTATTTTGCTAGGCAGAGTTGTGGTGCCCTAAAAGTCTCGATCTTGGGCTCCGTTTTATTTCTTCTGTATATTAATGATATAAGTAATTCAACTTCGCTTAATCTCTTGTCGTTCGCCGAAGACACTACAGTACACTGCTCTGGTTTCAACAGTAGTTCAATAACACCTTGTTTTAATGACGAACTTAAAAAATTATTGGAATGGTGTTCTGTGAACCAGTTGATGCTGAATGCTAAAAAACCTCATACATTATACCTAATCCAACAAAAGGAAGGAATACTGATTCCCGTCATAACGCAAAAATAAATAACCAAGTTATTAGCAAGGTCTGAGACAATGAACCAGACAAATCCTTAAAGTTTTGTGGAATAAACCTTGATGAACATTTATCCTACATAACTCACATATCCCGAATAAGCTCGAAAATAGCGCGAGCAAACTATAGTCTCAATAAAGTAAAACATATCCTCCCCATCGAGTCCTGAAAAACATTGTATTTCGCCCTGGTTCACAACCATTTAATATATGGAATCGTAACATGGGGAGCTCGAAAGCAATTAATAAATTAACTTTTCTACTCAAAGTTTGCTAAGCACCAAATATTTGACACATCATTGTGAAATTTGCTTGTGACATATTTGCGATATTTTTTGGTGGATATGATTGAGGAATGTATTGAGATGGTCCCCAGTGTTTTCATTAGCTCTCTTGACAGGCAGACTTTTCGTCACAGTCATGGGAAGCATGTACCCCTTGATTTTCATGATGTTTTCGTGTACTGTCTCCATGTACATGACATGTGTAGGGTATTCAGCCTTCATTTCAACACAAACCCTTGTGATTTAATGGGACTACCCATCGTCGGCAAGGGCGGATCCAGAGGGGGCACTAGGAGGACTAGTCCCCCCTCCCCGAGCCCACTAAAAAGTCATGCTCTTGTTCCACACAATCTTGTCCTATAACGCCCCTCCTTAACTAATGACATCACGTTGCCAAATAATCCTCTTTTAGAATTCGCAGAATATCGGTTATTTATAGAACTGACGACAGTCACGTCAGTAGTATGTCTCGCGCGTTTCAGGGGGCCATTGGCAGGACCTCGGACAGGACCCCGGAAGTGACGCCATGTCACGTGACCCAGTGGCGCCATGTTGTGTTGTCATGGTAACCCGCGTGAGCGGCCATGTTGTGACACCATCTCCATAATGATACCTGGTGTTAATGCGCATGTTGTTAGGGTGATACGTGTTTCCGTCGTCCATTTTGTATACTGGAGGCCGCTATCTTGGTTTCTATGGTAGCACGTAGTAGTTGTTATGTGACCCAATGGCTTCTAACAAGACAGGGGTATGTTCGGAGGGTGTATTCCTTTGTAGAAGAGTAATTTCCCGATTCGTAGAATTACCACCCAACAAGTTTTACTATTTCGAATTCTTTCAGAATTCTCTGCTTCTATCTATATATGCAATAGTTTTCGTCTACCTGACCACGTTCCTTTGTCCCGGGGTATACTCCAGTACAGTAGAAGAGCCTATCAGTTGGAACAGTTTACCTTATTATTACTATATTTAACTTTTAGGTCTATTCTTGTTAGTTCTGACCCTATTCCGAGTACTCTTGTAGTTTCCTTTATCTAGATCCTTTATATAGATTATAACCAACCAATCAGATTGCTTGATTCCCTATAATCTGTATGCACAGTTATCTCCCCTTATAACAACGAAACTTTTACAACGAAAAATGTGTGTTTTCCTTTCATCAATTCATATTCAATTGGAGGCCAGAATGCATTTAGAAGCCACCTCAGAGCACCTGAAAATCACAACTTTTCTGGGGGAGAACCACCCACCCCCACCCAAAGACTCCCCACACAAACGCACGTCCCTTCGGCACGTGCGGTAGTCGCTTTCGGCGACTGTTGCTAGGATTCTGTCGGATCACATCACTACCCCCCCCCCCCCCCCCCCCCCCCCCCCCGTATTTTAATTCTACGATCCGCCCATGGTCAGGTTGGTGAAGCCCTTGGTGTGCACCATACGGTGATCACCAGAGCCTGGGAAAGATTTCTGCAGTATGACACACCAGTAAGACGGCATGGTGGTGGCAGAGGCAGGGCAACATCTGCAGTTGAAGACCGGTTTCTGATCATTCAGGCCCGTAAGAACCGCTTTGCTACATCAACACAGCTTCGCATTGACCTTCAGAATGCATCCGGGGTAAATGTGTCGACGCAGACTATCCGGTCAAGGTTACGCGAAGGTGGTCTCCGATTGAAAACACCATGTATTCGCATTCCGCTGTCCCAGAACCACCGCCAGGCACGATATGAATGGGCAATGGACCACGTTGGATGGATCAGAGATGATTGGCGACCTGTCCTTTTTACAGATGAGTCAGGGTACTGCCTAGACCACATAGATAGGCGTTTAGGGTATGGGGGAGACCAGGAGAGCGATTCCATGCAGCCAACATTGTTGAGCATGACCGCTATGGTGGAGGGTCAATCATGGTCTGGGCGGCATCAGCAGGGATGGACGTACAGAGCTCTGTGTCCCTGAATGTGGTACATTGACTGCACAGCGGTATATTGATGAGATCCTGGATGTCCAAGTCAGAGTATTCGCAGGTGCGTGCATAGGGTGATAGATTCATTCTGATGGATGATAATGCCCGTTCTCATGTTGCCCATGCTGTCGGAGAGTACCGACAGAGGGAGGGGATTGAGCGTATGGACTGGCCAGCAAGATCCTCTGACCTCAATCCAATCGAACATGTCTGGACGGAACAACATCCCACAAAAGACCACCAGGAACCTGACTGGGAGCGAGAGAAGGCGTTCTTAAGCTGTAATTAACAGTAATGGGTCTCATACTCGATATTGAACCTATACCAGTTCTCTCCGTCAACTTTTTGGCAAATTTGGAAAATTTCTTCTTTTACCAATAATATCCGTTTTCCATGGTTATCGTATTCAAAGGCTAAAAAATAAGGTCAAACACAAACAAAATCTTTATTTCTGTACTTAAATCATTAACGATATAATTAAATAAAAAATATACAAACTTTGAGCAGTATATTATGCCGAAGCGTTCATTCTGAATTATCAAAAACAAAAAATTCAACTCTCATACTGACCCCCTGTTCAAGAAGGATGAAATCCTCAAAGTTGACGATTTGTTTAAACTACATGCATTGTTGTTCATGTTTGACTGGCACAAAGGCCAATTACCTTCTTCCTTTAACAATCCATCAGGTAGAACAACCAGACAATCTGGACTTCTGAACAAAGAAAAAACACGAAACCGTACCCTAGACAGTGCTCAAAATACCTTTTTCTCTTTGCGTAGCAAAATGCTACAAATTTCCAAAAAATGAATAGCATTTTGTAAAAATTACATAGCTATTGTTGTATACCAGAGTTATGTTGTACTGTTTTGTATTGAATTCTTCTAAGTAGATAGAATAGTTTCCATCCATATCTGGGCATTTCCAAATGATCTGCAACACATGAAACATTTACTATATCTTTTTCAACTGAACTGCCTTTTAGGGTTGCATGGACTTGGATATTTTCAAATAGTGTCTTGGTTGTTCAATAGAGTTCTCAAAATGGAAGTGGGATTTTTAATTTGATGGGCTAGAAGTTATTTTTAATGTACAATTTATGCAAAATGTTGTAAAAACAGGAAGAATTTAAACCAATAGAATTCATCTTACATATGAAGTTGCTAATGATGCTTGATGGAGAGTGAATCTGAGTTATGCCTGGAATGTTCCACAATCAGAAGTAAAGCATCAGTGAACTAGTTTTCAAATTTGTTTGCAAATTTTCATTTACATTTTGCGATACAAGATAATCAACTGCAGCCTAATAGGCTGCAGTTGATTATCTTGTATCGCAAAATGCTATACATAATTGAACATTGTGTAGCTTTTTGCAGGTTTTGCATAGCAAAAACCGACGCGACACCGCTTATTTTGAGCTCTGACCCTAGATAAACTTCCATTATACATGTTCCCGAAATTATGGAATACTCTAGACGTCACTGTTCGAAATATTAACAGTAGAACCGCATTTAGACGCAAATTAACCTCCGAGTTTATTTCTTCCTACTCCAATTATGTCCGGTGTAATAACCCCTACTGCCCAGCATGTACATAATAAATATCAATATTTTCATTAATTTACCGAGAAGAACTTATCAAAAAGAACTTATACACACAAGTTCTGCCCTGTGTCCCATTCTGGTATCCTCGTCCTGTACAACCTGCAAATCTTTCGATTTGTTCCGTGAATATGCATCAATAATTTCTGTGTCATGCCGACTGTCACACCGTGAGGTACCGTGGGGGGGGGGGGGGGGGTCCAGCTTAAACTGAAATGGGCTGATTCACCGCTATTTGCGCCCCACTCTGTGCCAGCCGATGTGGACGTCCCATTAACGCACTTGTATCATTCCGAGATCTGTACGATAGTTTATGACGGGATCTGTTGTTACTGAATGCTGCCCTGAACTGTGTTAACAATATATTAAGCAGGTTTTTCTAGATTTTGGCAACATTGAGGCACCAATCGTCCGCTGGAATCTATAACAAATTATTTACCCCTTACTTATTTTCTATACGAGAACAAGTTGTTGGCAAAAGAATATGAACACCCATGTTTTATTTTCCTAGGGAGTGTCATGTAGACAGCCAATCTGGCTATGTCACTTCCCACGATATGCTGAATACATTATCTGTAAATCGTATACTGTAAAGAAAGAATCTGAATCTGAAAGAATCTGACTGTTGAACTCATCAGTTTTTTTCCATACTATGGTTGACAAACGAAGTTTTAACGAAGTGAGTGGCTCATATTATCACTACACAATTTTATTACTTTGTTAATGTTGCGTAACACATTTCTGTGTCTAGACATGTGTACTTACTACTTTGAAAGTTCAAAGGAGAAATTCAATAGAAAAGATAATTTACTGCTTTGAAACTTCAAAGAAAAAAATCAATAGAGAGACAACTCAGTTATGTTTTTCATTGTACAGCACACATCGGAAAGAAATATGCAGGATATCGACGCAATTTTACCTTAAAGGTATACGGGGGACGCGGTGACTCGGTAGGTAGAGATGCAGGCAGCAAGCCGAGAGATCCTCAGTTCGAATCCCACCTGCGGCAATCGCGTTGTGTCCTTGGGCAAGACACTTCATCACCATTGCCAACGTGGGGGCACGGTGGTGTTGTTTAGTAAGGCGTACTGCACTTGATGGTGCACTTGTCTTCAACCAATCCTAACCCTGCGTGATATATAGTTAGTATGTTGGAGAAGCCTGACAGTTGCTCGCCGTTGCACAGTGGTTCTCTCCGGGTACTCCGGCTTCCTCCACCCGTAAAACTGTCGGACACGAGGTGAACCTAGCTGTCGAAAGTGTCTTTAAACCTCAATAAATAAATAATAAACATTCAAATTATACATTCAAGGCATCAGATAATAGTAACTAGTGAAGTTCTATTGGAATTTGTAATGCGCGATTTTTGGACAACGCCAGAATAACGAGTTTGCGCACAATGTGGTTTTTCCTATGTTATTCCCAATGGGCATTTTGTTATATACTACTCAAAGTTTGCTAAGCACCAAATATATGATACATCATTGTGAAATTTGCTCGTGACATATTTGCGATATTTTTGGTGGATATCATTGAGGAATGTGTTGAGATGGTCCCCAGTGTTTTCATTAGCTCTCTCTCCTGTCAGACAGACTTCTCGTGATAGTCACGGAAAGTATGTACCCCTTGATTTTCATGATGCTTTCGTATACTGTCTACATGTACATGACATGTGTAGGGTATTCAGTCTTCATTTCAACACAAATCCTTGTGATTTAATGATTGAATATGGCAAATGCAAATGTAAGAAGACATTTGTCTGAGGCAGAAATGTGGCGGGCTGTAGGGATGGTGGAGCAAGGGGCTACCCATCCTCAGGTTGGCGAAGCCTTTGGTGTGCACCATACGGTGACCACCAGAGCCTGGGCAAGATTTCAGCAGTATGGCACGCCAGTAAGACGGCATGGTGGTGGCAGAGACAGGGCAACATGTGCAGCTGGAGATCGGTTTTTGATCATTCAGGCCCATAGGAACTGCTTTGACACAGCAACCCAGCTTCGCAGTGACCTTCAGAATGCATCCGGGGCAAATGTTTCGACGCAGACTATCCGAGCAAGGTTGCACGAAGGTGGTCTCCGATCTAGAAGATCATGTATTCGCATTCCGCTGTCCCAGAACCATTGCCAGGCACGATATGAATGGGCCATGGACCACGTTGGATGGACCAGAGGAGATTGGCGACCTGTCCTTTTTACAGATGAGTCAAGGTACTACCTAGACCACACAGATAGTCGTCCCAGGTTATGGAGAAGACCAGGAGAGCGATTTCATGCAGCCAACATTGCTGAGCATGACCGCTTTGGTGGAGGGTCAATCATGGTCTGGGGCGGCGTCAGCAGGGATGGACGTACAGAGATCTGTGTCCTTGAACATGGTACATTGAATGCACAGCGGTATACTGGTGAGATCCTGGAGGTCCACGTCAGATTGTATGCAGGTGCGGTGGGTGATAGATTCATTCTGATGAACGATAATGCCCGTCCTCATGTTGCCCATGCTGTCGGGGAGTACCGACAGAGGGAGGGGATTGGGCGTATGGACTGGCCAGCAAGATCCCCTGACCTCAATTCAATCGAACATGTCTGGAGTGAGTTGCAGCTTGCAATTTCAGCCAAGAAGTGTCCAGGAGCTTGGTGCCATACTGGTCCAAGAATGGAACAACATCCCACAAAGGACCACCAGGAACCCGATTGGAAGGCATTGTCAAGCTGTAATTAACAGTAATGAGTCTTATATTCGATATTGAACCCATGCCAGTTCGCTCCGTCAACTTTTTAGCAAATTGAAAAAATTCCTCTTTTACCAATAATATTCATTTTCCATGGTTATCGTATTCAAAAGCTGAAAAATAACGTCAAACACAACTAAAATCTTAAATTTCTGTACTTACATCATCAAAGATATAATTATATAAAAAATATATACACTTTTCATTACAATATTTCAACTAAAACGTAAAACAGGTAGTTGGATATAGTTGGTGTATAGCAAACTTTGAGTAGTATATTTGCAATTGGTGTTTCATCGCTGAGTCGAAATTTGAAGATGGGAACTCAACCTTTACGGGAGACGTCGCGGATTATTCTAAGAAGTGTTTTGCTCATCTCACGAGAGAGAAAACACATTTCTAAAGCGTTGAAGGAACATGTTTTTTTCTTTTTTATCTTAATATATACAAAAAGAAAAATATAGCATCTAAAAGCGATGTGATAAAGGTTTAACTTTAATTCGAGAAAACACATTTCTAAAGCGTTGAAGGAACATGTTTTTTTTCTTTTTTATCTTAATATATACAAAAAGAAAAAAATAGCATCTAAAAGCGATGTGATAAAGGTTTAACTTTAATTCGAGAAAACACATTTCTAAAGCGTTGAAGAAAAATGTTTTTTTCTTTTTTATCTCAATATATACAAAAAGAAAAACATAGCATCTAAAAGCGATGTGATAAAGGTTTAACTTTAATTCGAAAATGTTAGTTATCATGGCAGGTCATTAAACTAATACCCACCCACCAATTTCAAACACATGTGTTTGAATGAATATTATAAAACACATCATGCATGGAAAAACTGTCAGTGTCTGTGTTGACATACATCATATATTCTATACTATTAAAAAGCCAAGGTTTATTCAAATGAAGTCACGAATTGTTGGATTATAATTTTCGTATCGTTAACCCTTAACTGCATGTGTTGATACATAATAATAATCACCAAGAGCGCTTTGGATTAGCTGAAAATTATATCAAGAAAGCTTTATATGGCTTAATGCGGTTGTGTGTTTCAGTTTTGAGAAAAACTCAAAAAAATATACTCTAAGAATTTATATTTCTGGCTAATCCTGCATTTGTTTCCTTTTTATGTGTACCCATACTATGTATGGAACACATAATGCCGGCATCCTGGGTGACCATCCGTCGTTCGTCCATCCTTTGTCCGTCCGTCTGTCCGTCTGTCCGTCCGTCTGTCCGTCCGTCCGTCCGTCCGTCCGTCCGTCTGTCCGTCCGTCTGTCTGTCCGTCCGGCGTCCGTATCCATTTCTTTGGCATTCGATAACTTGAAAAATATTGCTTGGATTATCAAGTTACTTTATATTTCTGTTCAGGTTACTGATGTGCCGAGCTGTATAGTTTTTGGTGTAAATCGGATAATTTGATCCCGAGATATTAACCCTTTATCCTTCAAATTGAAAATTCCTACAATCCCTTTGGCATTCGATAACTTGAAAAATATTACTTGGATTGTCAAGTTACTTTATATTTGTGTTCAGGTTACTGATGTGCCGAGCTGTATAGTTTTTGGTGTAAATCTGTTATTTTGATCCTGAGATATTAACCCTTTATCCTTCAAATTGAAAATTCCTCCAATCCCTTTGGCATTCGATAACTTGAAAAATATTGCTTGGATTGTCTAGTTACTTTATATTTGTGTTCCGGTTACTGATGTGCCGAGCTGTATAGTTTTTGGTGTAAATCTGATGATTTGATCCCGAGATATTAACCCTTTATCCTTCAAATTGAAAATTCCTCCAATCCCTTTGGCATTCGATAACTTGAAAAATATTGCTTGGATTGTCAAGTTACTTTATATTTGTGTTCAGGTTACTGATGTGCCAAGCTGTATAGTTTTTGGTGTAAATCTGATAATTTAACCCTGAGATATTAACCCTTTATCCTTCAAATTGAAAATTCCTCCAATCCCTTTGGCATTCGATAACTTGAAAAATATTGCTTGGATTGTCTAGTTACTTTATATTTGTATTCCGGTTACTGATGTGCCGAGCTGTATAGTTTTTGGTGTAAATCTGATGATTTGATCCCGAGATATTAACCCTTTATCCTTCAAATTGAAAATTCCTCCAATCCCTTTGGCATTCGATAACTTGAAAAATATTACTTGGATTGTCAAGTTACTTTTTATTTGTGTTCAGGTTACTGATGTGCCGAGCTGTATAGTTTTTGGTGTAAATCTGTTATATTGATCCTGAGATATTAACCCTTTATCCTTCAAATTGAAAATTCCTCCAATCCCTTTGGCATTCAATAACTTGAAAAATATTGCTAGGATTGTCAAGTTACTTTATATTTGTGCTCAGGTTACTGATGTGCCGAGCTGTATCGTTTTTGGTGTAAATCTGATAATTTAATCCTGAGATATTAACCCTTTATCCCTCAAATTGAAAATTCCTCCAATCCCTTTGGCATTCGATAACTTGAAAAATATTGCTTGGATTGTCAAGTTACTTTATATTTGTGTTCAGGTTACTGGTGTACCGAGTTGTATAGTTTTTGGTGTTAATCTGATAATTTGATCCGGAGATATTAACCCTTTATCCTTCAAATTGAAAATTCCTCCAATCCCTTTGGCATGAGATAACTCAAAAAATATCAATCCGATTGTCATGTTACTTTATATATTTATTCAGGTTACTGATGTGCTGTGCTGTATATTTTTTTTTATGTAAATCTGATAATTTGATCCGGAGATATTAACCCTTTATCCATCAAATTACAAACTCCTCCAATCCATTTCTATATGTACCCATACCTTGTATGGTGTACATAATGTCGGCATCCGTGGTGGCCCTCCGTCATACAGCTTTCTACTAGTCGCGCGTATGGGTACACATCTGACGCTTTCATCGGCCTATTTTTTCACATTTGACATATAGAATATACCCATAGTAGCTTGGTGTACCAAATGTTCACCACGAGTGGTGAAGTGGTGTTAACCGCTAGCCTTCGGCGCGCGGTTAACACCACTTCACCACAAGTGGTGAACATTTGGTACACCGAGCTACTTTGGGTATATTTTATTTATGCCATGATCGTCAGATTATTAAGACCCGCTATTATTTTTTTCTCGATTTTACTGAGCAGCAGCCGAACATTCGTGCGAATTTGTTTTTGTTTACATTCGCATCGGCGAACGGTACTTCCGCTGTCAATTTTATCCACCGAAATGAAATAGAAAAAGTAACAGAGCCTTTTTCATTTTAATAACATAATAACGTACTGTTTAGAGTTATGGATGCTTTATTAACATGATGCAATACATGTTTGTTAATTTTGGGTGTTTTATGGGGTAAACTAATTTAAAACGTAATAAATAACTGTCACTTTCATTTCACTCTTCGCGAGGCGACGTGCGATAAATTTAGACAAGTTCGCATTCAGGTCGACGTCACCAAAAGTCAACTTAGATATAGTTCCACTGTAGGTGTAAATTTTAACTACTGGAATCCCATTGCTGACGTGTTCACCACGGTCGGTGTATAAAGTTAAAATTTATGTCAAAGGATTTTTGTATATAGTAGAATAGGTAATCATGGTATAAATGCATTGTTATTGATGGTCCGTCCTTGATTCAAGCGATTGGCAAACCAACAGATGCCAAAACTTTCAGGAATTTGGCGGATATTTTTGCCAAGGTCCATCTTCTCTAGGTTTTCCACTTCTGCAAAACGTGTCGATGTTTATTCGATCAGTACTTTGACTTGTCAGCGAAGACCGGAACGCGGACTCATAGGATGGGGAGCACAAAATCGATCAGAAGAATAATAGATTCAGATGATGTGATGCTCCCTAAGTCTTGGAAACAATTCATCAGTTCTTCTGAGAATAAATCAGACTTGTCCTTGTTTTTGACAGAACATCTTGTGAATGGTCGTCGACAAGGTGTGACATAAGCCATCTTACATCCTCCCATGAAGAGCTGTCCTACACGCTGCCGAATCCCCTGATCGTGGTTATCAGCGTTTAACCTTAGTTTGCAGAGATATTGGTGTGTTTATTTTATCACTTTACTTCCGATCACGATTCCATCGTGATCTATGGATCAGAGCTGGTACATCTAAGAAGTCTCAGTTCATTCCAATTCACGCAGTTGACTCCCAGATAATGTGGTTAATTATGTCATAGGCTTTTCATATACAGTACATGGAGAGTGGATTGTAACTAAATCACCCGCAAAGTGGAGTAATCACCCAAGCTATTACTTTCAAATTTTGTATATATCGACAGAAAACACAAGCAATGTTTCAGCCAATGGACCTCCGGGTTTAACCCGGAGGTCCATTGGCTGAAACTTTGCTGGTGCTGGTTATGCTTTGCAACAAATTTGCATTTATTGCACGGGTGGAATCTCCACTCTGCGGGTGATTTAGTGATAATGCTCTCTCCACGTACTGGAAAGTGGAATAGGTAATCATGGTATAAAACTCGTTTAACAAACCGTGCGGGTTGATGTGATATATTCCAGATAGCGCTTTGCATCATAGATTCTAGACGATTAAATAGTCAAGTTTTGTTCAAATGAATTGTCGGCTTTTTTATAAAATCTGTACTCATAATGTTGAACAGCTGTTCATATCGTTAACCTTTAACTACATGTTCATAAATAATATTAGTCACCAAGAGCACTTTGGATTAGATGAAAATTATATCAAGAAAACTTTCAAAGTTTTAATGCAGTTGTGTGTTTCAGTATAGAGAATACTTGAAAAAATACGCGCTGAGAATTTATTTTTCGGGGTAATCCTGCCTTTCCTTTTGTCAAATTTGACAACTCGTTCAACCAACTGTGCGGGATGATGTGATATATTCCAGATAGCGCTTTCAATTTTTTTTTTACAAAGTCACATCTTTTTTTTGTATGCGAGCTGTTACTTTCCCCTCTTCATTTTTGTTCAGGTGTGGAATGAGCATGTCTATTTTGGTTATTTTTTTCAAATTGTTTCGAGCTTCTTCGCCGAATATATCTACTACACCTTCATCAAATTCCGGATATATTTTGTTTTTGCCGTAGATCAGACTGAACTGTTTAATATTTTAACCCCTCTTCTTTCAAGAGTTTCCAATACAAATTTTTTGAAAATAAATCCTCTTGATCATTATTCAGTGTTAATCCCATGCTATATGTTTCGTATTTATATTCAAACTTTATAACTTCGACATCATTCAATAGGATTGGATTAGGTTTCAAATAAAATGTTTTATTATCGTTGTGTGATGCAATTCTTTTCATTTCGACCTTTTTTCTATTGCCATTTTTTAATTAGTTCTATTTTTATTTTTTCGATATATATATAGGATGAAAGATTCTGACGCCGATGGGGATCGAACCACTGCCTTGATGAGAGTACACTTCTGCGGCACCAATCGCCTAGCGAAACTGGACCAGCGCCATAGACCACTCGACTACCGACAAGCCCCAAAAAAGGCATGCTAGCAGATCGAGCGTCCATGGAACTGGCACAGTCCACACGAAATTACTCGGTGTCCCCCAGAATTAGTTGTTTACAATGAATTAAACCATGTAATGCAGATGAAATCAGTGAGAATCAATCTCTTTTTCAAATTTCCCGCTTACGGTACAGAATACAGAATTCGGCACTTCTGTTATGCATTTTTTAGGATGAAAGATTCTGACGCCGATCTGCATTACATGGTATAATTCATTATATATATATATAATACGAAAAATGTTTTTTATTAACTTAAAAATTTATTTTCTATAATTATATGAAAATTATTTTCACCGATTTCAATCTATTGAAGGCACAAGGCTATGAAGACTTCGTTCTTCACCAGAACTGTTACCGTTTTGCCTCCAGTGCGTTATCGTTCCTTCGATTCCGCCAATCCGTCGGTCTGCTAGACTTTGACGGTCTTGGATCATCACTCCGCTTTCCAAACCCAAGTCGGCCGTTATTCCTATGGCGACTCTGGAGTCCGTGTTAGGCTTATTGATCGCATTACGTCGTCTCTGCCTTGGCTACTATCTTCTTCCAGAACATTTGACGACGTACAGGCTCCTCTTAAGCGCTCATGAATCTTACTCACACGCATGCCTTTAATACGGCTATATTGGAATTAGTTCGCCTGGACGCTGTGTTGGACATAAGCCGTTCCTTTCCTGAAGGACAGCGCGATGCTCTTCGATGCTCTTTTTGGTGGGTCCGCGACTATTCCGTGGTTCCGTGGCGACGGTCCGGCATGACGTCCTTCGTCATTCCAAAGATCAGTTGCTGCTTCGCCAGCCTGATGAGCCTTTTGTTCAACCCAAGTTCCTTCAGCCGTTTCACGTCATGAACTTTTGATCACGGAGATAGAAAATCTCCTGTCAAAGGGGGTGATTGAGGTCGTCAAGAACATTCATTTAGTGGGATTTTATTCCCACCTCTTCTTGGCTCATTACATCAACCAGAAGGAGTTTCTTGCTCTTCTTCTAGGTTCCCGGTAGTGGATCTCCCACCTTTCGAATCGTCTGGTCCTTTTGTTGTCCGACAATTCGACAGTGGTCGCTTACATTCGGCACCAGGGCGGCACGCACTCGGCTCCCATGTACGAATTGGCTCAGGATCTTCTACTGCTCGTTCAGGATGTCAGCGCCGGGGTGGTGGTTCGTAACATCCCCGGTCATCTGAACGTCCTAGTGGACTCCCTGTTCCGACGGGGCAGGGTCATTTCCACCGAGTGGATGCTTCACAGGGCAGTGTTCCCGTCGCTTTGCGATCTCTGGGGTCGTCCCCACATCGATCTTTTTGCGACCCGTGGACGCTCTGTCCCTCGATTGGAACGGTCTAATCGGCTACGCCTTCCCGCCGATTCCGATTCTGTCTCAGGTTCTAGCCAAGATACGTACCTGCAGTTGTCGAATCCTTCTGATCGCTCCCCTGTCGCCTCAGCGGGTGTGGATCAATCAACTCCGCTTTCTGTTGGCTTTCGTCGCGATCTTCTTTGCCAAGGTCACCCGAGGAGATTTCATGTCGACCCGACTTCATTGTGCCTTCACGCATATCGTTTGTCAGGTCATGTCTCCCCGTAGAGGTCTTTCGAGACGAGCAGTGGAGTGCATTTCTTCTTCAAGGCGACTCTCCACTGCTTTAGCATATGCGGCTAAGTGGAAGGTCTTCTATCGATGGTGTGTTGATCACTCTGTTGATTATGTCGATCCTTAGATAACACAGATTCAGGAGTTTCTGTTTGATTCTCGGGGTCTCCAACCTGTTACCATAAAAAGGGTACAGGTCCATGCTTTCGGAGACCTTTTCTCATGTGGGAAAGCGTCGTATCGGCACTAATCCACACCTCCCCAAGCTTATTCGGCACTTTTCTTTGAAAGACCTGGGTGTTTTGCAGCTTACCCCAAGATGGAATCTTTTTTGGGTGTTTCTTTGCTTGTGGGAGGGAGGGGGGGGGGAGATCGCCATTTGAACCTTTATCCCAGGTGGATACACGATTTCTCATATACAAGACGGCTTTCCTGGTGGGTTTTGACTCAGCAGAAGGGTTAGTGAGCTTCACGCCCTCTCGGTTGATCCGGCCTTTTCAAAAGCTCCGCCAACAGTGTTATTTTTACCACTGATTGCTCCTCTCTGGCCAAGACTCAGATACCAGAAACTACTCCACCTCCTATCTGTATCAGGGTTCTTCCTTCTGCTGAGGGTAATCGCCCTTTGGTTTGTCCGATTCGTCCATTTCGCATTTATCTCAACCGGACTCAGTTCATTAGGAAAGGCCGGAAACGATTTTTTCTGTCTCTTATTCCTGGTCGACAGAAGGTCTCTCCTTTATCCATTTCTCAATGGATTTGTCTTGCTGTTATTCGCGCGTCCTACGTTCGTCTAGCGACTGACGATTGTATTACCAATCGTATTTCTGCCCAAGAGGTACGTGCCTTGTCTACCTACTGGGCTTATGCTAACTCCGTCAAGCTATCGGATGTTATGCAGGCAGCCTACTGGAGAAATGCTCCCATTTTCTCCACCTTCTATCTAGGTCAGTTGCAGGAGCAGTCTGAGGACCTTTGTTTCTTTGGGCCATCTTTCTTCTGCTCAGGCTGTTGTCTACCCCAAGCCATTGGGCGTCTTCCAACGTCAGTTGCAGCCATGTACTTGGTTACTGTGTTTTCTGTCTGTGTGTCACACATAGCCATACGCCTCATCTTTCATTGTCTTTTACTTATGTTTGTGATGCTAGGGTTTTATAGGCCTACGGGACTCTTCTTCTGTCCACAGTTCCAGTGCAGTCGGGTTATGTGGGGGTTGGTTATGTGATTCCCTCCTCCAATTGTCTATTTAGCTTTTTGTAAACAATTGTAAGGTAGGTTGATAGGAAATTTAAATTTTATAGTAAATTTCCTTTCATGTTATACCTACCACAATTGTTTACGTGGAGGCCCTCCCGGTTTCGTATTCGGATAAGAATCCTTCCTCCGTGCTGATCAAATAACTCCAATGTTGGCGGATTCAAAAGAATGAGTCATTGGTTACACGTCTGCCCACTGGTGCTGGAAGCCATGAATCTGTTCTAGGAGAAAATAGTCCCCTACTGGGTGTGCACCGGTAGCAATCGACCCAGTTTTGGCTTATTTTTTCTTGGTTCTTTTGCACCATGTGAAAGATCAAAATAGAGAGTATACTTCCGAGTTAGGGACTTCTACTGCAATGCAAGCCTGCTGTACACAGTTGTGGTTGGCATAATAAGAAAGGAAATTTACTATAAAATTTAAATTTTCCATTAAGCGCATGATGTAAATTTTCAAGCAACTAGACTTTGTTGATTCAAAAAAAATCAGTCTTGTCTTGCCCACATGAAGGTGTTTCTATCAGTTTTGCTTAACGCTTTATTATCAGTTATGTAATATTTAATACGTTTTTCTTTCTTTTGTAATATTTATTTATTTATTTATTTATTTATTTATTTATTTATTTATTTATTTATATATTTATTTATTTATTTATTTTTAAGGTCACAGATTTATGCACAATGGCTAATCGTGACTGTGGCAGTTTTACCGGTGGAGGAAGCCGGAGTACCCGGAGAGAACCACCGAACATCGACGAGCAAATGCCAGCTCCTCAACATTTTAACCCCGTTCAAGCTCCGCTCAAGCAGGGTTTCAGCGGTTGAAGACATGTGCACCATCGATGTGCAGTACGCCTTAGTACACGGCGTGATCGTGCCCCCATGTAGGCAACCGGGATAAAGTGCCTTGCCCAAGGACACAACGCGGGTCGTCCCGGACGGAGAACGAACTCGGGACCTCTAGCATTGAAGTCCAACAGTCTACCACTTAGCCACCGTGCACCCTTTTTGTAAATGAGAGACTATGTTTGCTTCGCTTGTGTGAACAGTCCCAAATCAGCTACAGCTTCACACGTGATTTTTAACAAAAAAATTATGTGCATGATGTCAAAAATGCTGGAGAAACTATAAAACATAAAAAATTGATTTAACAATTTTGTTTTTTATTTGTTTTCAAGTTAAAGAATTTTAATTTAAAGAACAATAGAATTTTATATGTATATAGAAAAAAATAACATTAAAAAACAATATTCATATTTAAATATTTTTTTTAAAAATTAGAAAACAAATGTCATTGTCATTAGAAGCGTGCAATGTACCTCAATTGAAAAATTATGTGAAGAATCTCGGCATCGCGAATTCGTTGAGTTATAGACCTAAACCAGAAATGATTAGAGTCAGATGGAATTGAAAGGTGTAGGGTCGCAAAATAAAAATAAGTTGATAAAATCGATGCTTGGAGGAGGTGATGAGATGAGAAAAATAACAATGGATGGAAAGAGGAAACGAAAACAAAACATCTCAATTCAATCAGCGAAAATAAAACAGAAAAAATAGAAGAAGATCAAATATCAAACATCGTAAAAGCAGCGATGACTGAACTCGGGAAAAATGTGATGGTGAGTTGAACAAAATTCTAACTAACATCATGCTCGAACATCTGTTGTCCACTCCCGTAGAATGAGAGCAGGCCATCAAGGGATTTTTCAAAACGTTCGATGTCAATGGTATAAAAAGGTTTCACTCCCCAGATTCTTGAACGAGATAAAAACTGGCGTGTTGGATTTATTTTGTCGAATGCAAGGTGATGGTATTAAAACGAAAATGGTATTGAAGTGTCGGGTGAAGGAGATCAATGTGAACACTGGTGAAGTCATGGAAAAAACTGCTTATTTTTAATCTCACTCAAACTCTCTGACCGAAGGCTCTTCCTTATCCGATATCTTCGACAACATGAAAGACAAAATGATAAAATCGTCAGTGCAATATCAAAATGAAGGTAGTAATTGGAGATTCGGCGAAGTGTTGAATCTAGAAATTCATATCGACAAGGTTAATCCATTGCGAACGTCTTATATAAAATTGTCTTATTTCAAAGGAAAAGAAGATATAATCAATGTGGAAAATAAAAAAGACAGTCAGTTCTTCACATGGACTGTCACATCTGCCTTGTCCCCCGTAGGAAAGGCCGCAAATAGAGTAGCAAAATATGTGGAAACTTCTAAGAATTCAAATTGGTCGGGAATAAATTTTCCGATCAACGACGCGACATCGATCGTTTTGAAAATCAAATTCCTACGATCGCCGTCAACATTTTGGGATATGACGATTGGAAAAAACATATTTCTTCTGAGGATAGGTTCACAGAAAAAAAATCGCGAGAAAAACATTAGTTGATTATTAATTTCAATGATGATAATCAACATTACTGTTGGATCAAAAACGAGTCAATTATTGGCGACACAGACTAGCGGACACACCGGTGAGGGATTTTTCTGTTTTAACTGTCTGAATTCCTTTCAATGCAAAGAATCGCTGGAACGTCAAGAGGTGTATGGCAATTCAAATCAATACGTTGCCGTCGACATGCCCAAACCACACACTTACATCAAATTCATAAATCAAAACAGAATCAAAAAATTATACGAGCAATTTAAAACTCCTGTGAAGATAATCATCACAGTCGAGCAAATGAAAGACTTTAAGACACCATCGAATGTCACATCTGTAAAGAATGGTTAACCCAAACGTTGGCAGCTGAATACAAGAAAATGAGATATCAAGATCACTACACTGGTAAATTTCGAAGTGCAGCACATAGTAACTGCAATTCAAAATATCAAGATGCCAAGTTCTTTCCTGAGATTAGGGCTGCACGATATTCAAAACTGAATACCGGTATCGGTATTCAAAAAAATACCGCGGTATACCGGTGTATCGAAAACTGTTAAAAAAAATGAACATAAGTACCACAATGGAGGCTTGAGGCTTCACAGTCGGAACGAATTAGCATGCCTTGATGGCGCAGTTCGAAAAACCTTTACCCAAGGCAGACGATATCAAAATTTATTATTTTAAAAAAAGTTAATCAGATTTTCCCCCAAAATCTACAAAACAATATCATGTGACCACTCATTGGAACGAGCTCAACGAGCTCGTTCCAATGAGGGGTCACATGATATAGTTTTGTTGAAATTTTTCATTTTTTTTTTTCAACTGCTGAAATTGTATATTAAGTGAGCACATGCAGACGATTCCTTATAGGTAAAGGGATAATATTATTTATTCGGGGCTACAGTTAATAAACTGTTCTTTCCGGTGATATTTCACAATCTGTCGTGTTATGACGGTCATCTGTTCGTGAAGAGTCTCGCAAGTGTTAGCGAAGGGTATATAAACTGCATTGCAAAGAGCAATGAACAATACATATGTTTCGTGAAATGGATAGTAGTAGATAAAAAGAAGAAAAAAAATAGATGCAAAAATGTCAGCAGTCGATATCAGGAGAGAAATACGTTTCCAAGACATACTTAAATTCATGTCGACCAGGTTCGAAAAATTAGTTGGTCATTTAAGAAAGGAGAAATTCGATATCATGAATGAACATTTTAAAAATGAACGTCAATTGGAGAGCGTATTGAGGAAAGGAGTCTATCCTCATGATTACATGGACGATTCGTTTTGATTGGACGATTCGAAGCTGCCTTCCAAAGATCAGTTTAGAAATTATATGATGCTGACATTTCCGGTGCTGACTATGAACAAGCTCAAAAAGTGTGGGAAATATTCGACATGAAATCCATGAAAGATTATCAAAATCTCTATCTGAAAACCGACGTCTTTCCCTTGGCAGGCGTGTTCGAAAATTTTCGAGACGTCTGTTGGAAACATTACGATCTAGATCCGGCTTGGTATTACACAGCTCCCGACTTGGGCTGGGACACCCTGTTGAAGATGACTGAAATCCACTTGGAATTATTATCCGACGTGGACATGCTGATTCTAAATAAAAAAAAAATTCAAAATAATTTAAACAATAAAATAAATTGGAAAATGGAAAATACAAACATGTCGGTAGAAGGTGCCATCTTAACTAAACAAACCTCTGTCTAATATCGATCTATTGGAAGTAGTCAAAGCATTAAAAATAAAACATTTCCGTAGTGTTTTTTCAAGAGATGCATTACCCAGAAACTGCGAGATGGTGACGAATGCGGAATTTTGAACCTGGGCGATTTTGTGGGTGAGGGCACACAATGGGTGGCATTGTTCAAGAACGCAAGAAGAAATTATTGTGTTGACAGTTACTGAATCTCACCACCCAAAGAGTTGACGGATTATTTAACATCATCGATTCATTACAATACTGAACGTGTGCAACTTTACGATCTAGTGTTTTGTGGACACTTGTGTCTCTCGTTCTCAAGAGATGGTCTTCGATACATCATTTTCAAGACATCCTCAACGATTTACATTAAGCGAGAGAGAGAAAAAAGTGCATATAAATAAAAGGAAATAAAAAACAATAAAAAATAACATAAAATAATAAAAAAATAAATTAGATAGAAAATTTTAAAAAAAATGACAGTCAATAAATTTGAAAGAACTGATGATGATGAAATTGTGAAAAAAGGAAAGACTGAAGGTGATGGCGGCGTGTCTGTTTCATATTTGAATTAACATTTCATGTGAGGAGATACGAACTTCGAAAGGAACTGTTAAACATGAATAATCAGGAGCTTTATAACGCTCCAGAACTGATCATTCTTAGCAACGCCGCCACTAAAAAGTATATAGATCATGTGAGAGATAACTGCCTGGATAAAAACATGATCGATGATTTTGACTTAAAATCTGAACGATTGGTGAATGTGGCAGATCCTGTGGATTTAAGTGATGCTGCCACCAAGCAATACATAGACGTCGCGGAACGAAAGATCGTCGATACTTTGAAGGAGAAAACGTCGCCTGAGTGCTAGAATGTCCCATGTTCCCTAGGGGAGATAATATATAGTCCCCTAGGGGACATAGGACATTCTAGCACTCAGACGACGAAAAGTGAAATGACAACCGATCTGAACGTCAGATTGAATAAGATCGTCAATCTGGCACAAATCGGCGATGATGATACCGAATCGACCACGGTCAACAAAGGCTATGTGGATTCTGCTCTCACCAAATCTCAAAGAACATTTGAACGATCTCTATCTCAACAAAGAAGTATGAGTACAATATGGAATACGAATCGAGCGCAGTCAGCAACAAATACGTGAATGAGACTAAAGTGAGAACACTGATGATGTGACGTAAGGCGATCTGGGTATGGGCGGTAATCAAATCACGAATCTACCCGATCCCGAGTTGATGACTGACGCCTGCACTATGATTTGGGTCATGGAAAAAATAAAACCCGTGAGACAGTTGATAACTGTGCGGTCAGGGGAAAATGGTGCACTGGATTCTGACGAATCGGAATGGTCCTTCGGAAATGGAGAACGTGATCGCTACACTGTCAAGGTAGGATATCCTATGCCGTTAGATGGACGCATCATTCGAATGAGTCTGACTACTAGCGACTCAAAAAATAGAGCCGTTGTCAACTTGGTGGTAAATGGTATAGAAAACGATAGATATAAATCGAGAAGAAAGCGAATCAATTATTTATTTATTTATTTATTTATTTATTTATTTATTTATTTATTTATTTATTTATTTATTTATTTATTTATTTATTTATGGGTGTTTAAGGTCACATATTTCTGCACAGTGACAAATCATGACCATGACAGTTTTATCGGTGGACGAAGATGGAGTACCCTGAGAGAACCACCGAGCAACGGCGAGCAACTGACAGCTCCCAGGCGAGTCAATATTGCAATACAAGCAGATTTAAAACACCTTTGAGAGTTGAATAATTTCAAGATGAAGTCGACTAATCACCAATCTATTTCTAATATAGTATTTGTGTTGATCATATGGGATCCTTTGAATGCATAAAAAATAAATTATTTATGAATTGAATTGAACATGTGTGAAATACTTGAATTGGGAAAAAATAAGTTTGAGACTTTATGAAATACTTGTAAAGTTCTCAAACTTCCTTTTTTATGTTTAAACTTTTTGTGTTATTTTAAGGGTTTTTTCAAGTTATTTTAGGCTTTTTTGAAGTTGTTTTTAAGTTTTTGGAGATTTTTTGGAAGTTTGTTTTATGTTATTTTCAGTTTTTTTCAGTTTTTATTTTTTTATAATTTATTGAATGACAGATATTTTACATCTATCCGATTGGCACGTCAACACTCTGTCGGATATGATAACTGTTTGTCTAGGTATGTTCCTATCGAACTACATCTTAATGATGATGTCTAGAACGCTATTCTTGAGTTTCTCGCTTTGTTTGCTAACGCCGAACATAAACAGGAGATAGAGAGTCTCGTAGGTGTTATATTTGGATTGCTTATCAATTCGGCAATGTGATGATATTTCGATCTGAAGTCTGCTGCATCGCCATATATCCTAAAAAACATCGTTTTTCTCGAACGAGGCATTGTAATCTATGGCCGGGTATCTCATGGAATTGAGAAGCACCTGCATGTTTCTTAAGTTGCAATGATCGAATTGAGATGGATTCGTTTCTTAAGATCTGATCCTGTCCGTCTGGAATCCCGCGAAACTGAAACGCAGTTTCTCTGAATATTTCACAGACTATCTCCAATCGAACTGAGTCGATGTTGGAACGTTTGCTACATTGCACTGTCTCATTCTAAAGCCAACAGGTAATCTGGTTTTTGATTCGATGATCTTGAAGACTTTTCTTCTTTGCTCGTCACTTGTAAGTATGCGTGGCATGAACCATGCAACCTTGTTTAGATATATATTTTGCATGGATCTGTTGTGGCACGATTATATCATCATAAGTTTTACGAATTGGGGTGAGACTGTGTTTTATTACTTTCCAAAGGGTGATTTACTGGGATTTCCGGGTTTGATTATAAATGATAACTTCACAAGTGAATTATGCAATCAACAATTGTGTCATGTATCCGTGCGCGCAAACGAAGACGCTTTGCCGTGGGTGTAATAGGGACTTCATTGTTTTGTTGTTTTTTTAACCCTTTACCTAACATGAAAAGCAGACGACACTTGAAAAAAAAATTTTGGAATAACTATTTTTTTTCATTTTTTTTTTTTTTGTCTCAAAAACATAGGTTATAACCCCTCATTGGAACGAACTCGACGGGCTCGTTCCAATAATTCTTGAATAACGATTGTTTTCATTTTTTGTCTCATAAACACAGGTTATGACCTCTCATTGGAGAGAGCACGACAGGCTCGTTCCAATGAAGGGTCATAATCTATGTTTTTGAGACAAAAAATGAAAAATAATGAAAATAAATTGGCGATTTTTGAGAATAGACTCTTGACCTGAAAGTTTATATGATATACTGTTTAAAAATGCATCATGCCGTTGCCGTTATGAGCTAATGTGATGACGGCATCATCAGCGTACTAGCTACCATCCTTTTTTGACAATCATCCTTCTGTCTGGAGATAACGTTCCCTCGGATGGAGAAAGAGATCTTGCATTTCAATATTGAGTCTTATCTCTCCTTCATTATTGAGACTAGTTTCAGCCACGGGAAAATATTCATGCACTTCATACTCTTGAATACTTCCGTCTCTTATTATACCTTCCGTTATGTCTAATATGTTTCCCTTTTTTTTATTTTACTCTAATTTTTGTTTACTTATTTTATTTTATTTTTGCTTTTTTTTTATTTCTTACTTATATATATACAGCAACAAAAAAAGTTCCCCTCCTCGTTTTTTTTAAACCCCGTCTTTTGCAATTGTTGTTCATAAAATGTCCCCATGAGTTCTTCACCGTCTAATGCTTCTATCTCATAAGCAAAGGGATCAGTGTAGAACACTTGAACCACCACAACAATTTCTTCCGTCCATCCAGATGTATAACCTTTCTCAAACTGTTTTTTCCACTTGCAAATTCTCACTCGATCACCAATGACAAAGTTCGCAGTTTTGTCACCGCCGCCATTTTTAATGGATAGAGATTAGCGTAGATTTCCTTTTTTGTTTCGAGGATCGCTAGCTGCTATAGGCGTCATCTTGGTGGAACTGTGGTGCGTATTGTTATAGTCATCAACTAAATCGTCTGAGACATAGAGAATATGGAATGAGTGTTTTTCTCATATAATATTTATGAAACGTGTCTAAGAATTTTCCGTTTTGGCGAGCATGTGGCGAGCCCAAACGGAAAATTCGGACGAGTTTCATAAATATTATATGAGAAAAACACTCATTTCATATTCTATTTATCATATGACACACACACGCACAAATTAGCCACTTAGTATGACTTTTCAACCCATCACCTAACTTGAGTTGCAGACGGCACTTGGAAAGAACATCCTCGTATAACTAAAAAATTTCATTTTTTGCTTCCAAAACATAGGTTATGACCCCTCATTGGAACGAGCTCGTCGAGCTCGTTCCAATGAGGGGTCATAACCTATGTTTTGGAAGCAAAAAGTGAAAATATAAAAAAAAATGAATGGCGTTTTTCTTGTAGGTAAAAGATTAATACAATATAACCCACCCTAAATAGGACAGATAACGTAAATTCTCCCTACTGAAATTATGCAAATGTGACCCAGTTGTATTTTGTTTAGCCAATCAAATTGTCCAGTTTTGAAATTGACCAATGAAAGCTCCCAACTCTAATTATGCAAATTATGAAAATGTGGACCAGTTGTATTTTGTTCAGCCAATCAAATTGTCTAGTTTTGAAATTGACCAATGAAATTGACGGAAGGCTTTATTTATCACTGATGAAAATGAAAACGAAATATCAAATGTTTTAAAGTGAACAAAACGGACGAGTCATATGATAAATTCAAGTATTTCTCAGTTGAGTTGGCAATGAAATCTCCGTGAATTTTCTCTTTCGTGGTTCTATTCCATCGTTCGACCACGCTCACATTTTCTTCGTTTTTTGTGGAATAGTTGTCGACGAGTTTTCGAAAGCGAGCGTTGAAGAATTCTCGACCTTTATCCACCCATATTTTCTCTGGTTTTCACAAAGAAGTGATGAAGGTATTTTCCAAAGCTTCAGCCACACTCGTTCCTGATTTATTTTTCAACGCTCTCATCCATCCATATTTCGAAAACACATCTGTGACTGTCAGTAGATATTTCACACATTTGTTATGTCCAGACAGTGAATGCATGTCCACCAGATCGGAAGCCCACACCCGATCCAGTCCTCTCCTCTTTCGAAATCTGTGCGCTATGGGCTTGTGCAGTTTGTTCTCTAATGCATTAGTGAATTTGTTTTATTTCGCATTCCAAGTCGACGTTTCATGCCAATCAATTTACCTACTGGAGAATGTTCGAATTTCTGTCTCATCGTGGAACTGACTATATTTATCAAATCTGTCAACACGTTCTTGTCACACACATCATTTCTAGTGTATGATTTCAGTGTTAGATCTTTATTCAATCTCTTGTTCAATTTCGTGCCCGGTCCCGAAAAATGATGTCCTGCCAGATGCACCTCAAAGAGAAGATTATTGATGAGTCTGTTTGCTATTCGTCATCATCCTCTTTTGACAAATTGAATGTTAGTCAAACCGCACACTTTATAAGTGCCGCGAAGCATCTGCCTATTATCTTTAGTTTGCACTTTTCACAAGTTATTTGTATCTGTAGACTTCTTACATTTTACGCAATGCATGTTGGTTTGTTAATTTTTAATTTTTTTATTTATTTTTTTTTTATTGCTTTCTTATATATACTTATATTTTCCAGGTGTAAATCCACCTTTTGGTCTTGGAACTTTACCACTGAGAGGACGTATATCTCCACCATCAATAGACTTGACAAATTAGTCTTAGTTATACCACAACTTTCACGTGTACATTTTAACATCAATTGACCATTCTAAGCTTGTATGTATCTTTCAGTGCCAGGAACATATTTAGTATAACTCTTTTCTTGAATACATAGAGGATATTCACGAAAATTTGATGAATACCGAAAATATCTCGTGAGTGGCTACAAAGAAATATGAGGATCGCTCGTGAAGATCCTCATATTTCTTTGTAGCCACTCACGAGATATTTTCGGTATTCATCAAATTTTCGTGAATTTTCTTTTTATTTAATGCTCTACGACTACAAACTCTCCAATTTGTGGCCTTTATTTGCCATTAAGGCGCAAAATTTATGTGCCGAACCGGCGTCCATACAAAAATTACAACAACCAAACTCCAACCATTGGAATGTGTGAATATCCGCACAAAAAGTAGTCCCGTCTTATTTCTCCCCTAACTTTACGATTTACCAAGGCTGGCGAATTGAAATAATCGCAATGTGTTTCGAAGAAATAGAACAATAACAAAAAACACCACTTTCTTATTTACAATAACAAGACACGTCATTTTATTTTTTTTGAACTCAATGCACTGAAGACGTGTGAAGTTGAACTGAAGAAATTTGAAAGTGATTTCGGCTTTTCGCTGGAAGGTGAATGAGAAAGTCAAACTTTGAAACCGCTGATTTAATGAATTGATTTAGTCACTGTCACTATCAATTATTCGAATTCGTTTGTATTTGGGACTCTGGAATTCATTACTGATGTGCTGACTCGTTTAAAGTACATGTGATTCGTCATCCGAACCTACGATGAAATATCGATTTCTAAATATCATTTTGATATTTCGTTTTGCCGACCGACAGGGGAATATGACTTAATTTTTCAGCGTGAATTGATGCCTGAGCATTAAATAAAATACATATATAATTACATTACATTATATCTTCTTCAAAATTCTTTTTCACTCTTCTTCTTTCATTATCTACAAACAGAACATTGTAATTCTTTAAATTAGCAAACAGTGTACTATCGATTTTATTATCTCTTGTTATCCTGTTGCAATCTCGAACATCTGTTGGGGTATATTATTAGTTACACAGTTTGTTGGTGGCCTAATATGGTATATATGGTGTCAGTTAATTCCATATTGGACTCGAGCGAATATATCTAACCGACTGCTGCATCGATGCACAGAACTAATAACAACAGCGATCAAAATTAAATGAGAGAATTCTCACATTGTGTTCACGTGTCTTTGCCTTGTTACAATTTATGGGAGAGTGCCCAAACCTAATCAATTCAGTATATCTATTACTGTTGTTGCTGATGATAATGGTGAAGATGAATGTTATACGCTATTCGTACTATGACTACTACTACTACTGCTACAACCACTACTACTAATACCACTACTATTAGTACTACTTTACTTCTACTACTACTACTACTGCTACCTACTACTACTACTACTACTACTACTACTGCTACTACAGCTACTACTACTACTACTACTACTTACTGCTACTACTACTACTACTACTACTACTACTACTACTACTACTACGACGACTATTACTACTACTACTACTACAACTACTACTACTAATACTACTGCTACTACTACTACTACTACTACTACTACTACTGCCACCACAGCTACTACTATTACTACTACTACTACTTTACTTCTACTACTATTACTACCACTACTACTACTACTACTACTACTACTACTACTACTACTACTACTACTACTACTACTACTTCTACTACCACTACTACTACTACTACCACTATTACTACTACTACTACTACTACTACCACTATTACTACTACTACTACTATTACTACTTTACTTCTACTACTACTACTGCTACTACTGCTACTACTACTACTACTACTACTACTACTACTACTACTACTACTACTACTACTACTACTACTACCGCTACTACTACTACTACTACTTACTACTACTACTACTGCTACTACTACTACTACTTACTACTACTACTACTGCTACTACTACTACTACTGCTACCATAGCTACTACTATTACTACTACTACTACTTTACTTCTACTACTATTACTACCACTACTACTACTACTACTACTACTACTACTACTACTTCTACTACTACTACTACTACTACTACTACTGCTACTACTACTACTACTACTTACTACTACTACTACTGCTACTACTACTACTACTACTTACTACTATTACTACTGCTACTACTACTACTACTGCTACCACAGCTACTACTATTACTACTACTACTACTTTACTTCTACTACTATTACTACCACCACTACTACTACTACTACTACTACTACTACTACTACTACTTACTACTACTACTACTACTACTACTACTACTACTACTACCACTATTACTACTACTACTACTACTACTACTACTGCTACTACTACTACTACTACTACTACTATTACTACTTTACTTCTTCTACTACTACTACTACTACTACTACTGCTACTACTGCTACTACTACTACTACTACCCCCCCCCCCCTCCCAACAATGATCACAGCAGGCCTCCTAAAAATCCTGAATTCTACTGCATGGGACGTCAAACAAAGAAATTACAGACGGCAAACAGCGCTCGACGTTCTTTCGAGCCTCAAAAGGTTTCCAAATAATGTCCTTTGGGTCACAAGTTTCAAAATTCCTTAAAAACATACTACCCCAGCCCACCAACGCGATAGGACAAGGGTGTTTCATAACTTTCCCCAACTCAAGACTTCAAACTCTCGATATACGGCTTGAAAATGTGTGGATACCACTGCCACCCCTCCCCACCCCACCCCTCCCCCCCTCCCCCCCCCCCCCTAAAAAAATATATATATATATACATGAGCTCCCATCCTTCGTAATAGAGATATCTCAGTACGAGCCTGCATTCACCGACTGCTACCACCGCTGCGCACTGCTTTGCTTCTGCTACTGCTACTATTCTAATATATTTTCTTAAACTAAAACACTTAAATGAATATTTTTATGTACAGAAATTTCTATACTTTACAGGTATTTTAATACCGAAACAGGAAGGGAGGAAAGCTCTGGTAAGACAATCGTATCTGCTTTATTGAATTTTTCTCATTTTCTTACAATATAATTTAAGGCCTGAAAATAACGAGTTTGCATCGTAACCCGTTAGTGGGTCATGCTACATAACATGGCGGTGACCGATAGGAAAAGTGACGCTTTTCCACTGTCTTTGTTTTTACAAAGCCAGTCATGCAGTTTCCGTCTTTACAAAATGTCCTCCCCCAAAACAGCAACAACTAACGCGCGATCTCGCCTTAGCGAAATCGCGCGTTAGTTGTTGCTATTTATCTTGGCAGAAAATGGGGTTCAGGGACGTGGCGACAGGTGGAGGGTGTCACTGGCCAAATCCGATCAAAAATTTCGTATAGTTGGAAATTTGGAGGGCAATTCATGAGTAGTTGGAAATTCCATCTCTCTGGATTTTAGAGCTTCTTTGGCGATGCTGATGTCTCCTTTACTTCCCAAAATTCCAACTCGATTTCAAATCGCCAAAAATTCCAACTGTTACTATTTACAACTACCGTGTACGCAATATCGAGCTTCATAAGTATGCATGATGTCATCGATATTAGATTTTTATACTATTTTTACTTATCGTAAGTAAGTAAACAGGGAGGTGACACCCCCCCCCCCCCCTCCCCTCCCAACATACACACACCCCTCTGTCGCCACGTCAATGGTGGAGATCGTCCCATATTGGCGGGAAGGAATAGAGGAGCCGTATGTGACGTCATGGTCACATGACCTAGTTACGTTATGCTTGGCTGTCATCTTGTCAGCTTTCTCTCCACTCATTTGGGGCCTCTTGTTTTTCTATGGCTAAATTGAATAGGACAGTTAGGCTTTCCAAGAGTCCCTCTCCCCCTTTTTGATAAACCCTTTAGGAATTTCGTCCACCCCTCCCGATTTTCAATTCCTTAATTTTGAGATCATCTTTCGCACATCCTCCGCTTTAATTTCTCTGCACACGAAATTCGATAGATTTTCCTCGACCTGGTTCGGACACTCCGGTGGGTTCCCCATGCCCCATCGCTTATCGTTTACCTTTCCCAGTGGTTGACTAGTTCTAATGCGATTTGATCTTGATCGTCTGTAACTCTGCCATCTACTTTAATACTCTGTTGATTACTTCCTTTGTTACGTTTATATACATACTACTCCCAAATATACCTGTCGTGAACTCAACGTCCGTTACACAGTCACCAGTCGTTTGGTGAGAACACACATGCAAACCATGGGGGCGAAGGACTGTCCACGGTCAGAACGACCCCCCTATGACACCACAACGTGAATATTAGGCCCAGAAGGGCCATCAAACGTCCTCTACGAAGAAAGATTATCACCAAGGAATACGTTTGGCTTGGCGATATGCATTTCTCATTCAGGACATTGCAGTGACTACCATTCCTTGGTCTACTATGAGTTCTGATCTGAATCCAGTGGAGCACATTTGGGACATTCTAGGGTGTCGAACACAAGAACCTCCAGTGCAAACTCTGTGAGAATTGGAAGCAGCTTTGTGCATCTGGAATGACGTCAGTTATCTCTGCAACTGATACGACGATTGACTGGGGGGATGTGACGCAGGATAAAAGCTATTATCCGAGCACACAGAGAATGCGGCAAATACTGAATTATAATACTGGCGCATGTTCTATAGAGGTTACAAATGACATTTTTATTAATTTACAGCCAAATAATGTCATCTTGCTGACTCCCCAGCTCCAAACTAAAACAGGTATCGTGTTGAGCTCTGGTAATTACTTTTTGGTTCATCAATGCTATCATCGAAATGGCAATGAAGACTGTGATTTGTGTGTGTTCGTATAGCCTGAATATGTTCTTTCAAGATAGCATTCAGTTTTTGAAGCTTACTTTGCGAGTACTTTACAGATATCAAACAATATATTTACCATCGTAAAATATCCAGGGGATGCTTAACGTTTTTCTTTGTGTTTATTAACAATCATGAGGATTTACCGGTTGCTAATCATTTCGTGTCGAACAACCATTCTGTGAAAGGCATTAGGCATAAGCATTAGATGCTCATCTACATGAAACTTACCGGAGAAGAGTAACTCAACAAAAAGCTCATTTCAATAGCCCTTAATACAGGACTTAACAGATATGCAGGATTCATATTTTTCTGGCTATAATTTTGTTCCTTCTTAAGGACAATTTACACGGTATGCTTTAACAGATATGAAAAACGGGTGTGCTTTCAGCAGATCTGCTTTTTACATTTACACTGAAAATAAAAATATATCTTTTTGCTCTATGTGGCCTTGACTTTGAATTGTTTCAAGCAATAAAGTCACATGTTTGCTGTGTGGTAGATACTGAAGTTTTATTATTGTGCTCGCTGCTGCATATCGTCTATATTTGATACATAAAAGGAAAAATTGAAGTTCTTAATTCCTAATTATGAAAACCTTGGGTTTCCTCCAGCGAGCAATCCCTAATTATGAAAACCTTGGATTTCCTCTAGCCAACAATCCCTAATTATGAAACCCTTGGATTTCCTCTAGCCAGCAATCCCTAATTATGAAACCCTTGGATTTCCTCTTGCCAACAATCCCTAATTATGAAACCCTTGGATTTCCTCTTTTCCTCTTGCCAACAATCCCTAATTATGAAAACCTTTGATTTCCTCTAGCCAGCAATCCCTAATTATGAAACCTCCAGCCAGCAATCCCCAATTATGAAAACCTTGAGTTTCCTCCAGCCAGCAATCTCTATTATGTAACCCTTGGGTTTCCTCCGGCCAGCAATCCCTAATTATGAAAACCTTGGGTTTCCTCTAGCCAGCAATCCCTAATTATGAAAATTTTGGGTTTCCTCCAGCCAGCAATCCCTAATTATGAACACCTTGGGTTTCCTCTAGCCAGCAATCCCTAATTATGAAAATTTTGGGTTTCCTCCAGCCAGCAATCCCTAATTATGAACACCTTGTTTATGCACACAATCCTCGAAAGCAGACACACGTTTAGTTTGGAGATTATATGCCATTATTCAAGTGTGACTGGATTGGGCATGTCAGACCTTTCTCAGAATCTAATGTTATCAGAAGAATGGCTACTAAATATCTTATATCCACAAATGTATAAAAGAAGGATCGCTTCAGGATAGTTTTATTTCAGACGAGATGAATACATTGAAATATATCAAGTAAAATTTTCTTTGACGACTATCTTTTGTAGTTTCTGCATAGACGTTACTCGTGCTTCTTTTGGATTATATATATATAGTGGGAAATCGTGTATTTTTCAGGCTGCTGTTCATAAACTAATTTTTGGTGAGAAGTCAGTTAAGCAGTTTCTGGAAACAGCTTTAGCACCTCCAAGACCAACACTTTCGCCAAAAGGTGAGGAGTTATTGAACGATTATCTACCATGCGCTAGAGCAGCGTTTGATTCACGCAATTGATTAGCTGAGTCCATTTAAAGCTAAATATTATAAGAAACATAACTTATATTTTCTTCCCAGAGGCATCACCTTGTATCATGGAAAAGATCAATAAATATTCCATGTAATGTCGGGAAGTTTTTAACAGTTTACAAAATGTGACGGGCAATAACCAATTGGAGCTGTTCACATAAATTGTCATTCAAATATTATTAAGTTTTAATGTTTGCCCTGAATACATACAGTATGGCCGCGGTGCAGTAGTCACTTTCCACGGGCGGCCATTTTTTTCCACGGACGCAATAATATTATATTTCAAACACGAATTACAGGATAATCATTAAAAATATAATTATTAAAGCACGGTACTTCCTTTATTAACCCTTTGAACCCGAGCGGACTTTTTTTCTGGCCAGGAATATGATGCGCCATAACGTCATTAAATATGATGGCTGTTCAGTAATGTGTGGGGTTGACCAATCAATATTTTGAACACGCAGCCCCGAGGCTAGTCTACGTGTTTTGAAGTATATACCTTTGGTATATACCATACTTCTCGACAAGCTTTCCGAATATCTTATTGGTTTTCTCCTAGAATGAACGCACTAAGAATATTTTTTTCCTAGAAAATATGGTATTTTCTTATCAATAGCGCCACATCCCTAAAATGGTGGGAGAAAAATCACCCTCGTTGGGTTTCTGGGTGGGACGGGTAAATCTCAAGATATTTATTCGGCAAGCCTCGTGTCTGGCTCAAATATCTTGCCCCTCGGGTGAGATGTCCCCATCCCACCCAGATACCCATCGAGGATATAATAATACTCCCGCCTCCTACTATAAAACTTACGTCGAAATGTATGCGCGTTTCAAGAACAACGATAAATTATCCCAAATGTAGCCCCAAACGATTAAACTGAAGTCCTGTAGTGAACCTAAAATTAGGAAGCACAGGAGGCGTAATTTGCAATCTACAGTTAAAACTAGAAGTCCTGTCATGAAATGCGCACAAATAGCAGGTCGATCTGCTTGTTAATCTACGCGTTATGACCATAGTAAGGCTATCAAACTCTGTACGTATAGCCTGTGCACAAGCAATGTTTCAGCCAATGGACCTTTGGGTCGCTTCCAGGTGTCTGTATGTTTTTATTGGTATTGCCCGCAATATGAATATCAATTGGATTTTGACAATTCTAATGAGTGTTTCCCCAAGTCGAAGCGAACTAATTGGGGGTCAAAGATTATTGTCAGCACTCGGGAAACAAACGGGTAACAACAGCGCGAGCTCTTATTATCTACATATTTTAGAATCGTAGGCGTCATTGCTATTTGTTTCGGTCATTTTTGCCATTCCAAAGACACGTTCAATGCTAATAAAGGGACAAGTAATTTTATCGCCAAGGCCACGTTGTTTTCACATTCAGAGATGAGTTGATGCGTGACTATGCCCCTGCTGTTAGTGATGATCGTCCCACTCTATATTCTGCGGCCCCGAGCCTGAATTCTCAGATTTTTAAACACCATCGGATTTGCACAAGAAACGCGAACTGGTCTTTAGCGTTCTAGGGATGGCAGTCTTGTTTCCTGTAAACGCACCAATTAGTTTTTCAACTTTAGCTGGCCAAGATTATTTTTGTCCTAACGAAGGCTCATAACTCTGATGGAATACATTGCTTCCTTGGATGAATAGGCAACCTAAAAACGCAACCAGAATACCGCGTATATACTACAGCTCCAGGGGCTACTGGAAATGGTCTGCATGCACCAAGAAGCCTGTTCAAGCTGTCAAGGTCTCCGAAGAAGTAGCCCGAGCTTGGTTAAAAAAGGCAGACTATTTGACAGATCTATTGACAGATCTATCTGCCGGCCTCGCGGAACATATCAAAGCCAGTATTTGATGTATCTGCGCCATACGAGGTCCACCAGGCTGATCTCATATTTTTACCTCACGATCGCCTGTCTCGCGGTTGAAATGTATTCAGGTCTGCCCTGACCGCGGTTGGGGTGGCAGCCGCTACAAATGGCCTGAGCCTCTGACATCTGAGGATTCAACCGAGGTAGCTAGCGCTTTCTCACGTATCAACTGTCAACCCTCCCCATGTGGTGGATCAAACACCTTCAGTTGGATCCTTGCCGAGAGTTTGTAAGTTCTGTGTCTTAGCTTCTGGCCATGCATGGCATCGCGAGGTAACCTATGAAGGCATCATTGAAAGTTTAACCTGAATCTTGCAGGGCGGTTAGTTGGACGTCAGTAAACCCAGGAGTTGGTGTCGTCTCAAAGTCAAAGATCCGAGAAATGGGTATAGCCATTAGTTTAGGTCTACTCACCCCCACCCCACCCTGCTGCTAAAATGCTTACCAAAACTTCCTTTGAGGCAGTGCAGGGACACTAGATAAGAATGATAATATACCAACAATTATAAATGCGAATATCGAAAGCTGAGGTCTTAAACGAGCACTTCAGCTCAATCTCAACAGTTGATGACAAGAACGCTTCCCTACCCAGCTCTTCATCAAACGCCCCACAAGTTATTGATAGTATCACTTTACAATCTAGTGAGATATACGAAGCTATGAAATCATTAAGGGTATCAAAAGCGTCTGGTCCCGATCTTATCAATCCTCGTCTTCTCAAAGAGTGCAAATCATCCATATGTGAGCCTCTCACAATCTTGTTCAATGTGCTATTGAATAACTCGCATTTTCCTCAACTGTGGAAAAAGGCAAATGTATCCCCAATCTTAAAAAAACAACCCTCAAACTCAATTGCTAATTATCGTCCGATATCATTGCTTAGCTGCGTGGGTAAAATATTTGAAAAATGTGTTTTTAAACGGTTGTGGCAGTTTTTGGTCGATAATAATGTATTTAGTCAATTCCAATCAGGTTTTACGCCGGGTGACTCGACTGTCCTCCAGTTGACCGACCTATATGACGAATTCTGTCGAGCCCTTGATGAGGGCAAGGAGGTTAGTGTAGTTTTCTGCGACGTCAGTAAGGCTTTCGACAAGGTATGGCACGTTGGTCTTATTCACAAGCTGGAGAGAATCGGTGTCGCGGGTGAACTACTGTCGTTCCTAAAATCATATCTTTCAGATAGGTCACAACGGGTAGTAATAGGATCGGATGCCTCAACACGGAGACCTATTAATGCTGGTGTTCCGCAGGGCTCGATACTCGGTCCCATATTGTTTTTAATCTATATCAACGACATTACTGAAAACTTATTCAGTAATATACGTCTATTTGCTGATGATACTTCCCTGTATTTAATAGTAGAGAATCCCGTGCAAGTCTCAATTTTAATCAACCAAGACTTGGCCACAATTGAACATTGGGCCAAGACATGGCTGGTAGAGTTTAATCCCCATAAAACAGAGAGTATGTTGATATCGCGCAAAAACACCCCTGTTGCCCACCCACCACTATTCTTTAGTAAAACGCCGATGTCTGAAGTAAAAAAACACAAACACTTAGGAGTCATACTAAACAGTTCTTGTACGTGGGACGATCACATTGACCACATCTGCTCCAAAGCTTGGGTTCGTTTAGACTTATTAAGAAAGCAGAAATTTAACCTCGATCGGGATGTCCTAGAAAAAATTTACTTTGCCTTCATCAGGCCATTACTCGAATATGCAGATGTTGCCTGGGACAACTGTTCTGCAACCGAAGCTGAAAAATTAGAGAAAATACAGATTGCAGCTGCGAGAATCATAACAGGGGCAACAGTTAGTTGCAGTAAGCGTCTACTTAATACTGAAACACGCTGGGACTCTTTACAAGAAAGACGTCGTAAACACAAATTGTTACAATATTTCAAAATGTACCATCGAATGTCGCCCCCGTATATTGCCAATAAGGTCCCTCCAACCATCTCATCATCAAATTTATAGCAAAATCTTCGGTCATGTAACAACCACAGAATTCCTTTCTGTCGGACACAATTATATCAGTCTTCCTTCATCCCCAGCGTTACGAAGCAATGGAATAGCCTGCCCATGTCTGTGCGTGAAAACTCTTCATTGCCCAACTTCAAGATATTTTTAAGTGGTGGGAACCAAAGGCCTCCTAAGTTTTATAGTGGTGCAAAGTCCCGCAAAGCTCAAATTTACCACACCAGGTTACGTCTGGGTTGCAGTAGCCTCAACTTTCATCTGTATTCAAATCACCTGTCGCCTACCTCATTATGTCAGTGTGGGGTGTGTGAGACCGTGGAACACTATCTTCTCCACTGCCCAGTCTTCACAAATGTTCGTGATAATTCCATTAAGCTACTACCATTCCCAATTGACGTACCAACGCTTCTTTTTGGATCTGAATTTTTGAATAACCAGGAGAACCAACTTGTTTTTTGAAGTGGTTCACGACTTTATTTTATCAAGTGGACGTTTTCGCTAACTGTGAAAATCGCATTTCTCCAAAGATAATTCTTTCTCTGATCTCTTTTAAGTCGGTCTCTGTGTCGATCACACTGTAAAACACCTCTACCCCGCCCCATTTCCAAGTAAGTTGCATAGGCTGCATGCAATAATAGCTGTTACGATTATATAGGCAATAGTCATTGTCTTCAAGCTGGTTTCTCTGTTTTTCTGTCCTTTCTTGTCTCACTTCCCTTTACTCTTCTTTCCATCTTTCTTACATTTCTCACATTCATGGTTTAAGCATTATCAGGTATAGTCGTCATATGTACTGACAACTCACACTTAATTTCCTTTGTTTCAAGCTAACTTTGATCAGACTATTAGCCTTGCACTGGCTGGGGAATCGCACCCATGCACTGTTGTGTTCGTGGATGCGAGGCCCCACCCAGTTAGCTGGGCATCTGCTCAGACTATATTATAATTTCGAATATGGGTCATGATCTTAGGTAGCTTTGGACAAATTTAAGTAGTGTTTTTACCACCTCAGATAATTGATATATTTCATGGTTTAGGGAGATGACGCACATAAGCTTTCAGCTTTTTGTCAAATCCCTCTATTATTCTGTTACTCTACATTGTTGAACAAATGTTATATAAAATATCTCATCCAACTTCTTTACTGCTTATAAACATTTTGTTATATATGACATTTTTAAAGAATAAAATATTGTTTAAACCAAATGCGAATATCGACCCTTTCGACCCAATGGCAGGTTACATGCCAGTTCAGTGCGATCGATTGGTAGAGTCTATAATCGTTATTTGGGGAGGGGATTAGACCAATTAAGATTTTCAACGCGCAGCCTTTGGGCCATACATACCATCGATCTCTATTTACTTCAATAATTCAGATTGTCGATACGATATATCCTTAGTTGCTGATGTGGCACTAAGTACAAATTAATTAATTAATTAATTAAGGTCATATCACGATCCTGAACCGAAAAAAACGATCTTTCGCGTTCAATGGCTTAACATTGCTTTCCTTTATATTTCAGACCCTCGTTTCTTTGACATGCGCAACTGTGTCGTGTCACTTGGTAAAACTTTAGAGGAAGATATCAACGTTATCAGGTCTTACCCCATCGTAACGAATAAAACTTACATCAAAGAACTCAACCTCAACACACACAAGCCAGTCGATCACTTCCCAGATATCCCAGTGTTTGTAACTGCGGCGGATACTAGATATTACGGAATTGCCGAGACTCTAATGAAAAATTTACATCAGATAATGCTACCAAGATTTCCAAAGATGAAGCTAATTTTCTATGATATTGGCTTATCACCAAATCAAGCTGAGCAGGTTGGCATGTTTTCTTAGTTTACCGAACTGTCAGATTTAAAAGGATTTACTCAAGGCCTGGAGTTGGGAAGTTTTGATTTTTTTCAGATTCAGCCCGGTGTATATATGTTCGGTTTCAGGAAAAAATCAGATGTTCTATTCATTACACGCCTGTTCTATATAATCCCCATCAACAGCAACACTAAACCATGCGGAAAATGAAAATCTGTTCCGCACATATGTGCGGAACGGAAATTGTTGACGGACGGTTTTTCAACAGAAGAGAAATTTCAATGGAAGTTTCTACAAATCGTGTAACGCAATTACAATTTGAATCCCTAGCGATAGATGATAATCGTCCCCTGAGTTCCAGTGTGTTCTGGCACATAGAACACATTGGTACTCAGGGGACGAAATAGTAACACGGGTTTACCGCGGAAATTTGGTTGGCGATAAAATGTGCTCTTTTTGTTGATAGTTGTCAAATGAATTGCCGAATGTCCTTCTAATAATTGTTTCTATGGTCCTGAAGGCGTGTAATAAACACAGAAGGACAGTTACACACGCTTGTGAATGGGTTAATCAATATGGCACTTGTGCCATCGCGGAAGGATAAAACTCGAGGCCTGCGGCCTCTCGTTCTATCCTTACGCCCTGGCACTCGTGCCATATCGATTGACCCGTACACACACGTGTGTCGTTCTGTGTATGTATTAAGAACGTGAACATATAGTAAACAACACTTCGGGCTCCTTAAATTGGAAACAAATGCGCGATAGTTTGTACGACTTCACTCACTACAAACACAGAACGACACACGCTTGTGAATGGGTTAATCGATATTACACGGGTGCGAGTGCGGAAGGATAAAACTATAGGCCGCAGTCCTCGAGTTTTATCCTTTCGCGATGGCACAACTGCCATATCGATTAACCCGTTCACACGCGTGAGTCGCTCCGTGTTTATTACACGTCTTCGCGTCTATAAAAGCAATTATTAGAAGGACACCTAGCAATTCATTTGACATCTCGTCCCCTGAGTTCCTATGTGTACTATGTGCCATTGGAATTCAGGGGACGAACTATCAACAAAAAGAGCACATTTTATCGCCAACCAAATTTTCGAGGGGAACCCGTGTTACTATTTTTAGCTATCGTTAGCGATTGAAATGGTAATCGCGGTGCACGATTTGTAGAAAATTCCAGTGAAATTTCGCTTCTATTTAAAAATAGTCCATCAACGATTTCTGTTCGGCTCGTGTGTGCGGAACGGATTTTCATTTTCCGCACGGTTTAGTGTTGCTGTAGATGGGAATTTCCTAGAACAGGCGTGTAATAAAAAAAGCCCTGTCTGAAAATATCTTCATTTTGTTCAGCCTAACTTCCCTTTCATCATTTATATGGGTTCTAGGTAATCTGCTGCTAAGTCTATTGATACGGAACAAACACATAAATTAGGGTAATAAATAAATAAAGTTTTATCTAATCTATTGAAATTGATATTGATATTTTGTTTGCCAATACACTAAAATATAGCAATTTATCTGATAACCATAGAGTATAACAACCGTTGTATATACTTGAAGTATATACAACGGGTGTTGTATATAATTATAATTTATGCGAACGACCTCTGACCTCTTTCAATTCCACTTTCATTCATTCATTCATGAAACATCGTTATATCACAGGGCAGGTTTTAATTGTACGCTTATTGCACTTTGTCAAAATCCTCTGATGGTGTCATTTCTTATTTATTTTGCTTCAATAAAGGCAACCTAAAATTTTGCTTCAAAACATTGTAGAAATTACTTGAATGTTAATAGTAATTAGTATGCGGCGACTGCGAACTATTTATAGTCACGGCCTCGATCAAAAGTACTCGCGGAACTGCGCTAATTAAAAGTTCGTCTGCTCTACCTGAAAAAAAACACTTCGTAAAAATTGTAAACAAACGCAAAATTATTTGTTATATTGGGACTACAGCATAAAACACGGAAGAAAACTGGAACTATGTCAAAAAAGAATAACTCTACTGAAACACCGTTTTGTTACTGTTAATAAAATAGTTGAAATTTATTTTGTTCCAGCGCAGTTACATGATGCAAGAAGTGCAATCGCACTTTACAATCGCCGTCATCGGTTTTGTAATGTAAGGGACACAACTCTATGCGTCTTGTCCTATTTCTTTTGTCTCGTAGACTGGTTTTCTTTGGAGGCCCGTGGGAAGCATATATAAGTCGGGTAGACGCACGAGACGGGTGTCTGTTTGTTATCAGATAAAAACAATAAACATATAGTGTGTTTTTATATCTGTGTTATACAACTCGTTGAAATATGGTTTATTTTTTCTCGGCGAAGCCTCGAAAAAATAAACCATATTTCAACTCGTTGTATAACACAGATATAAAAACACACTATATGTATATTGTCTATATACACATTATAGTACATGTAATAAAAATATTGAATTTCAACAAGAGGAAATATGGCATATTGTACATTAAATTACCAAAAAATCCAATTAATTGTTGCATTGTGTACTGGCAGGGGAAGGCATAGCCAGATTGGCTGTCTTCCTTCCTTTCCCTTAGAAAGAAGAAAAAGAAAGAGAAAGAAAGATCAACAGAAAAAGAAAGAGGTGGATATTACACTTCAGCATTTGAGAATTCCAGTTACTGTGTCTTGAATGGGTCTCATGCAGCATGCGCGCAAAGTGTCGCTGATGGCCAACAGCGAAATGTCGCTCTCTTATCTGTGTTGTGTTCTCGTTGTTACATTTTCTCCTGTTGAACCGTTCATTTGACGAGTCAATAAGGGAGAAAATGTGACAAAAAGAACACGATGTATTCGCCCAGTTGTCGAATAGTTGTCCCAGAATCGGCATTTATTACCTACTAGCCTAACTTCCCTTTCAACATTTATAGGGGTTCTGGGTAATCGGCTGCTAAGTCTATTGATACGGAACAAACACATAAATTAGGGTAATAAATGAAATTTTATCTAATCTATGTTGTGTTATCGTTGTTACATTTTC
The DNA here is from genome assembly GCA_031216915.1 of Pictodentalium vernedei. Lineage (NCBI taxonomy): Eukaryota > Metazoa > Mollusca > Scaphopoda > Dentaliida > Dentaliidae > Pictodentalium > Pictodentalium vernedei. The sequence continues at coordinate 57,758,796 of CM062288.1, read as the reverse complement.
TCCTTTTAACCCTTTACCCAACGAATCGCCCGCATCCTCCCGCGTAATGTGCAAATTCAGCAGTTGAAAAAATATTATTTTTCAAAAAATTTCAACAAAGCCATATCACGTGACCCCTCGTTGGAACGAGCTCGTCGAGCTCGTTCCAACGAGGTGTCGCATGATATGGTTTTGTTGAAATTTTTTGAAAAATTTGAAAAAATTATTTTTAAAATAATAAATTTTGATATCGTCTATGTTGGGTAAAGGGCTAACCCGTTCATTTGACGAGTCAAGATGGCAGAAAATGTGACAATAAGAACACGATGTATTCGCCCAGTGCCGAATAGACTATATGACGACAATCCACAGGGGCCACTAGTCGAGTTCACTCACAGTAAGGAAGTTACATCAGTTTATGTACAAACTCAGTAAAATCTTTGGGCCGTTTTTGTTGAGTCTTGCGGTCTAGTTTTCTAGTTTGCTGCAAAGACCGGAACCGAACCTAAAAACTGAAAAACCACCAGCTCAACGAAGGGCACGCCTTTTTATATCCTTGCAGCCCTCCAAATCCGACAGATCGCTTTTTTCCCCTTGGTTATTATACCTACATTTTTGTAAACGGGGCAGGCAAGGGTTTTTAAGAACAGTTACAATGAATTCTTTCAACGTATAGCCTTGAGGTTGAATGCTGAAAATGCTAACTGCTCTACCACAAATAATGAATATGGACTTTACAATTCACGGCATTGAACTGAGATGGAATATAACGAAAGAGTTGAAAGGGGTAAGATGATAAATGTTTGTGGAATGGAAATTCTAACGTATTTTCAGCGTATCACTGAAAAGAAAATCAATCTAATGAGTAGATCACTGATAGACAAGTCAAGTTGTGAAATCTATTTTTAAAAACGTTACATTCAGAGTAACCGTATCACGTCTGAAAACCAAAAAGTTCTATTTTAAGTAACAGTAAGCTTGACGTTTTATCAAGTGATATAGAAATCAATCGGGTTATCCTTACATGTTGGTACCAACCCTGTAAACTTTTTTAGTTCTGGGAAATGTAGAGCAAACGTTAATGCTTAGAAACAATGTTTTACAACGTTCTATTTATAGTAACACTCCTGTGACCTTTTGAATTTTCCATTGCAGACTACAGAAATGAATAAGATTATTTCCCTCTGATATGGGTACCCAGTCTGTAAAGCTAGTGAACATGTGTCATATAAACCAAAGCTTTTACCTCAAATTTTCGACCAAGTTCTATTTATAGTATTAGTCGAGTGACCTTTGACATTGTGACTTCCACGTCCAAAATCAAAACACACTTCCACATACAAAATCTTTCTTGTCCATATAAGATTACTTTCTGCAAGTTCGGTTCAGGCTCAGCTGTGATAAACAGAACTAAAGTCAAGCAACGAAAACCACGAAGTGCTATATTTAGTAACAGGTACAGTACTCTTTGCCAGACAAACCAGAAAATCGACGGTGCTCTTTATCACCAATAAAGGTATCAACCCCCTACATTTTGGAGACCTGTGTTTAATACAACTAAAAATAAAACCCAGAAACCAATTGCTTCCTAAGCCCCGACGCCCGTCCACCGTTCGCCCGCCCACCGTACGAAATGCCTGCCCGCCCGCCTACCGTACGTCCACCTGCACACACACATTCATCAAACTATTAGTCGAGTTGTGACGAATTGGTTAAGAGATCAGCTATATGCCGTGTGCTCACACATTGGGCAATTTCCGTCCAAATTAAACAATTAATATGTATTTGGTATAACACAACTTGCAACCTGTCGCGATCGGAATGTCAGTGTTTGTATCAGCCCTATCCGTAATACAAAGCCGAACGATGTCTGTACTTATCACGTTAACATTGCCGGATTGTTTTGATCTATGTTTGTATTAGATGTATCCGTAATACGACTCTCCTGGGCGCAAGGACTTAGAAAGTAATGCTGAAGGATAGTTTTGATCTGTTCTAGTCGTTCCCTGAGTTCCAATGTGTTCTATGTGCCAGTAGGCACATAGAACACATTGGAACCCAGGGACGTAGTGTCTCATCTATCCACAATACAACTCAGTTCGGCGAATGAACTTATGAAATATTTCGTTTGGTCGTTTTTCCGACCAATTGATATATTCCAGATAACTGACTCGAAAAATATAAAATATATTCGTTTTCTTTGAACTAACGCAAGCACTTTTTGCTCAATCTAAAAGTGAATTACCGACTCTTTAGTGGCATTACAAAACAGTATGTAAGCTAAACACGTATGAATACAGACTCACCACGACTGTAGTTTAAATTTTACACCACGAACGTAGTTCCGCCAATTATGTTTCAAGGCGAAATAAATATTTATTGACTGGAATAAATATAGATGGATTATGAAAGAATATCTGTATATCTTTGTGAAAAGAGTCACATCACATTAAATGAACAGTAGTCTGTACGCACATTTGCTAAACAAACAGCCTATAACAGCGTCGGATTCCCTGCGTGCGGTATTAGATTGGTGCCCTCAGAGCTTATAGTTTACCATCAAAAAGAGACGATTGAACAGACAATCTGTATTCGACTGCTTTGAGTGCTTAGAGTACCAAACATAGAAGAGGCTGGTTTGATAGGTAGCTTACGCCAAGCATAATAATTGATGGTGTATTTGTCTTGGAGCCGTGATAATCACGGGATGGTCTAGGGGCTAAGAAGCTGTTATCTGGGTACTAGGAGCAACGAAGCTACGGGTGGTTTGGGTGCCAACAAACCAGGAATGTCAACCGGTACCTGTACCGGTGCCGCCGGTTTCCTCATGCTCCAACCTGTACCGGTACTGAAGCATTTGTCCCGCCGGTACCAGTACAAAATTATTTTATCGGGAAATTTCTAATTGAACGACGGTAAACATATGTTGAATTATTGTTGGAAATGATAGGTATCCACTCAAAAACACTAGATTTACTTTTCATTATACATTTCCAGTGATAATCTGACTCGTATTCACCTTGAGTGATGCTTTGAAAGCCTTCATTTTGATTGATACCGTGAAAGTGAAAATTTCTATATCTACACAGTGGGGGATACGATTTCTATCTTTCCGTGATTTCTTCGAATATCTATCGTTTAGCGTATCATAAAATACAGTACAAAAGTCGATCTAACCGACAAAATCTCTCGAATGAGGACGTTATTCAATGCATGTACACTCATAGTTAGAAACATTGACATTTTCACACGGAGGATTGTACACATAAACACACGTGTTCGTTTCGTTCAAATCGACGATTTCATATTTTCGGTAACTGTGGATTTTTTTACTCAAACTTTTCAACAAAATTCAATTACACTATATCTGCTGTTTGTTTGTGGTTATATTCCAAGATAAACCATTTTCGGAATATAGATTCACACAGCTTACCCCCAAATCCCGTTAAAATCGATCCCGGAATTTTCGACTTTACGCGTTTATGGTTCCTATTTCGTGGCACAACTAACGGTGATATTTGAAAAATGCCAATAAGATGTCCCAACGCCAATAAGATATACCAATTCCAATAAGATGTACCAATGCCAATAAGATGTACCAATTCCAATAAGATGTACTAATGCCAATAAGATGTACCAATGCCAATAAGATGTACCAACGCACAGCAAACAAAAACAAAAAAAACAAGCAACATAACTATAACTCCTCAATTATCTCATTACCTAAACATTAGCGTTTCCAGCTCATTTTCATATCATCCACAAATGTCCGTGAAGTCAAACCTTTGATAAAAACATCTACCCACAAAAACTTTCACGGCTCAAGAGAACGTCTTTCCCAAACTGCTATCAGACATTATACACGAAATAGTGGTACCGCTGACACAGGGTATATATATCTCCGTTTTATCTGGAATTGCATTATACAAGACGAAAGCAGAGAAAATCAAACATTTTCTCTTTAACTGGGCGTGAACATTCATTCGATAATTATCGTCCTGCATGTATTCTTTCTTCATTTTACTAAAGTCCATGACAAATTAACCCTTTACCCAACGAATCGCCCGAATCTGCCCGCGTAATATGCAAATTCAACAGTTGAAAAAATATTATTTTTCAAAACATTTCAACAAAACCATATCATGTGATCCCTCGTTGGAACGAGCTCGTTCCAACGAGGGGTCACATGATATGGTTTTGGAGAAATCTTTTGAAAAATTTAAAAAAATGATATTTAAAATAATAAATTTTGATATCGTCTGAGTTGGATAAAGGGTTAATACAAAAAGGCTATGTAAGAGAGTGGTGGCTGAGTGTATAAGTAAGAGAGTGGTGGCTGAGTAGATAAGTGCGCTGTTCTCTCATGCCAGAGCAGATATCGATCCTCGGTCGAGGAAAGTTCTCGGAGTATCCAAACACTGTCTGTCAGCATCAACGACAGGGTTTATGCTTGTCAGCATCACTTGCGGGGTTGATGCTGTCATGGCGTACCGTCCTATCGGATGGGGAGGTAAAACTGCCGCCCTCTGTGCCGAGAATGAAATACGCCGTACAGGATAAATATAAACATTCCTTTGATAATTATCGTCCTTTTAGTATTCTCTCTCCATTTTCTAAACTCCATGACAAATTAATACAAAAAAGGCTAAATAAGAGAGTGGTGGCTGAGTGGATAAGTGCGCTGGTATTTCATGTAAAAGCAGGAACCGATCCTCGGTCGAGGAAAATTCTCGGACTATACAAACACTCTCTGTCAGCATCAGCTGTGGGGTTGATGCTTGTCAGCATCAATTGTGGGGTTGATGCTGTCATAGCGTACCGCCCTATCGGATGAGGAGATAAAACTGCAGCCCTCTGTGCCGAGAAAGACACACGCCGTGCAGGCTAAATATCCCGTCATAGTATTCGAGAAGAGCGATGTCATGGAGTTTCCACATACCTGCTCCATTGGGTCAAAAAGCGACATTAATATAAGTTACATAACTTGCTCGCCAATCCTTGTAACACCCAACGCAGACGATTTCCAAATTTATTATTTTAAATATCATTTTTTGAATTTTTTTCAAACAATTTCAACACAACCATATCATGTGACCCCTCTTTGGAACGAGCTCGACGATCACATGATATGGTTCTGTTGACATTTTTCGAAAAATAATATTTTTTCAGCTGCTGAATTTGCATATTAGGTGGGCGGATGCGGGAGATTCGTTGGGTAAAGGGTTAAAAGGCTACGAAATGTCTTAGACGAAAACAGGTCGTTTGAATCTGTCAGTTCGGTCTCCGAACAAGACATTCACCCTTTCAGCCAATAAGGCATCTGATCAGTGGCGTTTCCATAATGAATAATAGAACAACTAACGACTGCACATTCTCCATATTTTACCTTTTTCCAAGTTGTTTTATAGTGTTAACAACAAACACTCTCGAAGAAACTTAAACACTATGGCGTTAGGAGGTTTGCAAATTCTTGGTTTAGTATCTACCTCTCTGGGAGATGTCAATGTGTGTAGTTCATGAAAACACTCTCAAATCTACTAAATATGATAACGAGTGTTCCTCAGAGTTCTCTGCTTGGTCCACGTTTGTTTGTTCTTTGTTATCAACAACATTTGTAAGTTTACAGACATGAATGTTTTATCCTTTGTGGATACACACATAGGAACAATATTGACCTCCTAGTAGAAAGATGAAACAACGAATTGTCAATTTTTATTACTTTCCAAAGTGTGATTTACTGGGATTTCCGGGTTTGATTATAAACGATAACTTCACAAGTGAATTATGCAATGAACAACTGGGTCATGTATCCATTCGCGCAAACGAAGACGCTTTGCCGTGGGTGTAATGGGGACTTTATTATTGGTTTTTTTTTTTTCTTTTTGCTTTTTAACTCTTTACCTAACATAAAAAGCAGATGACACTTGCAGAAAAGAATTCTTGAATAATTATTATTTTCATTTTTTGTCTCAAAAACATAGGTTATGGCCCCTCATTGGGACGAGCTCGTTCCCATGAGGGGTCATGACCTATGTTTTAGAGACAAAAAATGAAAAAATAATGAAAATTAATTGGCGAGTTTTGAGAATAGCGCTGGCCATTTTTGGACGTTAAGTTAGGTAAAGGTTTAATTAATATAATTATCGTTAATAATGAAAAGTAATAAACAGAGTAATGGCTTGACTGGACTGGTTACGTGAAATAATTCATTCGAGGCGATGGACTATATTGTAAAATACTCGTGGGCACTCGCGCACTCGTGTTTGTACAACGTCCCTCACCTCTCATGAATTATTTCACGTAACCAGTCCAGTCAAGCGGTTACTCTCTATTTAATGACTAGTGGTAGGCAAATAGGTTAGCATTAAATGCAACAAAAGTAAAAGTCATGCCTATCCACCTTCAAAATGACAATTACAGTTATACTCAAATTTCAGTATTTAATACTAATGTAAAATAGCAGGCGATGATCGTCACCACAAATTAATATTGCTGTAGTAACATGGACGAGAATCTGAAATTTAATCAACATATAACGCAATCGGTACGTAATTCTCCAGGCAAGGGTAATTTATATCCTGAAAAGAGCAAGAAAAATCTGACTCTCAAGTTCTCAACGCATTACAAATGCTATATTTCACCCTAATTCGAAGTTATTTAATTTATGGAATTCACAAGTGGAGCAACATTTCAGGTACTAAACACATTTGTAATTTACAAAAACAGCTTGTGCATATCATAGCGAGCAAATAGCTCAACCCACATACAGAGACCCTCTTTTCTATTTTTCTTTTCTATGTTATTTTTATATCTGATTATATATATTTATATTACATTTTATATTTATATTTATTTTTCATGCCTAAATTATGTCGCAGATGAAAAGGTATTGCAAATGTGAATACAGACATTTTCCATTCGAGAAGTTCCCGCACTACGTGAAACGCCTGAAAGAATATAGATGGAAACCAATTCTTATCCAGGTGAGATATTGAGCCGAGATGTGTTGCTCCTAAAACGTCGGTTGTTGTTGTCGGCGATGCAGTTCATGCGTTTCTTTTCTTTTTAATTGTTGCAGTTGTTTTTGCTATTGTTTCTGCTTTTTAAGTTTCTCATTGTTGTTGTTGTTGTTTTCTCTCTGTGTTGTAGTCGTTACTAATAAAATTACCCAACTGAAACCCTTTTCACCAAAACGTTGCAAAATTTGACTATTATTCGCCGTAACTCTGGGGCGTAACTCGTTTTTTCTAATTTCCCACCTCTTAAACTTACCCTATACAGTACGTGGAGAGTGGATCGGAACTAAATCACCCGTGGAGTGGAGTTATCACCTAAACTATAACTTTCAAATTTTGTACATATCGACAAAAAATACAAGCACTGTTTCAGCCAATGGACCTCCGGGTTTATCCCGGAGGTCCATTGGCTGAAACTTTGCTTGTGGTTGTTATGCCTTGCAACAAATTTGCAATTATTGCTTGGGTGGAATCTCCACTCTGTGGGTGATTTAGTGATAATACACTCTCCATGTACTGTAGGTGACGCTCCGAATGGTGACAAAATCAGCCTGAAACTTTCAGTGAAAACAGCTGCGAAGCATTCAAATGTTATCACTAAGGCTATTTTTAACAAATGATTTAGAGAGCCATATTGTCCATCAGCCATGTTCCCAACACACACAATATCAAAACTTGTTATTTTAATTGGTTTTAAGTTAAATGTTTCAAAACATTTTTAGAAAAACATATCATGTGATCCCCTCATTGGAACGAGCTCAATTGGTGGTCACATTGTATGGGTTTGTTGAATTATTTTTTAAATATTTTTATCAATTGCTCAATATCTAAATTAAGCGGATGGATTCGTACGATTCGTTAGGTAAAGGGTTAACTATGTACTGCTTAACTGTGTCTGACTTTGACTGCCTTATGCGGGCTTGACTGGCCGGATGATCCAGTCTGGTTTATTCCCAACAAAACGAATCCGAATAAGAAAATAGTCATCCCAACGAGACGAATCCCAGCAGGACGAATTTATTTAAAATGACCGCATAATCCATTTATTTTGAGGTTTGGGGCAAAAATAATGTACACGAGAAGGGTATTTTCAAGTGGAATTTTATTTATCAAGAAAAAGGAACCCATGTATTTGAGATAATATATTTATTATAAACCAGCTCGAAAGAAGCAATAAAATCACACTCGAGTGCCGAACTGGCGAGCGCATTCACACATTGTACATTGCAAAAAATATAGGTTCTCTTTAGAACCAAAACTGGTTATAATCTTGTCCCTGAGATGGAACCATTTCTGTTTAAACAGTATTTATTTCAAATCAAATAAATTTATAAAGGTTAGCATTAAATATTAATAGAATTAAACATAAATTAAGGGGGTTTCTGTCGTAAGTTTAGAACTTATACGAGGTTGTCTCAAATCAGTATTAAGCAAAGGAGATATGAACAGAACCCAAACTGGTTCGATATGCCAACTGTTCATATCTCCTTTGTTTCACAATGTTTGGCGACTGCGTTGAATAAGCTCCAAGTTTACTGCTGAATCCACTTCAGGTAATATTCTTTTAAAATTGAATGCTAATCTTGGTAAATGTATTTGATTTGAAATAAATAATGTTTAAACAGAACTGGTTCCATCTCAGGGACAAGATTAGAACCATTTGGTTCTGAAGAGAACCTATATTTTTGCAGTGTAGCGTTCTGTGTATTTACTGTATGACTATGTAATTTTCCTGATCCGCGGAAAGTCCACAGTGTGGAATCCGATCCCGTACAACTATGGTATGACGGACTATTTTCCACAAAAGGTTGAGGGAATTGTTAATGCTAGCATTGGCATGCGATGTTGAACTATAAGTATATAATAAACCTTTTATCGCTACATTGAAGTGACCTGGGTCGCATCACGCATCGTTGAGGAGGTCAGATCGCCGCAGGCAGCTCGTTTGATCCAGCGAACCGACCTCCCCAACTCGACGTGATACTACGACCCAGATCACTTCAATATAGCGATAATATGATAATAATAATATGTAATAATAAATAAATAATAATAAAACAAATATCATTTAGTTACTTGAATTTGATAGAGCTTTACATGACAAGCCTCTAAATATTTAGAGGTGGGTTCAACGTAGCAAACCCGAACTCTTCGTTAAAACGAGACAGAGAACGAAGGTTTAAAAAGTGGTGTTTACACGGGAAAAATATGGTTAATTTTCAAGGGATTATGGACTTTTTCTTAGAAAACTACGCCTTTATACCTGCTAGCACACGGCAGTCCCCTAGCTTCGGACCTTCAATGTAACACATTAATAGTCTAGGGCATCACTATCTCTGGAAAAAAGTTGGCGACACGAGTTCCATTTTGCCCCGTCCCAGTTGCTACGTTCCAGGGACCAGGGCGTCCAGCTTATTCGATATTAAAATTATCCTTTAACTTCTCACTGGTGCCTGAGCAGTAGATTATTTTCTATAAAGGACGAAGGCGCCGGAGGCGACCGAGTTGAGACGGAGCCGAAGCCGACGTCGAAACTCGTGAGTCCTTTATACTAATTTCACACTTTTTTAACGTAGGAAGTAGTTACCGAGATGAGACTTCACGAGAATGACTCTGGCTGATTAAACTTTTAGGGATTTTTCCCAAAGGAACCAGGGACAAATGAGGTTACATTTTTTCAAGGATACTCGGACGCTAGAACAAGTGATGGCTCTCCACCATTGCTTTCACCCTCATTGGGTCAAGGGACCCTTAATATATTGGGTGTGTGGGGGGGGGGGGGGTGAGGTTAATGGGTCACTGATTATGTCACGTGGCGTCCATAGCAAGTAAAGCACGCCCTAGCAACGGGCAAACTACTGGGCCAATTTTGATACATGGACCCAAAATGCATTGCAAACGAAAACAGACAGGTCAACGGTGTCACCACGTGACTTCCCTCGCAACCAGAGCATCCCCTTAGCAACGGGCTACCTAGTGGGCCGATTTTGACAAAATTCGGTATACGGACCCAAAATGCATTGCAAATAAAAACAGACAGATCACTGTTGACGTCTCGTGACTTCCCTAGCAAACAGAGCGCGCCCTTAGCAACGGGCTAACTACTGGGCCGATTTGGACCAAATTCGGTATACGGACCCAAAATGCTTTGCAGATGAAAACAGACAGATCAATCATGATCTCAAGTGACTTTCATAGCAACCAGAGCGCCCCCCCCCCCCAACAACGGGCTAACTACTCGGCCGATTTTGACCAAATTTGGTATACGGACCCAAAATGCATTGCAAATCAAAACAGACAGATCAATGTCGACGTCACTTGACTTCCCTAGCAACCAGAACGCCCCCTTAGCAACGGGCTAACTACAGGGCCGAGTTTGACCAAATTCGGTATACGGATCCAAAATGCTTTGCAAATGAAAACAGACAGATCAAAGCTTACGTCTCGTGACTTCCCTAGCAAACAGAGCGCCCCCTTAGCAACAGGCTAACTACTGGGCCGATTTTGACAAAATTCGGTATGCGGACCCAAAGTGCATTGCAAATGAAAACAGACAGGTCAATATTGACGTCACGTGACTTCCCTGGCAACCAGAGCGCCCGCTTAGCAACGGGCTAACTACTGGGCCGATTTTGACAAAATTCGGTATACGGACCCATAATACATTGCAAATGAAAACAAAACAGACAGGTCAATGTTGACGTCACGTGACTTACCTAGCAACCAGAGCGACCCCTAAGTAATGGGCTAACTACTGGGCCGATTTTGACCAAATTCGCTATACGGACCCCAAATGCATTGCAAATAAAAACATACAAGTCAATGTTGACGTCACGTGACTTCCCCGGCAAAGCAAGTGCCCCTTAGCAACAGGCCAACTACTGGGCCGATTTTGCCCAAATTCGGTATACGGACCCAAAATGCATTGCAAATAAAAACAGGCAGGTCAACGTTGCCCTGACATGACCCAGAAGCACAGGATTAGTTGTTTCATAATTACTCGCAGAATTATCTGTTGTGATAACTACAAACAATACCGATACGTCGGTGTTTTTTCAGTGAAATTAATGAAAATGGCTCACGGAACTTGGCACATAAAGTTCTAGGACTATTTAATTCAAAAGACAAGTCTGTGCTGTTTTGTGAAGTGTGTTTGTCTGTGCTGGCTTGTGTAGTTTGTGTGTCAGTTGGGCAAATCGCCCAGAAACCTGGTCCGAATCGTCCACAAACATGGTCCGAATCGTCCAATAAGCTGGTCCGAATCGGCCAGAAATATGGTCCGAATCGTCAATAGATTTGGGCCGAAACGTCATTTATAAAAATCTGATCCGAATCATACACGGTCCGAATCGTCCAGACACCATGTAACGAGTTAATTTTCTTTCGTTCGATGTGTACTCTGAGGTTATTGATAGAAAACCCCGATAGAACCGATCGTATTTACGGAAAATGTCACTCGTATTCAGAACGTTCTGTGCTGTTGGAGAAGCGAATGAAAAAAAAATATAGTGTGTGCTGAAAGAAATCACCAAGACTACGTGATTTGCATATAAAATAATCTTTATATTTGCTCTTCATGTCATGTTTTTTTCTATAATTTCAGATGCGTTCTTTGAAAAAAAGATTCATTCCTTTTCATTTTTGGCTTAACAATTGTCAGCAAAACTTTTGTTTCCAGAGCACTAGAATGTTCTAAGTTCCTCGTGCACAAGTTTCTGAAAACTGCATATTTACTGAAGAAAGATACTAAAAAATTTTAAAAATAAGTAAATAAAACCCCCCATCTTCATTGTTTTCCACAATATATTGATCGAGAATCAAATATATTTTGATTTGTTTTCAAATTGATCTGTTTATGTTTAAATTAATTATTTCTCAGATTTTTCCTCAACATAATGTTTTACTTGAAACTACATAACTATAAGTTGTGATACTCAGTCTTATTATTTTAAAGATGGTCTTTTCAGTAAAACTGCATTGAAATATTATCATCGTCCTTTTTTGCACAGCACTGCTGTATTTTCTTGTTTAGAAATGTGCATCGCCTTTGACAACAAAAATGCTTATAGTTTATAACCAGAGAAGGTAATTCATTATTTGTTAGCTTTGTTCAACTCAGACGGAGTAATTTAGGTCGGAGAAAATCAGTGACTTATAAGGTTTCGTTTTTTTATAATAATATATTATAATGATAATATTATTACAATAGCAAGACGCCTCAAAGAGTAAATTTAACGATTCTATGTTTCTCCGCCTATTCCCCTTAGCTTCAAACTTTATAATCGAAAAATTCATTTTCCAGTTTCTTCCAAAAATGTTCCATCCGTATAAAAGCAATGGATATTGGATCGTGGTGAAATCGCAAAAGGATGTGACAACCTTTACTTATTCCCAGTTCCTTATTCGACATTCGTTATCGACCGATTTTATCGGTTCATATCTAATATCGAATAAGGACCTGGGAATAAGTAATGGTTGTCACGTTACCAAATCGCAAAGCAAATTTAGAAGTCATTCAACGAAGCACAGCCAACGTGCGAGAGGGCGGGCAACAGCTATCTGGCGGCCCACGCCGTTTTGACTGTCAAGTCTGATTTGTACATGTTGTGTAGTAAGATTTTCTGGCATCTTTTAGTTTGTTGGAGAACTGATTACGAATAGTCTTATATGCTGATTCTTCGCTGTAAGATTTAGATCTTTCCCCCGAGATTACGATAGCGAGAGTCTTTGTTCAGGTTCGAGAGAAGAGTATCAAGTTGTATAGTTATGCAAATGGATAAGGGAATTTAGTACAAAGCAAAGGCTTTATGATAAAAGTTCCCTTTGTTAAGGGATTATGATAAATTTCTCCTTTGTTTATAAGAAGCTTGTGATTATAAAGACCATGTACTCCGTTTGATTATGTGATAGATAAGATAGTGTCACATCGAAGGTTTTTGATAACCCAGTAAGATCGCGGTAATGTTTGATTGGTCAAAACAGGTATCCATTGAGAGCAAGGCGGTGTCTGATTGGTCAAAACAGGTATCCAATAAAATCGTGCGGTGTCTGATTGGTGAAAACAGGTATCCAACCAGATCGTGCCATGCAGTATTTTCTACATGGCCAATAGATAAGTGATCCGGTGTGTGACAATAAAAGGCAAGCAAGATTGGTAGTTTTTATCATTCTTTCAAAATCATTTCATCGAGAATATTCTGATCAGTTTTATTTCTGACGAAATGGAATCTGTTAGATTCAGTTGTCATTTTTTAAAAAACCTTCTCGGATAGATGCAACCGGAAACGAGTGTGTGTATGTGATAAAAATTATCTTTTTAGGAAATTGGATGGCCCTGAAAAAGTTCGTTCTGTTAGGCTTTCTACAGATTTTCTCCGAGGATAGTTGATAAGCTAGCTAGAACAGGTCTCAGCATCTTTCCTAAAAAACGACTTTCTGTATAATTCGTCTTGCTTGCCCTGTATGTATTTTTTGGCAGGGGCGCGGTGGCTCAGTTGGTAGAGGTGGAGGCTGCAAGCCGAGTAGTCCTCGGTTCGAATCCCACCTGCGGCAACCGCGTTGTGTCCTTGGGCAAGACACTTCACCCCGATTGCCTACATGGGGGCACGATGACGCTGTGTACTGAGGCGTACTGCACGTCGATGGTGCGCATGTCTTCAACCAATCTAACCCTGCCTGTGCTGCGGTGCAGAGTTCAGAGTTACGATGTTGGAGAGCTGACAGCTGCTCGTCGTTGCTCGGTGGTTCTCTCCGGGTACTCCGGCTTCCTCCACCCGTAAAATTGTCACGGTCACGATTAGCCATTGTGCATAAGTTTGTGACCTTAAACACCAATAAATAAATAAATATGTATTTTTTGGCTATTTCTCATTTCATACTTGTAGCTCGTTCTCTCATTGTCATTGGTACATATGCATTTAATCAGGTCATCGCTGGCCGTCATTACCGTATTTTTGGCTTTATGTTGATCAGCACGGGCTAGGAATCGTATTTGATCTATATGTCTTCTCAACCTGTCTAGTGCTTTGTTTTTGGGCTCATAATTTATCTCAGCCATATCGAGACAGTGACCATCTTTTGCATCTTTCGTGGTTGGATTCTTCTGGTAGGAGGGTTCAACTGGTGGTAGGCAACATCGAGGCTACATTGAGGTTACATACATCGAGGCTACATCCGGGTACTTCAGATTCACAAGGTGTATAAAAGGAAGATACCGCAGAATATTATAACTTTGCTTCCAACGAGCGATGAATTCACACCACACCTGCGAAACGTGTTAGGAGATTTTCACAAAGCTCTCCAGTCTTTATCAGCATAAGAATGTAGCTCACGGGTCAGGAGTCTACCAATGCACAAGATATCAGAAAAGTGTTAACAGGAAAGACAATCTAAGCCGCCACGAGAAGACACATTCAGCCAACGAGTTATCACAACCATTTAAAAGGGGAAGTCATGAGACTAACCTGTCGCCGTCAATGGACCTACCTGAGATTTACCAACGGCAGAATACCGAATCGAGCAGAAAGTCACTGGTATCAATGCCTCGAATTAAAAAGCCACAGGCAATATGATTACTAACAGGAAATGTATAAAAGCGTTTATTTCCAGCACGCGTTGTGTATTTTGTTGTTGTCCCGTGATTGTCAAATGCACGTGGTCTGAACAGGAAGAATATATGAACGACCCACTCGACTCGCCCTGTACTGATCTTCGTTTCTTAACACATGTCAGCTTTGTGTGAAAGATGACCTGATTAAATGTATATGTGAATGTGTGAAGAACGTTTTGAATTTCAGTGTGCCAATGACAATGGTAGAACGAGCGTACCTCATTCCACACATGTATGAAATCAGGAAAATAGCCAAGCAAATTATCTGCAGGGCAAGCAAGACGAATCATACAGAAAGGCGTTTTTTTAGGAAAGTTGATGAGACCTGTTCTAGCTAACTTATCAACTATCCTAGGTGAAGTTCTGCAGAAAGTCAAACAAAACGGCAAAACAATTTCCTAAAAAAGATAATTTTTATCACATACACACCACACTCGTTTCCCGTTGCATCTATCTGAGAAGGTTTACTAAAAAATGACAACTGAATCTAACACATTTCATTTCGTCAGAAATAAAACAATTCAGAATATTCTCGATCAAATGATTTTGAAAGAATGACAAAAACTTCCAATCTTGCTTGCCTTTTATGAATGAATGAAAGGTTTTAGCTCGCCGAAGGCGCGCAGGGACGATGGGGGATTTATAAATCCCTTGCGACCCGGTTAACCTTATTTTATTTCACTTGGATCACACAGTCCTAGCTTTCCTATTGCCTCAAACGGGGTCTGAGGGGATAAAAACTTCCAATCTTGCTTGCCTTTTATTGTCACACACCGGATCACTTATCTATTGGCCATGTAGAAAATACTGCATGGCACGATTTGGTTGAATACCTGTTTTGACCAATCAGACACCGCTGCGATCTTATTGGATACCTGTTTTGACAATTCAGTCACCGCCTTGCTATCATTGGATACCTGTTTTGACCAATCAGACACTGCCGCGATTTTACTGGGCTATCAAAAACCTTTGATGTGACACAATCTTATCTATCACATAAGCAAACGAAGTACATGGTCTTTATCATCATAAGCTTCTTATAAACAAAGGAGACCTTTGTCATAATCCCTTAACAAAGAGAATTTTATCATAAAGCCTTTGCTTTGTATTTAATTCCCTTAACTATTTGCATAACTATACAACTTGACACTATCATAATCTTCTCACGAACCAGAACAAAAACTGTATTTGTCGTAATTTTCTTACATAACTGTTTAGTCGCTCCAGGTAGCCTTCAAATTAAGCTGGGTTTTTTGTATGTATTTACATGTACATGTCTTTGACAACAATGTACCTTAGAGACACACATTTACCAAAATAAAGTTTTTTTATGTGTGGGGAAGGGGATATCTCTTTGTTAGTACTCATGGGTCGCCTCACTGTGGAAGTTCCCAGCTTTGGGCTAGCCTTGAGAGGGCTTCGGTGGGAATTGACAGCACATACAGGGCTTTGGCGGAGAGGGACTGGGCTTTAAGGAGGGATAGCTCACATACAGGAAAAACCAAAACAATGAGGGGAAAGCCTAATACATGTTGGGCTATACATAGCCTGGGCCTTTTGGAGGGGCTTTGGAGCTGGGCATACATGGGTTTTAGGGAGGGATAGTCTAAAAATAAGATACATACAGGGTGGAAAGGGGGGAGGGAGTCTAAAAATAAGGTACATACAGGGCGGGAGGGGTAGAATGCGCCTAAAAGTAATCCTAATGGATTTGGACGCCGGGGTCAATGACACCGGTCATGGTGAGACATCGAGGTCTACCAAAAACCCATTGAGTCATCCTTCTACTAGTTTGGTTTCTGCCATTACTATGATTATAGCCGTAGACGTAATACAACCTTAAAGTGGTGCTTTTCTCTTTATTGCGTTTATTTGCGTTGTAACACCCAATGTGTTACGACAACTGAAGAGAACCTTCGCAGTGTCTCAGAACTGTCATTACCACGTCGACATGTGAAGTTTGGTCTCCGTAAGTGGTATGGTAATAGCTGTAGGCGCGATGCAGGGAAGGGGTGGGGGGGGGGAGATCTTTTGACGTTATGTGCGTTGTAACTCTCAAATGCTTGCGTCAGTCACAAAGAAACTTGGCGCTGCTCGAGAAAAGCTGCTGCCATACCTATATGAGAAGTCCGGTCTCTGTACATGTTATGTTACCATAGCGGTTACCATGTCATGAATTTAGGCGTCACACACGTGTTTTGAATATAAAAACTCCACTGACGGAAATATGTAAAAAATGACGTTAAATACGAAACAAAAACAGCTATTTTTATTTTTAAATCTCTACAACGTACTAAAATTTCATAGAACTTTAACCCTTTACCCAACGCAGACGATATCAAAATTTATTATTTTAAATATCATTTTTTGAAATTTTTCAAAACATTTCAACAAAACCATATCATGTGATCGACGAGCTCGTTCCAACGAGGGGTCACATGATATGGTTTTGTTGAAATTTTTTGAAAAATAATATTTTTTCAACTGCTGAATTTGCATATTACGCGGGCGGATGCGGCCATTTCGTTGGGTAAAGGGTTAATGTTTGCGACGTTGATGTCCTAACGTCACCACAATGGCAGCCCCAGGCGACTTTTCATCGGCTGAAAGCGGATTACATTTTTATATATGACTTTTATTCTGGACAAAATGTCAAACATTTTGAGAAGGAGCCTTCAATAAGGTGGTCGATATTAAACATTCACGAAAAAGACGTCTATGTGACGTTATTTTGGGTAACGGTTGATATTTAAATTGTAACAACTGTATTTAACAGAGTCATCATTAGGAATCGCTGAACCAAATATTTGAATTAGAGTTACCCGCCTTGAAATGTTGCAATCTCTAAAAATAAACAGCCTTGGGAAAATTATTGTTTCAATAAACATTTGAAACATTCTATTGACATCCTGCATTCTTGTTGATAATTCCTGATAAACAAGAGGGTGATATGATGACTTTTGGATCTAAAAAATCCAATTTACTTTTTGTGTGTTTTTGTAGGGAATTCCCTGAAAAATATGTGCACGTGACCGGTACTTCCCTTCGTGTCAGTCTTTTTCTCTTATTTGTTGCATGACCCCCTGTTTTGGATCAGAAAAAGTTGTCTGAAGGGCTATACTTGACAAAGATATTTGAATGCTAAAATTAAAGTGATACGATCATTTTTTTTTTTCGCCGAAACGTTATAATGGTGGCATATGGGAAAATATTTCGTTCCATGATACCTTTATCAATATAGAATGTGACATTTCATAGCTTTGTGTATTATTAACAGAGAGCTATGCGCGTTCGAAAATCGCGTTTGTTAATGAAAAAAGGTCCAAAATGGTCCCAAAATTTGAAGTGACGTTAAAACATTCAATTGGAGAAAAATCCAAAAACTAAAAAAAACAGCTACCTCTTAATTTTTTGAGCTCTGTAACATAGTAAAATTTCAGTTAGCTGATTTTTTAGGGTGTCTATGTTGACCACAAACGTTGAGAGTTTCCCGGTCGGTACCACAATTTTAAATATATTTTTGTTGGAGAATATATAGACAGTAGTTCACTGCTCGGATTCGAGTACGATTTTTATCTTCGAGTGGGTCGCATGGAGGGTTATTTCACGAAGCGCTAGCCAGATGAAACATTCGCGCGACCACCAGAGGATAAAATCGCAGTCGATTCTGAGCAGTGAATGTTTGTATTTATTTTCTTTTCCTTTTATTTATTTTCCCAAAACAATCCCTTATAATTGAGTGAAATCAACTGACTTGAAAACAGTGAAAAAAATAACCCATCATCGCTGAGGGTGGAATACGATGCTGGGAGTGGAATACTATTTTTGGCGAATAGGAGTGGGAATGCGATTTGTTTTGGGGGAAGAAAAACGAATAAAAATAAAATAAATGTCCAGTTTAATATTTGAGTTGGAATTAACCCTTTGAACCCGAGCGGCCGCTTTTCCGGCCCAGAAGCATGATACGTCATAACTTCATTAAGTCGGATGGCTGCTGAGTGAATGTATGGGGTAGATCAATTAATATTTTTAACGTGCAGCCATGGGGCTGCCATGGGGCTGCCAGGGGAAAATATTAATTGGTTTAAATCGTATGTGATGTGGTTTTTAGGACCCATTTGGATGACCCCGGAAGTGACGTCATGTCACGTGACCCAGTGGCGCCATATTGTGTTGTCATGGTAACTTACGTGAGCGGCCATGTTGAGACGTAATACCCATAGTGATACGTGGTGTTAGTGTGATTGGTGTTTCCGTCGTCGATTTTGTATACTGGAGGCCGCCATCTTAGTTTCTATGGTAGCACGTGGTTGCTATGTGACCTAAAACCTTCTAATAGGATAGGGGTATGTTCGGAGGGTGTGTTCGATTAAATAGGATTAATTTCCCGATTCGTAGAATTACCACAAACTACCCGACAATCCCTCCACATAACCGAAATTGACTTTATTTAGTACGGATTTCCCACAAAATCCTTTTTTGGACCGCCATGCCATGGCTTATAATTGTAGCACGTAGTGCTATAGTACTGAGGGGTCCCTTTGGATTATAGCCAGCTGATAGACAACCTCCATGAGAGCCTATATCATTCCTAATGCTAAGAATCTATCGAGTAGTTACTGATAGGTCCATTGCTCGAACGCCTCGAATCCCATCGAGAAAATAAACCTTAGAGTATTTACTCGAACGAGTGACTCGCACATACTACTCTTAGCCTCATTTCGGTATTTGAGGAGACCTATTGCCTGGTATTTTATTATTTGAGGATACCTATCGAGGATACCTTTTGGAGAATCCCTTTTCAGTCTTATGAGGCCATGAGGGCTATGTGAAAAGTCCTCAATGAGGCCTCATTTACTATCCCTCATAGCCTCATTTCTTTTGAGGCCGTGAGGGCCATGACAAAATCCCTCAATGAGGTATAATTTACTCTCCCTCTTAGCCTCATTTCAGTATTTAACAGCCATATCCCCAGGCACCCCAATTTCGGCACCCCTTTTTGGAAGACATATGGCCTTCGGCACTCCTTTTTCTCGTATGAGGCCATGAGGACTATGTGAAAAGCTCTCAATGAGGCCTCATTTACTATCCCTCATATCCTCATTTCTTTTGAGAGCATGAGGGCCATGAGAAAAGCCCCCAGTGAGTATAATTTACTATCCCTCTTAGCCTCATCTCGGTATCTAACAGCCATATCCCCAGACACCCCAATTTCGGCACCCCTTTTTGGAAGACATATGGCTTTCGGAACTCCTTTTTTCTCGTATGAGGCCATGAGGGCTATGTGAAAAGCTCTCAATGAGGCCTCATTTACTATCCCTCATATCCTCATTTCTTTTGAGGGCATGAGAAAAGCCCTCAGTGAGGTATAATTTACTATCCCTCTTAGCCTCATCTCGGTATCTAACAGCCATATCCTAAGGCACCCCAATTTCAGCACCCCTTTTTGGAAAACATATGGCCTTTGGCACCCCTTTTTAGTCGTATGATGCCATGAGGGTTATGTGAAAAGCCCTCAGTGAGGTCTAATTTACTATCCCTCTTAGTCTCATTTCGGTATTTAAGGATACCTATGGTCCAGTTCCTATACAGGTAGTCTTACCAACGGCTTCCATCTTATTTTGAAAGCTCCAACTACTTGTCTATGGTCTATCTGTCCTATCATTATCTTCTACAGCAGCCTTGTACCAGTACTAGTGGTTACTGTTATTCTGCCCCATCGATTAATATTGACTTGTAACACTACTTCTCAGCTATACCTTCGCTCGGGCCTTCAAAATGTTCAATCAGATTGCTTCATTTACCTGTATTCATATAGACAGGCTGTATAAGAGATTCCGTAATTGAGATTCCTGGTCGATTCCTTAAAGTTGGATGCCGTGATTTGACATCAACACTCGAGGGTATTCCAATTATTATTGGAAGAATTCAGTTTAAGACTACCTTTATAGGAGCTGGACCATAGGTATCCTTAAACACCGAAATGAGGCTAAGAGGGATAGTAAATGAGGCCTCATTTAGGGCTATTCACATAGCCCTCATGGCCCCATACGACTAAACAGGAGTGCCGAAGGCCATATGTTTTCCAAAAAGGGGTGCTGAAATTGGGGGGCCTGGGGATATGGCTGTTAAATACCGAGATGAGGCTAAGGGGGATAGTAAATTATACCTCATTAAGGGGTTTTCTCATGGCCCTAAAAAATGAGACTATGAGGGATAGTAAATGAGGCCTCATTGAGGGCTATTCACATAGCCCTCATGGCCTCATACGACAAAAAAGGGTGTCGAAGGCCATATGTCTTCCAAAAGGGGTGCCGAAATTGGGGTGCCTGAGGATATGGCTGTTAAATACCGAGATGGGTCTAAGAGGGATAGTAAATTATACCTCATTGAGGGTTTTTCTCATGGCCCTCGTGCCCTCAAAACAAATGAGGATATGAGGGATAGTAAATGAGGCCTCATTGAGAGCTTTTCACATAGCCCTCATGGCCTCATACGAGAAAAAGGAGTGCCGAAGGCCACATGTCTTCCAAAAAGGGTTGCCGAAATTGGAGTGCCTGGGGATATGGCTGTTAGATACCGAGATGAGGCTAAGAGGGATAGTAAAAAGAAATGAGGCTATGAGGGATAGTAAATGAGGCCTCATTGAGGGCTATTCACATAGCCCTCATGGCCTCATACAACAAAAAGGGGTGCCGAAGGCCATATGTCTTCCAAAAAGGGGTGCCGGAATTGGTGTGCCCAGGCATGGCTGTTAAATACCGAGATGAGGCTATGAGGGATAGTAAATGAGGCCTCATTGAGGGCTTTTCACATAGCCCTCATCGCCTCATACGGCTAAAATGGGATTTTCCAAAAGGTATCCTCGATAGGTATCCTCAAATAATACAAACCCAGGCCATAGGTATCCTCAAATACCGAAATGAGGCTAAGAGTCGTATGTACGAGTCACTCGTTCGAGTAAATACTCTATGGTTTATTTGCTCGATGGGATTCGAGTCGTTCAAGCAATGGCTTATAAGTAATTATTCGATAGATTCTTGGCACTATGAATGATATAGGCTCTCATGGAGGTTGTCTAGCAGCTGGCTATAAACCAAAGGGACCCCTCAGTACTATAGCACTACGTGCTACTATTATAAGCCATGGCATGGCGGTCCTAAAAGGGATTCTTAGGAAAATCCCCGTACTAAATAAAGTCAATTTCGTTGACGTGGAGGGATTGTCGGGTTGTTTGTGGTTATTCTACGAATCGGAAAATTACTTCTATTTAATCGAATCCACCCTCCAAACATACTCCTATCTTATGAGAGGGTTTTAGTCCACGTGCTACCATAGAAACCAAGATGGCGACCTCCTGTATACAAAATGGACTAGTCAGACTAGTACTCTGTCCTACTAACAATCGAGACAAATAATCTGTAGGAGTGTGACAACCCCCCTCCCCTCCTCCCCACCACCACCACCACCACCACCACCACACACCCATACTCAGCCAGGCATGCGCTTCTGTTTTCAAATAATACAGGGACGTTAGAGAGCAATTTTGCATCCACCCCTAGTGTAACTCCATGCCTTGCTTAACACTTATTCTACCGAGAGGTCTTTCAAACAACTAATCAGATTATAGGTTTCAAATATGTCATAAATTTTATTAACCCTTTACCCAACGTAACGGCCAAAACCGGCCAGCGCTATTCTCAAAAATCGCCAATTAATTTTCATTATTTTTTCATTTTTTGTCTCAAAAACATAGGTTATGACCCCTCGTTGGAACGAGCTCGTCGAGCTCGTTCCAACGAGGGGTCATAACCTATGTTTTTGAGACAAAAAATTAAAAAATTAGTTATTCAAGAATTTTTTTTGCAAGTGTCGTCTGCTTTTCATGTTAGGTAAAGGGTTAACCGTCCTCGCATTCAGGCGTACATAGAGGTTCTCCATATATGAATAAAATGGACGTGGCTGTAAAAGGGTTAACCCAAGTAGCAAAGGACACCCCAAAAGTTTTTTTGAATAACTAAAACTTTTTAGTTCCTGCCTCAAACACGTAGCCTATGGAATCTTTGGCGAACTAGCCGACAAGGAGGGGTCATAGACTATGTTTTTTGCGACAAAATATTCAAAACATTATTAAATTTGAATTGCGATATTTCTGAATAGCGCAGGCATGTTTGGTCCGTTAAATTAAGTGAAGAATTATCTCCAGTTATTTTATATTTCAGTACGTACTCCAGGAGCATCCATTTGTGTTTTATGTAGATTCGGCGGTGAGATTTGCTCCAATTCCAGCTGAAAATTACACCAACATGTACTTCCGTCCAGTCATACATCGTGGGATGTTTTTCACAACGAGCGGGTGGCCATTTACTCACAATACACATAAAAACATGTTTGCCCACTTGAACGAGCCACCGTGTGCATTCATAAATAGAACTGAAAGCCAGGCAGGAATTCTCTTACTTACAAGGAGTAAAGTTAATCAAATGGTGATAGATCGATGGGTTTCTTGTGCTCTTCATGTATCGTGTATGAATGCCAACGGACAGGGAAAACTTCTCTGCTACAAACCTTTTAATAACGAAGACATAGGAGCTTGTCATCGATTTGATCAGTCGTTTTGGACGTTCGTAACTGTTAGGTTGTATCACCATGATGAAGATTTTCCGTATTTTAAAGATGAACATATTACCGTACGAAAAGACAGTCAGAAATACTTCCCGACAGTGAACACCAAGATTAAAGCAAACGGAAATAAAACTAGCGTTTCAAGGAAAACATAGTTCATTAAAACTATATAATCATAAACATGCTCAGGGGTGTGACAACCGTTACGTATTCTCAGTTCCTTATTTGACATTCGTTATCAACCGATTTTATCGGTTGATAACGAATGGTGAATAAGGAGCTGGGAAAAATTGTGACTTCCGTGCCATGTTTATTATATGACATCCCAAATAGCTGTTCGGGGCAGGGCGGCTCATTGGGCCAAAAGTTAGTAGGTGCGACCCTGATCCACGTTGAATGCGTTGTGTCTTTGGGAAAGACCCTAAACCATCCTTGGGGTAATGGCCATATGGTTTTATACTCTTTTTTAGCTCACCTAGAGTTACCGTCAGTGCACTAATTCTCTGTGGAGATTAAACTGAATCTCGAGAATTTCTCTTCAGGCTTACTCACGTTAACAACTCGTCTTCAACAATTCTCCAATGACAGCTCGGGAACACCAGTAAATACAATCTCAACTCTTCGTCTGAGGGTAACTTTCCATCTGTGTTCACTAGGTCGTCATCTCCAATCAAAATCGCCACCAACCCTTCTTTGCCGTGCGCCTAAACTTGCTCACTCAACTGTACAAAATCCATCAATCGGCGACTTCCAATTTCGGTCATGGTTTAAAAGGTCACCAGAATATATAATTAACTTGAAGCAACAAAAAGCTTCCTGGTACCGTGACATAACACTCCTCCCCGTTTTGTTTGGAAAGACGAACGAATATCATTCAGAACATGTGGAATTTACCAATTTAGAAGAGATTGTATAAATCATGGAAATCCGTGATTGGATGATAGTTAAAAACACATTCTTCATTTTTAAAAATGATAGAAGCGACTGGCATTTTGCCGAGTTGCCTTGCAATCTGTTTCTACTGTTGTGCCCACAACCTTTGAAATCTCGGCTGCAGTTTCTCCCACAAACTTTGGGTTAGAAATTCTATTCGATCTACCAAAATACGGACTGTCAGTTTCTAAAAGAAGACGATTCTGAGGGACCATTTTCAAAGCTTCTTTTTGATGGTAATCGAAATGACGGAAGTACCGTCAGCAGCTGCTACTCTGTATGTACTACTTTTCAAAAAAATTATTTTTTTCTTGCAAGGTGACGGGGTGTACACCTGTCTTCAAAAGCAGATAAAAATATACCGTACATTAGAATTAATGTCCGTTCATAAATATTTGTCAAAACAGGCAAAGTGCATTCAAGAGAGATGTATGCAACTACAAGACCTGCTTGGTATATAGCTTCCTCTAAGTGAGACGGGGGGGAGGCCAAGTCGAATCCACGGTTTCCATTAGTAACCCCTCTTATGCCCCTATATTTTGAGACCTCATGGTAACGACAGAACACACTGATTATCACCCTCTTTTTAGCCACTAGTAGAATCTCCTCAAAAACACACAGAACCCATCAGAGAAAACAAAAATTGTGTATTATTTTATGTACATTTATTTATATATATATTATATTGTTTGTCAATAAGACAAACCTTGTAAAAAATGCTTTTTGTACATATCTGCTGAAATTAAAAAGTTATTGAAAAAAAAAGAAATGACGGACCAGACAAGTGAAACCAATGTACGAGTTTGGAAGTTGTTGCAACCAAGGAAGAATTGTTGCAGAATCCATAGAACACCAAATGATATGCATGCACTGGTGATTCCTTCCAAGTCTATTCAAAATCTCCCGGGCAATTTCATTAACAGGACGAGATGTAAACTTAACGGCATAGACACAGGAGTCATTCCAACCAATCGTTCCAAAACAGTTTCTTGATACCTAAATGTACTAAAGGAAGCAGTGTGATCAATATCAATCTCACCAAAAGCACAATTTCGTGGATTTTGAAGATACGAATTCAATGAAGCAAATACTTTCTCAGTGGCCAATGAATACTTCTTGGGATATAATCATACATGTATTTTCCACCGGGTCCCAATTGTAAACAAGTGGGAAACGCAGGTGGGTCACAAAAAATAGCCACCACACGAACAACATCACAGGGCACTTCACCATCAGGAAGATGATTAAAAACTTTTATTACTTTCCAAAGTGTGATTTACTGGGATTTCCGTGTTTGATTATAAATGATAACTTCACAAGTGAACTATGCAATCAACAATTGCGTTATGTATCTGTGCGCGCAACTGAAGAAGCTTTGCCGTGGGTGTAATAGGAACTTCATTGTTTTTTGTTTTTTTCTAACCCTTTACCTAACATGAAAAGCAGACGACACTTGCAAAAAAAATATTGAAGAACTATTATTTTCATTTTTTGTCTCAAAAACATAGGTTGCGACCCCTCATTGAAACGAGCTCGTTCCATTGAGGGGTCGCAACCTATGTTTTAGAGACGAAAAGTGAAAAAGTTATGAAATTAATTGGCGATTTTTGAGAATAGCGCTGTCCGTTACGTTAGGTAAAGAGTTAAATAATATAATTATCGTTAATAATGAAAAATAATAAACATAGTAATCGCTTGACTGGACTGGTTACGTGAAATAATTCATGAGAGGTGAGGGACGTTGCACAAACACGAGTGCGCGAATGCGCACGAGTGTTTTACAATATAGTCCCTCGTCTCGAATGAATTATTTCACGTAACCACTCCAGTCAAGCGATTACTCTCTGTGATTCCATGTGTACTCATCCTCGAAACGACCCCAAATAGCCCTGAGAGTTCGATCAACATGAAAGTGGGTATCTATCGCCAAGTAACCAGTAGAATTAGATGTTCCAAGACCAGAATCACCAGTAGAAGCTTCACAATTTGTAGCATCAGTAGCAGAACGATTCACACAGAGATGAATCATCAAAACCTTCAGACAATTTTCAAGCTTCAAAAGTGTCATATGTGATTCCAAAACTTCATGCGAACATGGATTATAACGAGGATGTTTTTTTATCTCACAATCGGGGCGTTTTTGCACTGTTACGCAACTAAAGTTTAATGTATCTGGGCTGTTGTTCCGAATCCGTATCAAGAGCCCCTGATACAAGCACGTGACTCTGCTGTTGCCAAAACAACGGCATTAATATCATTTTTCGATCGCTTCGCATTTCTCCCTTCAGAGAAAACAACATTAGGTGAGGCGAAGCCGAACCTAATATTGTTTTCTCTGAGCCGTATATGACACTGTATCTGCCAACTAAATGCCATGAAACGTATTTATTATGCACGGCTAAAATGTCACTGGGGATGTTAATTCAACGAATAGTTAAATTATGCGCACTTTTCGGCATCTTGGGCTGGTTTGTAGCCTATTATTGGGATTTTCCTGAACGCTCGAGAGGAGGCTTCTCTCTTGAAGTTAAAGGATTAGCTTTCGCTATGAAATGTGGAAAACTCCACCTCAATAAACGATGAACGACATATTTTAAAATATAATAAATCTTTACACCAAGAGGGATATTTAAATCACCAGTAATTATTGCGAGGAAACACACAGTTGCTCCACTTCGCAAGACAGTATTCAGTAAAGTGAATCCCAGTGACGAAATTTTCTCTGAAGTGTAACGTCATCACTGACCTCAATATGGAGATCAATGAACGCTATTCTATTTTTCAATTTGCGTCTTTCCATCGATACGGCAAATGAAAAAGTTCCTCTTAAAATAGTTTTATAACACATTTTATGATCAATATTGTGAGATAAATTTGTCATCATCACAGTGTGTGTCTCCGGAAATTCTGATCAAGTCTCGTTGTAGGCACAGAATCGCATTTCGACTCGCCCTAACGGGCTCGTCGAAATACTGTTCTGTCCCTACAACTCGACTTGATTTGAATTTCCCGGAGACACACACTGTGGTGATAATCTGTATAGAACTTTCGTCGTACCCCAATTTGCGTATCTAGAAGTACAGTTATCTCGACTTATGTCTTTCAATTTATTCTGATTTTCTACAGGAAGTCTCACCATGAGAGCCATAACTGCCCTCCAGTCCACAAGACAAGCAGGTGAATTAACTTGATTAAACTGGAACATCTCGGGATTCTAAATATTTAAAATTCCACAAATTTGAACCATTATATCCTGATAATTTCCAGAATTGTCAAATCCGGAGGAATCATTTCCTCATACGTAACGGCCAAAACCGGTCAGCGCTATTCTCAAAAATCGCCAATTAATTTTCATTATGTTTTCATTTTTTGTCTCAAAAACAAAGGTTATGACCCTTCGTTGGAACGAGCTCGTCGAGCTCGTTCCAATGAGGGGTCATAACCTATGTTTTTGAGGCAAAAAATGAAAAAAAATTAGCTATTCAAGAATTTTGTAAGTGTCGTCTGGTTTTCGTGTTAGGTACAGGGGTAAACTAAAAGATCTATTGTCTGTATCATGTGTGTAATAGTTACTTCCGTCTTTGGAACATTCGACAATAAACCAACAAGGTTTTTCAAACCAGAAACTAAGTTCCCGATGAGGGGGGCGCGGTGGCTCAGTAGGTAGAGGTGCAGGTTGCAAGCCGAGAGGTCCTCGGTTCGAATCCCACCTGCGGCAACCGCGTTGTGTCCTTGGGCGAGACACTTCACCCCCCATTGCCCATGTGGGGGCATGGTGACGTTGTGTACTAAAAGCGTACTGCACTGCTCGTCGATAGTGCACCTGTCTTCAACCAATGCTAACCCTGCTTGTGTGGAGTTAGTATGTTGGCGAGTTGAGAGTTGCTCGCCGTTGCTCGGTGGTTCTCTCCGGGTACTCTGGCTTCCTCCACCCGTAAAACTGTCATGGTCATGATTAGCCATTGTGCAGAAATATATGACCTTAAACATCAATAAATAAATAAATAAGTTCCCGAGATTTTTGCTCCCAGAAATACTCTGGAGCGTGATTAAAAAGGAAGTGGGTCTTTAAATGACTGAAGCTTCGCAGACAAATTGCACAATTACTTTTCTCTTCTGCTTTCGCCTTTTTTTCACGGTTCAGCTTTCGTACTAATCTCTTATGAGCTAACGGATTTATGTTGAACTTGATCCAAGACTTTACGTTCAGGCAATATCTGGTAGATCTTTGAAAAATAATCAGGTGGAATCACTCCCTCTTCATTACCTGGGGAAAGAATAACATTATTCAACCTCATAAAAATTTGAAACCCAGACTTAATGCATTACTCCTTTTTCAAATAAATGACAACTTCACTCCCTTTCTTTATTCCATTTAATTCACCACCCCCCCCCCCCCCCCCCCCAGGTTCTCCAGTTGCAAAATGTATATATTGCCTGTCCATACGTTCAATCCCCCTAGTTTTGATATCATTATTCCTTTTCATGGATCACTATTTCTTGATCTTTTGGGCTTAAAATGATTGTTAAATTAGTCTGCTGCACAGCAACAGAATGACCTTGATTAGCACAAATCATTTGACAATGGGAAACGCTGTTTTACATCATTTTTAACAATTTCATTATTGGGATAAACTGTGCAATTTCTAAGTCTGGGATGCTTCAGCAATTCATCAACTTCGATTTACCCATTTTCATCAATCTGTGATGAATGTTGAAGGAGATAAGAGAGAAATCTAGCAGTTAAATTATCACAGGAACAAACTTTTCTATCAGAGTGGGTTGTTCTAAAAAAGTTCGATCCCGACTCCTTCAGAATATCTGTATCAGAGAGGACCGTTCTAAAAAAAAGTTCGATCCCGACTCCTTCAGAATATCTGTATCAGAGAGGACCGTTCTAAACAAGTTCTATCCAGACTCCTTCAGAATATCTGTATCAGAGAGGACCGTTCTAAACAAGTTCGATCCCGACTCCTTCAGAATATCTTTATCAGAGAGGACCGTTCTAAACAAGTTCGATCCAGACTCCTTCAGAATATCTGTATCAGAGAGGACCGTTCTAAACAAGTTCGATCTTGACTCTTCAACATTATCAACAGCAGAGAGGACCGTTCTACAAGAGTTCGATCCAGACTCTCTGTTAGAATTCATATTATCCCCCCGCCCCCCCCCCCCCCCCCCCACTGCATGTGTAACATACGTCTGTCCAGGGTGAGATAGCAGGGAGAGACAGATGTTTCTCCTCTCACTGCATGTGTAACACACGTGTGTCCCGGGTGAGATAGCAGGGAGAGACAGATGTATCCCACCCCACCCACGTGACGTTATACATTTACAACGTTATTATGACGTTATGCATATCGTATCAGTTTCTTGCTACCAACTAATTCATATTGACGTCATCGGAATGCCGTGTTATAAAAATTTGATGCTCTAAAACTCTTTAACCCCCCAGATGCCACCGTTCCTAATTGATTTCGTGGTATATACCTTTGGTATATACATAATTTTGCATGCTCTTTCCGATGGTGCCATTAGTTTTTCAAAACAACGAATACCAAATGAGTTGATTATATCAGCACGTGACCGCCGATTACCTCTTGCTAACGTAACCGCTGTATGGTGGGGGGGGGGGGGGAAATAATCCCTGATGGGTACGGGTGTGAGGTGGGAAAATCTCACCCTCGAGACAAGATATTTGGTCCAGACACTCAGCAAGTCTCGTGTCTGGCCCAAATATCTTGCCCTCGGGTGAGATTTCCCCATCCCAAACCCGTACCCATCAGGGATTATAATAATTCCACCCTACCCACGTGACGTTATACATTTATAGCGTTATTATGACGTTATGCATATCGTATCAGTTTTTTGCTACCAACTAATTCATATTGACGTCATCAGAATGCCGTGTGATCAAAGTTTGATGCTCTAAAACTCTTTAAACCTCCAGATGCCACCGTTCCTAATTGATTTCGTGGTATATACCTTTGGTATATACGTAACTTTTCCATGCTCTTTCGGATGGTGTCATTAGTTTTTCAAAACAACGAATACCAAATGAGTTGATTATATCAGCACGTGACCGCCGATTACCTCTGGCTAACGTTACCGCTGTATGGTGGGGGGGGGGGGAGAAAAATAATCCCTGATGGGTACGGGTGTGGGATGGGAAAATCTCACCCTCGGGACAAGATATTTGGTCCAGACACTTGGCAAGTCTCGTGTCTGGCCCAAATATCTTGCCCTCGGGTGAGATTTCCCCATCCCAAACCCGTACCCATCAGGGATTATAATAATCCCACCCCACCCACGTGATGTTATACATTTATAGCGTTATTATGACGTTATACATATCGTATCAGTTTTTTGCTACCAACTAATTCATATTGACGTCATCAGAATGCCGTGTGATCAAAGTTTGATGCCCTTAAACTCTTTAAACCCCAAGATGCCACCGTTCCTAATTTGATTTCGTGGTATATACCTTTGGTATATACGTAACTTTTCCATGCTCTTTCCGGTGGTGTCATTAGTTTTTCAAAACAACGAATACCAAATGAGTTGATTATATCAGCACGTGACCGCCGATTACCTCTGGCTAACGTTACCGCTGTATGATGGAGGGGGGGGGGGAGAAAAATAATCCCTGCTGGGTACGGATGTGGGATGGGAAAATCTCACCCTCGGGACAAGATATTTGGTCCAGACACTCGGCAAGCCTCGTGTCTGGCCCAAATATCTTGCCCTCGGGTGAGATTTTTCCATCCCACACCCGTACCCATCATGGATTATAATAATCCCATCCCACCCACGTGACGTTATACATTTATAACGTTATTATGACGTTATGCATACCGTATCAGTTTCTTGCTACCAACTAATTCATATTGACGCCATCAGGGATTATAATAATCTCAATATAGAGACTTCCATTCCAATTCAACTGCTCATTCCAACATCTGTGACATTTTTTTTTTTTTTGTCTTCTCACCAGTGACTCTGCAAAATAGTGTACATTACATTAGCTTTTACTCGTCACAATCTGGACAGAAATACTCTTTCAAGTTTTTAGCTTTCTTAGCATTAACTTTTACACATTTGCCGTGATACCACTCTTTGCAATTCACGTCTCTTGAGTTTCAATGTGTTCTATGTGCCTACTGGCACATAGAACACATTGGAACTTAAGGGACGAATTGTCACATTGGGTCATGAACTCCCTACTATCAGGCTCACTGCAAAAACAATAGAAAACGGAAGTTCGATCAGAAATCGCAGATCTTTCATGCAACCGTTCCCTTACGGTTACTAACTAGTTGGGAAGCTCACGATCCTTGCAAAGTTTTATCCTATCATGGTGGAGAGTAATTTTAGTCGTACGAATTCTCACTATAAAATGGCTTGAGGAAATCACCTTTATTATCAATCCTAGTCCCTTCCAGTTTACCGATAATTTTTTAGAAATTCTCTTCACAATAGGTCTCTAGAAATGTCGTGAGAGCATTTAATAACATCGTCAAGCTCGGCCACAAATTCAGGGATACTTATTTTTTTAAAAAGATACACTTGTTGGATAAACAAGATGCACAGGTTTATTAACTTCCCAACCCAATATCAAACGATTGGGAGCAAATCCCGTCTGTTTACAAACCGAAGATCGGAGAGTCCCAGCAATTTGTGGAAGAAAACAATCCCAGTTACTTTGTTTTTAATTCACAAAACACCAAACAACTACCATTAAAGTTCTGTTATATCTTTCTGGTTGACCATTACATGGCGGTCTGTGGGGAGTTGTTCGTGTCTTGTGAATTTGTAGCTTTAAACAGGCTGCTCTCGAAATTTCGACCCGATTGTCCATATGGGGGCACGATGACGCCGTGCACTAAGGCGTACTGCACATCGATGGTACGCCTGTCTTCAAACAATCGAACCCTGCCTGTGCTGCTGTGCGGAGTTACGATGTTGGGGAGCTGGCAGCTGCTCGTCGTTGCTCGGTGGTTCTTTCCGGATACTCCAACTTCCTCCACCCGTTAAGCTGTCACGGTCATGATTAGACATTGTGCATAAGTATATGACCTTAACCACCAATAAATAAATCGGAGATTGAGGGTAGGAAATGTGGGTGGTATGAATACCATGGAAAGGCGGGCTAAAAATGGCCGGTAGAGGTGTATGTATAAACATATCCCAATACAAAAATGAGAAAAAGCCAGAATCAAAACACATCCCTTACATACGCTAGAAGATGATGGGTCGTCATCTGAGTGAGAGACAGAACAATGAGATATACATGTGTGAGAAGGAAGAGTAGAAAGAGAAAGACAAGAATGAAACTGAAGTAATAAGAATAGCTGAGAATGCCCAAATATATATTTATAATATAAATATAAATATAAACCACGTGTCTTGATTTGAATAAATTTGATTCTGTCTCTCCTACGGATGCTGTATACCAAATATAAACAAAAATTTCTTACTTGTGGATCTGAAGAAGAAAATTTTCGAAGAATTCCTTATATTGCACAAAGGTAAAAGTCGCACTCGCACAAGAAACACAAATATGGACACAGGGACTTGATTTAAGCAAATTTGAATCTGCCTCCACCCCGAGGATATTTTATACCAAATATCAGACTATTCCAACTGGTAGATCTGAAGAGTAAGATTTTTAGCGAATAGTCCTCATACTGCATTAAGTGAAAATTTGGGCACCACAGGGAGCCTATATACAAAACCAGGGACTTGATATGAACAACATTGAATCACACTCCTCAGAATGCTGCATTATCAACATACCAAAAGATTCTGAAGGGTGGATTTTTAAAGAATATTCCTCATGTTGCACTAAGTTAAAATCTGGGCTCTCGTTAGAAGCCCAAATAACTATCGAGGGACTTCATTTGGGCAAACTTGAATCGCTCCCCACCGCCCCCACCCCACCCCCACCGCCAAGAATGCCAAATACCAAATATAAAAAGAGCAGGTGGATCTGAAGAAGACTTTTAAAACAATATACTTCATATTGCACCAAGTTAAAATTTGGGCCCCAATTGGAAACCCGAATATGATCCATGGTCTTCATTTGAATAAACTTGAATCTCACTCTATAAGGATGTTGTGTACCAAATATCTGAAGATTCTGACTGGTGGATCTGAAGAAGAGTTTCAAGGATTTTTTCTCATACAGCACAAAGTAAACTTCTGCTCTCAAATAACCCCAAATATGAACACGGTGTCTTGATCTGAACAAATGTGTATCTTATCCTCCAAGCGATGCTGTATACCAAATATCAAAAGGTTCTGATTGATGGTTCTGGAATTTTTTTAAGGGTACTAACAGAGTTTATGCCCCGTATGGGGGTTCTTCGTGGGCGCAGCAGCTTTATTTGAACAAACATGAACTGACATATGTTGAGGAACATGCACATAAAATTTGGTACAATTGAGCCCGGCAGTTTGAGGTGACGTCGATAATTCAAAGTTTACGTCGAATAACGGATGACGGACAGACGATGGACGAGACATGAACGCTAAAGCTTGAACTTCGCTCGGTTAACCATTTACCTAACGAATCGCCAGCATCCGCCCGCGTAATATGCAATTTGAGCAGCTGAAAAAATTAAATTTTTCAAAATATTTCAACAAAACCATATCATGTGACCCCTCATTGGAACGAGCTCAACGAGCTCGTTCCAATGAGGGGTCACATGATATGGTTTTGTTGACATTTTTTGAAAAATTTAAAAAAATGATATTTAAAATAATAAATTTTGATATCGTCTGCGCTGGGTAAAGGGTTAAGCTAAAAAATAAATGACTAATCGTCGCCTGAGTGCTAGAATGTCCTATGTCCCATAGGGGAGATAATACATAATCCCATAGGGGACATAGGACATTCTAGCACTCCGGCGAAGTAATGGCTGCTCAAAGACTTTCAATATTCTGACTTAACCCTTTGAACCCTGGTGGTATATTCCATATCAGTTCGATGGCAGAAATGGGAAGAGTCCACAGTCATTATTTGGGAGTAGCCCAATGAATATTTTCAACGTGTAGCCTTGGGTCAACCTCACACATTCACTCAGCAGCCATCCGACTTAATAAAATTATGACTTATCATACTTCTGAGCCGGAAAAATGGCCGCTCGGGTTCAGAGGCTTAAAATTACTCCTCAATTGATGCACGTGAATTCTACTGAATACCCGTAATAAATGAACTCAAAATTTAAAAAAAAACGAAAATAGAGAATAATTTATTCAACATTTTCCCCTTGCTGTTCCAAATTCGAAAACAATTCCACAAGATTTTATCATCACCCTTCAATATGATTATAATGAATGACTGTCTGGTCAAGTGTGCAAATATATCTTTGGGTTGGAGGGGGAGGGAATGTCTGTCATTGTGACAGGTGCAACCGCTTTTGTGCCTGTCATCCCAGATTTGGTATTTGGGCCCAATAAGTTAGTGCACCAAAAAGTACGTTTACTTACCAGGTATGGCGCCATGTGCGGCGAAGTGAGATTAATATTTGGCGAGGCCGTAGGCCGAGTCTAATATTGATCGCGCTGAACCTCACATGACGCCATATCTGGTAAGTAAACGTCCTGTAACGTTTTTATCATGCCACCAAACGAATTAAATAATAAATTAAAGGATCCAAATTCCTTCATTTTGAATATTTATCAGACAACTGTCTTTTATTTGCACGAAAATTAATTCGCAAACAAAATGGCGCCCGGCAGAGGGGTGTATGAGCTCCTGCACGCACACTGGCAGTTTATGGACACAATCCGATTACCCGTTCGCCTTTGAATAAGCTAATATCGCATTGCCCATCGATGCTATTAGAGCACGTTGATTGGTCAAATTGAACAGGTGGCATGATAACGAGGAATACACCGACAATAATTGTTAACAGTGATCCTGTATAAATTCAGTATACCGAGATTAGCGGTATATTAATTATCACTGTCCGCCATTTTGTTTTTATCGCAGTCTGGATTCGCTTAATTAGCACTTCAGAAAGTATAGTTTCAGTTCAAAGCATTGGAAAACAGACTGAATTGTAAATGTGCCCAAAACTGTTGGAGGTTATGAATCAATTTTAGCATGTCATGTTAATAATGCGGATTTGCATGTTAATTGTTTACGCAGATATGACAATAAACCTGTTTTAACATTTATTAGAGAGCTTTCTGTAAGAGGGCTTTCCAAGAAATAATACAGGGATTTAGTGTTGCCCACAATAACTGTTCTTGTTTAACCCTTTACCCAACATAACGGACAAAACCGACCAGTGCTATTCACAAAAATCGACAACTATTTTTTTCATTTTATGTCTCAGAAACATAGGTTATGACCCCTCTTTGGAACGAGCTCGTTGAGCTCGTTCCAACGAGGGGTCATAACCTATGTTTTGAGACAGAAAAAAAATTAGTTATTCAAGAAATTTGTTTGCAAGTGTCGCCTTCTTTTCATGTCAGGTAAAGGATTAACACACAATGCACACAATATCAATATGTATTTTCATTATTATTCTTTTCAAATTTTTCATAGAATTTCAACGAAATCACATCATGTGATCCCTCAATGGACAGGGCTCTGAGAGTTCATTCCAATGAGGGGGTCACCTGATATAATTTTGTTATTTTTTTTCAATAGATAAATCGGGAAGGGGGGGTCGGAAAAAAAATTCAGGAATATAGGCGCACTTTTTAATATTGCCTAAAATGACACACCCCCCCCCCCAGCCCCCACCCCCCCCCCCCCCCACAACTGAAAAAAAAATTTTGAAGTTTTTTCCCATAATTTTCAAACACAACCTCCCCCACCCCCGACCCCCATTTCAAGAAATAGTTTAAGTAATCCTGATTATCTAGTCATTTTTTAAATTTTATTATTTAATAATTTATATTTTCATTTCATAAGTGGGTGATTCTTTGGAATTGTGTGTGACAGAAATCAGACAAATCGGAAATCCATCCATCATAAACTCTACGCTTATGCACCTTGGACGATTTGAGTAATGCTTCATGTGATGGAGCAGTCCGACAGCTTTGGTCAGGCAGTAGAAGAGAATCTCAACCATGTGGTTCAATTACTACACAGGGGGAAAACCCACCGGTAGCGTGAGTGGCATAACATGTCATTTATGTCACACACGTTACTGGTGGTTTTTCCCCCAACATAGTAAATGGGCTACATGGCCTGCACATGGTTGGGATTCTCTCTTACTGCCTGACCAAAGCTTACTAACTACTCCATGAAATGATGATGCACAACACATATCTGCCAAGGTGCAAAAGCGCACAGTTCATGAGGGATGTATCTGGATGTATTGATGTATTTCCGATTTGTCTGATTTCTGTCACATACGTTATCAAAGAATCACCCGAGAGAACTATTTGCACAAAACTCATACACACTCCCCATCAATAGTCCGAGAATAAGTTCACAGGTGCAAATAGCTCTTGTGTGCCATCATGAAGCAGGGTACTTTTAGTTTTCGGCCTTACAGAAAGCGTTATGTGACGCACATTGGATAGTGCCAAATCAAAGAGTTTATTTAATTGAGTTCAGTTATTTGTTGCAGGGGCCGCAGAACCGGGGAGGGGCTGCGGGGGGGGGGGGGGGGCTTTTCAGCCTCCCCACTTTTTTTTTGCCGGGCCATGTTTTTTTGTATGCATATATTTTAACAACCAATGTCGGGTGAAACAAGGGGCGAATCCGAGCCTCCCCATATTTTCGCCAGCTATGTTTCTCTCGTACTGTTCAGTTTCGATGGATTTCGGATCATTTTTGCAGTAAGTGGCAGCACACGCTAAAATGTATACAGTCTGTTAAAAATCGGTTAACTGAAATAGATCGTAATCTTACAGACATACAAGTACCAAATCCACTCTCAGACAGTATAATCGCTGTTAACGTCCTGTAAAGCATACAGGTGAGGTTTATTTATCAGCTTTGGTCGTTACAACCAAAGCTGATAAATAGACCTCATCTGTTTGCTTTACCGACGTTTTTAAAGCTCTCAAAGTGTGAAATCTTTCAAACACATCTCCTGAAAAATCTCAAAATATCCGCTCAGATGCATGGAAATGGGGGTTTTGGGACCCTGAAATTTAAAATTTTCGGCCCGTCATACCGACGACCATCCATCGCCCGATTCAGTCCCCATACTTTGAAAATCGTTCAAACCTGTGTTGTATTTTATTTTGATTAAATTTGTTAAAATCACACAATTCTCATTTAATTTGAAAAGTTGATGTACTCATTGGCGAAGTCAGTGATTGCAAATTTTCCTTTTTCTGTTGCTGTGAGGTATGTGTCCATGAATTCAACATATTCTAGCATATCCTGAAAATTACCAAGCCATGCCCCATTATATATGGTACCCCACCATATGCACATGCTCTAGCAGTTGTGTTTTGTCATTTCTCTTCCAACTGGATCACAAATTGTAGCAAAAAACCTTGTGGAAAAATTTTTTTTAGCTCACGGAAAAACTCATTTTGGGGCCGACGGACACCCACCACTCCTCGCCTATGTTCCTGGAATGTTTTTCCAACCCCCTCCCCCCCCCCCCCCCCCAGATAAATCGGTAAATTACGCGTGTGCAGACAATTAGGTAGAGAGTTAAGTTACGCACCCATATGCAATTGTAAGAAAATGTATTGATCATTATTTTGCGCACATGTGAATTGCTGCGTATGTTTGTCAATGTCCGTGACAGTGTACGCATATGTTGGAACGGTTGAAATAGATGAAACAATACTGATGCAGTCCTGTGTTTACAAAAACTGGCAGAGAATTTTGATTAGATCGCAACTGGGTTATGACCAAGTCAAAATTGTCTTGTCGACAATCTTCCCCAAAACACTGTTCTGTACAGTCGCCGTGGACTTGTCGAAATCCACGCGTGGGCAGTGATGTCAACGCATGCGTTTACCAGGTAATAAAAAATCAGCAACAGCAAAAATTTAATTAATGGGGCACCGGGTTCTACCCGGTACTTCATTAATTAAATTTTTGATGATTATTCCTATAATTAGTGATTGCAATCTAATATCGTGGAAATATTGCCCACCCGTGGAAAGTGACCAGTCCACGGTGGCCGTACTGTAGAATCTCACTTGTCGAAAAAGAAATGCGAATACTTAGAGGATATCTAGTGTTTTGGGGGCGGATATCGAAAATTATCTCATGAGTGACAGAAACAAATGTTTATTTTTCGCGAGCTCTTGCGCTAGCGGAAATGTCCATTTTTCTCGTTCACGAGTTACATAATTTTCGGTATCCACTTAAAAACACTAGATTGTCTTTTTATTATACGATTTTTATAAGAATCTGACCATCCATATCGATAATTCCACTCGTTTCAACTCTGAATCGATGCACGAAAGTAAACAGTGTATTGATACACGGAAGTGATTTGATCAATGCTCGGAACAGGTTGCGTCTTGCGATCTGATTCAGCTGGCGGGTTTCATGCACCAATTCAAGGTGAATACGTGTTGAAAAATTGCTGGAAACGTACAGTATCCACTCACAGACACTGGATTTTCTTTTCTTTATACGTTTTTAGAACAAATTAATAATTTCCAGTGATAATTTGAGTCGTATTCACCTTGAAGTGATGCTTTGAAAGCTGTCATTTTGATTGATACTGTGAAAGTGAAAATTTCTATATCTTTAGAGTGAGGTATACGATTTCTGTCTCCCGCTATTTTATCGATAATCTTTCGTGTAGCGTATAATAAAAGAAATTTCGGTAAAGCTGAATACGGGACTCCGGAATTTATTATGCAGTCAACATTTGTGTGATGTATCCATGCGCACAAACGAAGACGATCGCTTTGCCGTGGATGTAATGGGGGTTTCATTGTTGTTGTTTTTTTGTTTTTTAACCCTTTACCTAACATGAAAAGCAGACGACACTTGCAAACAAAATTCTTGAATAACTATTATTTTCATTTTTTGTCTCAAAAACAAAGGTTATGATGCTCATTGGAACGAGCTCGAGCTCTTCCAATGAGGGGTCATAATCTATGTTTTAGAGACAAAAAATGAAAAAATAATGAAAATTAATTGGCGATTTTTGAGAAAAGCGCTGACCGGTTTTAATAATCCCATGAACTTCTGTACTTCATTTTTCACTACCCTCTATCATAATTCTATTAAATTTAGTGAACAAAAATAGGATTTAACGCTCTCGTGTCGCTTTAAAAAGCCCATTTTGGAGGCTGCGTCTTCTTAAACTTTAAACTTTGCGTCGTTAGAAAAGAAAATTTAAAACTTTGACATCATTAATGATTTTGTGTCAGTAAAGTAAGGGCAAGGATTAGCAGGCCACTTCTAACCCCTACATTTTAGGCCTTAATATACTGACCCTAAATCATTGTGAATGATTCCTGTTTTAGTCCACCTCAAGATGGAGATTTTGTTTCGCCTTATGTTTAGTTTATAGCACGAAAAGGGTTCAGATAACAAGTGAATATGATATTGTTGGACTCGAAACTGTTATTTGTTAGGTACATGATATGGAATGAAAATAAACACAGAAAAATGGAAGACACATGTATTTTTTAAATAAATCGCACAGTCTACTGTTCTTCAGCTTTTCCGAAATTTCAGATGCTATTTTTGGTTTGTTTTCGAATTATTCTTGATTTTGAACTTGTGCATTTGGACAGCACCTAACCCAAAAGATGAAGCATCTGATATTTTAGTGTCAGCTTTGCTATCATAAAACTCTTCACCTTTAGGTGATGTAATAATATGTTTGAGTGATGAAAATGCACACTCTTGTGAGTCTCTCCACACAGCCAAGAATATCTTTTACTCAGATCTCGTAGTGGGTTTGTCAGATTTTCTATTTCAGGGGTAAACTTGCTCAGCTTGTTTACCATCCCTTAAAAACTTCGAAGTTCAGTTTTATCACTTGGAGACTGGAATTGGAAAGTTATGATAAGCCCGTACTTTATCTGGATCAGATGATATTCCAGCTTCACAAATATCATCTGACCTACATGATACCCATTTGATACAAGTCTTATTGAACTCACATTTTTTGTAAACTTAAGGCTCTGCTAGCAGTTTCAAGACGTGGACGCATTGGACATAAAAGCTCATAGTGAAGGTATTGCACACCTATGCTTTTATTTTCATAAAATATGCGCCTGTTCTGCAAAAACCGAAACGAACAATAATTGTTTTTTTTGTATTGTCCTTGAACAATACGGATCACGTGCGCGGACTATTTAAGTATTTCTTTTTTTACATTTTGGTTAATTTTGACAATAATTTAGGTTTTTAATATCTTTTTAAGTAAACTTTAGGCGTGCAATAAATACAGAGCAGCATACGCGTTCAAATTATCATTTTTACCGCTCGAGATCGATTTCGGTGGGGGGATTATGTCTATTCGGTGGAGGGATTATATTGAACAAGAAGGCGAAGGCTTCACGTTCAGTATTATTCCTCCGCCAAAATCGATTAATAATCTTTTAGTAAACTGTAGACGTGCAATATACATATAGAACAGCATATACGTTCGAACTGGCATTTTTTACCGTACTCGATCGATTTGGGCGGAGGGATAATATTGAACTCGGAGACTTCGGCTCCTCGTTCAATATTATCCCTTCGCCCAAATCGATCTCGTGCGATAAAAAAATGACAGTTCGAACGCGAATGCCGTTCTGTCTATTAACTACTCATGATGATATCATCACTGATGTTTGCAACTCCATCGATGTCATCTACAAGTTCTGAAACACGTTTTTGATAGTGTTCTGGATCAGAAATTATTCGAAAAGGAAGCGCATCAAAGCAGAATCCTTCGAAGGGGTAGTCTTCTGCGAAAATTCGAAATTCGATTCAAAATTCGATTTGAAAGTCAATATTTGATTCGATTCGATTCGAAATCGAGAATTCGAATATTTTCGAATATCCTTCGGCCAAAAGTTTGTGACAGTTCTGAGTAGAAACGTAACTGACTTGTAGCGGTAACAGTGTTGTAGCAAAATAGTTACAGCTGTATAACAGTTGTAGCTACATCGCTACAAATACTGTTACCTCTACAACTGTTATTTTCAGCTTATTGACCAGTAACCATTTAGGAAAATTTGAAGTTTCGAACTTTGAAAACTTATTCAGCCGTTCAACTTCAATACATGATTTGTTCCACAACATCATCACACTATTTTATAATGAGTATTGTTCTGTTCGATCACAGTTACTGGATGCATTGTCAAAAGCAACGATTTTCTAAAAGAATACTCCTGATTATTGTATAAACAGAAGTAGAGCAGGCTTTAATTTACAAGTGGATTGACTCCATTTGGCTTTGAATTATTCTTTCGTTTTAGAAATTCTACATTTTTATTTAAAATCTACAAAGTCAACAATTCGAATAGTTTCAATCAATAGCTAGCGTATTGTTTTATATCTTAGTTTTTAGCATGGGAAATGATGAGGCGAAAAATGCACTCTACAAAACTGTGTGTCTTTTAATAATCGGTGGGCATTATTTTAGAAACAAAACTTTTTCTTTTGACGACGTGTCCATTCATTGTGATTCGATTCAAAGTTCGATTCGAAATTCGATTCGTTTTCACTAATTCGATTCTCTATTCGAATCGATCAAAATCGGCAATTCGCAGGTCCCAGCAAACGGGGATATGAAAGTTGGGTTTTTTTAGCTTTACGTTTGTGGTATTTGGTAGTAACCAAAATTAGTATCGAGTTTCGAAAACACTTCACCTTTACTCAATGGAGTAGTGGTATAGTCTATTGATG
The DNA here is from genome assembly GCA_031216915.1 of Pictodentalium vernedei. Taxonomy (NCBI): domain Eukaryota; kingdom Metazoa; phylum Mollusca; class Scaphopoda; order Dentaliida; family Dentaliidae; genus Pictodentalium; species Pictodentalium vernedei. Next base: position 57,716,834 of record CM062288.1, on the reverse strand, counting down.
ACACCATGTGACCTTTCCGCTAAACCCTTTCAATCCTTGCGGTATCTTCCCTGACAGTTCAACGACAGCAATTGGAAAAGTCTGCATTCATTTTTGGGGGGGTAGACCAAATAATATTTTCAATGTGCAGCCTCGAGAATGCTCGCTGAAAATACTGATTGGTCTACTTCACACATTGAATTAGCAGCCATCCTACTTAATGAGATTATAACATATCATGACCCCGTGCCCCAAAAGCGGTCTCTCGTGTTCAACGGGTTAACCAGTTTATTCAATTTTGTTAGAACCACACGCAGTCGCACAGTCCCATTAGCCTTCGATACAACAACACTTAGAGTAAATCAGTCTGTTGTTGTTTTATTGGTGATATAATCCTTTTATCCAACAACAGTTGGAGAACATTAGTCTGTTGTTGTTGTTGTTTTATTGGTGATATAATCTCATTATCCAACAACAGGTGGGTTACATCAGTCTTTTGTTGTTTTATTGGTGATATTATCCTATTATCCAACAACGGTTGGAGTACATTAGTCTGTTATTGTTTTATTGGCGATATAATCCCGTTATCCAACAACAATTGGGGTACATCAGCCTGATGTTGTTTTATTGGTAATATTATCCCATTATCCAACAACAGGTGGAGTACATCAGTCTGCTGTTGTTTTATTGGTGATATAATCCCATTATCCAACAACAGTTGGAGTACATTAGTCTGTTGTTGTTTTATTGGTGATATAATCCTATTATCCAACAACAGTGGGAGTGCATCAGTCTGTTGTTGTTTTATTGGTGATATAATCCTATTATCCAACGACAGTTGGAGTACATCAGTTTCTTGTTGTTTTATTGGTGATATAATCCTATTATCCAACAACGGTTGGAGTACATTAGTTTGTTGTTGTTTTATTGGTGATATAATCCTTTTATCCAACAACAACTGGAGTGCATCAGTCTGTTGTTGTTTTATTGGTGATATAATCCTATTATCCAACAACAGCTGGAGTGCATCAGTCTGTTGTTATTTTATTGGTGATATAATCCTATTATTCAACAACAGTTGGAGTACATCAGTCTGTTGTTGTTTTATTGGTGATATAATCCTATTATCCAACGACAGTTGGAGTACATCAGTTTCTTGTTGTTTTATTGATGATATAATCCTATTATCCAACAACAGTTGGAGTACATTAGTCTGTTGTTGTCATATGGCTGAGAAAATTTTCCAAGCTCACGAAATAATTTATGAAATTCTTCCTGTGCATTAACTTTGTATACAAATGAAACAATACCAATTTTTTTAGAAGCTTCACAGCTTAAAAGGTGTGTTGCTTCTTCTAAAACGAATATTTATTTTATACTTTTGTCTGTAATCCTATAGGAAGGCCATAAAATAGCCTTTAGTGTTCAGGATATTGTACGGAAGCGTATTGGGGACATGATAAAAACATACCCAGAAAGTCGAATTTTCCACTTTTTGTCTCGAAAGTTTGACTTTTTACCTCGAAATGTCGATTTTTTATCTCGAAATTTCCACTTTTACCTCAAAATTTAGAATTTTTATCTCAAAATTATGACTTTTTATATCGAAATTTCGACTTTTTTGTGTGCATTTGGTAGCCTTTTATCAGCTGCGACGGTGTTGCATATTTACTGTTTATAATCACAATGACGCTTTTTCGCTTTGCTTTTGTGGGATGTGTTCCATTTTGATCTTCATCTGTTATGGGTGTTGGTGCACCGGGATTCGAAATTGGGAAACGCGCGGTGGGGTGGGAGTTGAATTAGGGGTGGAAGGCTATTATTTCCACGTTTTTTTTTATTTTCCGCTGTAATTTTGGGGCACTGCACTGGGTGAATGTCGTATATCTTCGTAAAGGTGAGCCACTCCAGTGATATTTACTGGACAGCACTCTTCGAGAGATGTGTGTGGAGAAGGGAGACAACTTCCGCAGCATTGTTCATTGGCGGGTGGGAGAATTGTATATGTCATAGAAACACTGTTGACCTTTTAATGTAACGTGACTTATCGTACCTGTCAATGGCATGTGTTGTTTTGGTACTTTATTAGAATGTTTATTGGACACAGTTGTGTGTGTCGGGGGGATTGGTATATTTCTTGTGGAACAGCATTTGTCAAGTTGCATCCTTTGTAAATATGATTCAGAATAGAGAGTCAGTTTATTTGATCATCAACTTTAGGAAGGTGGGCGGGGTTGGACTAAATTCTTATTTGCCGTTAGGTGACGAGTTGCAGAGTCGATGGACAAAATTGAGCATTTGTGTGTGTGAGGTCTGTTGTACTTGTTCGGAAAACAATATTCCACGCGGCGTGGTCATTAATAAAGGAAAAGGAGTTTTACCCTAAGCTGGCAGAAATGTCAAGGTTCAGGTGGAGGGGGAGGGGTATTATTCGTGTCCAGTCGGTAGGGCGAGAGTTAGCTAGAAATCAGAAGTGGGTGTATTGTCGTACTTTCCAGTGCATTTGAAAATTATTTTATTCGGCTTGGGAATAACATTTGAGTGTTGACGATGGGGTGGGGGCTCACCTGTATTCCGTTCTGGATCAGACAGACATAGGGTATAGCAAGATAACTGAGAATAGTTGTTGGTTGTTTCGGCAGAATTTAGGTAACTATGACTGACAGGGCTGCATGCTGACCCTCACTTGTTTTGGTGGCAGCAATCCTCGTTTATTTACACTGGCATTGAACGTTTTAATGAAACTGACACTAGAATGGTACGTCCAAGGCCTCCAGCTAAAAGGGTGGAGAGAGGGGGTGCATCCCATGACCCTGTCCGTGTCGGAATATTTCAAGTTGTCTGTCGGAAAAATTGTTGGCCGCCCGCTCGACAACGAAGCCACAATTTTCATTGTGCAAATTTACCTTTAGGTTTCATATATTAGCGAGCGAAAGCGACCCGCAGGGTCGCGTGCAAGCGATCCGAAGGATCGCTTGCTTCGCAAGCTATTAGGCAACACATATGTACCGTTTGTGTGAACTCAAAGCCAAGCTCATCTCAAAGGCATCAACTTCAAATTTTATTCAACGGAAGTGGTACACAAGGACGCTGACATGTTTGCGCATGGCGGAAATTGACATTCGCAACTGAAGAAACATTTAGGGATTTTTCCCAAAGGAACCGGGGACGAATGAGATTACATTTTTTCAAGGATACTCGGACACTAGAACAAATGATGGCTCGCCACCATTGTTTTCACCCTCATTGGGTCAAGGGACCCTCAATACATTGGGTGAGGGGGGGGGGGGGGGGGCTAATGGGTCACCGATTATGTCACGTGACGTCCATAGCAAGTAAAGCACGCCCCTAGCTACAGGCAAACTACTGGGCCAATTTTGACCAATTTTGATTCATGGACCCAACATGCATTGCAAACGAAAACAGACAGGTCAATGGTGTCGTCACGTGACTTCCCTAGCAACCAGAGCTCCCCCTTAGCAACGGGGTAAGTACTGGGCCGATTTTGACCAAATTCGGCATACGGACCCAAAATGCATTGCAAATGAAAACAGACAGATCAATGTTGACGTCTCGTGACTTCCCTAGCAACCAGAGCGCGCCCTTAGCAACGGGCTAACTACTGGGCCGATTTGGACTAAATTCGGTATACGGAGCCAGAATGCATTGCAAATGAAAACAGAGAGATCAATGATGACGTCACGTGACTTCCCTAGCAACCAGAGCGCCCCCTTAGCAACAGGCTAACTACTGGGCCGATTTTGACCAAATTCGGTATACGGACCCAAAATGCATTGCAAATGAAAACAGACAGATCAATGTTGACGTCACGTGACTTTTCTAGCAACCTGAGCGCCCCCTTAGCAACGGGTTAACTACTGGGCCGATTTTGACCAAATTCGCTATACGGACCCAAAATGCATTGCAAATGAAAACAGACAGATCAAAGTTTACGTCTGGTGACTTCCCTAACAACCACAGTGCCCCTTAGCAACGAGCTAACTACTGGGTCGATTTTGACCAAATTCGGTATACGAACCAAAAATGCATTGCAAATGAAAACAGACAGATCAATGTTGATGTCACTTGACGTCCCTAGCAACCAGAGCGACTCCTTAGCAACGGGCTAACTACTGAGCCTTTTTTGACCAAATTCGGTATACGAACCCATAACGCATTGCAAATAAAAACAGACAGATCAATGTTGACGTCACGTGACTCCCTAGCAACCAGAGCTCCCCCTTAGCAACGGGTTAATTACTAGGCCGATTTTGACCAAATTCGGTATACGGACCCAAAATGCATTGCAAATGAAAACATGGAGATCAATGATGACGTCACGTGACTTCCCTAGCAACCAGAGCGCCCCCTTAGCAACGGGCTAACTACTGGGCCGATTTTGACCAAATTCAGTATACGGACCTAAAATGCATTGCAAATAAAAACAGGCAGGTCAAAGATGACGTCACGTATTTTTTCCTCTTCCCTGACATGACCCAGAAGCACAGGATTAGCTGTTTCATAATTACTCGCAGAATTATCTGTTGCGATAACTATAAACAATACCGGTACATCGGTATTTTTTCAGTGAAATTAATGAAAATGGCTCACTAAAATTGGCACATAAAGCTCTAGGCCTACTTAATTCAAAAGATAAGTCTGTGCTGTCTTGTGAACAGAAGTGTGTATGTCTGTGCTGTCTTTTGTAGTTTGTGTGTCTGTTGGGCAAATCGCCCAGAAACCTGGTCCGAATCGTCCACAAACATGATCAAGATCGTCCAATAATCTGGTCCGAATCGGCCAGAAATATGGTCCGAATCGTCCATAGATCTGGGCCGAAAAGTCCTTTATAAAAATCTGGTCCGAATCATGAAACTACATTTGTGATACTCAGTCTTATTATTTTAAAGATGGTCTTTTCAGTAAAACTGCATTGGCATATTATCATTGTCCTTTATTTTGCACAGCACTGCTACTAACAGTTGGTAATAGTAACAATAAATGCTACACGCTATTTATGAAAAAATAAAAATGAACGCAGCAATTTCCGTAACTCCTCGGATAAATTCCGGAAAACAACGACGCCATAAATATATCTTCCAATCAAAGCAATGATAAAATTATCTTTCAATCAGAGCACGGGAAAATAAAATCTTTCAATCGAAACGCAGATAAATATAGTTATCTCGAAATTTGGTTGGCCCTTATTCTTTACCAGTCAATGTAGGCCTACAGCACTTTAGGCCTAATGCATCACTTTCGCTCGCTTTTAGGTTTGCCTAAATTTCATATTAGTAGAATGTTTCGTATGCCTGACCCCTCTTCTGCAGGACCTCGGAAGAGACGTCATTTCACGTCACCCAGTGGCGCCATGTTGTCTTGTCATGGTACCCGGCGTGAGCGGCCATGTTGTGACATCATCCCCATAGTATTACGTGGTGTTGGTGCGCGTGCTCAGTGTGGGTTGTTATAGTGATACGTGTTTCGCCGGCCATTTTGTATACTGGAGGCCGCCATCTTGGTTCCTATGGCAGCACGTGATTGCTCTATTCCTCAAAGGCATACAAATAACACGAGGGGTTCGGGGAGTAATTTTGATTCAATAGGAATAAATCTATTCACAAAAAACAACCCGACAATCCCTCTAAATCACCAAAATCTATCCAAAACTACCGAAACGGGCTTAGCGAAGCCAGTTTTTGATATATAAGAATAATACGTAGTGCTATAGAACCTAGGAGAAACACGGGGTAAGTTCTATTTAATAGGACATCTGGTTCTGATTTTCCCAGCATCCCATTTTTATGCCTATTAAAGATGCTACTCTAACACTAACATTCTATCAAGTCCAAACTGGTTCCCTCGTCAAAGTCTTATAATCACCAGTGCTTCAGTTCTCGTAATTAATACATATCCATACAAAGTTATCTCCCTTGTGTATTGCAAAATCCTTTTTGCTTCTTATATCCGAAAGATAATCGAGCTGTTACTGTTAAGTCATTCCTCGAAGGACTTGAATCCATCGAGCAAATCAGCCATAGAGTATCTACTCGAAATACTGCGCATCGACTCATTTCAGAAAAAGGTGCCGAAGGTCAGGTATTTTCCAAAAAAGATATTCCACAAAAGCGATTTCATAAGTGGGGTTCCTTAAGTGGGATTCCAAGCTTCTATACAACTCGTATATAGTTCCTTTTCAGGTAGTCTTACCATCGGCTTTTACTATGTCCTATGCTCCCTGTCCTGTGATCGAATGTATTCACCTAATACTATAGCACTCTTCTACCCTTGTAAAATTACCTCTGACTTGTATCATTACTACAAGCTTACTAACTATCTCCGATTCCTCGAACGATCCTAACAATCCCATCGAGCAAATAAGCCCTAGAGTAACTGCTCGAAAGAGTGACTCTAAATGCGACTCTTATGCTCATCTCAGAAAAATGAGTGCCTAAGGCGTTTTCCAAAAAGAGATTCTCAAAAAAGGGATTCCGTAAGTGGGATTCTTATCCTAGCACAATATTTTTTCGTAAAACAATAATTAACGAAACGGGCCCAAACGTTCGGGAATACTATCGGAATATTTACCTCTCGACCCACCACGTCGTGAAACTTCCAGATCCTATCTCTATGCCTGGTTTTGGCGTGGCAACCTTGATTTTTTATTGCGGCTTAACATCGTTACCGGTCAGCCAGGATCACCATTTGTCGGTCAGTTTTACGAGTGGTGGGAGCCGGAGAAAACCACCGAGCAGCGGCGAGCAACTGTCAGACTCCCCAACGTACTAACTCTGCATAGAGTCACCATTGGTTGAAGGCAAGTGCGCCATGGACGTAAAGTGCGTCTTGGTACACAACGCCATCACGTGGGCAATCAGGATTAAGTGTCTTCCCCAAGGTCACAATGTCGTTACCACTATTCATGATCAAACAGTGACCCACTCGGTTTGAATTCAAGGCTTCAACCACTCGAAAGCTTGAATGGATCGCTCGGTTCATCCCTAAGACGGCCCTTATCAGGGCCATCGAAATGAAAAAACACTTGTTCACTAAACACATTGGCATCAACATTTACCTCCTCTTTCCCTCACCCTGCACATTCAACCCATAAATAAAGTTATTTCCGCCCGATACGAGTAAAATTCCATTTGCAGAGATTCAGATCAGTGTATGGTAAATTTCGAAGAATAACTAAAATTCTAACCCCTTACAACATGTAATATAACAGGTCATCCCGACGCCCCCCCCCCCCCACCCCCCAACACACACACGATGGGGAGAGCGGTGTCGAAGTGTTTAGAGAATTGGACTTTAAACCGCAAGATCGAAAGTTCGATCCTGACTAGCGGTAACTGCGTTGGGTAAATATACGCTATACCCATACTAGCTTAGTGTACCAAATGTTCACCACTCGTGGTGAAGTGGTGTTAACCGCGAGCCTTTGGCGCGCGGTTAACACCACTTCACCACGAGTGGTGAACATTTGGTACACCAAGCTACTTTTGGTATATTTTTTGTATACCATGATCGTCAGATTAATAAGAGTATAAATGTTAAATAAATCAATATTCACACGTGCGAATCTGTTTTTGTTTACATTAACACCGGTGGGCGTTACTTCCGCTGACAATTTTATCACCGAAACGAAATAGAAAACGAAACGCGGAAAGTGAGGGGCCTTTTTCATTTCAATAACATAATAACATACTATTTCGAGTTATGGATGCTTTGTTAACATGAGACAACGTATGTTTGTTAATTTTTGGTACCTGATGAGGTAAACTTATTTAAAAACGTAATAAATAATTGCAGGTTTCATTTCATTCTTCACGAGGCGACGAGTGATAAATTTAGACAAATTTGACTTCAAGGCGGGGTCATTCAAGATCAACGTGGATGCAGTTCCATTGTTGGTGTAAATTTTTACTGCTCAAATCCCACGGTCGGGGTGTAATTCTAAAATTTATGTCATAGGCTTTTTATATAGTAGAATAGGTAATCATGGTATAAAGACACTTAATTCTGTCATCTGTGGGCACGTAAACGTTATGTACAAAGGCGAGAGGCACGTCGACAATTCACTTCCTTTCAACCGCAGCTAACTCTGCTTGTGCAGAGTTAGTAAGTTCAAGAGTCTGGCAGCTGCTCGCCGCTGCACGATTACATCTCCCCAGCTTCCTCCCACCGTTAACTCTTTACCTAACGTAACGGCCAAAACCGGCCAGCGCTATTCTGAAAAATCGCCAATTAATTTTCATTATTTTTTTCATTTTTTGTCTCAAAAACATAGGTTATGACCCCTCGTTGGAACGAGCTCGTCAAGAATTATTTTTGCAAGTGTCGTCTGCTTTTCAGGTTAGGTAAAGGGTTAAACTGTCCAACACGATGTCACCCCAGCTGGTGAAAATGTGGTTAAATACAAACAACCAAACTTCCCCCGAACACAAACGCAAATATACAACCGGATAAGCCCGCCCAGAGCGAAACACTCATAATTTTGAAAACAGTAACCTCCTTACCAATAGCTACATACGTATACCCTTTCAAGTATGTAATTTTTTTGTTTATATACCTTCCGGGTATCTGTCTTATCCATCAATTAATACATGTGCGACCCCCCCCCCCCCCCCCCACCCACACACACACACAGAGACACGTGCGCTGCCACCACCACAATGTGTTGATAACCCTAAGACGAGTAGAATAATCCCCCTCTAATCGGATTTGGACGGTCATTACCTCCTTTTTCAACCATTCATGATCCCCCTCCCCGTCTGCAGGGACGTGGCGACAGGGGGTGGGAGTGTCAACCCCACAGAATCCTGGCTAAAATTTCCTATAGTTGAAAATTTGGAGGGCAAGTCATGAGTAGTTGGAAATTCCATCTAGATGTTAGAGCTTCTTTGGTGATGCTCATGGCTCCTTTACTTCCCAAAATACCAACTCGGTTCCAAATCGGCAGAATTTCCACCTATTACTAATTACAACTATAGTGTACGTAATATAGAGCTTCAAAAGTATGCATGAGGTCAATCAGTACGGGATTTCTATAGTACGTTTACATATCGTGATAAAAAAATCTTCGAAATGCACTTCAAGAAAATCACATCATGTAAAATCGTTATCCTGAGTTAATTCCATCATTCACAGTTACAAAATGATGAAACATTAAAAATTTATTATTCCTGCGTTAGATCTGATTTAAAGTTAGGAGAGTGTGAATTGCTCAAAGTTCTAAGCTTGATTATTTGTTTAGCACACATTCAATTCCCAGAATATCAAATAACCTGATAATCCTATCATAAATGTGTTGGCATTTTGGTTACTTGAGTCAATTTTATGCCCCCTTTCATAGCTTCATTTTCTATTTTTTTGGATACATGCTTCTCCCACCCCCGGAAAGTGCTGCCTCGTGTTCAACCGATTACCAAAAATGGCCGCTGACCGATTTCTATTTATTTGAGCTCATAATCGGCCGAGTCCGATGCCGATACCGATTTTAAAACCTTGCACTACTAGACAAGTCGGGGCTCGCAAAGAACGACATTAAATTGAACATATTTTACAGTGTTTTCAGTCCGTCCATTACTTGATAAGTCGAGACTCGAAAGAAAGACATTAAATTAAACATATTTCAGAGTGTTGACCTCCGTTGACTCAGGTCCAATGAAATTACCATTCGCGCACACTTCGGCGGTAAACGTGGCTCGCACGTTTACCACCCAAGTGCACCAACTGACTGGTCATTTTTATTGCGAACTGAGCCAATGGGGTTCAACCTTCACTTTTCCGGTTTGAACTGGCGATTGCTGCAGGTACGTTCAATTGTAAGCTTTACTTGTCGTTTAACTTGTATATCTCATAAAGGGACGTCAGGAGAGATTAAGAATACACACTGTGGTGTTGTTTCAACTTTGTTGGATGGTATTTTATATTAACCCTTTACCCAACGAATCGGCCGCATCCCCCCTCGTAATATGCAAATTCAGCAGTTGAAAAAATATTATTTTCCAAAACATTTCAACAAAACCATATCATGTAACCCCTCGTTGGAACGAGCTTGTCGAGCTCGTTCCAACGGGGGGTCACATGATATGGATTTGTTGAAATTTGTTGAAAAATTTAAAAAAATATATTTAAAATAATAAATTTTGATATCGTCTGCCTTGGGTAAAGGGTTAACAACTGAACAATTACAGAAGATAATAAAATGCGGTTTATGAATCATCACAAAATGCTTAGCAACAATCGGCTGAACCGATGTTCCAGGAGCCGTTGCCGTTGTCATCCGATTGCCACAATCGGCCGATTGCGGTGGCCGGTTCCGATCATCTGTTGAACAGGAAAATTTTAAAATCGTTTTCCAGGCTCCAAAAATGGCACTTGAGGAACAAAATGGCACTTGAGGGAAAAGCCCCCTATGGAGAATCCTATGTTAATTTTGTCCCTCGAGTGCCAGCATTGGGGTAGGGGGATAGACTCTACAAGTCTCAAATCAATAGGTATAAAGAATTCATTTTTTTGTCTCATCACTCATTACACACCACTTGTCTTTCGCATTTTAGTGTATCGGTATTCATTTTCTATTCGTATTCAATTCTAATATTTCATAATTTTGCCGTTTTCTCATTACGTCATAGCCTTAGCTGCTGATGTGGCGTTAATCACCAATAAATAAATAAATAAATATTTTTAATTTATGTTTTATTCTTTTATATAATTTATTTATTTTTTAGTCGTAACCAGCAGCTCTATATTTAGTAATGTCGGTCAGACAATCGGTCTGTCGGTCTAGATCTGTCAACAGAATTCTGAATCGCAAAGAATAATTAAAAGTTGTGTAGATATTTGCCTCAACCTTTTGGACGTAAGGACGGACAACATGCAAAAATGCTGCTGCAGCCTATTGTCAGAGTGTCACCGCTTTGAGAATAGCTCAAGATTAAAGAAAGTATTGTAAAGACTCTGAGTTCAGTTAAAAAGAGCGTCGTAAAAAAGAGCGCTGTTAAGTTCAAATTTTCTGCCCGTTCTAAATAAACGGAGTTAAAAGTAAATTATACCGCGAATTTCCGTATGTCGTATTTGACATCATGCACTGCAAAATTCTTTCGAAATGTATTAGTGCTTTTTACATTAAAGTCAGAAACGGAAATACAGTAGTATGTTCAGTCACATTTTATAGGATGTTCAGCATTTTATTTTGAAGTACGTCCTTTTTTTCTGGAAAATATCCATTTTTCGTGCAATCATTTTTCTACGATACATATGTGCCTAACGATACGTAATTACTGAGATGTTAGAACAGTGGTAAACATTAAGTTTAAAGATTCATCTTTCAAGCAGCCGTTTTGTCATCGGAAGTGATATAAATTAGTTACGGCATTATGAGTGAGAAAAAACTTAAAAAATATTTGGAGAAACCGTGGAAAGGTTTTCCAAGCGGTAGACATCCACATTTTATTATCTCCACTAGTATCAGTAATTATTTGAAAAAGCATGTTGGTGAACTGGACTTTGAAACTTCAATACAATGGTGGTGTAAAAGTGGTACAACTCAACAGTAGTTAGATTTTACGACTGTCTTTTCCATAATCCCCAGGGGTAAATAAATACGGGAATAATACAAAATCAAGAAAATATCTTTTAGTTTTCAGATCCCAATTACTTGTAATATATTTAACGCCTCCGTCGTTACGTTTCTGTGATTGAAGCTCACTCGAAAATTATATGAACGGATTTTTTAATTCTCTGTGGGAATTTGTGTGTATTTTCGGAAGAGCGTCCATTTTACGATAATGCACAAGTGACATATCTGGGACTGTCCTTTTGAGAACGGGTAAAATTTAAATATTCACGGCTTGCCTTTGCAGAAGGCGTATTTTGACGACGTTGGAATATCAGCTGGGCGTGATTATGCTTCAAAATAAAACACAAGTCCCGTTCAGAACTCGTTGGTGAATAAATAAAATATGCATGTATTGTAGTTGTGGCGCAAATTATTGAATTAATACGTGCCGTACCAGTATTACGTATTTGTCATGCCTTGCCGACAACAGCCCTCAGTAATCGGGTGCTACAAACCTCCATTAGGTTATGATTGTTTGTGTGACACGGGTACAGGCGAAAACGACACCGCGTGAAAACGATACCAACTGAAGAAAACGGCACCAAACTTGCGTCTGGCGAAAATGGGACCAAATCAAAACTTGGTGAAAGAAGAACAACACTTTGTTACATAACCAAATATTCAATTTTCCTCAGATCGTCGTTTTTGATTTTGTCTCCCTTTTACAGTTTGTTTTTATCTTTTCTCAGATATATACAACAGTGTCGAATATGAACACAACATACGCAATATATTACACATTTGGCCACGAGATATTCCCTTCAATACAATATACAACTACAACATTTACACACATATATATTCGTACAGAGCAGGAGCAAGCCTGGTAAAAATACGTGTGAAGGGAGCAATTGATTAAGAGTAATTCAGGGGCCCGTTACTTTCGGTTTGGCCCAGGACTCCGGATTTCTTGGGTTTGGACTGCTCCTATCCAAACATGGCCTAAAAGACCTTTTTTAATTCTTTGCCTTGGTACGTCCTTTGAATTCGGACCCCCCCCCCCCCCACCCCCATAAAAAAACAAAACAAAACAAGATTCTGATTTCTGCGCCAATAATAAAAAAAGGGGGGGGTGTATCGTGGAACCCGGTTGGATAGATTCCAGGGCGAGGAGAGGGTTGGGGGAGGGGTGTTCTTGCTTTTAATGTTTAGAATTCAATGCTAAATAACAAGAAAATTTAAGAAAGTTGGGAGGGAAGATATATAGAGGATATTCACGAAAATTTGATGAATACCGAAAATATCTCGTGAGTGGCTACAAAGAAATATGAGGATCTTCACGAGCGACGCAGTCGCGAGTGAAGATCCTCATATTTCTTGTAGCCACGAACGAGATATTTTCGGTATTCATCAAATTTTCGTGAATTTTCTTTTTATTTAATGCTCTACGACTACAAACTCTCCAATTTGTGGCCTTTATTTGCCATTAAGGCGCAAAATTTATGTGCCGAACCGACGTCCATACAAAAATTACAACAACCAAACTCCAACCATTGGAATGTGTGAATATCCGCACAAAAAGTAGTCCCGTCTTATTTCTCCCCTAACTTTACGATTTACCAAGGCTGGCGAATTGAAATAATCGCAATGTGTTTCGATGAAATAGAACAATAACAAAAAACACCACTTTCTTATTTTCAATAACAAGACACGTCATTTTATTTTTTTTTTTTGAACTCAATGCACTGAAGACGTGTGAAGTTGAACTGAAGAAATTTGAAAGTGATTTCGGCTTTTCGCTGGAAGGTGAATGAGAAAGTCAAACTTTGAAACCGCTGATTTAATGAATTGATTTAGTCACTGTCACTATCAATTATTCGAATTCGTTTGTATTTGGGACTCTGGAATTCATTACTGATGTGCTGACTCTGTGATGATTGCATGTAAATGTTTATCGGCCCATTAAACGTGCTGCCACTGAACATCGAAGACAGTGGAAATGAACCTACGATGAAATATCGATTTCTAAATATCATTTTGATATTTCGTTTTGCCGACCGACAGGGGAATATGACTTAATTTTTCAGCGTGAATTGATGCCTGAGCATTAGGTTCCGCTCCACAGTTTTCCAGGCATTTCCAAATGTGACATGCCATACACTCTCTTCAAATGCAAATATCCTGTAACTTAGTTATCAAACCCATTACATGTATTACATTTCCCAAATCCACAAAAAACATATAACACTATCTGACTAAGTAGAAATAAACAATCTGAATGTGGGTGGAATTATTTATTGTCAAAGGCAAGACTTCAACCTGAAAAATTGCCTGAAAAAATACCGAAACCAGTCATTTTCAGCCACCCAGCAGCCTCAAAAGCAGAATTTTCCCACCAACCCCGCTACCCACCCCTGGAGCAGAGCATCCCTTGTTTCTAAAATGCAAAAAAAAATTTATATGTTTCCGTCTCATTTTTTAGTTACCTGTCTGGTAACAAACCCGTGTAAAAATTACATTTAAAAAAATAGCCAATTTTTCGAAGCCACTGTTTCCCATAATTCATCTGGTAATTTACCCCTATGTATCAGACTCCAACTTTGGGACCAAAACTTCAAATTCTCTTGTCCAACAAAAAGCCTAATGTAATCATATATCTGATACTAAAAATATTTCTCTATTTTACATGGCCTTAGTTTCAACATACGCCCTTTGTTTAGAATTTCACCCCTGTGCAATAGTGCGAAACTGTGGAGCGGAACCTTAAATAAATCCTCTTATTTGTAACTGCTCAATTTTCAACAAATTTATTAGAGAACCTAAAATTCATCCGCAAGCTTAGGTTAAATACTCAGTTTCAAAACGGAACACAGAAAAAGGCAGAATGAAATAAATTAAATACTGGTGCCGTTTTCGCCATCCGAACTGGCGCCGTTTCGCCATCCTCTGGTGCCGTTCTCGCCACCATAAATGGTGCCGTTCTCGCCACCATAAATCGGTGGTGTTTTCGCTCACTTAGCGCTGTTTTCGCACGGTACCATTTTCGATATAACTCGACACAACAAGTCAAAGCATTAAATCTACTTTTAAGAAAGTATATAACTGATACGTTGTATTGATTTGTTTGATCAACATATCGGTCATTATTTGACTTACATATTGAAGATAGATATTCTAATTCCCGGGAGAGTGTTGTGGACAAATCTTTTTATCTAACAATCATATAGATTTTGGCCTGAAAACCACGAGAAACGGTACGCATCGCACAATGTGTTCCAATTCTGTATCATATAGACGACTCATTCTGATTCCGTATCATATAGACCACTCGTTTTCGGTAGCGCTACGGGCTATCACAACAGGCGCATGGATACATTCTATGTGCGTTTCAGTGATCGACCGAACATTATGTCCCAAAAATGTTTAAAAATAATTTAACCCTTCACCTAACATGAAAAAAGGACGACACTTGCAAAAAAAATTCTTGAATAACTAATTTTTTTCATTTTTTGTTTCAAAAACATAGGTTATAAAAACTCATTGGAACGAGCTCGACGAGCTCGTTCCAACGAGGGGTCATTACCTATGTTTTAGAGACAAAAAATGATGAAAAAAATGAAAATTAATTGGCGATTTTTCAGAATTGCATTCGCCGATTTTGGAAGTTACATTGGGTAAAATGTTAAAATTTATAATCTGTTTATGTGACAGGATTGTTAGATTAAGGAATTATCATGATAATGTGCATGTCCTGTGATTTGTATCAGATTCTCGGTGGTGTCCAAAAATGGGATCACAACTCGCCGGCAAAGCCTCGAATCTGATACAAATCACAGGACATGCACATTATCATGATAATGTATATATATCAAAATTATCCTTTGTTGCCTTCATTACCTCTGAAATAAATTATCAACAGTGGATAGCGATGTAGATAATTTATTTGAATGTTTTTTCTAAAACGTGAGCAATTATTTATTTTCTCTCTCCATCAACATTTGTACGAGCAGACAGGGCATTTATACCATCGGAAGCTGTCGTTCCAAATAAAGACTTTGACAAATCGTCAATACAACTGAACAAAGAGCGTTTCCTCTGCTTTAAAATAAATGCTCCATGAAGTCTCTCTGGTACTATGTGCTTAAAATAACTATTTATTTATTATTTATTTATTGGGGTTGAACCGCACATTCGACAGCCAGGGTCATCTCGTGTCGGATAAGTTTACGGGTGGAGGATGCCGGAGTAGCCAGAGAGAACCATCGAGCAACAGCCAAAAAACTGTCAGACCCCCAAACATACAAACTCTACACTAGCAGAGTTAGCATTGGTTGAATACAAGAGCAACATCTCCTTAGTGTACAACACCACCGTCCTCCACGTGGGCAATTGGGGGTGAAGTGTCTTGCCCATGGACACAACGCGCCAGCCGCAGGAGGGATTCGAACTGACGACCTCTCGACTTGCAGCCTACACCACTACCTACTGCGCCACCGTGTCCCCGCTTAAGATAACTTACAGATTTAAAAAGCACGTCAGTTTAGAAAACCCAGAGTTAATTTATTTCGATAAGTAGTGGTGCTATTGTGCGGTAAAGCCTCTGGCCAGCGGTGCATTCGTATTGTTTGTTTCCAGTTTCTGGATGAGAAAGCATCACGTAGAAAGTATGAAGCTAGTAGTAATTACTAATATCGACAGTTACTTACTTTTGAAAGGCAATGCCGAAATTCACTTTGAGAACCGTATTTTCTCTCACTACACAACTACGGTGTCGGAAGCAGGGCTTTGTCGTTGCTGGAAGAAATAGATTCACGCCGGGTATTCTACCAAAACCCAAGGAGTGTCGCCTGAACCCGTGCGTGAACGTATGTCTCATTGTAACGAACCCGTCCGTTTTCGTTTTTGTTGGGGTGGTTCTTCTCCTGACTTTTCCTCAAAAAGCATAAATCAACAGGGGTTCACCGAAAACAACAATTTTAATACATATATATAAAAATAAATATGGTAATTTGTGACTTACATTAAATCCAATGAATCTTAAAACAAAACGTCAATCATCCCCTGCCAACACAGTTTTTGAGTCACTTCCGTGCCCGCATTTTTTGTTGTCTCTGTTTTTTCCACCTTCTCGCTGGTGTTTGTTCTTTTGTCGCCTCTTCACTTCATTCTTTCAGTACCGTCGCACGGTCACTTTACCGGACGTCTTTGCTCTAACATGTGAAGGAATGCCACTGCACCATTGCCATCGCACGACCACTAATGTATTGTCACTTTACTCTATCGCTTTCCCTCTAACAAGTGACGGAATATCACTCTGCCACTGCCATCACACGGCCTCTAGCTTATTGTCACTTTCCTGGACGCTTTTTAGTCAAGCACTCGCCACCAGTAGGAATAAAAGGTCCCCTCCTTTTATCTCAGAATAATGTTCATACAGGCAAGGCCTTCCACGACAGGTAATGCCGTTTACCTAAATGCAAATAGCTCCCTGAGCTCGTTCTTTGTGTTTCTGATCCTATTCTCTGAAATCGCCACCGACTTGTCCCGTGACTGTCCCTATTCTAAATATGAGCTCGGTGGCTCCCGTCCATTACAAAGTGCCTGCACTTTCGCACCGATGAGGCACCTCCTTCATCCTATAGCATGCGACATCCCCATCTCCTCTTCTGTGATCCACAGCCTTGCACGCCTTCAGACTGAAATGAATTTTCTGAGAACCCCCTCCCACTCCCGATCTTTATTTCCATAGCCAGAACATTAATTCTCATTTTAATTGCCTCTCTTGAATTTGGCCTACCTTAATTTAATATTCGTTTTAAAGTTCCTTTGAGAGACTCGCATTTTGGTATACCCTGATATTCGGTGACAGGCTAGATGAGTAATATACGTGTGTGTCCTGAACGTGTGCGATGTACTGTTTGTACAACAGTTACCTATTAACTAGACATAATTACACAGATAATGACTGTGGGAGACGACTGGTCTCTCGCGATTTTAATCTTTATCAGACAGCTGATGTGGTGTTCAGTAAACGCACACTTTATAGCGATTAAATATTTTGCTAGTCTGTTAAAGTGACAAATCGGTTTTTCGGGGTTCATCACGCACATTCTTATACCTTTGGTCAGAACGAGAAAAATTATCAAAGATATACACTTTTATACAACAAAATCGAAAATTCAAGCTATCACCTTGACATACGGAGCATAAAGGCACAGCCTGGAGGCCGAATAAACTTGGGGAGATAAAAGAAAAACTGGATAAGCGGCTTGATAGAAGGAAAAAGGTTGTTTCCCTTTTCCCCCACTCTGTTTCTTATAAATTAATAAGTTTCTGATTAATGCTGGTGAGATATTAGTTTCTGGTTGCTATGATTTATTGTTATAATCCACCCATTTAACCAAATAAAGTTTACACTATTTACAAATGTGGCCTTGATAAGCTTTTCTACAGGAAATTGTTTGGATTCTAGTTCGGACTTTCAGGATCTAGTTCGTTTCTCCCATCTGATAGCTACGAGTAGGGTATGTTCAAGAGAAATCATTTGGCTGACTGGTATAAAATTGCCATACACCCTCTCATCCGGATCATTATATTTCTTCAATCTGGATTCTGAGCAAAGACCTTTTAACAGTTTGTTAGTTTACAACATTGTGCCATAAAAGAAGACGCGTTGTTGCATTGCTATCACCGGTTGTCCAATACACTCATTCTAGCCACATTTACCTCTTCCCTCAAGACAACTCAAAGCAGTTGTCTGAACACAATTGGATATCACAATTCACACCACCATATCCTTCTTTGTACTTACATTTGTTTGATGTACACTCTTGGTTTCCAAGACAATATCAAGGTCATTTGTTCATGTCGTACGTCGCGTTAAAACCAGAAGTATATGTGTTACCCTTCAGTATAAAATGGAAGAAGACAGGCACAATTCCAGATTTAGCTAGCACACTCTGTGAATGTCTATGGTGATTACTGCAAAATGTTCCAAGATAAAACACCTGAATTCATAGCACTGTTATTATAACATGATATATAATGGTTATATAATCAAGAATTCCATCACCTACATATATACATTGCCTTGTACAGCCAACTCTGATTCCTTCAATAGTAAGTGTTATCGTTGGGACTGCATTATCTATTGTGTATTTTGTATGAATGTTGTCAAAATCTGTAAGTATCCACAAGCAAGTTATCTGAGACCGTCTCCCAATACTGCTGCCATGAAATGACCCAAGAGCACAATACGCAATGTTCTGGATCACTTGGGGCCATTACATTTCAAGTAACATGTGGCTGCATGTCTAGAATCTACATAATTACCTGGTGCACAAAGTTCAGTCTCCTCGAGTGATATCCATGACCATTACAGTTACATGGAATATATTCTTCAAATGGTTTATCGTGCACTCTATAGTCTCAAAGCTGACAATACTCACAGTGTTTGCCCATGGCCAGGTGTTCGCATTTGTCATATGCCAATATCATGGTTACAAATACTGTGTCTATTGCAGCTACAATCCACAGTGCATTATTCTCCTGTCCTCCCAAGATCACATTTAACTAAGAGCCCAATTCCTTCTGACACGTGCCATGCATGCAGTCAAAATAGCATGTTTCTTCACATTTTATTCTTCCATCACCAGTGAATCCTCTTCTCTCAAATTCTATTATCGGAATTCCTGCGGTTGTAATTCACAGAGGTTGACATCATAATATGCGATCGTTTTAGTTCTCCACCAACTGTCGTAAGGTCTGCTTTGATTTGTTTACTATTTCTTGTTAGTTTTCTATGTTTATTAACAGAAATTTGAAAAGAAAGAATATATTTTTCACAAACTTTATTCACTCTGCGGTGGTCAAACGTTAAGTAATCATTAAGTGGTCGTCGTGTATATGAGCTATAGTAATATTGTTCTGTAATAAAGACACCCAAACAACATCAGTCAACACAATCAGAGAAACTAATCTTGTATAAATTTAGGCGTTCAGTTCATTTTCTCCACGTTCTTTCTGTCATATTGTGTAGATCAAAACCTTGAATAAATACGATTATAATAAAGTTACTGCTAACTCGTGGCTTGGTAAAAATATTTTATAAAAATCTAATACAAACGTATTTTCTCTCGAATTTATCACGCATGTAACTCCCCAGGCAACATTAGAAATGTTTCCAAATTCGCGAATTTCGCGCCACTTTATATTAATTACAACCTTTTCAAAATTGCAAGTTTCAGGCTGTACTCATATCTCCCTCTACAACTGTACATGTAGATGTGAGATGACCACGTTCTTAAATCAGTTTACAAACTGTTTAAGAATATTCCGCTCCTAATATTTATCGCCATATTTTTGCGTTCACAATTTATCCACAGAGAGATACTGAACGCACTTCGACTTAACAAGAACCCCGCAAGACATGTAACAGAAATATAACATATATTATCCAGGCTTCCCATCAAAAGAGAGAATATATTTTCTCACGAACTTCATTCACGCTGTGATGGTCAAACGTTCACTGGTGATTTGATCCTTAATGTTTTTTCGCTCGCCGAAGGCGGTCTGCAGAAAGCCCCCCTTCGACCGTCTGTAACAGTATAATATTCTTATACCATGTCTGGTTGTGGCAAAGGAGTAAAGAGGTTGTGATACTCAGTTAACGGCGTCTATGTTTCTGTCTATTCTTCTTTGGTGGAGGTGGATGGAAGAGTGTTCACCTTCTGGTTGGGGCTCTGATCAGAACAAGCCGAATAGTCAGATCTGGAGGGGGAGGGGGTCTGTCGTCGGAGGCAACTTCCCACACCACAGACAAATCCTCCTCGTCCATCTTCTCTTCTGATGAAAAGTCTGATGGGATCGAGTTTGATTTGTCTCCTGATAACTCATTGTTCACCGGACCCTCCTCGTGCTGGGGGAGGGGCACTGGGCTGGACAATGGTTCGTCGGGGGTGACAGGTGTTTGTCTTTTAACACCTTCACTTGCCTCCCTCTCTTCCTTCTTCTTCGTCTCTGAGTGCTCCGTCATTCGGTGGGCATCACGTCGTGTGGCAGAGGGTCCCTTCTTTTTCTTTCGCTTCATCATGGCTTCGTAGTCACTGTGAGGTGTCCGGCGATTAAATTAGAGTCCAGCAACTCCGAGTCTCTTGGAGTGTGAACAGATCAGGTGGAGGAAGACCCCCTTCTGGGAAATATGCTACACCTCTTCAAGAACCCAGGTTCAGGTATTTTGTCAAAATCCACTGACGTAAACTTTTACCTTTGCGCACTTCGATACTCAAAGTGGTGGCTAAGGCAGCCGCCAGGGCTGCCAGCGTTGTTTTGTTTTTTTGTTTTTTTTTGTATTTCAGTTGGTAATTACATCTGGGTGGTGGATGTTTACACCTCAGATGTATTTCTATTCAATTGTTTTTTCAATCGGTGTGCCCTCCCCCCCCCCCCCCCCCCAAATATTTGTTTTCTTTTCCACTAGAGCGGATTCCGAATTTTATTATTTTTGATTTACTTGTGTTAATGTCCAGTTATTACAATATGTATAGAAGTTATTTAGTGTATTTTGTAACTCTTTACATGAACTAGAGAGAAGAACGGTATCGTCAGTTTATAAGAGCACCAAAAGTTGTTAGTAAGTTTGGATATTATCTGATTGCGATTTAGAGGAGTCTATGACTAAACCATTACAACTTTTGTCAATCAGAAAGTTTTTTAAAACATTTAAATAAATAGCAAAGAGTGTCTGTGATAAATTTTCCCCTTGCCTAACCCCGATGGAAAGGAAAGCATTTAGAATTTTGTCCACCAATCGTAACCATTGATTTTATATTATTATACATATATTTTGATTATTTGTAATATTTTCCCATCTGTATCGGAGCTTATTAATTTTTTCCAAAACGCTGTGCGCCTCACCATGTCGAACGCCTTAGAAAAATCAATACATGCACAATAAAGGTTTTTTTCTTTAGTTTCAATAGTTTTTTGATTGTCCATAAATACAATATATGATAAATTGTAGAGTAATTCCTGCGAAACCCTGCATTAACTTCAGTCAACAGGTTATTGTCATTGAGAATTTTTTTTATTAGTTCACTTACAATGCTGGTGAATAATTTAGACATGTTACTAAAAAGTGTCATTTTACAGTAGTTGTCTGTATGTAATGGGTTAGCCTTGTTTTTATATATTGGCTTAATCAAACCAATTATCCATTCGACTGGAAGAATACCGGGTGTTATTTGACGGTAGTTGGCTGTGTGTAATGGGTTACCCTTGTGTTTATAGATTGGCTTAATCATACCAATTGTCCATTCGACTGGAAGAATACCGATGTGACAGGAATGATAGTCCGTAGGAACGTTAGTCCCTCTGGACTATTATTCCGCGGAATTATAGTCCTAGGTCTAACATTCCTAGGAATAGTAGTCCGGCGGACTACTATTCCTAGGAATGTTAGACCTAGGACTATAATTCCGCGGAATAATAGTCCAGAGGGACTAATTTTCCTACGGACTATCATTCCTGTCACACCTGTATTAAGAATTAATAACACTAATATCTCTCTGGGTGCAGTATGGAAACCTTTTTGTTTTGGATATCCTCGGAGTGACTGCAAGTACCGTTAAGCTGAACCGTTGATTGCTTTGCATCACAAACTTGTTTGGCCAATATCGCAATCAGCAAAGAACACAATCGGACAGTGAGCGTCTGAAAGTAGTTCATTAAAATCATTGACCATGAAGTCGGTCATGTTCTCGTTGAACTCAGATGTGCAGATCACATAATCGATTTTACTTACTCCTTTACAAGTTGTCGCACCCACATTTCTGTCCCCTCCAAACCTCCCGTTGATAATTAATAAATTATTGTTTTTACATGTATCTATTAACTTTATCCCATATTATTTGTCCTTAGATGTCCTCTTGATGGGGATTTGCTGATGGTCCTGGTTGGGGGGGGGGGGGGGGGGCAATTTTGCCTTGCACGTCTTCGGAGAGTTCGATGAATTCTCTGACTCCTGAGTTAAAATCGCCTATCAGGGCCACGAAGTTTGTTTCGTTTAATTTATCTAATATTGATACGTATGACTTACCATGCAGGTTGCCAGTATCATATTTGGACTTTTTAAATGGTAAGTATATATTTCCCAGGAATGCTTCTGATTGCCCCAGTTTAACTTTAACCCATATGATGTATTCATTATCATCAGATAAAACGGAGAAATGGTGTTTATATGGCCCCCTCACTGCTATGCATATCCCCCGGATCTAATGTTGGCTAATGTTTAAATTTACAGACATGGAATCCAAATATACCGATTTCTTCAATTTCTTCTGACTTTGTTTCTTGAAAGCAAAGAACGTTGAAAACACATATGTTTTATTATAAATGCGGCTCCCTGAGCATTGACATTGAACCAGAAATATTTAAAGAAAGGAGTTTGAGAGTTCAACTTCTCTGGCAAGCCTAGTCCCCATGGCCACCTGTGACCTGTGCGCTACTGTCTGAAAGATTTGAAGGGTGATGCAGAACGCGGTAGGGTGGTGACGATATAGGAAAATATTGTCTATTGTCGATAAAAAAGCGGTCTGCAAATATTCTCCAGTGAACAAAAACGATATAATATTTACGAACAAACAGCAATATACAAGTAAGAGGAACCAATGTACAAATTTGATGTGTAAAGCTACTATAGTGACTCTCTACATTATTAAAGCAAAAACAAGACATGGGACAGTTAAGAAAAGCATGCTGATATAGGTGTCTTTGGAACCAGCTCCACATCTTGTACCGACGAAGCCTAGACCCGGTTTGTTTCATATGACAGTTTTTAAGTTGTTCTAGATCGTGACTGTGTTTATTGATACATTTATTATTTTTTTTTACTTTTTGACCGCTGTTCTAAGCAAACGAGTAACAGACTACACTACGCAGGACTCAAAAGTAGTGAGCAAGTTACTAAACCCACTTTTATTACTGTTCGCCATGTTTTTACCCCAGATTGACTTTTGTGACAAAAGTTGACGTATTCTGCCAAAAATGTTCTGAGCTGCAACAAATTGGTCATTTTGGTAAAAAAGGAGCATAAAAAGCACAGTCTGGAGCAAGAATAAACGTGTGGAGATAAAAGAAAAACTAGATAAGCGGCTTCAAACAAGACAAAAAGGTTGTTTACCCTTTTCCCTACTCTGTTCCTTCTAAATTAAGAAGTTTCTGATTAATGCTGGTGAGATGTTAGTTTCTGGTTACTATGATTTATCGTTATAATCCACACATTTGACCAGATAAAGTTTACACTATTTACCAATTTGGCCTTGATAAACCTTTGTACAGGAAATTGTTTGGATTCTAGTTCAGGCTTTCAGGATCTAGTTTGTCTCTCCCATCTGATAGCAGGGTATGCTCAAGAGAAATCATTTGGCTGATTGGGTGGGAAATTGCCATACACCCTCTCACCAGGGTCATTACATTTCTTCAACTTGGCTTCTGAGCAAAGACTTTTTAACCGTGTGTTAGTTTACAACAGTGTGCCCATATACAAGATGCGTTGTTGCATTTCTATCACCGGTTGCCCAACGCATACACTCATTCTTGCCATATTTACCTCTTCCCTCAAGACAAATCAAAACAGTTGTCTGAACACAAATGGATATTACAATTCACACCACCATATCCTTCTTTGCATTTACATTTGCTTGATGTATCCTCTAGGTTTTCAACACAGCACCAAGGTCATTTGTTTATGCCGTGTTAAAAGCAGAATTATACTTGTTATCCTTCAGCATAACATGGAAGAAGACAACCAAAATTCCAGATTTAGCTAGCACACTCTGTGAATGTCTATGGTGATTACTGCAAAATATTCAAAGAAAAACACCTGAGTTCATAGGACTGTTGTTATAACAGGATATATAATAGTTATATGATCAGGAATTCCATCACATACATTTACATATTCCCTTGTACAGTCAACTCTGATTCCTTCAACAGTAAATGTTATCGTTGGGACTGCATTGTCTATTGTGTATTTTGTATGAATGTTGTCAAAATCTGTAAGTACCCCCATGAACACAATACGCGATGTTATTGATAATTGTCTGTCATTTCATTTCAAGTAACAGGTGGCTCCATTTCTAGAATCGCCATAATTAACCGGTGCACTACGTTCAGTGTATTGACTCACAATATTGTCCTTACAATAGCATTGTCCATTTGTATTATTACACTGTTTCCTCGAGTCATATCCATGACCATTACAGTTACATGGAATATATTCTCTAAACGGTTTATTCTGCACTCTTTTAACTCCGGGCTGACAATACTCACAGTCCTATCTATCAACTATCATGGCTACAAATGCTCTGTCTATTGCAGTCACAATCCACAGTGCATTCTTCTCCTGTCTACCAAAGATCACATTTAACTAAAAGCTCAATTCCTTGTGACACGTGCCATGCATGCAGTCACAATGCATGTTTCTTCACATTTTACTCTTCCATCACCAGTGAATCCTCTTCTCTCAAACTGTATTATTGGAATTCCCGCAGTTCTAATTTACGGAGGTTGACATCATAATATGCGATCGTTTTAGTTCTCCAACAACTGTTGTTGGGTCTGCTTTGATTTGATTAAATTTCTTTCTTTTAATACATGTAATAGAAGTTTGAAAAGAAAGAATAATATATTTTTCACAACTTCATTCACTTTGCGGTGGTCAAACGTTAAGTAGTCGTCGTGTATATGAGCTATAGTAATATCGTTCTATGATAAAGACACATAAACAACATCAGTGAACAAAATCAGAGAAACTAATCTTGTATAAAGTTAGCTGTTCAGTTCATTCCCTTTGCGTTCTTTCTATTATTTGGCGTTTCCCTCTGGAAAAGACTATTGTATTTCTACGGATTATTATTTTTTTTTCCCCACACTTTTGTCCGTACGATTCAGAAGCCATTTTCGAACCGAATTTCACAAACTTTTGCACACGCATAGAGGGGCACAAAATCTAAAAATGTACCGAAGCGGAATTTTCGATTTAACCCTTATTTTGCCCGAATTGACAAAAAACTGTCAAAATTAGGGTTTATAGGCACTTTCTCGAAACATGTCTTGCAGAGTTTTTTAAACATTCATCGTTGTTAGACCTGGCTGTGACACGACCGACCATATACAAGAGATATTAGGCAATGCATATGTTAACCTCCACAGGCTGTCAAACATCGAACTTTTGATGAAATTGGCTGTTTTGGGGGCCCCTAAAGCATCCAAACGATACACTAGTGATAAACAAAACTTCCTTTATTGGAAGTGAGATTCACCGTGGATCATTTTTGTTAGTAATAAGGGTATTCCAAAAACCAAGTGTTAACCAGTTTGGGACTGGTTAAACTGCAATACCCCTCAAAAGCTCAAAGTTTTCTGTGGATTTCTCTAAACGAGTCTTGTAGATTTTCAAGAAAAATTGGCAACACGCAGGTCTTGGTGTGACAATAGAAGCTGCATGGACAAAATACTCAGGGGAGCATTTGTTAACCCTCCACGGGCTGCTAAACATCAAAAGTGTGAAAAAATGGGCTGTTTTGGACAGCAACAGCACCCAGTGGGTACGCCACAAAGAAAAGTGCCTTCATTTATCGAGCGTACAATTTATGCGGAAACATTTTTGTAAGTAGTAAGGGTATTCAAAAGTCGAAGTCTTAACCCATTTTGAGGGGCTACAGAGAGAGATACTCCTTAAAAGCTTAAAAATCCCATTTTCTGTGGATTTCTCTGAAAACATATTGTAGGTTTTCACCAAAAATTTACTACTCGCAGGTCTTTGTGTGACATTACAAGTTGCATGGACAAAATATTCCAGTGAGCGTTTATTAATCTTCTACATGCTGCCAAGCATCGTAATTTTGTTGGAATGGGCTGTTTTTGGACACGGACAGCACCCAATGCATACCCGAGAAATAAACATAGTCTCCTTTGTTGGAAGTGGAATTCACGGAGGACCATGTTTGTAAGTATTTAGGGTATTCAAAAAACCAAGCGTTAACCCCTTTTGTGTAGGTTAATAGCGATACCCATCAAAAGCTTAAAAAATTCATGTTTTCCCTGGATTTCTTTACAAACATCTTGTTGGATTTGCAAGAGAAAATGGCCATTGATTGGTCTTGGTGTCACATTACCAGTTGCATGGATAAATTATTCCGGTAAGCATGTGTTAACCATCCATGGATGCTAAATGTCAAAATTTTGAAAAAAACATTGCTTTTGGACACAAACAACATCAAATGGGAATGCCACAGAGAAACATAACTTCTTTTACCGGACGCAAAACTGATAGGGACACATTTTTGTAAGTAGTAAGGGTATTCAAAAATCGAAGTCTTAACCCATTTTTGACAGGTTAAGGAGATATACTCCTAAAAAGATTAAAATTCCAGTTTTCTGTGGATTTCTCCAAAAATATTTTCAAGAAAAATTGATCATTCGCAGGTCTTGGAGTGACATTACAAGTTGCATGGACAAAATATTTCGGCATTCATTGTTAACCCTCCAGAGGCTGCCAAGCATAGACATTTTGAGAAAATGGGCTGTTCTTGGGCAGCCATAACACCCATTGTGTACCTGTGAGATAAACATAACCCCCAACAATCGAAGTGGAATTCACCGAGGATCATTTTTGTAAGTAATGACGGTATTCACAAAACTTAGCATTAACCCATTTAGGGCTGGTTTCAGAGCGATACCCCCTAAAAGGTTAAAAATTCATGTTATCCGAGGATTTCTCTAAAACATCTTGTAGATTTTCAAGAAAAATTGGCCATTCTCAGATCTTAGTGTGACATTACAAGTTGCATGTGCAAAATATTCCAGTAAGCATTTATTAAACTTATGCAGGTTCTCAAACATGACAATTTTGATAAATGGGCTGTGTTTGCGTACCCACAGCACCCAAAGTTAAGAGGAGAGATCAACATAAGTGGAAGTAGAATTCACTGAGAATTATTTTTGGAAGTAATAAGAGTATTCAAAAAATAACACTTAACCCGTCTTGGGCTGGATAAACAATGATACCCATCAAAAGCTTAAAATTCATGTTCTCCCTGAATTTCTCTGAAAACATCTTGTAGATTTTAAAGAACAAAATGGCCATTCGCAGTTCTTGTTGTGACATTACAAGTTGCATGGAAAAATATTCCTGTCAGCACTTGTTAACCCTCTGAAGCTGCCAGACATCAATATTTTGGATACATTTAAGATAAAATGGACCATTTTCAAATAGACACAGCACTTAGTGGGTATGAGTCAAACAAACATAACTCATTTTGTCGATCATTAACTTGTCTGACGACGATATTGATATTAACCCTCTCCACCAATAATGATGGTTTTCACCTAAACATTTTTTATCAAACTGAGTCACTTGAGACTACTATACCCACCTTTCTCATTACATCAATAAAGGAACTTCAGTGAGACAGTTAAAAACAATTCATCAGACACTCTGGGGTCATGAAAAGTCATGGAATCTCATCTGGAAAATTCTCCAGAATCATAAAGTCTAGTATTGAATAGATATACACGTTGAATAAACACGATTATAACCATGTTACTGCTAACTCGTTGGTAGGTAAAAATATTTTATAAAAATCCAATACAAACGTATTTACTCTCGAATTTATCACGGATGTAACTCACCAGGCAACATAAGAAATGTTTCCAAATTCGCTAATTTCGCGCCACTTTATATTAATTACAACCTTTTCAAGATTGCAAGTTTAGGGTTGTACTCATATCTCCCTCTACAACTGTAGATGTGGGATGACACGTTCTTAAATCAATATACAATCTATTTAAGAATATTCTGCTCCTGATGTTTATCGCAATAGTTTTGCGTTCAAAAGTTATCCACGGAGGATGCCGCACATGCGCAGCGAGTATCCGTGGTTTAAATACTGAACGCATTTAGACTTAACAAGAACCTTTCAAGAAATATAACATACATTATCTAGGCTTCCCATGAAAGGAGATAATATATTTTTCACGAACTTAATTCACACCGTTATGGTCAAACGTTAAATGGTGATTTGATCCCATAATGTGTTTTCGCTCGCCGAAGGCGGTCTGCAGAAAAACCCAGTTCGACCATTTGTAATTGTATAATATTTATCTACCATGTGTGGTTGTGCAAAGGAGTAAAGAGGTTGTGGTACTCAGTTAGCGGCGTCTATGTTTCCGCCTATTCATTATTTGTGGAGGTGGCTGGGAGGGTGCTCACCTTCTGGTCGGGGCTCTGATCAGAACATGCCGGACTAACCAGAGCTGGAGGGAGTGGGAGGTCTGTCGTCGGAGGCAAATTCTCACATCACAGACAAATCCCCCTCGTCCATCTTCTCTTCTGATAAAATGTCTGATGGATCGAGTTTGATTTGTCTCCTGATAACTCATTGTTCACCGGACTTTTCAGGGGCACTGGGCTGGACAAGGGTCTGTCGGGGTGACATGTGTTTGTCTTTTAACGCCTTCTCTTGCCTCCTTCTCTTCCTTCTACCTCCTCTCTGAGTGCTCCGTCTTTCGGTGGGCATCACGTTGTGTGGCGGAGGGTCCCTTCTTTTTCTTTCGCTTTGTCATGGCCATCTTAGTTACTGTGAGGTGTCCGGCGATTAAATCAGTGTCCAGCAACTCCGAGTTTCCTGAAGTGTGAACAGGACAGGTGGAGGAAGACCCCCCCTTCCGGGAAAGGTGCTACACCTCTTCAATGACCCAGGTTCGGGAGTTCTGTCAAAATCCACTGA
This sequence comes from Pictodentalium vernedei, assembly GCA_031216915.1. Classification (NCBI taxonomy): domain Eukaryota; kingdom Metazoa; phylum Mollusca; class Scaphopoda; order Dentaliida; family Dentaliidae; genus Pictodentalium; species Pictodentalium vernedei. The sequence continues at coordinate 57,687,500 of CM062288.1, read as the reverse complement.
CGTGACTTTTGCCTTTGCGCACTTCGATACTCCAAGTGGTGGCTAAGGCAGCCGCTAGGGCTACCAGCGTTGTTTTGTTTTTCTTTTTGTTGTATTTCAGTTGGTAATTACATTTGGGCAGTGGATGTTTACACCTCAGATGTATTTCTATTCATTTGCTGTTTCAATCGGTGTGGCCCCCAAATATTTTTTTCTTTTTTACCGGAGAGGATTCCTCATGTTATTATTTTTGATTTACTTGTATTAATGTCCAGTTATTACAATATGTATAGAAGTTATTTAGTGTATTTTGTAACTCTGTACATGAACTAGAGAGAAGATCGGGATCGTCAGTTTATAAGAGCACCAAAAGTTGTAAGTAAGTTTGGATATTATCTGACTGCGACTGAGAGGAATCTATGACTAAACCATTACAACTTTTGTCAATCAGAAAGTTTTTTAAATTATTAAAATAAATAGCAAAGAGAATCTGAGATAAATTTTCCCTTTGCTTAACCTCGGTGCTGCTAGAATAGCTTTTAGAATTTTGTCCATTAATCGTTACCATTAATTTAATATTATTTTAACTGTTGTCTACACGAAACGGGTTAACTTATTTAGTAGTCCGGGACGTTAGTACTTCTAGCTTTGTATCGTTACCGAACACGTGACTGTAGTGGCCAATACGGTTCGTTTTTCTGTGAGGTCACGTGTTCGTCCCAGATAGTTTCCATTTCTAGCGCGACTCTCGTTCCGCCAACTTGATTTGGAAAATGGAGCATGATTTGGATTAAAGAGTCGCAGTCGGAAATGTTGGGTCAACTAAGTCAACATATCGATAGGAAGCTCTCTCTCTCACTTCAACCATTGACACAACAAAATCTAAAAGTGAAAGTTTCAAGTTCAAAAAACCACATCACGAGGAGCAACATAGATCAAACGAGAAGGTTTTGGCAAAGCTTTATCAAACGCAGATGACGCTGCAATTAGCTGAGGACACTTCCGCTATAGACACCGCTAGTACCACGTTGAAAGAAGGTATAGATTTACTTTTGCATCGACAAAAACTGATAAAGTTAGCAGACTCGTCTGAACTTGGGTGGAAAGTTGTCGCCGAATACGAGTCTCATCATCTTACTTCAAACTCAGAAGGTGAAAAATGGATTTATAAAGCCGAAGCCAGGACCCAAAAGAAAGTTTCAAATGAAAAGCAGAGGAAAAATTGTCGTTTTCATCATTTCAAGCGAGAGGCAGTTTCAGCAAGTTCGACAGCTGCTAATTCGGGTTCCAGAAAGCCTTGTTTGTGTTTCCTGTGTTCTCTTCCTGGTCATTGCAAAGATAAGTGCCCGAAGAGGGTTGCGGAGCCCCAGACCCAGTCAGTAAATAAGATAAGTATTTTAGACACATCTGCGGTTTTATATGGGTTAACATGTATTTTTTGTTGCATTCCAGATAACGAATGTGACACAAGCAATACTGTCGATTCGATCGCAGAGACAAAACGCGGAGTTTATGCAAAAAATTTGGCAAACAAACATTCTTAGGCAGAGACGTCCGCTGTATTGAAATGCGTCGAAGCGTTACCGGTAAACGAAAGAATTAATTGTGTCCGTGACTTCAACGCACCAGCTTCGTTGAAAAGCGAGTCCGTAGATCATGAGCAAGATGAGATTTGCAGTCTGTTGAACAGTGAAGCGGGTATTCACGGTAGAGCGATCTTCATGCGAGCAGCGGTACCGAGTGACCGGGCCGTTTGGCATGATACCGTTAGTCCACAAGGCAGATTGAACGAACATCGTTCAATGTGAGAAAATGCTGGTGCTTCAGATTACATGATGAGTATTGTAAAGTGCAGCTATAAGTTACCCTTTTTAACGGTACCGAAAGATTGTTGTCTGAAAAACAATAAATCGGCAAGGGAAAATCCTACTTCCGTTGAGTTGGAATTGGAGAGGTTATAACATTTGAATTGCATTTCTAAGGTTGAGAAGAGACCAACGGTAGTTAACCCCTTAACAGTGGCGAAAAATTGAGAAGGGAAAATAGACTAGTCCTGGATTGCAGACATATTAATAAACATTTGGCCAAATTCAAATTTAGAATAGAAAACAGTTCTATAGCAAGGGAACTATTTACTCCAGAGGATTTTCTGTTCACTTTTGACCTTCGAAGTACATATCATATTTTGGAAATCTTTCCTACCTACAGAAATTTCTTGGGTTTTTCGTGGAGATTCGGAGATATCGACACTTATTTTGTCTTTAACGTTTTACCTTTTGGGGTATCTACTGCGGCCCATATATTCACCAAATTAACTAAAGTTGTAACAAACTTTTGGCATTCAGAGGGAATCAAAGTGTTGGTGTATTTGGATGATGGAATCACAGGAGAAAAAAGTCATGAAAAGGCGTCACGGTTAAGCGAGAGAACAGAAGCCGATTTGATACGATTTGGTTTTCTGATATCGTACAAAAATTTTGGTTCGTGAAGACAGGATTCAAAAGGTGTTACAAACCATCGAGGGCGTTGAAAGGCAAGTCGAGAGACGCGGTGGTTTTGTTAACGCGAGGGGATTAGCGGCAGTCGTCGGTCAATTGATTTCCACGCACGGCGCCATGGAGTCAGTGGTTCGGTTACGGAGCCGATGTATGTATCACGCGTTGACATACAGAGCTAGTTGAGAGTTGCGCGTTTGGAAAATGAAACTTCATTCGTTAAATGGTCAGGACTTGGTGAGTGCCGAGTACACATTGGTTGTGTGGACAGCACGGGCCTCGGTGGTTTTGTCCAGAGCATGGACGACACGCAGGTGACAGGTGCATGGTCACTATCGGAAGGTGCACTCAGTTCTACAGGGCGTGAGCTTGATGCTCTGAACAGAGTTTGCAGGTCTCTTGGTGAGGAACTGGAGGGTTCACGTGTGCAGTGGAGCATGGACAATAAGGCGGCAGCTCAGATCGAGCAATCAGGAAGTAAGCATCCCCATTTACAAAGGTTAGCTTTAGATATTAGGGAGACATGTACCAGCCATGATACGACAATAGTGCCTTCATGGGTTTCCAGGGAATTAAATGTCACAGCTGATAGTCTCAGTAAATGCGCCGATTCTGACGATTGAATGGTTAAACCAAACGTTTTTCAGTTTTTGGATTCGAAGTGGGGTCCGCATAGAGTGGTTAGATTCTCAACTGATTACAATAGAAATATTAAAGTTTTCAATTCTCGTTGATGGTGTCCAGGTACAGGAGCCATCGATGCATTTCGGCAAAATTGGTCCCAGGAGAATAATTGGTTGGTCCCACATCCCAAACTTATTTTAAAAGTTATCCCCAAAGTAGCGGCTGATGGCGCGGTGGGAACATTGGTTTTCTGATATGACAATCAAGTAATTTTTGGCCGGCAATAATTTCCTTGCTTGGTAAGGAGATCCAGATAGTCGATCTGGGTAATGGGGGCCTGATAGTTCCAGGTAGGGGCAACAATGGCGTGTTCGGCAAAGATCCTTTGAGATTCTCACTGGGAGCAATACGTTTGTCCGTCCAAACTAGTACATGTATTTGAGTTCAGATATTAATGTTTTCTTTCTTTGACAGGTCTGAAAACGAGAATAACAGCCAAAGTGAGCGACAGCGGGCTCAAGGAAACACCATTCACAGAAAGGCTCGTAGACAAAATGGCTGAATTTATGTTTTCTTCTAAGGAGGACAGTACCAGTCTGAAATATCTCTCTTCATTTAAAATTGGGAAAGTTTCCCGAAGGCTCTAGGGTGTGATGTTATACCAGCTAACTCTATTCATATTGCTCTATTTTTCACACATTTGACTGATCAAGGTGCTTCGTACGCCATCGTTTGCTCCGTAAAATACGCTATTAAGCATTTTCATGAAAGTTTTGGATACGACGATCCCACAAATAATGTTTTTATAGACAATCTGGTGTCCTCTTCCAAACGATTTTCTGCTCGGCCGATACACCGTAAAGACGTTATTTCTTCGGATTTATTGATAACTTTATGTTCTAAGTACTCTTCCAGTTCAGATTTGTTAGTAATCAGAGACATCACTATGATTTTACTCGCATTCTCTGCCTTTCTCGTGTTTGGGGAATTAGTAGCTCTTAAGGCCAATGATGTAGGATTCTTCGACGATTATTTTTTTTTTCTTTTAACATAAGAAAGAGTAAAACTGATCAATGTAGGATGGGATCAGAGGTCGTCGTGGCAAAGGGTGTCTCCTGCGCATGTCCATATGTTTGGCTAAAAAGTATTTTGTTATTTCAGGACTGACCGCGCATTCTGATTCTTTTTTGTTTAAACAAGCGTTTCGCTCATGGAAGTTTTGTAAACGCCAGACGCAAATATAGCCACACATTCCCTGAGAGCAGGGGGTGCATAGGCGGCTGCAAATGCCGGTGTGAATAGGTTAAACATATTTTTATTTGCCAAAAAATAAGTTGCAGATTGGGATAGGAGGACAAGTGCTTTCCACTTAGTATACCCTTCGCTCCCTTAACATGATACAAAAAATCAATACAATGGCGAAACAAACAAATGAGAGAAATGTAAAAAAATATATACAAGAAAATCTAACTTCGCAATTAAAAAAGAGTGAGAGAGAGAAAAAAAAGTGATTGATTGATTGATGTCCTTTCTGCACCTTGAGTCTGTCTCTGTCAATTTGATTTTCCATGCCGAGGGTCGACCAGGCGCTGCACTGAGTGGTTGCTACTACTACTACTACCATCATTACTGCTACTACTATAGATAATACTTTTACTATCACGCTCAAATCTTATCACCGACATAGCACTCCTGCGGCGAATAATAATAATAATAATAATAATAATAGTATTTACATATTAATGTCCGTAATCATCCATTGGTTACACTTTCGCCGCCTAATCACGCGCCCAAGGAGTCGCAATTAACTGCATGTGTTAAACAATACTAGGATGGAAACTCATTATCGAATCTTCGAGTGTTACGAATAAATTTTTGAACAAATTTAAAAAGTGAGGTATTAGTTTTATGTTCTAAAATGGGATCGCCGTACAGTAAAATATCAACGGAGTTCAAATTAACATTAATTTCCAATAGTTTTCCAATGAGAGCGTTGCGAGAGTCTGAATAAAAGGGGCAAAAGAGGAAATAGTGCTCTGCGTCCTCAACAACAGCTGGACAATGGGGACAGTGTGGAGATTCGGAGATGTAATTGAGAAACTTATCACTGTTCAAATCGCTGCAACAAGTTCGAATTCTACTATGAATAATGTTGTATTTTCTGACACCATAGGAGAAGTATCCTGGAGGTCTCCCTTCAGGCGGTGATATGAGTTTTCTGAATTCATTAAGTGAACTGCTGTTTCGCATGGACACTGGCAGATTATTCCATGTTCCTGTATACGAGGGGAAAAATGATCTTTTGAATAGCTTTGTTCGCATGCAATAAGGCATAAAAATCGGCCGCATTTATAAGGTTATAACCAGATGGTGTGAATGACACATGTTCGACACGGCATAGGAGATGGCGTGGTGAGAACGCTAAGGACGGGTATGTCCAAGAGTCATTGCCATCTGGATTGGCTGTTTCTACAAAATTAGGCCTATGATTTTCAACTGTTAATCGTTTATTATCGTGCTTGGCATGATGAAATTACATCTGTGCTTTTGGACATTATCTAGAGCCGCTCGAGGCTAGGTACCAAAAGTAGTTTTAATGTTTTGTTTCTATATACAGTGTAGGGAAGACTAATCGTTTTTCGCGTTTCGTAGTATAGCGAAAAACTTTTGTCCATACGAAACGGGTTAACTTATTTAGAAATCCGAGACGTTAGTACTTCTAGCTTTCTATCGTTACCGAACACGTGACTGTAGTGGCCAATACGGTTCGTTTGTCTGTGAGGTCACGTGTTCGTCACAGATAGTTTTCACTTCTAGCGAGTTATGACTAAGCTTGTGCTGAAAATTTTTGGTTTATATCGCATAAACCGAAGGAAAACAACAGTTATTTCTTATAATTTAATCCGGCTGTAATATTAAAATATAAAAACTATGTGTACGTGAACGAAAAACTTTTAATTTTCAAACTCAGGAAAGTGTGCCACAAACAGGTCACGTCAATCATTGTCAAATTGTTTGTTGTTTTGATTTTCGATCGCAGACGACAGATATTTAGCACGTCACGTAACAATATCATTAAAAACATTTTTTTAAGTTCCCCCAAAATCATGTTTGGGTATATGATCTTTTATTCGTCTCCCACTTCGGTATATTTTATGAAATTCAATTGTTCCTGAGAAATTATCATTATATTCTCGCTGACTGGAGGCGATGAAAAATCGAGCATTGATCTTTGTTTACAAGCTTGTTATCCATCTATCAGTCTGCCGTCACGCCCTCACGGTGACAATTGGATTGAGTGGGCGGGGCTTCGATAGTCTTCAAAGTTGGGTCGGATGTGCGAACGTGTAGCGACATCCAAATCATGACGTGATTTTTGGTTTATTTTGACGACTTTCACACTGTATGCTTTCAACCAATCAAACGCAGAGGCGGGGCAAATGATTAAATTATTTATTGGTGGTTAAGTTTACATACTTATGCAGAATGGCTAAACGTGACCAATACAGTTTTCCGGGTGGAGGTTCTTGAAAGCAAAGAGCGTTAAAACCACAGATGTATTATTATAAATTCGGGGTCCCTGAGCTTTGACATTAAACCACAAACATTTAAAGAAAGGAATTTGAGAGTTAAACTTCTCCTGTAACCCTAGTCCCCATGATGACCTGTGACCTGTGCCATGCTGTCTGACAGATATGAAGGGTGAGGTAGAACCCGGTAGGGTCGTAGCGTTGGAGGGAAATATTGTCTATTGTCTCCAAACCAGCGGTCTGAAAACTATAAATTGACTTTCCTTTTTAACACTTTAAACGATTTCCAGTAAGGGGATAATTTGCTTGGAAAGCTTTGTCGCGATGTGCAAAAAGGACACTGGAGGGTCAGACTGATCCCCTACGGAAGGTGCTACACCTCTCCAAGGACTCGGGTTCAGATATTATGTCAAACATTCGCTGATAGGTGAATTTTTCCTTTGCGTAGATGGATACTCCAAGTGCAAATGTAAAATAGCTTATTCTTGTTAATATATATATTGTTTCCTTTTATTGGGTAGTGCCTCTAAACATTCTCCAGTGAACAAAAACGATATAATATTTACGAAGAAACAGCAATATACATGTAAGAGGAACCAATGTACAAATTTGATGTGTAAATCTACTATAGTGACTCTCCACATTATTAAAGCAAAACCCAGACATGAGATAGTCAAGAAAAGCACTCTAATATAGGTGTCTTTGGAACCAGTTCCGCGGCTTGTACCAACGAAGCCTAGACCAGGTTTGTTTCATATGACAGTTTTTAAGTTGTTCTAGATCGTGACTGTGTTTATTGATACATTTATTATTTTTTAACTTTTTGATCGCTGTTCTAAGCAACAGAGTAACAGACTACACTGCGCAGGACTCGGAAATAGTGAGCAAGTTACTAAACCCACTTTTATTACTGTTCGCCATGTTTGTCCTCGCAAATTGACTTTTGTGATAAAAGTTGATGTATTCTGACAAAAATGTTCTGAGCTGCAACAAATTGGTGATTTTGGTAAAAAAGTGGTGACCTATAACAAAAGTGGTGACCTATAACAAAAGTGGATAGTGTAACAAAAGTGGTGACCTATAACAAAAGTGGTGACCTATAACAAAAGTAGATAGTGTAACAAAAGTCGGGGTAACAAGTAGCAACAAGTAGCACCGACATTTGTTAAATGTGTGACTTTATTGATTTTTGTAACAAAAGTGGTGACCTGTAACACAAGTACAGCTAAACCTAGAAGTCCTGTCACGAATTGCGCTTATCGAGGCTTAATTACGCATATCGAATGGCATCCAAAGCACGGCAGCTTCTGGTTACTCATAGCAAACACGGGCAATGTTTCTGCCAGTGAACGTCGGGGTTACCCGGAGGTCCATTGGCTGAAACATTGCTTGTGCATAGGCCATATGTACAGAATTTGATTGCCTTACTACGATCATAACGCGTGGATTAGCGACGTGCTATTTGTGCTCATTTCATGACAGGACTTCTAGTTTTAACTGTAGGCGATTTTGGTAACAAAGCTGGAGACATGTAACAAAAGTGGTTAGAGCAACAAGAATGTGTGCCACAGACATTGATTGATTTGTTTGATTAACCCTTTACCCAACGAATCGGCCGCATCCGCCCGCGTAATATGCAAATTCAGCAGTTGAAAAAATATTATTTTTCAAAAAATTTCAACAAAACCATATCATGTGACCCCTCGTTGGAACGAGCTCGTCGAGCTCGTTCCAACGAGGGGTCACATGATATGGTTTTGTTGAAATTGTTTGAAAAATTTGAAAAAATGATATTTAAAATAATAAATTTTGATATCGTCTGCGTTGGGTAAAGGGTTAACATAGCCGTCATTATTTGACTTACATATTGAAGATGTTCCAATTCGCGAGAGTTTTTTGTGGACAAATCATCGTTTATATCAAAACTATCTTTTATTGCCTTTATTTCATTCTGAAATAAATTATCAACAGTGGATAGCAATGTAGATAATTTATTTGAATGTTTTTTCTAAAACCTGAGCAGTTATTAATGTTCTCTTTCCATCAGCATTTGTACGAGCATACGGGACATTTATATCATCGGAATCTGTCGTTCCAAATAAAGACTTTGACAATATATCTATACAACTGAACAATGAGCGTTTCCTCTACTTTAAAATAAATTACCCATGAGGTCTCTCTGGTGCCATGTGCTTACGATAACTATTTTATTATTTATTTATTAATTGGGGGTTTAACCGCACTTCCGATAGCCAGGGTCACCTCGACTTGGATAATTTTACGAGTGGAGGAAGCCTAAGTAGCTAGAGATAACCACCGACCATCGACAAGCAACTGTCAGGCTCCCCAACATTCTAACTCTACAGTAGCAGGGTTAGCATTAGTTGAATACAAGGGCACCATCGACGTGCAGTACTCCTTATTACACAACGCCCCACATGAGCAATGGGTGAAGTGTCTTGCCCATGGACACAACGCGGTTGCCACAGAAGGGATTAGAACCGAGGACCTCTCGGTTTGCAGCATGCACCACTACCTACTGCGCCCCCGTTTAAGATAACTTGCAGATATAATAAGCACGTTAGTTTATGAAAGCCAACGTTAATTAATTTCAGTAATGAGTGGTTCTATTGTGCAGCAAAGACTTCAGCGGTGTTCAGCGGTGCATTCGGAATGCTTGTTTCCATGTTTTGGATGAGAAAGCATCACGTGGAAAGTATGAAGCTAGTAGTAATGACTAATATCGACAGTTACTTGCTTTTGAAAGGAAACGCCATAATTAACTTCGAGAACTGTATTTTCACCCACGACACTACTGCGGAACAAAAGAAGCGCGGCCAAGAGCTCAAATAAACCTGTGGAGATTACAGAAAAACTGGATAAGCTGCTTGAAACAAGAAGAAAGGTTGTTTCTCTTTTCTTCGACTCTGTTTCTTATGAATTAATAAGTTTCTGATTAATGCTGGTGAGATGTTAGTTCCTGGTTCCTATGATTTATCTTATAATCCACCCATTTCACCAGATAAAGTTGTACACTGTTTACATATTTGGCCTTGATAAGCCTTTCTACAGACATTCGAGATCTAGTTAGTCTCACCCGTCTGGTAGTTGACCAGCAGAGTATTTCAAGAGAAATTATTTGGTTGATTGGGTAGGAAATTGCCATATACCCTCTCATCAGGATCATTATATTTCTTTAACCTGGCTTCTGAGCAAATACCTTTTAACAGTTTGTTAGTTTACAACATTGTGTCCATATAGAAGTTGCGTTGTTGCATTGCTATCACCGGTTGTCCAATACACTCATTCCAGCCACATTTACCTCTTCCCTCACGACAAATCAAAACAGTTGTCTGAACACAATTGGATATCACAATTCACACCACCATATCCTTCTTTGTATTTACATTTGTTTGATGTACACTCTTGGTTTCCAAGACAACATCAAGGTCATTTGTTTATGTCGTATGTCGTGTTACAACCAGAAGTATGTGTGTTATCATTCAGTATGACACAAAAAAAGACAGCCAAAATTCCAGATTTAGCTAGCACACTCTGTGAATGTATATGGTGATTACGGCAAAATGTTCCAAGATAAAACACCTGAGTTGATAGCACTGTTGTTATAACAGGATATATAATAGTTATATAATCAGGAATTCCATCACATACATATACATATTGCTTTGTACAGTCAACTCTGATTCCTTCAATAGTAAGTGTTATGGTTGGGACTATCTATTGGGTATTTTGTATGAATGTTGTCAAAATCTGTAAGTATCCACAAGCAAGTTATCTGAGACGGCCTCCCTACACTGCTGTCATGAAATGACCCAAGAGCACAGTACGCTATGTTATCGATCACTTGTCGGACATTATATTTCAAGTAACAGGTACCTCCATTTTTAGAATCCCCATAATTACCTGGTGCACAACATTCAGTATTATGACTTCACAATATTGTCCTTACAATAGCATTGTCCATTTGTATTATTACACTGTCTCCTCGAGTCATATCCATGACCATTACAGTTACATGGAATATATTCTCCAAATGGTTTTTTCTGTACCCTATAGCCTCCAGACCGACAATACTCGCAGTGCTTTCCCATTGTCAGGTGTTAACATTGCATTTGCCAATATCATGGTTACAAAACTGTGTCTATTTCAGTCACAACCCACAGTGCATTCTTCTCCTGTCCATCCAAGATCACATTTATATTAGTAGCTTCTTTCTAACACTGGCATGCATACAGTCATAATAGCATGTTTCTTCACATTTTACTCCGCCAGCATCAATAAATCCTCTTCTCTTAAACTGTATTATTGGAATTCCTGCGGTTGAAAAACAAAGAGGTTGACACCATAATATGCGATCGTTTTAATTCTTCATCAACTGTTGTAGGGTATGCTTTGATTTCTTTAATGTGCCTCGTTAGTTTTCTTTCTTTTACTAATAGGAGTCTGAAAAGAATGAATAGTATATTTGTCACAAACTTTATTCACTCTGCGGTGGTCAAACGTTAGGCAGTCGTCGTGTATATGAGCTATAGTAATAATGTTCTATAATAAAGACACTCAAACAACATCAGTCAACACAATCAGAGAAACTAATCTTGTATAAAGTTAGTTGTTCATTACATAAAGATATACCTATCAGCTACCACCCATTGGCACCCTAAACAAATGCGGGGCGCCCTGTGCACTAGAAACCCTGAACATAAACTAACCCAAATGGTTACCTTAACACATGTCGCGAGTGACAGGACTAGCCAATATAACCATACCTACAATCCTAACACTTCGAAAGATTGCATTTTCTCCAATTACTTAGAAGCTTTGTGGATATTAGAGTATCTAGATAAATTACATGTGTAGATCTAGCTCTGTTAACTTACAATCTGTACAATACAAGTGAGAATGTTTAGCTTGATATATAGCCGATAAGACGTATCCCAAAACTACTCAGCTATTCGGGTAATGAATTACTTAGAAACAACATATAAATAATTCACCGGATGGCCAGCTCCGCGAGCTTTACCTCACAGCTTTTTTCGATGCCTAATATAATTTATGTCTTGGCTGTCCAGATACAGTCTGCAGAGATGAAGCCAAGGGCTTTATCCCCGACACCTGCACTGGAAAACCTGGTTATATTTCAATTAGTCAAGCAAGCATTTTGTTGTGCTCCCGGCGCTAACCTATCAGCAGAAATTGCTTTGTGGCATGGTTTTCTTGAAATCCATTCACATGACTTGAAGTAACACGTGACGTAACATAAAAAACCAAACATTTAATCATTTCAGGCTAGAGCATTTTAGATAAACTGCACTGATATAGTCATTCTGGATTAATCTAATGTAACTGGCATTTCATGGGAAGCAACGTACTTGTTCTTCAATATAATTTCCAACTCTCAGTCTCTGCGAGTTTGTACCTCTAGCTCACTACATATTTACATACTAAGCTTCACACGTAATTCACCAGAATGTATCGCACCACTAGGATACTAATGAATTAATGTGAAACGCTACGTGTTTACCTCTGTGCAATTTGCGTATATGGCTCGTCACTGATCTTCACAATTTAATAACTCCAATACGGGAATCTCACGCTCATTCCCTCTACATTCTTTCGATCATATTGACTAGATCTACAGTACAGTCGCCGTGAACAGGTCACGTTCCACGAGTGGGCAATATTTCCACGGATGCAATAATATTAGATTCCAAACACTAATAACAGGAATAATTATCAAAAATTTAATTAATGAAGCACCGGGTATAACCCGGTGCTTCATTAATTAAAATTTTGCTAATGATGATTTTTACTACCTGGTAAACACATTCGTGGACATAACTGCCCACCTGTGGATTACGACCAATCCACGGCGACTGTACTGTACACGTTGGATGAATACAATTACAATCACGTTACTGCTAACTCGTTGCTAGGTAAAACTATTTATTTTATAAAAAGCTAATACAAATACAAACGTATTTACTCTCGAATTTATCACGCATGTTTTCCACTTTATATTAATTACAACTTTTTCAAAATTGCAAGTTTCAGGCTGTACTCATATCTCCCTCTACAACTGTAGATGTGAGATGGCCACGTTCTTAAATCAATTTACAAACTGTTTAAGAATATTCTGCTCCTAATATTTATCGCAATAGTTTTGCGTTCAAAATTTATGCCGGACATGCACAACGCGTATCCGTGGTTTAAATATTGAACGCACTGAGACTTAACAAAAACCTCGCAAGAAATATAACGTATACTATCTAGGCTTACCTCGAAAACGAGAATATATTTTTTCACGATGACCAAACGTTAACTGGTGATTTGATCCTGTAAATTTTTTCTCTCACCGACGGCGGTCTGCAGCAAGACCCTTTCGGCCCTGTGTGACTGTATAATATTTTTCTAGCATGTCAGGGTTTGGCAAAGAAGGAAAGAAGCTGTGGTACTCAGGTAGCGGCGTCTATGTTTCCGTCTATTCTTCTTTGATGGAGGTGGCTCGGAGGGTGCCATGTCTTAGGTGGGGTAGATGGAGGAATGCTGGAGGACTGACTTGGTTGGTATGGTTTCGTCCTAACCATTGCTGATGTTCGAACGAGATTTATGTCGTTGGTTTGTGTTAAGGTACCTTCGCTAGCTAGTAGAAGTGTCTTGGTTTTCTCGTTTGCTCCAAATATTCCAGTAAAGTACTAGGATCAATCCTGCAGTTCGAATAGCAGATCCTCATCTTCGACCTCCGCTTCCAGGAACGCATCCACGGGTTTCGTGGTTCTGGTCGGGGCTCTGATCAGGACAAGCTGGACTAGCCGGAGCTGGGGGGGGGGGGGGAGTCTGTCGTCGGAGGCAACTTCCCACATCAGACAAGTCCCCCTCGTCCACCTCTTCTGGTGACAATTCTGATGGATCGAGTTTGATTTGTCTCCTGGTAACCCATTGTTCTCCGGACCCTCCTCGTGCTAGGGAGAGGGGCACTGGGCTGGATAAAGGTCCGCCAGGGTGACAGGTGTTGGTCTTTCAACGCCTTCACTTGCCTCCTTCTCTTCCTTCTTCTTCCTCTCTCAGTGCTCCGTCATTCGGTGGGCAACATCTCGTGTGGCGGACGGTCCCTTCCTTTTCTCTCTCTTCTTCACGGCCTTCTTAGTCACTATGAGGAAGAGACTAAATCAGTTTCCAGCAACTCCGAGTTACCTGGAGTGTAACCAGGTCATGTGGAGGAAGACACCCTTCTAGGAAAGAAACCACACCTCTTCAAGGACCTAGGTTCAGGTGTTCTGTCAAAACCCACTGACATGTGAATTTTGCCTTTGTGCACTTTGATACTCCACGTGATGACTAAGGCAGTCACCATGGCTACCAGCGTTGTTTTTTTATGGATTTTAATCGGTAGTTACATCTGGGCAGTGGATGTTTACACCTCAGAGTCTAAAGTCCGAATGATCGTGTTGATTTGAAAAAAAACGTCGACATGGCTTCACCTGCCGTCTGTGCTCGGGAACTGTATGGGGCAAACCCCTTTCGACACTCGTTGGCTATAATTTTGTATTTGCATCATGTCTAGTCGAGGCAAAACGAGCAAAGATGGTCGAAGACACGTTAGCAGGTTCTGTGTTTCTTCTTGATACTTTTTAGGCGGAGTAGGTTGAGATGGTGAGGCAGAGAATCAGAGGACTGAGATGGCTAGTACGGTCTGGTCCTCGCGGTTGCCGAAGGTGTGAGGTTTTCTTCGAATGGAGTTTTTAATATTTAAGATATGTAAGCTTTGTTGAGTGCGGCATTCTTGAGCAGTTCGTCTTCATATCTGAGTTTGACCAGGTATTGTATCTCGTCTAACAGAAACTTTCGGCGGCCCTAGTCCCTGAACTTCTCTCTTCGGAGCACATCCTGTCTGGTTTCTGGTTCAGAAAGCCTGGAGAAGTATGAGTGGGAGTACTGAAGGTGAAAGTTGCAGTGTTCGACACAGCCTCCTGCCTGTAACAAAACGCAGAGTGTGATGGGCTATATATAGGGTGCCATTGCGATTATTTTAGGTGGACGGGCAAGTATTTTTACGGCGCAGACATATATCCCGACGATGTAACTCGAGTTGGGGAAAGTTTAGTCGGTGGTCTGAATCTGAATAGAGTTACTGTGTAAACCGCGATGACGCGTATAAAAACACAGGGGAGATGTGGTGTTTCACACATGCGCAGTGATGGTGCCACAAATGCTATCAATAGTGGCTTGATTTTTGGCGTTCCATTCCACAATTGTACGTGGAAAAAACGAGTGTTTGAATTCCTCTGTATTCGTTCTATAGACCGCCAATTTATTGTCATTTCTACTTCGTGTACGGGTCGTCCCCATTTGGATGTATTTTTCTTTGGGGATTGCATCGCACCCGGATATGATGTTATCGAGTGTCTGGATGCGTTTGTTTGCCCTTCGCTCCTGTAGAGATGGCCAATTCAAAATACGGAGCATTTTACTAACGCTGCTGTCTCTGCGATAGTCATTGCAAACAAAACGTGCCGCCCGTCGCTGTGTCATTTCAAGTTTGTCAATGTTCTTCATGGTATACGGTGTTTCTCTTGTGATGGTGAGAACGTAGGGGGAGGTGTATTTCAAAATATTTTTGGGGTGGTCTGGACCGCCAATAATTTCGTTTATGGGCGTCCAGAAGGCCTACTGTTATTTAGGACCTTGCTTCTTTAACCCTTTTATCTAACACGAAAAGCAGACGACACCTTCAAACAAAATTCTTGAATAACTAATATTTTTATTTTTCTGTCTCAAAAGCATAGCTTATGACCCCTCATTGGAACGAGCTCATCGAGTTCGTTCCAATCAGGGGTCATAATCTATGTTTTTGAGACAAAAAATAAAAAATAATGGAAATTGAATGGTGATTTTTGTAAATAACGCTGGCCGTTTTTCCGTTACGTTGGGTAAAGGGTTAAACAAGTCAGAGCCAATTTGGTTTAAATTTTAACAAAAATATGCTGAGATAAAATCCAGGTATAGTGCATATAAAAGTATCTATACAGATGGATCTAAAGATGATAACAATGTGTAATTAGTAGCAGCTGTAGTTACTCGTTACCAGTTAAGCCCAGTCGAAATACCAAATAAAAGTTTTTTCACAGGAGAAGTTAAAGCATCACAACTAGCCCTTGAACACACCGTGAATGTATAGGAAAGGAAGTCAATCATATTTTCTGACTCTCCTTCCTCTATGCTTGCTTTTCATCACCCCAAGTTGAAGATCCCTCTCATTTTGATACATCGTAAGAAGCTGAATACTCTTTTGTCTGAATACTCCATTCCATCCAGACATTTTTTATCACTACTGGTCTAGTAATCTTTGTAAAAAAGATCATGTATTTTTGACACGATGTCATATCGGTCACACAAGACTTTCACATTCCTTTTTGTCAGAGGGTACTCTGCGACCTGAGTGTGCTCCTTGCCTGCAGGTTCTGTCTCGGGAATACATTATTTTACGTTGCACTGATTTTGATTATGTAAGAGGTCCGTATTTCACTGCAGGATCTCTAAGAGCATTATTTTATTATACGAGCCCGCACAAGACTCTCCCATTACTGAAAGAAATCAGCCTTTTTCAACTTTTAAGATTGTTTTTATTCTTTATAACTAGAGTCTTAAAGTCGCAAAGTCAACAGGTTGATTTATAAGGTATGTGCATTTCTTGTTTCATCACTTATTACTGTTACTGTTCGTGTCACGTTGTCCTTGACCTTAATATTTTAAACATTTCATGTTTTTATTGTAAATATTTCATGTTTTTATTGTGAATATTTCATGTTTTTATTGTAAATAGTTCATGTTTTTATTCAATGTGTTTTACTTCATTACTGAGAGGTTTACTTTTTAACGTTTTTTTCGTCAGGATATAGCCTTAGCTGCTGATATGGCGTTACGCACAAATAAATAAATAAATGTATTTGATAGCCGCTCCTCGTAAAGAGTGAATCTTCTGAAAATGAGGTTTATTTTCAAGGAAAACTCCCACGGGCCGTTAGTTAAACCGCAAATATTTGGCTTCGAGAGAGAATGAAACTGAAAAGTTTGCTGCAACCACCACCATCTGCAGATCTTTTTCGCCAAAACACCATCGAGCGATTTAATAATGCCAAACAAGATAACAGTTGTCATTTAAAAGGTTCAGAACTGTTTAATCGAATTAGTTATTGGTATATGTTGGCAGACCTGAACAAACTGGAATTAACGTTTCATATCACGGCAACCCAAACATTTTCTTTTCCGTAACTCTTTTGCAGCTATTTCATTTTGAAATTTTACAGAGTAAAAAGACCATATTAGACTGATATGTTTTGCTGTGTTTATGCAAATATTATTATTTACTATTATTTATTTTCTAACTTATTTCTAATTTCATGGAGTGTACAGCACATTTCCGTGACATAATAGAGCGACAATTAATTATTCTATATATACTCTCTCTCTCTCTCTCTCTCTCTCTCTCTCTCTCTCTCTCTGTTTCTGACTCGTGCGCCCGCGCGAGCCTCCCCTCCCTCTCCCCATTCTCTCTCTTTCTCTTCCCCTCTCTCTCTCTCTCTCTCCGGGCTGAAAGTCAAATAGACTGTGTTTTCTGATGTTGTGACACTCCCCAACATGCACCGCGGGGAAACTAGGTGCGAAATTAATTTATATAGCACATACATATACATACACACACACACACACACATTTATATACACAAGTATATATATATAGTTTTGTAAAAATTAAGTTTGTCCTTAGCAGCCTTTAAACCAGACACCGTCGCGGTGAATAGTCGGGGAAAGAGGAAGATATATATGAGCTGGCCTAAAGTTGCAAGAACTAATACGTTTTTCGTTTTGATATTTCATCATCACGTAACAACTTACAATATATACCCACAATCAACGACACGTTTCATTAACCCTGTGTGACTCTTCCTTGAATGGATATGTTGTAGCGAAAGGTAGCGACGACACGTATCATTAACCCGGTGTGACTCTTCCTTGCATGGATACGTTGTAGCGAAAAGTAGTAACGACACATAGCATTATTACGATGTGACTCTTCCTTGGACGGATACGTTGTAGCGAAAGGT
Organism: Pictodentalium vernedei; assembly: GCA_031216915.1. NCBI lineage: Eukaryota > Metazoa > Mollusca > Scaphopoda > Dentaliida > Dentaliidae > Pictodentalium > Pictodentalium vernedei. The sequence continues at coordinate 57,669,750 of CM062288.1, read as the reverse complement.
AGTGACTACACGTATCATTAACCCAGTGTGACTCCACCTTGCATGGATATGTTGTAGCAAAAGGTAGTAACGACGCGGACTATTAACCTGGTGTGACTCTTCCTTGAATGGATATGTTGTGGTGAAAGGCAGCAAGGGCTACTCAGTGCCACGTATCATCAACCCGGTGTGACTCTTCCTTGCATGGATACGTTGTAGCGGAAGGTAGTAACGACACGTAACTTTAACCCAGTATGACTCTTCCTTGCATGGATACGTTGTGGCAAAAGGTAGTAACGACACGTAGCATTATTCCGATGTGACTCTTCCTTGCATGGATACATTGTAGCGAAAGGTAGTTAGGGCTTTTGCCTTCACGTTAAAAGATTTGTGTGCAGATAAAATGCAAGAAGGAGGGCCAGGAATGCTAGATGTTCGAAACGTAATAACTATTTCTTGAGTTAATATATTTACATTTTACGTACACGCACGTCAGCTTTAATGCCAGTTTTCGCATGCGTTCCTGATCACAATCATGTAGATACAAACAGAACAGGAACGCACATGTGTGTGTACATACTGAAACCCCCCTCCCCCCACACACAGACCCTCACACACACACACACACACGTATGCTCACACATACACGCTCATGTATATATACTTGCATATATATTCGTTTAATTAAAGCTGAAACAGCACAGGAAAAAACAATTTTTACCTAGCTTTCGTCCTGTGGAAGTCCTTCTTAAGGGAACAGACACATCAAGAAAAAATACACACAGACGATGAAAGAAATGAAATGTGGCGATAAAAGTTCTCGTGAGCCAAGTTTTGACTAAACGGGTGTGTAAACCACCCGAAAAGAAAAGAAACCGAGGTAAAAGTAGAAAGCAAAAGATAAACAAAATACTTTTAGACAAATTCTGAAAAGTATTCAGAATGACGTTGTGGTCATGTGGAAGCATATATACTATTCAAAAAAAGTGTGGGATATCCAAATTTATGTTGATATTTTCGGAAAATGGTATTAGATACGCGTGATTGGACACATCAGTATGTGACCAAGTTTAGTTTGTATCATGAATGTCACTGGCCCACGAAAACTTTGTGCAGATTTTTCTTACGAGTGGCGGGTTAGTGTCTGTGAGGTACGTTTTGAAATTTTCATTTGTACTGGATGGACTTTCTTGGAGGTCTCATCGTTCTTTTCTTGGTATAAACTCGTTCATCAATAGTTTCTGGTCGAAACGTAACTTTTGAGTATGAAAAGATTGACACATGACGAACGTTTACGTGCCGTTGGCATGTTGGAAGCTGGCAACAGGCAGACTGCAGTGACTCAAATTCTCAACGTTGCTCAATCGGTGATTAGCAGGTTGTTATCACGCTACCGTCAGACAGGCAATGTTGATGACAGACGTAGGTCAGGTCGTCCAAGGGCAACAACTGCTAACCAGGATCGTTCGTCCGAGCCACAGCATTACATAACCGCCATCAAAGTGCCTCAGAAATTGGACAGCAGCTGGGCCAAGCGAGCGATGTGCGTGTCAGTGGTCAGACTATCCGAAATCGCCTACACAGCTGGAATTTGTACTCGACGCCATCTAATAAGTCAACGCTTGACTGAACGTCACATTGCAGCAAGGCATAATTGGTGTGGAGCACGACAACGCTGGGGCAATCATCGATAGAGCAACGTCATGTTTTCCGATGAATCGAGGTTCACTCTCGACTTTCACGACAGGCAAAACAGAGTGTGGCGGCGGCGGAACGAACGATACAATGACGTAACCGTTAGGCAGCACGATCGTTTTGGTGATGGATCGGTTATGGTGTGGGGAGGCATAACCATGACAAGCAGAACAGCACTATCGCTGAAATCATTCACCGGATATCACAGTGCAATGCCTCAACTGTCTTTTTAATGAGAATATAAATATATTTCTTCATATATGTCACTTTTATCAAATATCCCCTACTTTTTTGAATAGTATATATCAGAGATGAGGTTACGATATCACATTATCTGATCTGATGATTAAATCTGAAAATCCGATAAAAGATGGGGTGAATCTAACGCTTGGATAATGGGTTGGTTGGATATGGGTATCTGTGTGGGTGGATAATTTTGTTCTCCTTTCTTGTAATGTTGTCAGCACACAGGGTTTTGAAATGTAAAAAGTCAAGATCAGTGTGCAAATATGTATTTGCTATTACATTTTTTTATTGGCCCAACTATACAATATATAAAAGGCCCGATGATCTAGATATAGGTGGTATTGGTGGGGTTTGCTGTTAGATTTAGATTTAGTCGTGAGAAGATTTTAAAGGGGGTTTTATCTTTTTGATAAATTTTGCCATTTTACAGGTTTGGCTAAACTTTGAGTTGGAAAACAGACTTTGTAATTTGAGAATACTCTGATGTCGCCAAAAGTAGGATTATATATATTCCTTGTGAATACAATTTAATTTTTCACAGATTAAAAAACTACCTCCATCTTTAGCAACCCCTTTTCTCCAGTTTAGTCTAAGGAATCATAGGCCTCAAATAGAGACGGACAGGTGGACGACTGTAGAATTAACCCAAAGAAAATGTAACTTGTGGAAATACGAATTTGGAGACGAATGCCAATTTATTTTAACCCTTTGAGGCTTTAAAATAAACTTGCATTCGTCTCCTAAGTCGTATTTGCACAAGTTACATTTTCTTTGGGTTAATTCTACAGTCGTCCACCTGTCCGTCTCTATTTGAAGCCTATGCTTCCTTACAATAAACTGGAGAAGAGGGGTTGCTAAAGATAGAGCTAGTTTTTTAACCCTCTGAGACTTTAATTATCCTGACGTTCAAACATCCCTGGGAATTCAGTTTCTTCAACGTTTTTCAAAATGCGATGTCAAACTTCTGAAAGTACAAAAAACAAGATATTTTTCACATTAGTGATTAACTGGTTGAGACCTACCCTATTTTTGTTGGTCTGAATTTGTTATTCAAAATATGTTTTATTACAAATTATTGGAGAGTGCCTAATAATTTGTAATAAAACAAATTAATATAAACAAAATATTATTTGTTTTTGACTGAATATCAAATATAAGCAAGAAACATGTTGGCATTTGTTTTGGTATCCTCATTTTTTGAAAGTCCAGACCGTGGCTTTTAGCACTCAACCAGTTAAGAAGTCTTGATGCAGGATTATATTAGTATTTTAAGCTGCAATATCATTCGGCTCAATGGTTGCCACTGAGCACTATTCGGGAGAAAATAGGAATTGAGGTTAAAATTTAAAAACTCGAAAAATAATAACAAAACAAATGACCACAAAGTATTAACCCTTTACCCAACGCAGACGATATAAAAATTTATTATTTTAAATACCATTGTTTTGAATTTTTCAAAAAATTTCAACAAAACCATATCATGTGACCCCTCGTTGGAACGAGCTCGACGAGCTCGTTCCAACGAGGGGTCACATGATATGGTTTTGTTGAAATTTTTTGAAAAATACTATTTTTTCAAATGCTGAATTTGCATATTATGCGGGTGGATGCGGGCGATTCGTTGGGTAAAGGGTTAACGTGCTGTTTCCTTTTGTACGTCATAAAGTGTTAAAGGGTTAAGGTAATCTTCCAAACCGAAATCTGCTTTTATAAATCTATAAAATTGATATTTAATCGAGTTATTCACTGCCGCTCTCCATTCTTGCATAAATATATCTTTAAGTCTTTCCTTTATTATGGAATCAAAATGTTTCATATTAATTACACTCTGATTAACCCAAATGTAGCCCAGAACCAAATTATTCAAGGTGATGAATATAGTGCGCTCTAATATCAAACTTTTTTTATGTGTCTTATGTTGCTACGCAGTCTCATACATTCCACACTAATCCAAGGTTTTCTTGCATGGCGCTCTTTCGATATCTGAGTTAATTTATTTTATAATTTCTTCGTTGTATACCCAAAGTTTTCTTGGTGTTTGATAGGTAAAGATTACACATCTCTTTATTTATTTCTTCAATATCGTTTAAGTTCACATTTCCCGATCTCTCCAAAAAGTTTTTCTCCAGCTGCTTAACAAGTGATTGGTTTATGTTTTCTTAGTATTCACGTAGTCTGTTTGGGTCCCACTTCCTGATACTAATATCTCTCTGGGTGCAGTACGGGTTCGTATGAAAACCTTTTTTGTTTTGGATATCCTCGTTGGAATGACTGCAAGTGTCGTTAACCTGAACCGTTGATTGTTCTGCATCACAAACTTGTGTATTTGTTTGGTCAACATCGCAATCAACAAAGAACACAATCAAACAATGAGCATCTGAAAGTGGTTCATTAAAATCCTCGACCATGAAGTTAGTCATGGCCTCGTTGAACTCAGTAGTGCAGATCAGATTATCGATTGTACTTACCCCTTTCCAAGTTGTCGTACTCACATTTCTGTCCCTTCCAAACCTCCTGTTGATAATTAATAAATTATTGTTTTTACATGTATCTGTTAACTTTCTCCCGAGATTATTAGTAGTTTTGTCCTTAGTTGTCCTCTTGGTGGAGATCTGCTGATGGTCCTGGGGGCTAATTTTGCCTTGCACGTCTTTGGGAAGTTTGCTAAATTCTCCGACTCATGAGTTCAAATCGCCTATCCGGTCCACGAAGTTTATTTCATTTAATTTATCAAATATTGATATGTATAACTTATCATGCAGGTTGCCAGTATCATATTTGGACCCTTCAAATGGTAAGTATATATTTCCCAGGAATTCTTCTAATTGCCCCAGTTTAACTTTAACCAATATGATGTATTCATTGTCATCGGGTATAACAGAGAAATGTTGTTTATATGGCTCCCTCACTGCTGTGCATATGCCCCCAAATCTAAGGTTGGCTAACCGCTGACGATATTTAACTTTACAGACATAGAATCCAGGTATATTGATTACATCAATTTCTTCTGTCTTTGCTTCTTGAAAGCAAAGAACGTTGAAATCACAGCTTGAGCTTTGGCATTAACTACAAATATTTAAAGAAAGCAATTTGAGAGTTAAACTTCTCCTGTAACCCTAGACCTGTGCCCTGCTGTCTGACAGATATGAAGAGTGAGGTAGAACCTGGTAGGGTGGTGGCGTTGGAGGGAAATATTGTCTATAAACAAGCTGTCTGCAAACTATAAACTGACTTTCCTTTTTAACACTTTAAATGATTTCCAGTAAGGGGATAGTTTGTCTGGAAAGTATTGCCGCTATGTGCAAAAAGGACACTGGAGGGTCAAACTTATCCCCAACGGAATGTGCTACACCTCTCCAAGGACTCAGGTTCAGATATTCTGTCAAAAATCCGCTGACAGGTGAATTTGTCCTTTGCGTAGATGGATACTCCATGTGCAAATGTAAAATGACTTATTCTTGTTAATATATATATTGTTTCATTTTATTGGAGAGTGCCTCCAAACATTCTCCAATGAACAAAAACGATATAATATTTACGAACAAACAGCAATATACAAGTAAGAGGAACCAATGTAAAATTTGATGTGTAAAGCTACTATAGTGACTCTCTACATTATTAAAGCAAAAACAAGACATGAGACAGTTAAGAAAAGCATGCTGATATAGGTGTCTTTGGAACCAGCTCCTCAGCTTGTACCAACAGAGCATATACCCAGTTTGTTTCGTATGACAGTTTTTAATTTGTTCCAGATTGTGATTGTAGTTTTTTTTATACATTATATATTTTTTTACTTTTTCGACTTCTGTTCTAAGCAAAAGAGTAACAGACTACACTGCGCAGGAGTCAAAAGTGGTGAGCATGTTACTAAACCCACTTTATTACAGCTCGCCATTTTTGTCCCACAAATTGACTTTTGTGACAAAAGTTGGCGTATTCTGACAAAACTGTTCTGATCTGCAATAGAAGTGGGCGATTTTGGAAAAAGTGGTGACCTATAACAAAAGTGGATAGTGCAACAAGTTGCACCGACATTTGTTTCATGTCCAACGTTACTGATTTTTGTGACAAAAGTGTGACCTGTAACACAAGTGGGCGATTATGGTAACAAAGATGGTGACATGTAACAAAAGTGGTTAGAGTGACAAAAGTGGGTGCTACAGATGTTGCATTCATTTGTTTGATCAATAAATCGGTCATTATTTTACTCACATATTGAAGCTGTTCCAATTCCCGGGAGAGTTTTGTGGACAAATCATCTTTTATTTCAAAATTATCTTTTGTTGCCTGTTATATAGCCCCCATATTATATCGAGATTGATATATATTTTTTTTTTTTTTGCATTTTCTGACTGGTCTGACTCATTTGCACTGAGTGACCTTTGTTTACATCTTTGTTACACTAATATATTGTACATATAGCTGTTGATTGTTTAATTTTTTAAGTAGGTCAAGGACCTTGTTTACTTGAATTATGACAGAATCACCTCGAAACTGATAGAACTTTGTAGACATTTCATCTTCTAGGACGTTCTATCTGGTTACTATATAAAGGTTTGTCAACAGAATTCAGAAACTCATTTTTAGAAAGCCATTTCAGAAAGACTCACTTCAGTTGTTTCCATTGAGGATTATTATTGTTTCAGAACAGTGCATTTATTACAGAAACAGCGCTTCTTTGTGAATTTAGAAGATTGATTCCAAAAGAGAATTTTGAAGAGAATTTATTTGTCTTGGAAAAGAGAATTTATACTTTCTGTGAAACAGAATAATATTATTTTGTGAAAGGCCAGGATTCTACTGGATTATTTGGAAATTACCTGTGGTGCCAATACTTCTTGAATTTTTACTCCAGTTGAATTTTGTGGAGTATTTTATTATATTTTATTGGAGACTGCTGAAATTTCTAAGTGAAAATTTTATTACAAATCTACGGGATACTGTTTCTGAAGAGACATTCTTGGATTTAATACTACCAGCTGGTAACTTTCTTTGCAAGATTCCTCACCACTGGATTACTGGATTCTGTCAAACTGTACTTTGGACTAACTCAATAATTGATAAGTACCACTGTTTTTATTTTCTGCAAACCAATTAGTGTAAAGATCTTTGTATCGTTTTTTTATATTACTTTTTTTTAAATTAAATTTCAGAATAGTTAAATTAATAATTATTGTAGATGATTCTCAGATTTCTTTCTGTTACCAACACCATTAATATTTCCATACCGTAACATCGCCTTCATTGCATTCTGAAATAAATTATCAACACTGGATAGCAATGTAGATAATTTCTTTGAATGCTTTTCTAAAACGTGAGCAATTATTTATGTTTTCTTTCCATCAGCGTTTGTACAAGCAGACAGGACATTTATATCACTGGGCATTGCCATTCCAAATAAAGACTTTGACAAATCATCTATGCAACTGAACAAAGAGTGTTTCCTCTGCTTTAAAATAAATGACAAATGAGATCTCTCTGGTACTATGTGCTTAAGATAACTAATTATTTATTATTCATTTATTGGGGTTTAACCACACTTCTGACAGCCAGTGTCACCTTTACTGTGTCCAATGGGAGAACCACATCTCTGGCATATAGCAAATAATAGGACGAGAACCTGGAGGACTCGCTTCCATTAAATCTGATAGCTGTCAATGATTGATTTAAGAATAAGACCCAGGTCTCTAATTCTTTTTGAGACATTTTTGCCAAAACATCATTTAAAGTTCGATGAAAACGTTTGACCTTCCCATTGGATTGGGGGTGATAGTAAGACATTTCCACATGATGAATCTTTAATTGTTCAGTCAAATATCTCACTATCTCATTACAGTTCTCTGATCAGTTAATAGTTCAAGTGGACAGCCAAATCTTGGGAAAATTTGGTCGATCAACAAATTTGCAACTGTTTCTGCTCATTTATCAGGTACTGGAACTGCTTCAGGCCATCCCGAATTTTAATCAATGAAAGTAACTCTATATACTTATTTCCTGATAAAGTAGTTGGAAAAGGTCCACTCATGTCCAAAGCAATCTTAGCAAATGGATAAGGTGGTCTATCTGCTTCTTGCATATGTAATGTAACCCTTTTTGTGTTTCTTGTCCTACACATAAGGCATTTTTCAACATATTGGTATATGTTTTTGTATAAATCAGGCCAATAATATTTCCTACTAATATTCCAGTACACTTTATCTATTCCCAAATGTCCTAAGTCGTCATGGTATTGTCTTGGTACATCACCCTGCAAGTGTTCAGGTATATACAACCTCACCCTGGGGTTGTCGTCAGTCGCACTTATGTAGTATAATATTCCCCTTATCATCAAGTACCTACTACTTATGTTAGCTGGGGTATTATCACTTAAGTATTTCTTCTGTACTTCCATTAGTCGAGCATCTTTTTCTTACTCAACTTTCATATCTAGATCTTTATAATTTATTTCCTCAGGTTCCATAGGTGAACATTGTTGTTCAACTGTAACATGTGCATATTGTTTAGGGTTAATCCTATCACTATTTATTACTCCTACCTTTAGTGTTTTCTCAGACTCCACTTGATCCATCTGGTAATCTGGATCTGCATTTGCTATTCCTTCAGGTAGCCTTGGCAGCAAGTCAGCACAGGTATTTTGTTTTCCAGGTAAATATTCAATTTTGCAATTATAACTCGCTATTTTTAACGCCCACCTTTGAACTTTTGCATTATTTTGGGGTCGTTTCAACATGTATTGTAATGGAGCATGGTCTGTTTTAATAACAAACTGGGCTCCATGCAAATAATTGTCAAACTTGTCCAATGCATAAGAGATAGCAAAAGCTTCTTTTTCAAAGGTTGACCATTTCTGTTGGGTGTCACCTAATTTGTCTAATTTGTGTGACAGAAATACAATCAGTTTTTCATCTGGTACACCTGGAATTTGACCTTCCTCACCTTCACAAGGTTGAGTTAATACTGCTCCCATGCATGAATGAGAAGCGTCCGTATATAAGACATAGGGTTTTCGTGGGTTGGGATATGAAAGATGTGCTACCTGTGTCAAGCTCTCCTTCAGGTATTCAAAAGCTTTTTGATGGGTATCTTTCCAATGAAATCGAGAATGCTTTTTAGTCTGTCCTATCAATGGCTGTGCTATTTCGCTAAAATTGGGTATAAATCTTCGATAGTAAGAAACCATCCCCATGAAACTTCGGTCACAGTTTTTGGAGGTACTAATTTTCTTATAACCTCGACCTTTGTGGGTTCAGGTTTGATACCATCTTGACTTATGACAAAGCTAAGATAAGCTGTTTCACTCTCAAAGAAAGTACACTTTTTAGCTTTTAGTTTTAACTTGTGTTGCCTCTTGTCTTAAATACTTGCCGAATATGTTCAATATGTGACTTTTCATCTTTGCTAAAAATCAAGCTGTTGGAAATTCGGACGGTGCATTAACCAATCCAAAGGCCATGATATTGAAATCATATAACCCTTTATGACACGTGAATGCAGTCTTAGGTCTATCGGCTTCCCTCATCTTGACTTGCCAATAACCGGACTTCATGTCAAGTGTCCTAAAGTATTTACAACCATTAAGCAGAGTAAAAATATCATCAATCAGAGGGAGTGGCCAACACGTAGTTCTGGTAACTTGATTCAGCCAGCAGAAATCTGCGCAGAAGCATTTAGAGCCGTCTTTCTTGTCCACTAAGAGGCAAGGGAAACTCCAAGCACTGTTTGAGCATCGGATTTTGCCAGTATCAAGCATCTCCTGGATTGCATCATCCATAATTTTTCATTTTGTAAGTGGTACCCTATATGGTCAACTTTTAATTGGCTTGGCATCACCTGTATCAATCTTCATGGTGACTGTGTCTGTTTGGGTTAAGTCCTTGTCCTTTTGAGCAAATAAATCTAGATTCTCATTAATTAATTTTAGAGTTATGTCCCTTTTATCAGCTGGCACCTTGATATCTTTTTTGTCAAGTGTTTTCTCTTGTTTCAGCCTATCGGAATTTAATTTTCTAAAAACTTTTTCCATTTCTACTACCTTTTTATCTTGTGTGCCAGGTTCTATCTTTCCCACAATACAACCCTCTTCAAAGTATAGTGTTTGTTAGTGCTATTCACTAACATCACAGGAATATGTCCTTCATTGTTACTTGCCGCACTTTTACTGACAAGTAAACCTGGTTGTTCGGCTATGTAACCTTGCTTTAAAGTCAAAAGTTGAGCAGGCCCCTATGGCCTTCGCTATGCAGACACAAGTGGTCTGAGGTTTAAGTTCAATTTGATTTACCAATCGAGTCAAACAACCAACATGTAAGTCTTTCACTATAAGTATAAGCTCTCCCTGTAATTTCAATTTTCTGAGTTCAAAATAAATGTTCACTCCATTAACATTGATCCAATCTAAACTAAGTAATACACTTCGATTAAGTTCATCTAAGACTAAGAATTCATGCACCTGAGAAATTCCATTGATCGAAAAATAAAGTTTCACTAGTCCCCTGGGTCGAACATCATTTCCAGTTACTCCCTCAATTCGAGGTAAAGTATTTCTATCTATCAATAACCTTGGTTTATGCCTCAAATTTTTCAAAAATTTTGTGCTATTGCAAGAAGTTTTAACTCCTGAATCTAATAAAGCTCTCACTCGTTGCTTCCCTTTGTTAATCATGGCACTATCCAAAGAAGCTGGTCCATAATTAACATTTAATGTTTGTGAAGTCTGTTTTGGGTGTTTAGTTCTACTTCCTGTTGCAGTAGGAAGTTGTTTTGATTGACTTCCTGTTCCATTTTTAGAAATTTCAGAATTTTGATGAAGTTTTGTTTTCACTTCCTGTTTACCATTAAATTTCCCATTTATTTTCGGTTTTGCATTCTGCTGACTTTTTCCCTTTTTTGGTTTGGGTTTAGTCTGAATGTCTACTTCCTGTTTCTGTTTCTGATTTCCAGGGATATTCCCCTGAGATTTTATCTCTGTAACTGGTTTTTGATTCTCTAACAATTTCTGTTTTTGATTTTTCCTGTTCAGTGGATGATTTCTGGGATACCTTTCATAATAATAATTATTTTTCTTCATATTTGCCAGTTCTGTTGGACTGAAATGTTTTTATGGTAAAATTCGGGTACAATCTTTTGTAAAATGTGTGCCCTGCCTCCATTGTGGGCACCTGTCGCACATTGTAATCCCTTCACAACACCGGGTATAATGATTCTCACTTCCACATTTTTCACACTTATGGTCTGTCCTTAGGGGACCCATTTCAATTGGATCTATCTTTAAACTTGGGGTGGGGTCCTTCCTTGTTCTAGCAATTGGCTCAGCAATTGATTCTAAAACAGGGTTAGCTGTTTTTTGTTTTACTAGGTTTTGGGTTAACAGTTACACTAGAGTTGGACACTTTCTTTGTTTTTCTGCTAGGATTAGTTACCTTCCTTACTTTCTTAACTTGGTGTCTGTTAGTTAAAAGAATAGTTCTTAATTTCACCTTACAAGTGTTAATATTATGTCCCTCAGTATTACACCTTTTACAGTATACCAATTTTCCTTGTTTTACAGTAGGGGTTACTATTTGTTGGACCTTGAGTCCCTGTTTTATAGGTTGCCTATTTCTAGGTCCTGAGTTTCTAACATGCCTCTTTCCATCAATTTCACTATTTTGTCTATTAGTATATATTAATTTTTTCAAATTTTACAGGCTGTGAACTTTTGATATGAGGTTTTAAACTTGTGACTCTGAGTGAGCTATGCATTTGTCCCACTTTTCTACTATTTCTACTATAAGCTCTGTTATGTAACTCATTACATGTTTTATTTTGTGCTAATTGTGTTTTATTCCAATTCTGATTTCTATGAACATTATGTTCTGATTGTTTCACAGAACTGGATTTATCTGAATATGGATCATAAATAACACTGGGGTAAGTATTTGAATACTGTCTTTTGCAATTGTGAACAGAATAATTTGAATCTGGTTTTATTATCTCCTTACACTTTTGACATTTTCTTTGGGTGACTGTATTGATTGAGACTCGACCCTTTACCCTACAAGGATCGAGTTTTACTCGTTTAAATTAACCCTGCAAGAGGCGGTGTAGTGCCCTACCTGACTACAGTAAAAACAAGCTCCTGGACTGAATCTTATCTGTCTCACGTTGTCGTTGTTGGGGTGGGGCCTGCACCTCAAACATTCTCGCTTGTCGCGCAATTTTCACTCTACAATTGCATTTGTAGTGCCCTGGTCTCCCACAGAGATGGCAAATGGGTATCGGGTATCTGAGGTATTGATTAACCCTCTGCTGAACAAACTTTTTGTTTTGATACTGTTGATTTTGATATCTCGGCAGACCTTGCTTATATTGTTGACCCTGCCTATACGGCTTTTGAATTTGATAATTTTGCCTCCCTGTAGTTGCTAAATGCATTTGATTTTCCTGTTGCGTCGTGTCAATCTCCATGGGGACACCTACATTCCCCGGGCTGTCATCCCTTTTCGGATACTCGTAGTTTTGTAGGCATCTTGCCTCTCCCCGGGCTTTATGCTTATGTTTTACTCCTGCTTTGAATATTGCCATCGACATAGCTTTGTCGAGCGTCTCGGGCTCCTTTCTAATTAATTTTAACTGCATGTCAGGCTGACATAGCCCGTCAGTGAAATAATCTGCCAACATTTTCTGTTCAGATTCCCCAGCAATTTGTTTTCCATACACATCCTTCGTGAGATCGAGTAATCGTTCGCCGTAAGACACTATGGTTTCATTTTCCTCTTGCTTCATATGGCGCAAATAACTTCTCGCCATACTTTTATCAATGATTTCAGAATATCTCCCCTTGAGTTCCCTCTGGAGCTCTTCCCACCGTATCTCTGGTTTTCGTTCAATTTGCTGTAAAATAAAATCACTGACTACATAGTCGCTAGTTTGAGCTGCAATAAATTTTCTTTGTGACGGGGGAATGTTATTAGTTGTCCAATACAGGTTCAAGCTTTTAATCCATGCACGATAATTCTTTGGGTTACCGTCAAATCTGCGGATATGGGCATGGAGGTGCTGTGTTTGCGTCGTGTGAGCTGTGGTAGCAGCATTTCTGCTACTAGCCAGAATGGTTTTGTGTATTTTAGTGATAGCCTGAGCGGCTGTGTCACTGTTTGCTTGGCTTAAATCGAGCTCGGTAATCTCGCAATCACTGTCCCCTCGCATTTTCATGTTTGCAAGCTGTATTTGTAATTCAACAATCTGAAAATTTAGGGCTTGAGTTTGTTCCTGAAATACTTTTGCCTGGTGCGCATTTTGCTCAGTTAAATCACGTTCATGTTTTTGCATTTGTTCTTGCAAGGAAGCCCTTTCAGCATCCAACAGCCTCTGGTGACGTGCAGTCACGTCGTCCAGTTGCTCCTGCATTTTCCTGAAGTTGCTGGCTTGCAATTTCCTCCGCCCTTTGCCTAATTGCTACCTCATCCATTTTCCCACTGATACTATATGTAAAATATCAAAAATGTTACACTTACAGTTTGTTGACTGTTCTGAATGTTGTTCCACCACGTTTCTCCTTCCAGGAATTTGCACTTTTTCATGAGTACTACACAATTCGTACTATCGCACACTATTACTTATGATGCGTTTCCACCATTGCGCACAGTCTGTTATCTGTATGGTTGTTGGACCTGGTGAGCTCTTGGAGCTCGGTTGAGTCACTGGCTACTGGTACGTCATTGCCCACAGGTACTGGACGGTTATGGTCACTGATTTTTGCAAAATCTGCAGACACGGTACCATTATAAATATTCATCTGTTGCGGAATAAAGGAAAAGTTTATAGATCTATGATCGTCAAGTTTGATTTTTCCATGTTGTGTTTACTGGGGGTTCTGTGAGGATCCACCAGCCCGTAGCGTTTTGTGTTTCCTTACCAGACGATATCAGACACAGGCTCCAGATTCTGGGTTCAGTAACTTCACGAACTTGTCATGTATAGCACAACGGAGAACAGTTCCAAATTATCTACTATTTTATTAAATTAAAACTATTAACAATTACAACTGACCATCGTTATCTCTGGGTGGAAAATAGATATATGATTTACACAACAAAGTTCATACCTTCAACACAGTGGAGGCATCCAGGTTTCTTCTGGTGGAGTAGTTCAGCATTCTTCAGGAGCCCAGAGACAATTTGTCTAAGCAGTCAGAAATTGGTGCTAATATACACCAAATTTCTGATGCGATACTTGGGGTACGTGACGACCGTCAGCAGTTTCTCCCTGACCTCAGGGAAACTGAGGGAAAGTCCCCTGACGTGGCGGTCGCCATTTTGTAGACTCTTATACTGACATGCAAACTGTCGGTCAGTCTGCATGCAGTCCATGGAATCTCGGCTCTTAAATAGTATTCCACCGGGCGCCAGTTAACCAGTGGAATGTCCCGGTGACTGATACAAAAATGCAACTCAGCGTCCCCAGTTGAATGGGGTGTTTCACCAGGTACAAGTTATGATTTGTTAGACAGTTCGAACACCAACATCCCAGTAATACTGCAGAATGTTATTGTCCCATCTGTCAACAAATCCTCAAAGGTTACGGCTTGTTGACAATATTGGCTCGCAAAGGTATGCCTGATATTGTCAACAGAACATCTGGCGTGTACCCACAGAGTACGTCTGTACTCTGGTCGCCAGTTTCATAAAATTCCATGTAATTTCATTGTCATGTTTAAATCTGTTTCAAAACTATGGAAATCAGCTAAAAGTTAAATAAACTCGAGTCTATTGAATTCCCAAACAAAGACCCCAAGAGCTCGAGCTCTTACCCGAGCTGACAAGTGTATTTAACCCTGTGGGCTCACTTCGCAACAATTTGGCCTTGATAAGCCTTTCTGCAGGAAATTGTTTGGATTCAGGATCAGACTCTCAGGATCTGGTTTGTCTTCCCGTCTGGTAGTTGACGAGCAGAGGATGTTAAAGAGAAATAATTTGGCTCATTGGGTGGGACATTGCCATATCCCCTCTCACCAGGATCATTATATTTCTTTAACCTGGCTGCTGAGCAAATACCTTTTAACAGTTTGTTAGTTTACAACATTGTGCCTGAGTATCCTTCTTTGTATTTACATTTGTTTGATGTGCACTCTTGGTTTCCAAGACAACATCAAGGTCATTTGTTTATGTCGTATGTCGTGTTACAACCAGAAGTATGTGTGTTATCATTCAGTATAACACGGAAGAAGACAGCCAAAATTCCAGATTTAGCTAGCACTCTCAGTGAATGTATATGGTGATTACTGCAAAATGTCCAAAGATAAAACACCTGAGTTCATAGCACTGTTGTTATAACAGGATATATAATAGTGATATAATCACATACATATACATATTCCCTTGTACAGTCAACTCTGATTCCTTCAATAAGTAAGTGTTATCGTTGGGACAGCATTATCTATTGTGTATTTTGCATGAATGTTGTCAAAATATGTAAGTATCCACAAACAAGTTATCCGAGACGGTCTTCCTGCACAGCTGTCATGAAATAACCCATGAGTACAATACGCTATGTTATTGATCACTTGGGGTCATTACATTTCAAATAACAGGTGACCCCATGTCTAGAATCTACATAATTACCTGGTGCACAAAGTTCAGTGTAATGACCCACAATATTGTCCTTACAATAACATTGTCAATTTGTATTATTACATTGTCTCCTCGTGTCATATCCATGACCATTACAGTTACATGGACTATATTCTCCAAATGGTTTATTGTGTACTCTATAGCCTCCAGGCTGACAATACTCACAGTGCTTGCAAATTGTCAGGTGTTAACATTTATCGCATTTGTCAATATTATCGCTACAAAAACTGTGTCAATTTCAGCCACAATCCACAGTGCATTTTTCTCCTGTCCATCCAAGATCACATTTACATTAGTATCCTAATTCTTTCTAACACTTGCAATGATTGCTTCTTCACATTTACACTTCCATCGCCATTGAAACCTCTTCTCTCAAATTGTATTATTGGAATTCCTGCGGTAGTAATTCACAGAGGTTGACATCATAACATGTGATCGTTTTAGTTCTCCACCAACTGTTGTACGGTCTGCTTTGATTTGTTTAATATTTCTCGTTAGTTTTCTATGTTTAATAACAGAAGTTTGAAAAGAAAGAATAGTATATTTTTCACAAACTTTATTCACTCTGCGGTGGTCAAACGTTAGGCAGTCGTCGTGTATATGGGCTATAGTAATAATGTTCTATAATAAAGACACTCAAACAACATCAGTCAACACAATCAGAGAAACTAATCTTGTATAAAGTTAGTTGTTCATTACATAAAGATATGCCTATCAGCTACCACCCATTGGCACCCTAAACAAATGTGGGGTGCCCTGTGCACTAGAAACTCACAACATAAACCAGCCCAAGTGGTTACCTTAACATATGCCGCAAGTGACAGGGCTAGCCAATATAACCATACCTTTCATCCTAACACTTCGATAGATTGTACTGTAGACCAAGCTCTGTTAACTGGGCACTCTGTATAATGCAAGTGAGAATGTCCAGCCTGGTATGTAGCCGATAAGGCGTATCCGAAAAGCACTCAGCTATTAGGGTAATGAATTACTTAGAAACACCATATAAATAATTCAGCGAATGACCAGCTTCGCGAGGTTTACCTCACAGCTCTTTTCGATATAATTTATGACTTAGTTGTCCAGATACAGTCTGCAGAAATGTAACCAACGGCTTCATCCTCAACAACTGCACTGGAAAACAAGGTTATATTTCAATTAGTCAGGCATTTTGTTGAGCTCCCGACGCTATCCTATCAGCAGAAATTGGTTCGTGGCATGGTTTTCTTGAAATCCATTCACACGACTTGAAGTAACACGTGACATAACATAAAAAAATCAAACATTTAAGCTCTTCAGGCGAGAGCATTTTAGATAAACTACACTGATATAGTCATTCTGGATCAATCTAGTACAACTTGCATTTAATGGGAAGCAACGTACTTGTACTACAATATAATTTTCAACTCTCAGTCTCTGCGAGTTTGTACCTCTAGCTCATTACATATTCACATACTAAGCTTCACACGAAATTCACTAGAATGCATGGCACCACTAGAATACTGATGAATAAATGTGAAATTAAAATGTTTTAGTAAATTTTGCTTCTTAACATATCTACCACAATTGTTAATTTATTTATTTATTGGTGTTTAAGGTCACATACTTATGCACAATGGCTAATCGTGACCGCGACAGTTTTACGGGTGGAGGAAGCCGGAGTACCTGGAGAGAACCACCGAGCAACGACGAGCAGCTGTCAGCTCTCCAACATCGTAACTCTGAACACCACAATTGTTTACAATTGGATGTAACGTAAGTGCAAGCCCTACTTCGGAACTAATTCAAGCTTAAGAAACTTTTCCAAACAAGTTGGAAAAGTAATAGAGCTCAAAAGCACGAAAAAGATCGAAAAAGGGTCGAGCGAGACCGGCGCTCGACCTTACAGGTACTTCTCTGCACACCTTTTGCGTTTACCGAGCGCATGCGCAACAACCGTGACGTCAATTCCATATTTCCGCCAACGAGAAGTTTGTGATTTAGCGGGGAGGCATCGATATCAAAGGAGGGTGGGCCTGCGGTAAACAATTGTGGTAGGTATGTTAAGAAACAAAATTTACTAAAAAATTTTAATTTCTTTTCAACCTACTCACAATTGTTTACAATTGGCTGAATAAACAATAGTAGGAGGTGAATCACATAACCAATACCAACAAGTGCAGCAGAAAGAAAAGCAAGGAGGGCAGAGAATAATAGTGAAGCCTGTAATGAAGATAGAGAGAAGACATCTGAAAAGAACAAGGCCGAGCGAAGCACGGACTCGATAAAAACAAATTTAACGAGTGTACACAGCAGCCTTAGCAGCAACGAGAGGGCCTAAAGAATAAAGGTCCTCAGATTGCTGCTGTAGGTGGCGGAGATAAAAGGAGGAGAAGGTAGAAGCATTCCTCCAGTAAGCCGCATTCATTAAATCCCGGAGCGAAACAGATTTGGCGAACGCCCAGGATGTAGAAATTGCACGAACCTTATGAGCATTAAACCGGTTCGAAATAGGATCCGAAGCAGACAAGCTGGAATAAGCCAGCTTGATTGCAAGACAGATCAACCTGGAAATAGAATGGGAAGAGATAGACTGCCTCCTAGGAATGAGAGACAGATAAAATCTCTTCCGACCCCTCCGAATGAACTGAGTGCGATTAATGTAAGTCTTGATCGCACGAACAGGATAAAGAAGAGGCCTCCGGCCATCGACAGCAGGGAGAGCCTGAATGCAGATGGGAGGATATACCGAATCAGGAAGTTGATTCTTGGCCAGAAAAGAGCAATCAGTAGTGAAGGGAACACTGTTAGCCTCATTTCTGAAGAAAGCAGAATCAACAGATAGCGCATGAAGCTCACTGACACGTCGGGCAGAAGCAAACGCTAGAAGGAAAGCCGTCTTATAGGTGAGAAAACGCATATCTGTCTCAGATAAAGGCTCAGTGCAACACCCATGCCAAGTTCCACTTGGGTGTAAGACGCAAAACTCGAGACCTCTTCAAAGGAAAGTGCCGAATGAGTTTGGATAGAAAAAGATTACGTCCGATGCACCGCTTTCCCACATAAGAGAAAGTATCAGACACCATAGACCGTTAGTCCTTAATCGTAATAGGCTGGAGGCCCTTGGAGTCAAGAAGATATACCAGAAAATCCGCAATTTGAGCGATTGACGGATCACGGTAATCCACATTTTGATCGGTACACCAGCGGCAGAAAACCTTCCACTTCGCAGCATAAGTCATGCCAGTGGAATGTCGCCGCGATGCAGAAATGCACTCCACTGTTCGTCTCGAAAAACCTCTACGTCGCAGACAGGGCCTGATAAAAGACAGGCGTGAAGGGACAGGCTCGCCAGGTTGTTGTGATACTTCCTGGGACGACCCTGGGAAAGAAGATCGCGACGTAGAGGAAGACGAATCGGCCGATCTGCTAACAGAGGCCGCAGCAGATTGATCCACACCCCCTGTGGAGACAGAGGTGCGATCAAAATGATCCTGCAACTGCAAGCACGAATCTTCGCCAATACTTATGGAGGAATCGGTGCAGGAGGGATGGCATAGCCGATCCAACCTGTCCAGTCCAGAGACAGAGCGTCTACCGCAAATGCCAGAGGACCTGGACAAGGAGATACAAAGGTCTCTACCTGATGATTCCAGCGAGTGGCGAAACGGTCGACCAGAGGACGCCCCCACCGCTCGCAAATCACCTGAAACTCCGACCGATGCAGCATCCATTCGGTTGGAAGGACACTGTCGCGTCGGGACAGGGAGTCTGCTAGGACGCTGAGACGCCCGGGAATGTGCCGAATGGTCACCCGAGCGTTTACATCCTGCGCCAACAGCAGAAGATCTCGAGATAGCCGATGCATGGGAATCGAATGAGTGCCTCCTTGATTCATTGGGAACCGACACCACATTGTGAGGAGTGTCGAAAAACGTTCCCAAATGACGAAATTGCTGAGAAGGAAGTAGTCCCGACTTCTCGCGATTGACTCTGAAACCCAGCGATGCTAGTAAGCAAAGTAACTGCTGGACACCGGACTCCAGAACAGCAGCATCGTGGTGCCATTGGAGGATGTCGACCAGGTAGGCTGACGAAGTCACAGCCGACTGGCTACGGTGAAAAACAAGCACATGTGACATCAGTCGGGTGAATGCCCAAGGAGCCAGGTTCAATCCGAACGGGAGAGCTCTGACTTGATAGACTCGATCCCGAAATGAGAACCGAAGGTATTTCCGTGACGCCAGATGAATGGGTACATGGAAGTAGGCATTCTTCAGGTCGATACTGGCAGCAAAGTCGCCCTGATGAACTGAACATGGAACCGACCGGAAAGTTTACATACTGAAACGAGGTGCTATAATGTACTCGTTCAGGATACTCAGATCGATGACAGGACGAGAAACTGGCCGTTTTTCTTCGGCACCAAGAAAAGTCTCGAGTAAAACCCCGGTGAAAGGGTGTTCCTGACCACCTCGATCGCCCCTTTAGAGAGGAGATTGTCGATCTCCTGCGCCAGAAGGTCCCGACGTAGAGAATCAGAAGGGACCTGAGACGGGAGGGGCACTCGAGATAAACAGGGGTGCCGACGGAAGGACAGTCGCAGACCGGATTGGATGATGTCGAAGACCCAAGTGTCAGACGTTATCTCTGTCCAACGGTCGTAAAACAGCGACAGCCTTCCCCCGACTGGAGGCGAATCGAGGTGAGGACCTTCATTTTCGGCCTCGATGATGCACTCGAGAGGAGAATCCACCCCCTCGGGAAGCAACAGAGTCCTGAGACTTTCCTCCCTGAGGCTGCCAGCGAGCCTGGCCGCGTCGGCGCTTCTGTGCAGAAGGAGCGGACGGAGCCGAAGGCCGACGTGGTAGACGCAGTAGGACGCTTTGTTGGCCTGGAACGACCACCACCCGCAGCAGCAGGTTGGTCCAGCTGTCGTAGCAAAAGCTGGTCCTTCGAATGACGAAGAACCTCACCACGGACAGCTTCCACGGAACCATGGAACAACTGAGGTCCAACCAAAGAAGCAGACCTCAGAACAGCACGCTGCTCAGAAAGAAGAGATGGAGAAGAATCCAACACCGCATCCCGGCGTGCCAGCTCCAAATTAGGCGTGTTACAGGCGTGAGAGGGTGTCAAGTTCATAAGAGCCTGTGACAAAACGCGCAAAGGCGACTGAGCATCATCAAACTCCCCTGGTGGGAAATATTCAGCCAGATCAAGCGACGATATGGTCCCCGAGAGATAACATACCCAGCATCTCTCAGGACAGGCCCACCATAGACTCAACTACCGACACCGGGAGAACTGCCAACTTAGGCTTAGTCAACCCGAGGGAAGAAGAATCTTCAACAACAGTAGTCATTCCTTGGAAGACTGGTGTACAGACAGAATCGTAAACACGAAACCGCGATGGAGGCAGAAAGGCATCAGCTCGTGAAAAGAAAGAACCTTCGAGGGCTTTAGAACGCATATTGGCGTCCAAGCCCTGGAAGGACTCGACAACCTGAGCCGATTGCAGATGACACAAAGTCCCAGAGCTAGAAGGTTCAACAGGGTTACGGCGCTCCGTAGAGAACCGCGGCCGGACGGTCACTGATGGCTGATGGCACTGATGGCTGGTCTGAAGGTTGAATGTCCGGCAATAAGCTAAAGACAAAATCCAAAGCCTGCCCCAAGACTGACGAGGGGTGCTCATCGCCTTCAAGAAAATCGTCATCCTCTGTAGCAGAAGAGACGTAGCCCAACTCGGTCTGACCAGCAGAAACCTCGTGTGAATACTGTGCAGTATCAAAAGGGCCAGGCGAGGCATCTCGGCGACCGACCAAAGGAGGTTGTGCCTCAGGAGAGGCACAGGGAAGCCAACTTCTGGGTTGCTAGAAAGCAACCGGGTGAGCGCCAAAACGACCTGACGCAGCTCACCCTGAGAATCCGTCGTAGCAGCATCGCCCGACGGAGTGTCTTCCCAATGGACCCTACTGGCAGTTAGAAATAGAAAACAGTTTGTATAGTACTCGGATAATATGTCAGATTATGAAAATATTGTCACGGGGGTACCACAGGGTTCAATTCTAGGCCCCCTCCTCTTTCTTATCTATATAAATGACATAAGTAACTCTTGTCTTCTCGGAATCCTTTCATTGCAGACGACACGACAGCACATGCTTCTAACAGTAATTCAGATATTTTAACTGACCATGTAAACTCAGAAATTCAAAAACTGAATGAGTGGTGTTCTGCAAATAAATTATCCCTAAATGCTGCAAAAACCAACTTTGTGTTCGTACACCCACCCGGAGATTCTCACACTTCAAAAAATAAAACAATAACTATTAACAATACCCCAATCAACGCTATTGGGAATGAATTAGATTTTAATTATGTCAAGTTTTTGGTTATTAGGATGAATGGAAACCTTACTTTCAAACACCACGTTCAAGATGTATGCTGCAAAATATCCAGAGCACTTTTTATAATGAATCGAGCTAAAAGATACCTCCCTCTCAAATCACTAAAAACGCTATACTTGTCGCTGGTCCAGTCACATTTACTATATGTCATACAGGTATGGGAGCATGTCCCCACAACAAGAAGAATCCTCACTTTGCAAACATAGGCAATGCGAATTATAAGCAATAAAAAATTCAATTCACATGCCGATCCCCTGTTCCAAGTCCATGGAATATTAAAATTTCCGGACCTATATAAATTGCATATTATTTTGTTTATGTATAACTGGACCAACAACAACCTACCAGAAAGTTTCAAAAACTGTTACACAACATATAAGAATCCGTCTGGGATGGCCACCAGGCAATGCGGACAACTGTACACGTTAAAACCCCGAACAAACTTCACAGTCATGTTACCATTACATACGTTTCCGAGGGCTTGGAATAATGTTGAACAAACAGACCAAAACCTTACTAGACCTGCCTTCAACAAACGCATAAAGGAAAAATTTCTTTATGGTTATTCGTCCCTAATTTCCTACGGAAACAGACAGTGCCCCGACTGCATAACACTGCATAATAGTGCATGAAAATAAACAAAGCGTGTTTTTACAATTTCACTACACTAACAGATGACATTTCCAACTGAAAACGAAACTACATGCCGTCAATCTAAAAATTCTACAATGAGGATTATTGGGTGGTAAATTCAAAATTATATTCAAAGCTATTGGAAAAACTGGGTTAGTTACCTGTCAATTGCTTCATATGGAGGGATTATTATTATTATTATTATTATTATTATTATTATTATTATTATTATTATTATTATTATTATCCCATAAACACAAATGTTAGAAGTGGCTGAAGGTTAAATACTGTTGTGCTACCAAGTATTGGCTTGTATTTATTTTGCTATTTTCGTTGCTCTGTTTTTTTTTTCTTTTTTTCCAACGGGACTGGCTAGAAGAGAGCTATTCAAGCTATGCCAGTTCCGAGCAGTATCCAAATTAACATGTGCATTGTTATTTTCTAAACCGTTTTTGTTGTTCTTCGCTCATATGTACAAACTGTTATTTTTCTATGCTCATGTAGATGCTGCTAAATAAAGACAATTCAATTTCTTACAATAATAAAAATTGCGAGTTTCCACTCGAGTGTTGTGCCTTCTTACTATATTAAATATTGTCAGTCACTACTCGAGTATGGTGGTTTCTTACGATATTAAATATTGACAGTCTTCACTCGTGTATTGTGTCTTCTTACAATAATAAATATTGCCAGTCTCCACTAGAATATTGTGCCTTCTTTCAATAATAAATATTGCCATTCTTCACTCGAGTATTATGCCTTCATACAATAATAAAAGTAGCCAATCTCCACTAGAGAATATTGCCTTCTTTCAATAATAAATATTACCAGCCCCCTCTCGAGTATTCTGCCTTCTTACAGTAATACATATTGCCAGTCCTCAGTCAAGTATTATGCCTTCTTACAATAACACTTATTGCCAGTCTCTACTAGAGTATTGTGCCTTCTTACAATAATAAAAATTGCGAGTTTCCACTCGAGAGTTGTGCTTTCTTACTATATTAAATATTGTCAGTCACTACTAGAGTATGGTGGTTTCTTACGATATTAAATATTGACAGTCTTCACTCGTGTATTGTGTCTTCTTACAATAATAAATATTGCCAGTCTCCACTAGAATATTGTGCCTTCTTTCAATAATAAATATTGCCAGTGGCCACTCGAGTATTGTGCCTTCTTAGAATAATAAATATTGCCAGTCTCCGCTATAGTGTTGTGCGTTCTTACAAAAATATAAACTGCCAGTCTCCATCAGAGTATTTTACGTTCCTACAATAAAAAATATTGACAGTTTTCACTCGAGTATTGCTCCTTCTTACAATAGTAAATATTGCCAGTTTTCACTCGACAATTGTGCCTTCATACATTTATAAATATTGCCAGTCTCCCCTCGAGTATTGTGCCTTCTTACAATTAATACATTTTGCCATTCTCCAATCGAGCATTGTTCCTTCTTACTCTAATAAATATTGCCATTATTCACTCGAATATTTTGCCTTCTTAAAATAATACATTTTTGCAGTCTCCACAAGTGTATTCTCCTTACTAACAGAAATAAATATTGCCTGTCTCCACTCTAGCATTCTGCGCACCAACAATATTAAATATCACCAGTCACCCCTTGAGTATTGTGCCTGCCTGCAATACTAAATATTGCCAGTCACTACTCGAGTATTGTACCTTCTTACAAAAATAAATATTCCCATCCTCTACTCGAGCATTCTGCCTTCTTACAATTATAAATATCCAAAGTCACCACTGGAGTATTGTGCCTTAATGCAATAAAAAATATTGCCTCTCTCCACTCGAATGTTGTGCCATTTTACAATAATAAATATTGCCAGTCTCCACTCGAGTACTGTGCCTCCTCACAATAATAAACATTGACCAACTCGAGATTGCTCCTTCTTACAATAATGAATATTGCCAGTCTTCACTCGAGTATTGTGCCTTCATACAATAATGTGGTGAAACTAATCGATATCCGGAAATTACCGGAGATGACTGAAAATACGGGGAGTTTTGGTCTTAGTGGATTTGCTGAATGGTGGAATATTTATCGTCTGGTGGTAACCGATCAGATATCATCCGATATTCGACACACGAGGAGGACCAACGCCATTCACTAGAGATCAGGCAATCAAGAGATCACCTACTTATATTTTGGTGAATTTTACCATACTGGTGTCGCCGCAGACGAAGAATTCTATGCCGTTTCTCGTTTTCGTTATACTACGCTCGCGCCAACGGGGTCAACGATTCATCTTATCGTATTATCTTTCAGTCTTCATCTGCCACGTGTTAGAGGTTTCTGACACATTTTCCATATAATTTCAACTAATGTTCAGTCACTGATCATTATTTTCACTCGACGGATCGCTTCAAGCGCTCGACGGTCGAAATTTTCAACACAAACAGAGAGCGTTATTTCAGTTTCATCGTTCCCTTGCGAAGCACATCAAGGGAGATTACTGGCAAGAGAAATAACAGTGCAGATAAAAATTTAATACAGATCGTATGCATTCCTTTTAAGTTTGGAGAGATTTTCTTCCACACGGAGAAAAGGTGATGAATATAAAAAAAAGAGAATATAAATAAATGTATGCTCAACAAACTGGACTTAGGTCTGTTAACTTCTGATATCACCATTTTTGTGTAATTGTTATTTAATCTGTGGATATTATGGGTTGAGTTGCTCTTCAGAAGTGTATTGGTAATTGTGCATACATTACGTAATCTTATTTAAATTACATACGTTTTTTGAATTTGCATGTGGTATTTGCTGGAGATTGATCATGACTGGCAAAGCCTACAAAAAATTAAAATAAATCAGTGTTCATACAGAACACTCCTAGATCTGCCAGGTGTAGGACGCAAAATTGCTGCGCAGATTTTATGGCGGAGAGAAACGTTTAGGAACATCACATTGGAACAGTTTTGTGCTATTCCGCAAAAACGTGTTTCCAAAAACTTGCTGGACCAGATTGATTTTGTTGAACATGATTCAGCATGCTCGGATGACAGGTCCATTTGCCCAGAGACCAAGGAGATGGCACTAAAAGTCACATGCTTGCGGGATTCAATCATCAATGGCAATTGGAATGGCTATTACCAATTCGGGTTTAACAGGTCCACCATCACTTCCAGATGCACGAAGCAGGTTTGGCCAGTGGAACTCGGCTAATGCGAAGGCCGGCAAAATAGTGATGGCCAGGGATGTCCGAGAACAATCGGACAATGGGTCTAGATATCGGAGCCGGGAATATGACTATGAGAGAATTTATTGTCATGATCGCTGTCCAGATAGAGAACATGGACAGGGACGAGGCAACAACAATTTTACTGACTTCCGTCAGGATGACAGGGAAGAAAAGTGGAATCGTGATAGGCGGAACCGGGATGGTTCTCACGATAGAAATCGCAATGGCTACAATCGCGATGGGCCCTTTTATGACTGTGATCGTGATAGTTACAATCACGATACCAACAATGGCAACAGGGGCAGGACCAGAATTGATCGCGATGCATACAATCGTGATGGCCCGAGAAATTACAGGGATCGCGATGGGTACAATCGCAATGACATCGATTTTATGGATCGTATTGGATACAGTCATGATGAGCACAACCGCGATGGACCCAAATATAGCAGGGGTCGAGACGGTCAGAAATGGGATAGGGACAACAGTCGGTATGATCGTGGTTTATTTAATCGAGACGGCGACTACGATGGTCGAAGAAGAGACCGTGATTATGGTGGTTGCGATCGCGATGGTTTCGATTCAGTCCCCGAACCGCGATGACCACAAACGTGAAGACCGCAGTCATGATCGAGATCACTACAAGAGTAAAAACATCGACAAAATGCCCCGTTCGCTCATGTATAATGGCAAAAGAGGTTGATCATTCTTCAGAACAAAGTATAAGTACAGCCTTGCTCAAGGATGGACTGCTGAAGAGACCGACAACCTTTGCTGGTACCTGGGGAGAACTGCCAGTGAGTACTATGCTGTGTTGCTTCGACAGAACCCCAATATTAAAGCTTCTGAGTTACTGCACCGAATGGAAAAGCGATTTGGGAATGAAAAAAATACCAGAAACAGCCCAAGTTTGATTTTCCCAGGCTGTACAGCGCACCGACGAAAGTATAGAGGAGTGGACGGATAGAGTTTTAGAGATGGCCAAAACAGCCTTCGGCCATCTGCCCGAGGATCATGTTTACCAACAGGCATCCATGCGTTTCTGCCATGGTGCGTCGGACCAACAAGCTGGGCATCATGTTGCGAATGACCGCCCTAGGACACTTGAAGATGCCATCGATAAAATGCCCTGGTATCAGTACACGGTAAGTGCTGTATATGGGGCACAACCTCAGAAGGACACCCAAGCACTAGAGAGCGAGAACAGCTCTCTGCGCACCCAACTCACACGCGCCAACTTTAGACGGCGTAGCCCATCTCCAGACCAAAGTGGGGGAGCACAGCGGCAACCAAATGCTGAACATATAAGTCTATTACCTCGGTCACATCTAGAATGGACCAGTTAGAGACATCTCTTGAGAAAGAACGCCAAGAGAGGAAAGAAAGGGATAAATACGTTGATCAGAAACTGGCCTCTATCAACAGTAAACTGGAGAGGTTACTTGAGGTATCGGCAGTAGGTTCATCAGGCGAACCAATCGATCGAAGGACTTCTGAGGATAGACAATCGCGTTCACCATCACAGGAACGTGGTTTGTGTTATGGTTGTGGATTTGGGACACATTTCATTCGGGATTGCCCCACACAAAATTCACAAAACACAAGTGCAAGTCCCAGATCAACTGACAGGAAAGACACCAAGGACTCCTTCTGTAGTTTAAACGGGAGGAGTTCACCTTCCCAGGCCTAAAGGCGACCCATGATAGTGATGGCCTGCTGAAAGAGGAATGTCCAGACACGGGCAGACTGAGGAACACATTGAGTCCTATGTGTGATTATTCTACCCGTGACTCTGATGAATCAGAAACCGACAATGAAGACTCCACCCAGTCTGGGTCAGACATTGGGGACAGGAGATAATTGGTTCATCCCCTGTCTGCAATCAGAGTTTTAGATCTGGAGGGCAAGAAGTGGACATGTTTTCCCAAGAGCAGCCTTTGAATTGGGAAGCATACAATAGGCCAAATGTCAAGGGAATTTTGGATATACCCAGGGATTCGGATCAACCCAAAGATTCGATGCTGAGATCCGACTTGGAGGACACTACACCCCTTCATCAGGAGGAGATGTCAAGGAAGAAGCCACAAAAGGGGTCAAGCCCGAATGATCCGCTTTCACTGAGCTGGGGGATGGAATGAGAGTGAACCAAGTTTCACCCAAGTGCATCGAAAAAATGGCCCGGTGAAACAACTGACGTCCGACTCCATGCTGAGGATTCCAGTTACCATAGACAGCATAGTTATTATGGCTGTCGTGGACACCACATCGGAAGCCACCATCATTTCGGAAGAGGCCATGTGGCGCTTACGAAGGCAACCACCAATAATTAAAAAGGTCAGATTGCACATCGCCGGCAAACAGCTCTCCATGCCTGGCTGCATGGTTGGACCCATAGATTTGCAAACCGGGTCATATCGCTGGGCTCAGCCAGTGTATGTTGCTCCCATATTAGATCAAATGCTGATAGGTTTGGACTTCTTAAAGAAGCACAAAGTCAAAATAGATCTGGTAAATCAAGAGATCCACCTTGCTGAAGAGAGGCTACCTTTATTCACAGCAACTAGAGAAAAGGGCTCAGAAGTATGGATACCAAAGAAAACTGTAGTTCCGCCTAAATCAATCGTCCGTGTAGTATGCAATGTGGCCGAAATGCCCACGGAATATATGGTGAAGCCGGTGTGTGGATGGGGCATATTCACACCTCGCACAATGCATACAGGCGGCAAGGCACCCATTGTCTGTTTACTCAATGCTGGAAGCCATGCAGTGACACTGAAAAGGGGAGCTGTGGTTGGATGGGCACACGAAGCCGATGAGCTTGCTGATGGGGGAGAGGAAGGAGAGCTGGAGTTGGAGAGCAGATGTTTGAGAACTACCTTAATAGATCCCTTTTGTCACCAAAAATGTCAATGCAGAAACAGGCATGCAAGGCAAAGAACACAGAAATGTGGATGAAGGTGAGATTCCTGGGGTCTGCGGAATGAGATTTACCGGAGCGTCCACAAATCAATCTGAATCTGAAATGGGTAATGGTGTCCCTGATGTACCTGAGGAGAAGAAACATCGGGAACTACCCACGCCGTTACAAGAATTGCTGGAAAGATCATCAGTGCTATTAGAGGAGGATGAGAAAACAGAATTGGCGAAACTGCTGGACGATTATCAGGATGTGTTTGCAAAGCACGAATTTCATCTTGGGAATTTTTCAGCAATAAAGCATCGAATAGACACAGGCGGTTCCAAGCCCGTGAAGTTGCGGATGCGCAGGACGTCAGCAAGTTTCGCTGATGAGGAGAAAAGTCACTTGGACAAATTACTTGAAGCCGATGCCATACAGCCATCCAAGTCTGAGTGGGCAGCAGCTCCAGTACCTGTCCGGGAACGTTGTGGTGGAGTTAGATGGTACATTGACTATTGTGCCTTGAATGCAGTGACTCGCAGGGATACATATCCACTCCCACTTGTTGAAGACTGCCTAGAGGCCCTGGCTGGAAACAGGTGGCTGTCACAGGTGGATGCAAATTCAGCATATTATCAGGTAGAAAGGGCCGAGGAAGACCGACACAAAACGGCTTTCATAACTAAATATGGGCTGTTTGAGTTTAAGCGCCTCAGTTTAGGCCTTTGCAATGCACCTGCGACATATATGCGCGCCATGAATTTAGTGCTCCATGGATTAAACTGGCAAGTGGCTTTGGCCTTTGTGGATGATGTGACTGTGACTGGGAAATCGTTTCCAGAGCACTTTGAAAACTTGAGAAAAGTTTTCGACAGTTTTCGCAAATATGGTCTGAAATTAAAGTCTAAGAAGTGCTATCTTTTCCAGAGAAAAGCAGAGTTTTTGGGTCGTACCATTTCACCTGAAGGGATATCCTTGAGTGAAAAACATATCAAAGCAGTCTTGGAGTGAC
Source organism: Pictodentalium vernedei (assembly GCA_031216915.1). Classification (NCBI taxonomy): domain Eukaryota; kingdom Metazoa; phylum Mollusca; class Scaphopoda; order Dentaliida; family Dentaliidae; genus Pictodentalium; species Pictodentalium vernedei. Next base: position 57,640,087 of record CM062288.1, on the reverse strand, counting down.
CGTTGCCAAAATCAATCCGGCAGGTGGAGAAGTTTCTAGGTCTGGTAAATTACCACCGAACCTTCATTAAAGAGCACACAAGTCAGCTCCATTATATCGAAGGACAGGTAAAAATCCGTTTGAGTGGGGGATACTCGAACAGAAAGCCTTCGATGAGCTAAAACAACGTTTGACGACTGCGCCGATCTTGGCATTCCCAAATGACAAGGACCCCTTCATACTGGATAGAGATGGATCTAGTGAGGCCATTGGAGGAGTCCTCAGCCAAGTGCCGAATGGTCAAGAGAAAGTCATAGGGTTTGGGAGTTTTGTTTTGTCGCCAGAGCAGCGGCGATATTGAACCACCAGAATTGAGCTCCTAGCAATCATTAGATTCTCCCGTCACTTCCGACACTACCTCCTAGGCCGGACATTTAGGCTTAGGACCGACCACAGCAGTTTAACATGGCTGCTGAACTTCAAAGAACCGCAAGGCCAGGTGACACAGTGGATCGAGGAGCTAAGTCAATACGACCTTAGGTTAGAGCATAGGAAAGGCTCAAAACACATTAATGCCGACGTTTTGCGGTTGTTACAGGTTTGGTGTGCCCTGGATCGGCTGCCGTGCAAGGGGTGCAGATATTGCAATAAATTGCATGACTCTTGGACCACGTTTGTAGAAGAGGTCGACGACGTGGTACCGCTCGTGGCCGTCAGACCCTGTCTGCAGCACATGCAGTCAATGGATGGTGGTCAGGGACATGACTTCCAAGTGATACAGGAAGTAAAGGCAAAACGTTCACCGCCTGGTAAATGTGAGAGCAGACCCTCCACGGGAGAAATAGTTGCTTCTCACTCAGAATATCCCTACTGCCTCCGAATGCTGTTCTCTGGCAGATGACAATGGGATCCAGGGGGCATCACAGGAATGGACATTTGGTATGGTGATGGCAAGCTGCAATGCAGTTATACCACACTAGAAAATGGTCATATGGCTGGTATGGGAGCAGTTCCGGAATATTCTATGCTTCGGAATGCCACGCAAGTGGCATTGGATGACAAAGAGGCACTCAACGAAGATATTTTGAGCTGGGCAATCCGGACTGAAGGTACTGAAATTGTCGGGTACCGCCACGAGGATTGAATAGAAGCTCAAAGGAATGACCCAGAGGTTCAGCTGCTGTTTCGCTGGATGTTCGAAAAAAAGAACCACCAGAGTTCATCATGTTTAGAGCCAAAGCCGGCGTCAGACCACCCCTCTGGCAACAGTCTGTCAGGAAACCCAAAGCCTCAGGCGTGCCAGACTCAATCGGCTTTGGCTTGGATGATGCCATCATTTTTCCTCCATCTTCTTTAGGAAGGGGTCTCTCTCCCACGGTTTTGTGGCCAGAGGATATCTGTGGAACCTCTGTTTCCATGGGTTCTGTCTGATCGTCAACCTTCTGAGGTGCTTCAACACACACGATCCCCTCGAACTCCATGGGCCTAGATGCAGATACCTCGGAAGAAGTTATGGCACTCACAACTACATCCACATTCTCAGTCCTTGATGCAGGAGCCTCAGGAAAATCCTCTTCTTCGGCTTGCCTATCTTCTATCTTCTATCATGGTAAATAAGTCACTCTCACATTTATCCACTGCGAGAAGCACAGCAGGACTAACTACTCCGCTTGCCAGAGGATGGCGATAGAACAATTGTTGGGTCTGGCAGAGGTTGATTTGCCAGTGGTGTTCCATATACGTGGCTCTCATGACAAACAGGATCCTTCTGGCTCAGATGTTATGGTTAGGGGATTGTACTTGGCCAGGAAACACCTGTTTGAGGAACAGCCAATTCATCTACACTGCTTCACTGGGGATGAAGAAATGGTGATGGCATGGAGTAACAGTTTCAAGAACTGGACACGGGAAAAGCTGCAACCTTCGCTGTCAGAAAGGTTCCTCGTACAAGACAGCTGATAGAGGCAGATGCACCATATTTTGGCAGCGAACTGGGTTCCAAGTTTTCCTCCCCAAAATGCATAGCAAGAGTAGCACAGATTGTTGCCCAGATAAGAAAATCCACCCTAGAGGCAGTCTTGGAATAGACAACTGAGAATGTCAAGAAATGGTACGGTTTTTAGAAGCCGGCCATGCGAAGCATCTTCTAAGACCAGTCGGGAGAGAGGGAGAGGAATTACGAAAAGGCACTTCTAAGGATGGTTAGGAGAGGGTTAACCGTACCCGATAACAGAATCTTCTGGGCGTACAGGAGGAGAAGCTGCATTACCCTGAACTGGTTTGTCTGATACCAAAGAAGCTACCTTCCCACCACTGGCACAGAGCTTTCGAAACAAAACAGGGAGGAGTGTGGTGAAACTAATCGATATCCGGAAATTACCGAAGATGCCCGAAAATACGGGGATTTGCTGAATGGTGGAATATTTATCGTCTGGTGGTAACCGATCAGATATCATCCGAGATCCGATACACGTCGAGGACCAACGCCATTCACTAGAGATCAGGCTATAAAGAGATCACCTATAGTATATGTAGGTGAGTTTTACCATTATAATAAATGTAGCCAATCTCCTCAAGAGTATAGTGCCTTCTTACAATAAAAAATATTACCAGTTTCCACACGAGTATTGTGCGCTCTTACAATAATAAATATTGCCAGTCTCCACTCGATTATTGCTCTTTTTGACAATAATATATATTCTCAGTCATCGCTCAAGTAATGCGTATTCTTACAATAATAAATACTGACAGTCTCCACCAGAGTATTCAGCCTTTTTACAATAATAAATATTACCCGTCCCCTCTAGAGTATTGTGCGTTCTTACAAAAATAAATATTGCCAGTCTCCACTAGAGTATTGAATGTTCTTGCAAAAATAAATATTGCCATTATTCACTCGAGTATTGTGCCTTCTTACAATAATAAATATTTACCGTCACCACTCGAGTATTGTGTCTTCTTACAATAATAAATATTCCCAGTATCCACTCGAGTATTTGGCGTTCTTACAATAATAAATATTGCCAGTCTTCACATGAGTATTGTGCCTTCTTACAATAATAATTATTTACCGTCTCCTCTCGAGTATTGTGTCTTCTTACAATAATAAATATTCCCAGTCTCCACTCTCAAGTATTGTACATTCTTACAATAACAAATATTGCCAGTCTCGCCTAGATTATTGCTCCTTCTTACAATAATATGCATTCCCAGTCATCGCTCAAGTATTGTGTCTTCTTACAATAATAAATATTGACAGTCTCCCCTGGAGTATTGTTCCTTCTTACAATAACAAATATTGCAATCACCACTTGAGTTTTGCGGCATCTCACAATAATAAATATTGCAAGTCTCCACAATAGTATTGTGCGTTCTTCCAAAAATAAATATTGCAGGTCCCCACTCGAGTATTGTGCATTCTGACAAAAACAAATATTGCCAGTCTCCACTCGAGTATTGTGCCTTCTTAAAAAAATAAATATCGACCGCCACCACTCGAGTATTTCTCCGTCTTACAATAATAAATATTCCCATTCTCCACTCGAGTGTTGAGCGTTCTTATAATAATAAATATTGCCAGTCTCCTCTCAATTATTATTCCTTCATACAATAATAAATATTGCCAGCCTCCACTAGAATATTGTGCGTTCTTACAAAAACAAATATTGCCATTCTTCACTCGAGTATTATGCCTTCATACAATAATAAAAGTAGCCAATCTCCATTAGAGAACAGTGCCTTCTTACAATAATAAATATTACCAGCCTCCATTCAAGTATTCCGCCTTCTCACAATAATAAATAACGCCAGCCTCCACTAGAATATTGTGCGTTCTTACACAACCAAATATTGCCAGTCTCAACTCGAGAATTGTGCCTTTTTACAATAATAAATATATCCTGTCTCCACTAGAGTATAGTGCCTTCTTACAATAATAAATATTGCTCGTCTCCTCTCGACTGTTGCTCCTTCTTACAATAATAAATATTGCCAGTCTCCACTGGAGTATTGTGTCTTGTTACAATAATAAATATTCCCATTCTCCTCGTGAGCATTGTGCGTTCAAACAATAATAAATCTCGCCGGTCACCACTCGATTATTGTGCCTAATTACAATATTAAATATTGACCGTCTTCTCTCGACTATTGTGCCTTCTTACAATAATAAATGTTGCCAGAATCCATTCAAGTAATGTTCCTTCTTACAGTAATAAATATTGCCAGTCACCACTCGAGTATTGTGTCTAATTACAATAATAAATATTCACCGTCAGCACTCAAGTATTGCTCCTTCTTACAATACTAAATGTTGCCAGTCTTCGCTCGGGTATTGTGCCTTCTCTCCGCTCGAGTATTCTGCGTTCTTACAATAACAACGAGTCTCTACTAGATTATTCCTCCTTGCCAATCTCCACTCCTTTGTTGCTCGTTCTGACAATATTAAATATTCCCAGTCTCCACTCAAGTATTGTGCTTTCTTACAATAGTAAATATTGCCAATCTCCACTCGAGTATTGTGCCTTCTTAAAATAATAAATATTGCCCGTATCCACTAGAGTATTGGGTCTTCTTACAAAAATAAATATTGCCTGTCTCCATTCGGGTATTGTTCATTCTTACAATAATAAATATTGCCGGTAACCATTCAAGTATTGTGCTTTCTTACAATAATGAATATTGCAAGCCTTCTCTCGACTATTGTGCCTTCTTACAATAATAAATCATGAAGGTCACCACTCGAGCATTGTGCCTAATTACAATAATAAATCTTGACCGTCTTCTCTCGACTATTATGCTTTCTTAGAATAATAGATGTTGCCAGAATCCATTCGGGTAATGTGCCTTCTTACAATAATAAATATTGCAAGACTTCTCTCGACCATTGTGCCTTCTTACAATAATACAGTACATGGAGAGTGGCTTGTAACTAAATCACCCGCAGAGTGGAGTTATCACCCAAGCTATAACTTTCAAATTGTGTACATATCAACAAAAAACACAAGCAATGTTTCACCCGGAGGTCCATTGGCTGAAACTTTGCTTGTGTTGGTTATGCTTTGAAACAAATTTGCAATTATTGCTTGGGTGGAATCTCCACTCTGTGTGTGATTTAGTGATAATACACTCTCCATGTACTGTAAATCATGCCAGTCACCACTCGAGTATTGTGCCTAATTACAATAATAAATATTGACCATCAGCACTCGAGTACTCCTAACAATAATAAATGTTGCCAGTCGTCACTCGAGTATTGTGCCTTCTTACAATAATACATATTGCCAGTCCTTACTCAAGTATTGTGCCTTCTTACAATAACAATTATTGCCAGTCTCCACTAGAGTATTGTTCCTTCTTACAATAATAAATATTGCGAGTTACCCCTTGAGGGCTGTGCCTTCTTACAATATTAAATGTTTCCATTCTCTACTCGAGCATTGTTACTGCGTGATTTTAATCATATTTCTGAGCACTAAAAGAGCTTAACCTACAAATACACTGTCTACTTTATCTACTGCCAAATTACTGACCAAGAAGGATGTCTCAATTCACAAAAATGTCTACAATTAACAACCAGAGTAAAAGAAGGGAAGAGATAAAGGAAAGTAGGAAGGAAAAGAGAGAGAGAGAAAGAGCAGCTGGAAGGGGATCTTCAAATGAAAGCAAGGCAAGCAATTTTAGTAATCTTAGCAAAAGTTCAGTTTCTGGGGGGGGGGGGGGGGGGGGCAGGAAAAACAGGATTTGGACGGGTTCTCTAACGCCTCGTTCTTGGATCAGTTAGAAAAACGAACTGCAGAAATTGCTGATCTAAAGAAGGTAATCAAGGAGAAGGATGCAATGATTGCTGATATGATTAGAGGGACTTTCGCCCCGTCATATCCTATATCTCCTGTTAAGGAAATCCAGGTAGTCGCGGAGGTCCACACAGCTCCAGCTGATAAAGCTACAGCTGTGAGCTCGACGGAGGTCCTTGACACCCCTGAAGGCATTTCTCTAACGGAGAGACAAATCGCTGAGAGTTCAGCCGAGATCCAGGCTACCTCCTATGACAGGACATCTGCCACTCAGTCAGCTGAGGCACCGGTCTCAGGTCGCAAGTCGAAAACCTATGCTGAAGCTGCGAGCAATATTACAATTAAGGACCCCGCTGACCCTCTCAATGCTAAAAGTTTCAACCCTGATAAAACTCTTAGCCAATTAACTGAAACTCCACAGTAAAACCTAGCTGTGGGCCCGTCAATAGGGTTACGGTAGTCTCTTCTGCTCAGGAAAGCTTTACTACCCCAGTCATAACACCTAACAAAAGCAAATGTAAAAGGAGGATATCCTAAGATCCGGAGATCGACTCAGATGAGATTACGGACGATCAGGGCTTTTCCCACACAATTGACAGACAAGTCAAGAAAGTGAGGAACCGTCCCTCCTCGCCCGCTGCCTCATCTGAATCATCTGAATCAATTACAACCCCCTCTTCAGGTCAAAACTTTGCAGCAGCGGTTAAAAAACCAGCCAACGTCCAAAAAGCCAGTGAAAATCGCACTACAAAACAAGCTCGCCGCAGCCCTGGTAATAGCGCTAGCAATAGCGCCAATCTCACAGTTGTGGTCACCAGGGTTCACCCTGACACGGCCAACGAGGCCATCCTCCAGAGCATCCCTAACTGCAGATGGGAGAGGTTCACTTCCAGGGCCACGGGCAAAAGCACGTGGAAACTGGAAGTGACCTGTCCTAGCCGCGAAATTAAACATAAATTTATGGCTAACGGATTACCATAAACGGCCGGAGGCACGAAGCAGAGGAGTATAGATCTACCCCTCCTCCGGTCCAATGCCATAAGTGTCAGACGTTTGGGCACGTTGCAAATAAATGCAGGGGGACACTGACCTGCATGAAATGTGGTGGAAATCACTTCACAAAAGCAGGCAAGTCTGATTCCCCCTCCTGCCCTAACTGCAAGGGAGGTCACACAAGTAATTATCGCGGATGTCCTCATTTTAAAAAAGTAAAAACAAACATTGAACTAAAAAAGTTAAATCTCACAAAACCGGCTAATGCATCCTCTCCCCACACAATATGCTCCCTTGTCGCTGGGGCTCTCCACTCCGTGTTAAACAAACACGTGAACACCAATCTGACTGATATCTGTCAAGACGTAAGCCGTTCGGCGTCTCGCCTATTTAAAACCAAATATCGGAAACACTTATCAAAGCCGCAATTAACACCAATTAAACCGTCGCCAACCTAACTCCATCTAATTGAACAACGCGATTTATTCCAAACCACAACATGGATAAACTACAAATATCCGTGTGGAACGCTCGAAGCGTTAATAATAAAAAACTTCAAATGAGCCGATACTTCGAAGATACAGACATTGTCTGTATCTGTGAATGCTGGCTTCAACCCAGCAAGAATTTTTCAGTAAGTGGGTTCAGCACTATTAGAAGAGACCGACAAATCACTAAATGTGGCGGCGTTACTCTTCTAATAAAGCAGAACATCAAAACTAAAACCATAAAAATTAATCACCTCGATGCAGAGGTGATTGCCACTGAAATCATAGTCGACAATAAAAACATCGCGATTGTTTGTTATTATAACGACCCAAGCAAAATTGTTTCTGACATTGTCTTTGAATTCTTTACGAGGAAATACAAACACTGCATGTTCCTCGGCGACTTCAATGCCAAACACCTGTACTTTGACTGCAACAAAACCAGCCCCAACGGAGAAGCCCTCCTCGAAATCACAAAAAACATAACCTTCATGTGGTTTTGAACGACAACTCGGCTACTTGTATCAGTAACACCCCATTATTCTCATCCGAGATCCTCGATCTAATTATCGCCAGTGACTCCCTGATTAATCACATCGATGACCACTGGGTCAGTGATGACGACTTAGGCAGCGATCGCCTCCCGGTCCATGCCTCGGTGCAACTAGGAAATGGCCCACTCAGGTATCCCCCCCCCCCACTCTCCGCAGAAATTTTAGAAAAAATAATTAGAACCTCTACCGCGACATCATCGACGCCAAACTCACAACCACCTCCCCATCCAACGCAGCGGAACTCGAAACCCAATGCGAAGGCATAGAAGAAATCATTAACTCAACCCTAAACGAAATATGCCCGAAAGAAGAAGTGCGCCCCTGGAGAAATACTATCTCAGGCGACACACTCTTACTAATCAAAACCAAACGGAAAGCTCTTCGCGCTCTTAAAAACGAAACTGACCCCATCAAGAAAGCGGACCTAAAACAAACATACAACCGCCTTCATGGCGAGGTCAAGGAAGCCCTCGAAGCTGAAAAACAAGCCGGCTGGGAAAAGACAACAGCCAATCTAAACGGGAACCAGTACGCCAAAAAATTCTGGGACTCTTTCAAAACCCTAACTGGGCAAAAAAAAAGACCGCAAAGCTGCTGCCAAACCTCTTAAAAGGGAAGACGGCTCCTTTACGCGCACCGACAAAGACAAGGCCGACACCTTTGCCGACCTCCTAAGAAAAACGCATCGCCCGTATCAAGGTGCGGGCAACGATGACGCCGTCATAAACGCCATCGATGACTTCATCAATAAACACCCTGATATCTACCGTGACCACAAATTCGATAACGAGCCAGAAGACGGGGATGATGATGATCTTGTCGACCCTATCACCAATGACGAAAACATCAGCGTCATAAAAAAGTGCAAAAACTCCTCGTCACCCGGCGAAGACGAAGTGAGCTACAAAATTCTAAAAAAAGCCCAAATTCCCTAATCGAAAAACTAAACAAACTATACAACGCATGCCTGACCCATGGTTAATTTCCCAAATGTTGGAAAAAAGTCATGGGTGTCATGATACCAAAACCCGACAAGGACCCCTCCGACCCAGCCAGCTACCGCCCAATCAGCCTCCTCAGCTGCATTGGTAAGATATTTGAACGAACGAATCCTTACCCATCGGTTCAGGGGGCACCTTGAAGACAACGACTTTTTCAATAAGTGGCAAAGAGCCTACAGAAACCGTAAAGAAGGCATCGAGCATGTCTACTGACTAGTCACTCAAATTAAAACCGCGATCAACAATCAGCAAATAGGCGCAGCAGTCCTGTTAGACGTTGAAAAAGCATTTGACTCTGTTTGGCACAATGGAATGCGCTACAAACTATCCAAAATGAAACTCCCCATGGAATTGTTCAGGTTACTATCCTCTTTCCTAAATGATCGCGAAATTAAAATCAGAGTAAACAATGAAATGTCTGACAGTGTCCCCCTTGAAGTAGGCACCCCAAGGATCCGTCATCAGCCCCCTCCTTTACATCTCCTATGTAAATGATCTCAAATTCTCCGAAGATCGTGTTCAAGTCTCCCAATTCGAAGATGATAAGGGTCTCTGGGACTCTAACAATACGGCCAATCTACTCCAAAACCCATGCAACGCGCTCTCGGTGACCTAGAACAATGGTGTGCCAAATGGAGAATAAAGCTAAACGCCAATAAACCCCAGCGAATCACCTTTACTCGCAAGACAAACAAACGTGACTTTGACCTAAAACTAATGGATAACACCCTCCCAGAGTACAAAGAGGCGAAATTCCTCGGCATCACCATTGATCAAAAACTGCCCTTTAATAAACACACCGACGATATGGCGAAAAAAGCAACCAAACGCATTAACTTACTGAAAATGCTAAAGAGAACTTCCTTGGGAGCCAACCAGTCCACCCTACTCAAACTATACAAAGCCTTTGTGCGCCCAGTACTCGAATACGGGGCAATCATCCTAACTAACCTCAATCAAACTAACACAGGAAAACTCCAGAAGGTCCAAAATCACGCGCTTAGTGTCGCCCTCCGCGCCCCATGGGACACACCCATCAAAACACTCCACGACAGGGCCGATATCCCCACCATCAAAGACCGCCTAGCCACCCTGGCCGCGAAAAATCATGACCGGCTAGCCGACAGCCAGCTAATATCCGAATTACAGACAATTTGCGAAAGCAGACAAAAAGCCCAAAACGTCAAAACCTAAGGAAATACTAACTAGGATTTTTAGAAAGAGCCAAACGCCCAAAATAGGAAATAATAATCGGGACTTATATCAGCAAGCACGCAAACACAGCATGTGGAAAGAAGGGGAGGCCAAGCTATTGTCAGCAAGACTACTGCGACCCTACAGTACGATATACCCTTCATAAGGCATGCTACTACAATACGCTGAACCGAACCACTCTGCCTCCATACACAACACAAACTCAGCAATCACGCCATCAAAACGGAGAAAGCTTGGGGAGGTTAAGCTATAGTCAGCAACACTACTGCGACCCTACAGTACGATATGTCCTTTTTAAGGCATGCTACAATACGCGGAACCGAACCACTCTGCCTCCACACACAACATAAACTCAGCAATCACGCACTCAAAACGGAAAAAGCCTGGGGAGGCTAAGCTATTGTCAGTAACACAACTGCGTCCCCACAGTGGAGTTTGACCTTTTTAAGGCATGCTACAATAGCCGAACCAAACCATTCTGCCTCCACCAACACTGATAAGGGGAAAGATAGGAGGCCAAGCTATTGTCAGCAACACGACTGCGACCCTACAAAACGTTATGTCCTTTTTAAGGCATGCTACAATACGCAGAACTGAACCACTCTGCCCCCCACACACAATACAAACTCACCAATCACGCACTCAATACGGAGAAAGCCTGGGGAGGCTAAGCTATTGTCAGCAACACAACTGCGTCCCCACAGTGGAGTTTGTCCTTTTTAAGGCATGCTACAATAGCTGAACCAAACCACTCTGCCTCCACTAACACCGATGAGGAACACAAACTCAACAGTCACGCTCATCATAACCATAACACGTACAAGCAATATATACATGCACTCAAACACCGACACATTTCCTCTTTAGTTCTTTTTTTCCGAAATAACTGTTATGGAAATAAAGTAACCGCTATGGAAACAACAACCGGAACTAAAAACGTTATGGACTTACTCATCCTACGAAATATGCCATTTTTATTCTCTATATTTTACATATTTTAATGAATACTAACTCTGCCTTCTTCTTTTAAGCAGGTACACAGAAGATGCTCTTTGATCAGCACACCAAAAACCTCTATGGAAACTATAACCGTTATGGAAATTACAATCCCCATGGTTCCAGAATATCCTTCACTCCATCCCTAGAAGTGGTCGACCACTTCAAGGGAGGCGAGTGTTGGTCCTGCGTCCCGCCTCTGCCCCTTTTTGTAAGCGCATTGCGCATCTTCTGTCACACCCCAATAGGATTAAAATGCAGGCCTGCCCCCGAACCAGGGTCTTCTTTCTGGTGATCCCCGAAAGGCGTCCTACCAAACAGAGACGGCCTGAGGCAGATTATACTTGCCAGTGATGGCCATCACTCAAAATCATCTCCGAAGTGGCAGACTACACCCAGAACCACTGCACCCTCGGGGAGAGGTAGTACCTTTGTGAGAGAACCTAACCTCCCACGCTGGTCCTCACCCGAGGGTTCAACCGACATCAGTCAAAGAGACCATCACGCCGCAACCGGGGACACCTGCCGAGTACATGAACCTTTTCCCCCTTCAACACGCCAAGACATGTGAAAACTGATGATATACAGTCACCGAGGGTCGAAAGGGGCTCGCTCCCCAAAACCGTCCCTGCGCGCCTTCGGAGCGTGAAACCATTTCGTTCGAAAATTGTGCCTTCTTGCAATAATAAATATTGCCAGTCTTCACTCGGGTATTGTGCCTTCTTACAATAATAAATGTTCACATTCTCGACTCGAGTATTGAGCGTTCTTACAAAAAATAATATTGACTGCAGTATTGTGCCTTCCTACAATAATAAATATTTCCAGTCCCTACTCGAGTATTTTGCCTTCTTACAATAACAGTTATTGTCAGTCTCCACTTGAGTATTGTCCCTTCTTACGATAATAAATATTACGAGTTACCAATCGAGGGTTGTGCCTTCTTATAATATTAAATATTGTCAGTCAACACTCGAGAATTGTGCCTTCTTACAAAAATAAATATTGGCCGCCACCACTCGAGTATTGTCTGTCTTACAATCATTAATATTCTCATTCTCCACTCCAGTACTGCGCGTTCTTATAATAATATATATTCCCAGTCATCGCTCAAGTATTGCACCTTCTTACAATGATAAATATTGCTAGTCTCCACTAGAGTATTGTGCGTTCTTCCAAAAATAAATACTGCCGTTCTCCACTGGAGTATTGAGCGTTCTGACAAAAATACATTTTGCCAGTCTCCAATCGAGTATTGTGTCTTCTTACAAAAATACATATTGATCATCACCACTCGAGTATTGCTCCGTCTTACAATCATAAATATTCTTATTCTCCATTCGAGTACTGTGCGTTGTTATTATAAATATTGCCAGTCACCAGTCGAGTATTGTACATTCTTCCAATATTAAATATGCCAGTCTCCACTCCGTTATTGCTCTATCTTTCAGCAGTCTTCTTTCGAGTATTGTGTCTTCTTACCGTAATAAATATTCCCGGTCTCCACTCGAGTATTGTGCGTTCTAACAGTAATAAATCTTGCCAGCCAGCCTCTCCTCGAGTATTCTGCCTTCTTACAATAATAAATATTTCCAGCCTCCACTAGAGTATTGTGCGTTCTTACAAAAATACACTTTGCCAGCGTCCACCCGGGTATCGTGCTTTCTTGCAATATTAAATATTGCCAGTATTCACTCGGGTATTGTGCCTTCTTACAAAAATAAATATTGCCAGTCTACACTCAAGTATTATGCCTTCTTACAAAAATAAATATTGCCAGTCTACACTCAAGTATTGTGCCTTCTAACAAAAATAAATATTGCCAGTCTACACTCAAGTATTGTGCCTTCTAACAAAAATAAATATTGCCAGTCTACACTCAAGTATTGTGCCTTCTTACAAAAATAAATATTGCCAGTCTACACTCAAGTATTGTGCCTTCTAACAAAAATAAATATTGCCAGTCTACACTCAAGTATTGTGCCTTCTAACAAAAATAAATATTGCCAGTCTACACTCAAGTATTGTGCCTTCTTACAAAAATAAATATTGCCAGTCTGCACTCAAGTATTGTGCCTTCTAATAAAAATAAATATTGCCAGTCTACACTCAAGTATTGTGCCTTCTAACAAAAATAAATATTGCCAGTCTACACTCAAGTATCGTGCCTTCTAATAAAAATAAATATTGCCATTCTACACTCAAGTATTGTGTCTTCTAACAAAAATAAATATTGCCAGTCTACACTCAAGTATTGTGCCTTCTAAAAAAAATAAATATTGCCAGTCTACACTCAAGTATTGTGCCTTCTAACAAAAATAAATATTGCCAGTCTACACTCAAGTATTGTGCCTTCTTACAAAAATAAATATTGCCAGTCTGCACTCAAGTATTGTGCCTTCTAACAAAAATAAATATTGCCAGTCTACACTCAAGTATTGTGCCTTCTTACAAAAATAAATATTGCCAGTCTACACTAGGGTATTGTGCCTTCTTACAAAAATAAATATTGCCAGTCTGCACTCAAGTATTGTGCCTTCTAATAAAAATAAATATTGCCAGTCTACACTCAAGTATTGTCTCTTCTTACAAAAATAAATATTGCCAGCCTACACTCAAGTATTGTGCCTTCTAATAAAAATAAATATTGCCAGTCTACACTCAAGTATTGTGTCTTCTTACAAAAATAAATATTGCCAGTCTACACTCAAGTATTGTGCCTTCTAACAAAAATAAATATTGCCAGTCTACACTCAAGTATTGTGTCTTCTTAGAAAAATAAATATTGCCAGTCTATTCTCAAGTATTGTGCCTTCTAAAAAAAATAAATATTGCCAGTCTACACTCAAGTATTGTGCCTTCTAACAAAAATAAATATTGCCAGTCTACACTCAAGTATTGTGCCTTCTTACAAAGATAAATTTTGCCAGTCTGCACTCAAGTATTGTGCCTTCTAATAAAAATAAATATTGCCAGTCTACACTCAAGTATTGTGCCTTCTAACAAAAATAAAAATTGCCAGTCTACACTCAAGTATTGTGCCTTCTAATAAAAATAAATATTGCCAGTCTACACTCAAGTATTGTTCCTTCTTACAAAAATAAATATTGCCAGTCAACACTAGGGTATTGTGCCTTCTTACAAAAATAAATATTGCCAGTCTGCACTCAAGTATTGTGCCTTCTAATAAAAATAAATATTGCCAGTCTACACTCAAGTATTGTGTCTTCTTACAAAAATAAATATTGCCAGTCTACACTCAAGTATTGTGCCTTATTACAAAAATAAATATTGCCAGTCTACACTCAAGTATTGTGCCTTCGAACAAAAACAAATATTTCCAGTCTACACTCAAGTATTGTGCCTTCTTACAAAAATAAATATTGCCAGTCTGCACTCAAGTATTGTGCCTTCTAATAAAAATGAATATTGCCAGTCTACACTCAAGTATTGTGCCTTCTAACAAAAATAAATATTGCCAGTCTACACTCAAGTATTGTGTCTTCTAATAAAAATAAATATTCCCAGTCTACACTCAAGTATTGTGTCTTCTTACAAAAATAAATATTGCCAGTCTACACTCAAGTATTGTGCCTTATTACAAAAATAAATATTGCCAATCTGCACTCAAGTATTGTGCCTTCTAATAAAAATAAATATTGCCAGTCTACACTCAAGTAGTGTGTCTTCTTACAAAAATAAATATTGCCTGTCTACACTGAAGTATTGTGCCTTCTAACAAAAATGCATATTACCAGTCTACACTCAAGTATTGTGTCTTCTTACAAAAATAAATATTGCCAATCTACACTCAAGTATTGTGCCTTCTAACAAAAATAAATATTGCCAGTCTACACTCAAGTATTGTGCCTTCTAACAAAAATAAATATTGCCAGTCTACACTCAAGTATTGTGCCTTCTTACAAACATAAATATTGCCAGTCTGCACTCAAGTATTGTGCCTTCTAATAAAAATAAATATTGCCAGTCTACACTCAAGTATTGTGCCCTCTAACAAAAATAAATATTGCCAGTCTACACTCAAGTATCGTGCCTTCTAATAAAAATAAATATTGCCAGTCTGCACTCAAGTATTGTGCCTTCTAATAAAAATAAATATTGCCAGTCTACACTCAAGTATTGTGCCTTCTAACAAAAATAAATATTGCCAGTCTACACTCAAGTATTGTGCCTTCTTACAAAAATAAATATTGCCAGTCTGCACTCAAGTATTGTGTCTTCTAATAAAAATAAATATTGCCAGTCTACACTCAAGTATTGTGCCTTCTAACAAAAATAAATATTGCCAGTCTACATTCAAGTATTGTGCCTTCTAATAAAAATAAATATTGCCAGTCTACACTCAAGTATTGTGCCTTCTTACAAAAATAAATATTGCCAGTCTGCACTCAAGTATTGTGCCTTCTAATAAAAATAAATATTGCCAGTCTACACTCAAGTATTGTGCCTTCTTACAAAAATAAATATTGCCAGTCTGCACTCAAGTATTGTGCCTTCTAATAAAAATAAATATTGCCAGTCTGCACTCAAGTATTGTGTCTTCTTACAAAAATAAGTATTGCCAGTCTGCACTCAAGTATTGTGCCTTCTAATAAAAATAAATATTGCCAGTCTGCACTCAAGTATTGTGCCTTCTAATAGAAATAAATATTCCCAGTCTGCACTCAAGTATTGTGTCTTCTTACAAAAATAAATATTGCCAGTCTACACTCAAGTATTGTGCCTTCTAATAAAAATAAATATTGCCAGTCTGCACTCAAGTATTGTGGCTTCTAATAAAAATAAATATTGCCAGTCTGCACTCAAGTATTGTGCCTTCTAATAAAAATAAATATTCCCAGTCTACACTCAAGTATTGTGTCTTCTTACAAAAATAAGTATTGCCAGTCTGCACTCAAGTATTGTGCCTTCTAATAAAATAAATATTGCCAGTCTGCACTCAAGTATTGTGTCTTCTAATAAAAATAAATATTCCCAGTCTACACTGAAGTATTGTGTCTTCTTACAAAAATAAATATTGCCAGTCTACACTCAAGTATTGTGTCTTCTTACAAAAATAAATATTGCCACACTACACTCAAGTATTGAGCCTTCTAACAAAAATAAATACTGAGCATCACCACTCGTGTGTTGCTCCTTCTCTTACAATAATAAACATTTCCAGTCTCCACTTGAGTATTTTGCCTTCTTATAAAAATACATATTGAGCGTCACCTTTCGAGCGTTGCTCCTTCTTATAATAATAAATATTGACAGTCTCCTCTAGAGTATTGTGTCTTCTTCCAAAAATAATTTTGAGCATCACCGCTCAAGTGTTGCTCCTTCTTACAAAAATGAATATTGCCAGATTCCACTAGTGTATTCTGTCTTCTTACAAAAATAAATATTGAGTGTGGACCTCGAGTTTTGCTCCTTCTTACAATAACAAATTTTGCCAGTCGCCACTAGGGTATTGTTTCTTCGTTCAACAATAAATATTGCCAGACTCCCCTCGAGTATTTAGCCTTCTTTCAATAATAAATATTGCCATTCTTCGCTCGGGTATTGTGCCTTCTTCCAATAATAAATATTGCCAGTCTCCATTCGAGTATTGTGCCTTCTTCCAATAATAAATATTGACCGTCACCACTCGAGTATTGTGTCTTCTTACAATAATGAATATATGCCAGTCTCCATTCGAATATTCTGCCTTCTTACAATAAATAAATATTGCTATTCTCCAATTGATTATTCCTCCTTCTTACCATAATAGATATTGCCAGACACCACTCGGGTATTGTCCATTCTTACAATAATTAATATTGGCAGTCTCCAGTCCAGAATTGTGCGTTTATACAATAATAAATATTGTAAGTCTCCACTCGATTATTGTTCGTCTTGCAGAAATTAATATTCTCAAAGTTCGTCCGAGTATTGTGCGTTCTTTCAGTACTAAATATTGCCAGTCACCACTCGATTATTGCTCCTTCTTACACTAATAAATGTTCCCAATCTTCGCTCGAGTAGTGTGTCTTCTTTCAATAATAAATGTTCCCAATCTTCGCTCGAGTAGTGTGTCTTCTTTCAATAATAAATATTCACAGTCTCCACTCGAGTATTTGTCGTTCTTACAACAATAAATACTGTCAGTCTCCACTCGAGTATTGTGCCTTCCTACAATAATAAATTTTACCAGTCTCCATTTGAGTATTGTGTGTTCTTACAATAATAAATATTCCCAGTCACCACTCGAATATAGTGCATTTTTACAATAATAAATATTTCCAGTCTCATCTCGATTATTGCGCCTTCTGACAATAATTTATATTCACAGTCACCGCTCAAGTATTGTGTATTCTTACAATAATAAATATTGGCAGTCTCCACTTGAGTATTGTGCCTTCTTACAATAATAAATTTTACCAGTCTCCATTTGAGTATTGTGCGTTCTTACAATAATAAATATTCCCAGTCACCACTCGAATATAGTGCATTTTTACAATAATAAATATTTCCAGTCTCATCTCGATTATTGCGCCTTCTGACAATAATTTATATTCCCAGTCACCGCTCAAGTATTGTGCCTTCTTACGATAATAAATATTACCAATCTCCACTCGAGTAATGTGCGTTCTTTCAATTGTAAATATTGTCAGTCACCACTCGAGTATTGTGCCTTCTTACAACAATAATAAATGTTACCAGTCTCCATTCCATTATGACTCCTTCTGGCAATAATATCTATTCCCAATCATCGCTCAAGTATTGTGCATTCTTACAATAATAAATATTGACAGTCTCCACTCGAGTATTGTGCCTTCTTACAATAATAAATATTGTCTGTCACCACTAGAGTATTGTGTGTTCTTACAAAACTAAATATTGCCAGTCTCCACTTGAGTGTTGTGCGTTTTTGCAAAAATAAATATTTCCGGTCTCCACTCGAGTATTGGGCGTTCTTACCAATAATAAATATTGCCTGTCACCACTCGAGTGTAGCGCCTTCTTACAACAATAAATATTGGTAGTCTCCACTAGAATATTGTGCGTTCTTCCAATAATAAATATTGCCGGTCTCCGCTCGTGTATTGTGCGTTTTGACAAAAAATAAATATTGTCAGTCTCCACAAGAGTATTGTGCGTTGTTCCAAAAATAAATATGGCCCGTCTCCACTCGAGTATTGTGCGTTTTCACAAAAATAAATATTGACCGTCACCACTCGAGTATTGTGCGTTCTTATAATAATAAATATTGCCACTCGAGTATTATGCCTTCTTTCAATATTAAATATTGCCCGTCTCCATTCCATTATTGCTCTTGAAGTAATAAAAATTCCCAGTCTTCGTTCGAGTATTGTGCCTTCTTACAATAATAAATATTCCCGGTCTCCACTCGAGTATTATGCATTCTTACAAAATAAGTATTGCCTGACTCAGCTCGAATATTGTACCTATATATTCTGCCTTCTTACAATAATAATTATTCAAAGTCACCACTGGAGTATTGTGCCTTCTTACAATAATAAATATTGACCGACACAACTCGAGTGTTGCTCCTTCTTACAACACTAAATATTGCCCGTCTCGACTCGATTATTGTGCCTTCTTTCACAAATAAATATTGCCCGTCTTCACTCGAGTATTGTGCCGTCATACAATAATAAATATTACCAGTCTCCACTCGAGTGATGTGCGTTCTTTCAATTGTAAATATTGTCAGTCACCACTCGAGTATTGTGCCTTCTTACAACAATAATAAATGTTGCCAGTCTCCATTCCATTATTGCTCCTTCTGACAATAATATCTATTCCCAATCATCGCTCAAGTATTGTGTATTCTTTCAATAATAAATATTGACAGTCTCCACTCGAGTATTGTGCCTTCTTACAATAATAAATATTTCCAGTCTCCATTCCATTATTGCTCCTTCTGACAATAATGTACATTCCCAATCATCGCGCAAGTATTGTGTATTCTTACAACAATAAATATTGCACGTCTCCACAAGAGTATTTGGCGTTCTTACAAAAATAAATATTTCCACTCTCCTCTAGAGTAATGTGCGTAATTCCCCCCAAAATATTGCCGGTCTCCACTCGAGTATTGTGTGTTCTGACAAAAATGAATTTTGCCGGTCTCCACTCGAGTATTGCTCCGTCTAACAATAATAAATAGTTTGCGTGACACGTTTGAACGCGTACGGGTACGTGTACGGGTAAGCTATCCGTACCCGTACCAGCCACGATGGGTATCGCAGACTGCAAGAACGGGTAGCTGAAACGGGTAAACTGGTAATGTACGGTCAGCCAGCTGTATCATTAATATGATAGACGCGCATCAGAGCAACTGAAGACGACAATATCTGCTTGCGGTCCATCGGTCACGCTTTGGATTAAAATAGTAGTTTTCCCCGCTTATCCCGTGTGAACTTCTCGCTTTCGTCATTCTTCCGTGCAAACATCTCCAAATATATCGTTTTTGCTTGTGACGAATATATTCAGTTACGAGAAGTGATGGCGTATTCATCTACACTCCTTATGCTTTTTGAAAATTTTTCTGAGCCAGAAGACGCAATTCTGCTCTTTGCTGATGCGAAAGACCAAAAAACATCCAATTGCCGGTTTAATTTGCAGCAAGCGACAGACGGGGACTTTTGCAAAATGTTCAGATTTTTGCGTTATGACCTCACAAGATTGGCATGAGCTCTGCGCATCCCCGATATAATGAAATGCACAAATGGAACCATCTGTTCTGGAATAGATTCACTATGCATCACTTTGAAGAGAATGGCATATCCGAATCGTCTGAAAGATTTGGCTGATATGTTTGGACGCTCAGAGTCGGAAATTTCAAGAATCTTCAACGAGACCATCGGTATGCTGAGACTGAGTGGAATTCTCCCAACACTTGAACAACATATGATAACACCTGATGGTAAAATATATGCCCTTTATGGAGACCCAGCATACCCTTTCAGGCTACACCTCATGGGGCCATTCAAGGGTAATCTCAATGAAAGAGAGAAGAAGTTTAACAAGGAGATGTCAGCAGTGAGGGTATGTTTTGAATGGTGTTTTGGGAAAGTTGTAAGAACTTTCGCTTTCCTAGACTACAAAAAGAATATGACGCTTTACTTGCAGCCTGTGGGCAAGTATTTCATAGTTGGATGTTTGCTGACAAACTGCCACACTTGCCTCTTTGGGAGCATAGTAAGTAGCTTTTTCGAGTGTGAACCGCCGCAATTAGAGACATATCTCAGAGGTTACAGGGGTGCAGAGGATGCAGCAATCTAAACCTTTGAATACAATAAAATAAAACAAGATGAACTGATTATTATGGTTTTATTTATTTCTTATCAATTACAGTCTTGAACATGGCGAAGAGCAGGTCCTTCTCCTTCTTCTCTACCTCCAAGCGCTGCAGCCTTTCCGTCTTTTCCAGCTCAAACATCTCGCGCTCTAATTTAAGCCGCTCCTCTTCAATGGACAGCTGTGATCCTTATGAGCTGCATCTGTTTTGGCCTTTATGGTGAGAAATTCCATGGGCGTTATTTTCCCTTTTTTTCGCTGGTACCACCGCTGATGTGGAAGCCGAATTGTCTGTACCTGGAAAAAAACGTTGAAATCAATTATTCAGAGGCGTCAACTGACAGGCTTCCATGTGCGAGTTGAACTGCTTCGTACTTATATATGGAGGTGACTTCCATTCCTTATTCCTTATTAATTTTTGTCTATGATGCTGGGCTGAAATGAAGAATGGTGAAGGGTGGCGTTGGCCCAGAGGGTGTTAGAAGGGGCACCCATGCCAATTTTTGAAAATTTAGGGTGTTCCTGACGGACACTCTACATCACCCTTCATTTTAGACTTTTTTGTATAGCATC
The DNA here is from genome assembly GCA_031216915.1 of Pictodentalium vernedei. Taxonomy (NCBI): domain Eukaryota; kingdom Metazoa; phylum Mollusca; class Scaphopoda; order Dentaliida; family Dentaliidae; genus Pictodentalium; species Pictodentalium vernedei. Next base: position 57,619,187 of record CM062288.1, on the reverse strand, counting down.
AGGAAAACCAAAATTATCGAATCAAGAATAAGGAACGGAAGCCATCACCTTTGTTTCGCTTTTCTTTCGTCGTACTGATTGAAAATTCTTTCTTGGAAAGTGCTTCAATCAGAAGGAAGATATATCGGAATAGCAGCTCAACTCTTGTATCAAAAACGACTCGAACCATTGATTCGAACGAAAAACTAATACAACAATCCGAGGCGAGATAAATACCTGCATGGTTTAAAATTTGCCCGCACCGTGAGAATCTCACATAATTGTCGCGAAATATATTCGCGCGAATCTATTTAGCCACAACAGCCATAATTCTGCAAACAGTTTAACACCAGCTGAATGCTGCTGGGGAGATCACAAAATAACATCAAATAAGTTCCATTCATGGTTCACCACATACTTCACACTTTCTTGAGTTTGGTATCAAATGATGTCATGGCTGCTAATAGCAGCAATAGTGATTAAACAGTTTCTTATAATTATGTATCTTATAATGGTCCCTGCTGGTCAGAATTCAGAGCGTCACTATATGAATCAAAGACTATCGTATATAAAGTGAATCCATTCAAGCAGTAAACTGATGCGAATCCAATTCGATTCGCACAAGTGAGTTGCTAGAATCATTACAAGAATCGATTTGCAGGTACCCGTGTAATTTTCAGCCACGTACCTCATAGTTTCGGAAAGCGGGGCGGCGGTTGGATAAATACGTCTTTGAGGGGTTGTGTTGCTCCTCGGTTTCCCAGAATGTAGTAGTCATTGAAAGTGTGGGATCAATTTCAGACATGCCCCGAATAAATATAGATTAGTTTAGATTTACTGGAACGTCAAAACGAAGAAGAAAATTGGTGGTGGGCGGGGTGGATGGGAGCGGGTTCTGAATCGTCTGAGAGTATGGGTTAAATGTGGGTTCGTATGACCAAATAAATGAAATAAACTTCATAGTGAACTTATTCGCGTTCAAAATGAGCTCAAAAGTTTAATATGTATCAACAGAGGTTGTCGGTCTGGTCTGGTTTTGTTTTTACCTTCTTCGTGTGGAGTGGACCTGGCTTCCATTGTTTGTCGTCTTATCACAGCCCCAGTGAATTCCGCATTGTCGGCTCCTTCTCTCTCCACCTCTATTTTCGGATTGTTTTCAGCATCGGCCATCAGATCAAGCGCTTCCTGGAGTAATTGGCTGAGATGAGTGTATTCCTCTTCAGTTCCTGAACTGTAAAAGAAATTCATATGTAGGGATGATTGAATATTACCATCACTAACTCTCATTAAATATTTGCAGTCATTCAATTCTGAAATGACGAAAGAATCGGTTCAAAAAATAACTTTAACTTTAACCTTTTACCCAACGTAACGGCCAAAACCGGCCAGCGCTATTCATGAAAATCGCCATTCAATTTTTTTTTATGTTTTCATTTGTTGCTTCCAAAACATGGGTTATGACCCTCATTGAAACGAGCGCGTAGCGCTCATTCCAATCAGGGGTCATAACCTATGTTTTGGAAGCAAAAAATGAATTTTTTAGTTGTACAAGAATTTTTTTAACGAGTGTCGTCGGCTACGAGCGTTAGGTAAAGGGTTAAACATATTTTATCTGCTAACAACGTTGCAAAAGGGATTGGAGTGCTTCCACTTAGAGACACCCAAAACAGAAAAAGGCATTATATTTGAAGCTGGCTAAACGATTCTTGATCAGCAAATAAGATGTCACAGTGACACTGTGTCACATCATCTCCCACATGAACAAAATTTAACCCTAGAGGAAATCGATTGCATATTATTTTTTACGTACCGCTCCTGTCGTCTCTGACCAATTCTACATCACCGTAACATTTTCCAACCTGATGCATCATCTTCCTCTTGAAAAGCTGACTCTCAAGACCCACTACAACTTCCCTCAAGAAATTCTATAGATCGACCGTCAGACAGGTAGACAGACCAACATAGCGTCCTACATACAGACAGACACACAGACGGACGGACGGACGGACGGACGGACGGACGGACGGACGGACGGACGGACGGACGGACGGACGGCAAGACAGACATTCACAAGTTTAGGTATAGATATAGTGGCCACTATCCAAAAGGGCTATATATTTTGATAATTTTAGATTTGGTCGGGTCACGCCAATTGGAGTTCAGGTTCCGGTGCATGTAATGCTTACGATCAGGATCCGATTCCAGTGAATAAAAGAACACTCACCTCTTCAATGCTTCCCTGTCTTCATCTTTATACTGACCAATTAGTAATTTGGCTCTTTCCCTGCATCTTCGCGCCGTCACACCTCCGGGCATATGTTCGGCCACTTCCAGCCACTTCTTCGGCTGACGATGGGGATTCAAGGCAATCACTTCAGTGATGAGATTGATATCATCTTTCTTCCCAAATCGGAATGGTTTCTTCTTCTCGGACATCCTGAGAATAAAATTCAGCTCGTTGTGAGAATTCTCTGTGTTTTTCAAATGACCAAAGCATTAACTGGTCACACTGAATAGAGGGGTGCATGACACTTCCCCCTAACAATCTCCCCGACAGTTTCACCCCCCCCTAAAAACAAAGATTGGACCCCCCCCCCCCCCCCCAGACACAACCCCCCTCACAGGTTTTCCCATTTCCCTGCCAGTTTTGCCACCACCCCTTCTCCCCACTTTTGCATTCTCACAAGTTTAGCAATCTTAACCCTTCATTTATATATAAAGTATTATATACCCCTTTGGAAAAAACATTTACATAATAGATTTCAGGCTTTTCAAAAGTAAATTAACCCTTCCAAATACAATGAATGGAGTTATATGATCCCTATTACCACTCCCCCCCCCCCCCTCCCTCCAATTTTGTTAATGCTAGACTTTGCATGGAAAACATACTTTCCTTCTTTGGGAAACTTTGCACAAATAACCCTTTGCGTTGCACCACAATATTCCACCCCCAGCTTTATATCCACAAGTTTTCCTATACTTTTTCTTCTTTCGATGGAAACTAAAATCTGAGCTACATTTACCAGGGAACAATTCGAGCAATGATAATTGAACAAAATGTTTCAAAGAGATGAAATTACCACTCTATCTGTCCAAACTGGTCCAACCGGTTTTTTATTGCCCAAAGACAGACATTTCATCCATCCCGACCCAATGTTTTATAGTTATACTGGTATTTTGTAGATCTTAGCGGAGTAATATTTTGCGGAACCTATCCAGTGTCAGCTCAACCCATCAAGTCGAATATGCAAAACAAGCCTCCAAGCTTACATTTTGGCGTTCCCTATACTGTAATTTGACCCCCCCCCCCCTCCCCCGACCAGAGTCCAAAAGTAGAATAAAAATATGCCCACCCAGTTTTCCGATGATATTCGTGGCGTAACTTTAGAACTGCCATATTCAGCTGATGCACATTACCACAACAACATGTAAGTTCGACCGCATGTGCCCATCATGTGGCAAAACAGTCCAAGACATTTTATTTTTTAATTCAATCTGTTGACTTTTTGCCGGCCCTCGGCGGCAGCCCTGGGCCTTCTACTGTATCTCTCCAAGAACACTTCTACAAGATCTTTCCATCTACTCCAATGAAACATATGAGACCCAACTGCCATCAAAACACATTCACACGACGATATACCTAAATCGTAATTTAGCACACAGCCCCTTATGATAGTATGGACACAACATTGCCCAACTTTAATACCTTATGATAGTATGGACAGGATATTGCCCAACTTCAACACCTTCAGCTGCAACACCCCCCTTCCCACCCCAACTGCACCTGAGAGCTCTACAATCTATCCATGCTGTCTTGCAAATAACGATACTAAAACCCTTCCCTAGCACACACCGTGTCCCCCTTCCTGCATCTATCTTAGGCCTAAGGGTGCATGGTTATGCCCTCAATTTGTACCAAACATTATAGGAAAACTTGTGGATGTAGGGCTGGGGAGGAATTTTGTGGTGCAATGCAAAGGGTTTATTTTGCAAAAGTTCCCAAAGAGGGAAAATATATGATTTTCTATACACAGTCTAGAATTTAAAAAAAAGAGCAACACTGGGAGGGGAGGGGAGGGGGTGGGGGTTCTTAGGGATCATCTGACACCATTCACTATATTTGGAAGGGTTAATAAACTTTTCAAAAGTTTGAAATCTATAATGTAAATGTTTCCAAAGGGCTATATATATAAATGAAAGGTTAAGATGGCAAAACTTGTGAGAATGCAAATCTGGGGGGCGAGGGGGGGGGGGGGTTGGTGGAAAAAACTGGGGTGGGTGGGGCACGAGTTGGAGAAATGTCCATTTCGCGGGAATCCGGGGGAGGGGATTGTTCGGGGCGGGAGTGTCTGTAAACCGACTAGAGCTACGACTGTACGTTGTTTACAGCCATGAGCTCTGAATTTGAACAGATCTGGCTGGTTTCCAAACAAAAAGAAAGTGTTTTCTGTTATTTGGAACCGAAGGGGACGTATAAATCCAATGTTTGACTCCCTCAATCGAACATGCAGACAGCTAACCGACGACATATGACAAAAACAAATATTACACACAACTCCGCCCAACAGTAAAAAATCTGTTTCCACAACCCAGATTGCAATTGTGGTTATAACGTGCTTCCGTAACTCATAATCGCAAGTGGCTCGATTTGCAGTCTTGAATCAGATTTCTGAAGGAACTAGCAATTTTATCTGGAGATACATCACAAAGATAATTAGTGAAATGGGATTAAAACCCGACTGCTCATTCTACAAGCGATGTTTTGGAATAGAAGTCATCCAAACAGTTCGACAACGTGGCCAGTCGTGTACTCACCTGAAACCCGTCTAGGAAAATGTCAACAGCGGCTAGATTTGGTTGTCCTTCGTTCTTCCGCATGTGGGAAATCAGATTTCCGTGACGTTCTTCACAAATCTACCCGTACGCGTTCGCGTTGAACTTGTCACGCAAACTATCTAATAACTAATCCCATTCTCCACTCGAGTATTGTGCGTTCTAATAAAATAAATATTGCCGCCAGTCACCACTCGAGTATTGTGCGTTCTTACAACAATAAATGTTTCCAGTCTCCACTAGTGTGTTGTGCGTTCTTTCAAAAATAAATATTGCCTGACTCAACTCGAGCATATTGCGTTCTTACAATAATAAATATTCCAGTCACCACTTGAGTTTTCTGCCTTCTCACAATAATAAATATTGTCATTCTCCACTCGAGTGTTGTGCGTTCTTACAATAAAAATATTGTCATTCACAACTCGAGTATTGTGCATTCTTGCAATAATCAATATTAACAGTCTTCTCTGGAGTATTGTGCCTTCTTACAATAATAAAGCCTCCACTGGAGAATTGTGCCATCTTGCAGGAATAAATATTGCCAGTCACCACTCGAGTATTGTGCCTTCATACAATAGTAAATATTGCCAATCTTCACTCGAATATTGTGCCTTCTTGCAATAATAAATATTGCCCTTCTCCACTCGAGTGTTTGTCCTTCTTACAATAATAAATATACCAGTCACCACTCGAGTATTGAGCCTTCTTACAGTAATAAATATTGCCCGTCACCACTCGAGTGTTGCTTCTTCTAACAATAATAAATATTGCCAGTCACCACTAGAGTATTGTGTCCTGTTACAAAAATAAATTTTGCCAGTCTTCACTCGAGTGTTGTGCGTTCTTACAATAAAAAATATTGTCATTCACAACTCGAGTATTGTACATTCTTGCAATAATCAATATTAACAGTCTTCTCTGGAGTATTGTGCCTTCTTACAATAATAAAGCCTCCACTGGAGAATTGTGCCTTCTTGCAGGAATAAATATTGCCAGTCACCACTCGAGTATTGTGCCTTCATACAATAGTAAATATTGCCAATTTTCACTCGAGTATTGTGCCTTTTTACAATAATGAATATTGCCAGGCACAACTCGAGTATTAGTAGAGAGGGAAGGCATTAAAGGGACAAGCATGAATGCACTTGAAACTTATAGGGACAAACCTGAATGCACCATGGGTCCTGTGAAACTTATAGGGACAAACCTGAATGCACTATGGGTCCTGTGGAACTTATAGGGACAAACCTGAATGCACCATGGGTCCTGTGAAACTTATAGGGACAAATCTGAATGCACCATGGGTCCTGTGAAACTTATAGTGACAAACCTGAATGCACCATGGGTCCAGTGAAACTTACAGGGACAAACCTGAATGCACTGTGAAAGTTTCACAGTGCATTCAAGTTTGTTCCTATAAGTTTCACTGGACCCACAGTGCATTCAGGTTTGTCCCTATAAGTTTTACTCGACCCATTGTGCATTCAGGTTTGTCCCTATAAGTTTCACTGGATCCATAGTGCATTCAGGTTTGTTCTCAAAAACATAAGTTATGACCCCTCATTGGAACGAGCTCGTCGAGCTCGTTACAATGAGGGGGTCATAACCTGTTTTTGAGACAAAAAAATGAAAAAAATTAGTTATTCAAGAATTTTTTTACAAGTGTCGTCTGCTTTTCATGTTAGGTAAAGGTTAAACAATATTCATTTCCAAACATTTTTCAAATGATAAATGATTTGTATTAACCCATTGAACCCGAAAGGCTGTTTTATCAGCGCAGGTTCGCGATTCTACCCGAATTCATAAAGTAGAAAGTTGCTCGATGAATTTGAGTGGTGGGAGCGCGGTGGCTCAGTGGCAGACTGTTGGACTTCTATGCTAGAGGTCCTGAGTTCGATCCCCGTTCGGGACGACCCGCGTTGTGTCCTTGGGCAAGGCACTTTATCCCGGTTGCCCACATGGGGGCACGATGACGCCGTGTACTAAGGCGTACTGCACGTCGATGGTGCACATGTCTTCAACCGCTGGAGCCCTGCTTGAGCGGAGCTTGAATAGAGTTAGAATGTTGAGTAGCTGACAGTTTCTCGGTGGTTCTCAAGGGTACTCCGGCTTCATCCACCCTTAAAACTATCACGGTCACGATTAGCCATTGTGTATAAGTATGTGGCCTTAAACCCCAATAAATAAATATATAATAATAATTTGAGTGGTAGACCAATTAAGATGTTCAACGTGCAGCCCCAAGGATGCACGTTGAAAACATTGATTGGTCTTCCCTGCAGTAACGAATATAGACTCTACCAGTTGATGGTTCTGAACTGGCATGAAATATACCACCAGGGTTCAAAGAGTTAACACTGAATATTCTACAGTAATGAGGTAGCTTATACGTAGTAGTTTCCACTCATAATATATTCAACTGATAGCAAATCAAAAGACAGTGTAACCAGTTTTTTTTACCCACGACATGAACAATAGGTCAGTGGTGGCGGAATTGGACTTCAAACCTGAAGGTCCATGGTTCGATCCACACCAGGGGTATCTGCGTTGTGTCCTTGTGTTATAGGGTGAGCTTTTCATAGAAAACCCAGGGTTAATTGTAGCAGTCATTAGGTAATGATTATAGCGTTTGTTAGTGTGTGTGTGAGAGAGAGAGAGAGAGAGAGAGAGAGAGGGGGGGGGGGGGGACTGGGGAGAGCTAGTATCAGCCTATTTCAGTGGCCACAACTGAAATGTAACTGTCATAAATCTAATAGACCAAAACGTATTTCAATGTTCAAACAAAAATATAATGTTTGTTATGCGAAAAATCACCCAAGTATGCTGAAGAATGGATTTCCCTTTTTTTGGAGGCAACACGCATAGAACATGTAGAACGTAATTAAGGGCTTCGTAAAATGTGATTAATGAAATCAGAATTATGTGTTGCCCTCCATTGCACACGCACTTGCACCCATTTATTATTTTTTGTAATTTGTTAAATGTATTGGGAGAGACGTTGATATAGGCTATGCCTGTTCGTCAAACCCTATTTCTATTTTGAGAAATAAAATTATGTTTAAAAAAAAATAGTTTGTAGAGTGGTCAAATGTATAAGAATTTACTTAAGCTGATAATCCATGATTGGCACATTTGTATAACTGCACACGATGCTTGAATAATCGTGTATTTGAAAATGGTTTAAATATTTGGTTTAGGTGAGTAGTAGCGTATGTTCCCCTTCACCCCCAGGTTGCAGGATCTCATTGCAGGATCTCATGTGACGTCATAGCCACGTGACGTAGTGGAGCCATGTTGTGTTGTTTTGGTAACCCGCGTGAGCGGCCATGTTGTGACGTCATCTCCATAGTGATACGTGGTGGGAGTGCGCATGCGCAGCGCGTGTTGTTAGGGTGATACGTGTTTCCGTCGTCCATTTTATGTACTGGAGGCCGGGATCTTGGTTTCTATAGTGGCACGTGATTGCTATGTTACCTAAGCCCTTCTTATAGGACAGGGGTATGTTTGGAGGGTGTGTTCGATTGAATTGGAGTATTTTCCCGATTTGTAGAATTACCACTAACAACCCGACAAGTTTTACTATTTCGAATTCTTTCAGAACCCTATTTAGGATCGCAAAACTTTTGGCTAATAATAGTAGCACGTAGTGCTATAGTACCAAGGGGTCCCCTGGGGGTGTGTTCGATTAAACTAGAGTATTTTTCTGACTTACAATTCTCTCAGAATTCTCGAAGAATTACCCAAATAGACCCGACAACCCTTACAGACCACCAAAATCTATCCCAACTTTTACTATTTCGAATTCTTTCAGAATTCTCTGCTTCAATCTATATATGTAATAGTTTTTGTCCATCTGACTATGTTCCTTTGTTCTGGAGTTTCTCTGAAATGAGGATAAGAGTCGTAGTAAATTAGACCTCATTGAGTGATTTTTAATACGACTCTTATCCTCATTTCAGAAAAAAGGGATTCTCCAGAAGGCACCCCAATTTCGGCACCCCTTTTTTAGGAATCCCATTTGTGGAATCCCTTTTTTTCTGAAATGAGGATAAAAGTCGTATTAAAAATCCCTCAATGAGGTCTAATTTACTACGACTCTTATCCTCATTTGACAAAAAGGAATTCCACAAATGAGATTCCTAAAAAAGGGTGCCGAAATTGGGGTGCCTGGGAATATGGCCATTGGATATAGGTTTTTATTATACACAAGGGAGATAACTCTGCATACAGATTATGGGAAATGAATGGTTAGTTATAATTTATATAAATGATCTAGATAAATGAAACAACAAGATTACTTGGAATGGGATCAGAACTACTGCTATTACGTACCATCTTACCAGTAACAGGATGATACAAAGCATTTGGTAGGTTAATATTATCAACGGTTAGGATGGGACCTACAGGGGAATATACCTACCATACTCTGCTGCCGTTCTGTATTACCCGGCATTGACCACACCCCAGAATACCGCTCAATAATATGAAGCAACTGGTGGATCAGTAGTACCAAGGGCCAGCAAGAGACCTACAGGGATATGTACAGCCTATGCTATACTACCGTTCTAAACTACCAAGCATTACCCCCACCCCCACAAAATCACTAGGTCTACTATAACGTACTACAGCCATATAATAAAACAAAGCAATCGATTGGTTAATAGTACCAAGCACTAACAGGGGCCTATAGGTGTATATACCACCCATACTATAGTACCGTTCTAAACTACCAGGCAGTATCCCTATGCCTAGTATTGCATACTACCTATACCAGTCATAGGATAACATGAAGCATCAGGTGGATTAATAGTACTAAGGGCCAGTAAGATACCTACAGGGATATGTACAGCCTATATAGTATCCTCAGATAAGTATCCTATAAAAGGTATCCTCGATAGGTATCCTCGATAGGTATCCTCGATAGGTATCCTCGAATAATACAATACCAGGCCATAGGTATCCTCAAATACTGAAATGAGGCTAAGAGTCGTAGTAAATTATACCTCATTGAGGGAATTTTAATGGTCCTGATAACCTCAAAATTCAATGAGACTATGAGGCATAATAAATGAGGACTCATTGAGGGCTTTTACATAGTCCTCATGTCCTCATACGACAAAATGGGATTCCACAGTCACGGGCGTTTCCCCAAAATGGGATTCCATGGGATATGGCCATTGGATATAGGCTTTTATTATACACAAGGGCGATAACTCTGCGTACAGATTATGGGAAATCAAGCAATCTGATTGGTTAGTTATAATTTATATAAATGATCTAGATAAAGGATACTACAAGAGTACTTGGAATAGGGTCAGAACTAACAAGAATAGACCCGAAAAAGCTAAATATAGTAATAATAGGCAGAGCTATTCCAACTGATAGGCTCTTTTACGCTACTGGAGTATACTCCAGAACAAAGGAACATAGTCAGATGGACAAAAACTATTACATATATAGATAGAAGCAGAGAATTCTGAAAGAATTCGAAATAGTAAAAGTTGGGATAGATTTTGGTGGTCTGTAAGGGTTGTCGGGTCTATTTGGGTAATTTTTCGAGAATTCTAAGTCAGAAAATACTCTAGAACACACCCCCAGGGGACCCCTTGGTACTATATCACTACGTGCTACTATTATTAGCCAAAAGTTTTGCGATCCTAAATAGGGTTCTGAAAGAATTCGAAATAGTAAAACTTGTCGGGTTGTTTGTGGTAATTCTACAAATCGGGAAAATACTCCGATTCAATCGAACACACCCTCCGAACATACCCCTGTCCTATAAGAAGGGTTTAGGCAACATAGCAGTCACGTGCCACTATAGAAACCAAGATGGCGGCCTCCAGTACATAAAATGGACGACGGAAACACGTATCACCCTAACAACACGCGCTCCGCATGTGCACTCACACCACGTATCACTATGGAGATGACGTCACAACATGGCCGCTCACGCTGGTTACCATGACTCCACAACATGGCGCCACTACGTCACATGACTATGACGTCACATGAGATCCTGCAATGAGATCCTGCAACCTGGGGGTGAAGGGGAACATACACTACTACTTAGGTGCATGTTTACAAGTAACCGTTGTTATAAATAACTGTTATGTAAATATAGTGTCATTTTCCTGAATACGGGAGTCTGGCTATACCGGCTGTGAACGAAGGGCGACAGGATACCGCCCCCAGTGTAAATAAATATATAAAGTTAACAAGCGCTGTGAGTGAGTTAATTTCGCCTAAGTTTCATTGTACAATACTTGGGTAAGGCACTTCATCCCGATTGCTCACGCGGGGTATGGTGGAGCCTGTCTACGAAGACGTACTGTATGCCGATGGTGCACTTGTCTTCAACCAATGCTAACCCTGCTTGTAAGGAGTTAGTACATTGGGGGAGACTGACAGTTCCTCGCCGTTGCTCGGTGGTTCTCTCCGAGTACTCCGACTTCCTCCACCCGTAAAACTGTCCGCCACAAGTTGAGCCTGGCTGTCGAATGTGTCTGCCTGGAAGTTAAGTAATTTGAAATAATAAAAAAACAGTTTCACCTGACTTTTCTTGTCAACAGAAGTTAGAACGATAGTAGAAGCGTCAGAAAGAGAAAGAATGACAAGCGACTAGTTAACACTGGGTCAATTCTATGTTATACCACCCAAAAGGTTGATGTGGGACTTCTTTATTTGGTTTCACGAACCAAGTGTCAGTAGGTACCAGAAGTACTAGGATTTTCGATGTAACACGAAATTTATAAATAAATAAAAATTTACCCAGGTTTACACTCAAACATTGAAACCATATCAACCTTGGCTGTTGATAACTGTTAAGACTCAGCGGAAGAAAAACAGTAAGATATAACCAAATATGAGGACGAACTTTGTTGTTGTGCTGTCTCTGAAGGTTCTAAAAAGCAATGGCTTGTCAACTTTAGCTATTCAATAAAATGTTTTGGGAGGCCACGTCAACTAGTTGGTAAGGTGAAGAGTTGACACAAAACTCCAGAATTGTGATGTTTATTTATAAATGAAAGTATAGTTCCAAGAAGGAATTTGACATACTACTCAGAAGAATAATGCTCCGAAAGGGTGGATTCGAAGTATCAATTTGACTGTCATTTCATCTCACAACAATTTAAGGACCTGGAATATAAAGAAAATAAAACATACATCGTACGCATTAGAATGCGTGTACCTGGTAGGCTTAAATTAGTGAAACGACCGCTCTGCCACCCCTCCCTCCCCCCCCCCCCCCCCCCCCACACACACACACACAGACACACACATACGGGGCCGTATTATTCATAAGGCTGACGCCTAGGGGCCAGCAGGTACAGGGGGCCCGCCAATTTTATTTGTTTTGCTGAAGCACTGTTACCAGCGCCTTAGGGCTTAATGGTTAAAGGCACTTTGCACTCTGCGCCGTAGAGATACATGTACACATGTATTTATTCACATATATACTCTCATAAGTATACTATATTTATATTTATAAACAGTACATTAGTTTAGTGCTTATTTTAATAATATGTCAAGTGCAAGTAAAATTCTTCAGGAGACCCGCAAAATGGATATAGGGTTATGTACTGCGGCATAGTGCCTACCGTACCAGGGTCAACCTGTCAGCTGTAGTGGGTTGAAAGACTGGAGTGCTATCTCTAGAGGTTTGCGGCTCGGAGCGTTTGTTCAACCTCGACGCTTCGTGTCTCGTTTGAACATAAGATCCGGTGTTACCGTCAATTCATCACAATAACTTATAATGTTCAAGTATTTTTCCCTTCAGATTCTTCGTCTCTCTCTCTCTCTCTCTCTCTCTCTCTCTCTCTCTCTCTCTCTCTCTCTCTCTCTCTCTCTCTCTCTCTCTCTCTCTCTCTTGCTCCTCGCTCTCACTTCTGCTCCATTTTCCATTTCTCTCGTATATATGCTAAGGTTTAAATAATATTACTTGCAGCGCATGGCCAATTCTTTCAGTTCCTAGAGTACTTTGTTTATTTGGGGAGACGGCTCAAAATATACTCTCAGCTTCCTGTCGAACTCTGTCCATATATCTGTACTTTCCTTCATGTATCTTGGTATCATTACATGCTTTGTTAATAGGCGTAATGTACAGTTAGTTTGATCTTGTGTTTGAATTTATATATTAGTATGTATAACAGCAGTCTTGCTGAATAAATATTGTTCAAACTAATAATTGCACAGACCACCATTGCATATTACACAGCATTACAGTGAAAGCAGGATGAGCATGAGACATACAACCTACCTTTCAACAATGATCAAGACGTCCAACCAATAATTGGCGTAACTTGAAGATTGAAGTCTGCAAAACAGCATCGAACGAATTGTGACAAGCTTTCTTGTTATTTAGCGACAGTGGATGGCCCACTCTCGTCGGCGGGGTCATAGAGCGTCTCGGGGAAAATTTTGGAAAATGGAAGGTTAGTGTGGACCTGTAGTGGCTTCTTCACATGAGCCATAGCTGTATCCATGGGATACCGTATAATCCGGGATGACATGTAAACATAACTACCTCCGCTGGTCCCATTGCCCACGTGGGGGGGGGGGGGGGGCACGGTGACGCTGTGTTATAAGGCGTACTGCCGTCGAGAGTGCACCTGTCTTCAACCAATGCTAACCCTGCTTGTGTGGAGTTAGTATGTTGGGGAGCTGACAGTTGCTCGCCGTTGCTCGGTGGTTCTATCCGGGTACTCCGGCTTCCTCCACCCGTAAACCTGTCGTGGTCATGATTAGCCATTGTGCAGAAATACGTGACCTTAAACACCAATAAATAAATAAATAAATAAATAAATAAATAAATAAATAAATAAATAAATAAATAAATAAATAAATAAATAAATAAATAAATACCTTCGCTGGTATTATAGCGGAAAAGTATATTGAGAAAAATAATGTTGATCTAATGACCACCCCCCCCCCCCCCCCCCCCCCACCCTCCCCACACACCACCGCCATTCCTTCATCAATGAGTAATACTACCTTTGGCAGCTGGTGAAATTTCAAAATTGAATTCAGAAATAAGTTAAATGCAGTATATTTCTGTTATAGCAGAACTTACTTTTACTTCAAAAACTAGCAATAATGGAAAAGGGGATTGTCAAAGTGATGTTTATCAGAAACTTCAACTATTAAGCAGTTACACTGCCACTGGGATGGAAGGACCCCCCACTTTCCACCGCCACCACAAACTGTCCTGGAAAATGGCAATTTCATATGCATTCACGCCTGAAATTCTAAACTTGGTCGATGTCTTCTCACCCAGATAAAGTTTTTCTTTAACTTCCTGGGCATTTAAAAACAGTACTAAGGGTGCTCTAATTGGCATGGCAAATTAACCTTCACTTATGGGGGATACACAACCTTGATCCAAAACGATGTGGAAAGAAGTGGAGGGAAAACATTTTTCTACCGCCATGGATATAAGGTGGAGGGTGAAAGACTATTTTTCTGTTGCTGTTGACAGGAGAAACATCTATTGCCACCCCTACACAAGTCATTTAGCCTAGATCAGGGTTGGTGATTTTTTTTTTTTTATTATTTAAAAATAAAAAAAATCGATTTTTTTTTTTATTTAAATCGGATTTTTTTTATTTAAATCGTTTTATTTGATTTTTATTTCGATACAATTAATTATTACCCAGAGGATACTTTTTCCCACACGATTCCTTTAGATAACAGAAACAGAGTATTTCTTTTATCTAGCCCTTTACCCAACGAATCGCCCGCATCCGCCCGCGTAATATGCAAACTCAGCAGTTGAAAAAATATTATTTTTCAAAAATTGTTTAACAAAACCATATCATGTGACCCCTCGTTGGAACGAGCTCGTCGAGCTCGTTCCAACGAGGGGTCACATGATATGGTTTTGTTGAAATTTTATGAAAACTTTAAAAAAAAATGATATTTAAAATAATAAATTTTTATATTGTCTGCGTTGGGTAAAGGGTTAAAGGAATCATGTAGGAGAGTGTATCGGTAGTAGTTTCTACCAATGGCCATCCAAAGAATGGACACAGATAACTGATACTAAATCATTTACCTGTACTCTAAAAACTCTAGGTATTCTGGGATACCAAATGTGGTACTCAACTTGTCCAGTGTGGGGTACCAAAATTATGGTACACCAGGAAAACAAAACATTGTTGGTACTCCAAGAAACCGAACTGTAATGGTACTTTGAGAAAGCAAAACTGTCTGGAACTTCGTTTTGGTTCCCTAGAAAACCAAAAGTTTTGTACTTTATTGTAGAACTCAACTGAAGTACGTTTACTATGGTGCTCCAAATAACCAGAAGTTTGGTACTTAGTCAGCACCCCTTCCCCCCCCCCCCCACCTTTCATGTATACAAAATATGCACGGGAGGGATAGGCTCAAATATTGTTCCATTGAGGAATCCAAAGAACCGGACTATGTGTGAAGAGCTGCAGAAATACCAGCCTCCCTCATGGACCAGGACAAATTTATTGTGTAG
Source organism: Pictodentalium vernedei (assembly GCA_031216915.1). Taxonomy (NCBI): domain Eukaryota; kingdom Metazoa; phylum Mollusca; class Scaphopoda; order Dentaliida; family Dentaliidae; genus Pictodentalium; species Pictodentalium vernedei. The sequence goes on along the minus strand of CM062288.1, from coordinate 57,603,892 downwards.
ATAACACCACAAATCATGTCGCTATAAAAAAATGAAAGAAGAAAAATTGAGTTATATAGTTCCTAAAATAACCTCTAAAGACATAAAGTCATACACTGCAACTAACATAAATCAAACACAGTCATCCAACAACCCGCTCCATGTGATCCATTCAGTCACGTTTTCAAGCTCCCGGGCTTCGACCGAAACCGCCATTGTTGATACAGACGACACGCGTGCTTGGCGGCCAAGTTCCTCGCGTGCTGGATATGTAGAGAACATAACTCCTGTTCACCGATAGTTGGGTATTCCAAAACCATTCATTTGGTATTGAACGCGCAAAATATACAGTACGTGGAGAGTGTATTATCACTAAATCACCCGCAGAGTGGAGATTCCACCCAAGCAATAATTGCAAAGTTGTTGCAAAGCGTAACAAGCACATGCAGTGTTTCAGCCAATGGACCTCCGGGTTAAACCCGGAGGTTCATTGGCTGAAACGTTGCTTGTGTTTTTGTCGATATGTACAAAATTTGAAGGTTATAGTTTGGGTGATAACTCCACCCCGTGGGTGATTTAGTTATAATCCACCCTCCGAGTACTGTAAGGGAGGCTATCCATATTCGGTGTTTTAGGTATCTCATGTATTGGTTTTATTCTAGAATATAAAAATGTAGTGCTTTTTTTAGAGTGTGTGTTACCCATTTCAGGCAGCAGAAAAATGTTTTGTCCTTCCCCCAAGTTATGTGGCCCAAATACGTCCCTGTCACCGAGACACTCACCTCCAATACGTTCACAGGATTTCCCAAAGTACAAAGCAGGACATTGGCAGAAGTAATCATCAACACCATTCACACAGAATCCTCCGTGCTTGCAAGGATTCGTTGCACACCAGTTCATGTCTGAAATCAAACGCGAACAAAAGTGTTAAATTCTTTATTGGAACCGTATAAAATCATTGGAAAAAAAACCCATTAATATCCGAGTTCACATTATCAGTAAAGACGATTTAAACATCCGAGAAAACAACAGATCATCTTTGGGGGAGGGGGTCTCTTACACTCTCTTAAAGGATGCGCTGTTGGAAAGCGCCAAAGAGCCCTTTCTGAAAACAACACTTCATCAGCACCATTGGAAACTACAAAAAGCCTTGTCTCAGCTTTTGACACACAACATCACAAGAGCTTAACATTTTTAGGTCAGTACCTCGTTCTCTCTGAATACGACAATAGTAATGTTTACCCACACTTATGTGACACATTCAACCCCATGTGTTCAAATAAGTTTGCGTAAATGTTACCATTATCGTATTCAGAGTGAACAAGGTTCTGGCTTAAAAATGTTAAGCTCTTGTGATGTTGTGTGTCAAAAACCCAGACATGTTTTTTTGTAGTTTCTAATGATACTAATCCTACCTACTGAATCTGTCTTCCTGATAACATGAGTTATTCGTATACATAAATGCGCGTGTGTCTGAAACTATCGCATTCTGTGCGTTGGTTCTCCGCTGCATTCCCGAATTTTTCGAGATGTGACGTTAAAATTTGCCACTCCAATAGGGCCCTGCGAATCACATATTTTCGATTCGAATCGAGTCTATTGTTCGAAATCGAATCGAATACAGGCGGCCTGAAGTCCCGACTGAAAAAATATTCAAACTACATCATCAAGGCATGCCTTTGTCGAAGGCATGCCTTGAAGATGTAGTTGGAATATCACTCACTAAGGATTTTTGTTCAAAAACAGAAGCAGGTGCGAAATTTTGCACTCGGCACTGCATGGGACTAGCCTATAGGCCTAGCAACAGTGCGTTCATCGTCAATATTGCTTGGGAACATTAAATTTGCTTTCAGGAGTGGTAGTGACTAGTGAAACTGGAATTAGCATGGATGGTGGCATGGGTACAGATGGGTTTTTTTTAATATTAATATAGCGGAAATAATACTCAGTCTTTATTTTGAACATTATTTATCAACAATCTCAGCTCTACGTTTTGTGAGACTTCTAAGATGACTGATAGCAAGCGAAATTCTAGTGAAAATTTTTTAAGGAAAACGAATCGGACAGCCGATTTCGAATCGAACCGAATACGAACTTAAGATTCGAAATTGAATCGAATCGCGAAACATTCCAGGACCCTACACTCTAAAAACTAAAGTGTTAAAAACTACACTTGAAGTGCTGTATTTAACACGTACTAAGTGCTGAACTAGCACTTTGTTCAAGTGTAGATATCACAGAACTTAACAGGTGTTACAATACTACCACTTAACAAGTGTAATGTCGCGACAATTAAAAGGAAACAACCCAGATGACGCGGATCAGGCTCGAACTCTCGAGCCTGATCCGCGTCATCTGCGTTGTGTCCTCTTAATTATGTACCCACCAAGCGCAAATCTAATTATGGACGATTCTGGAAGAACCACCAATGCTAGACACATGGGAAGTGCCATCCATTCAAGTTTCAGATGTCTGACGATTGTAATGTCTAAGTGCTTAAAGCATTGCACTTTGAGTGTTCAAATCAAACCCTAAGAGTTAGAATGGGTTTAACACCTTGAAAGTGTCAGTTTTAACACTTTAGTTTTTAGTGTGTACACTCCAGGGTAATTTTGTCCAAGTAGTAACACAGGATTGGTTTCATGTGGTACGTTCAGTTTACTTGCAAATGTATCCTCAACAGATCGACCCTTGAGTTCCAATGTGTTCTATGTGCCAGTAGGCACATAGAACACATTGGAACTCAGGGGACGAGATTCACTGCTGTGTATGAATCCACCAATGTATGGGGCCTCTGAAGAAACACACAACAGTTGAGCAACATAAAAGCTTAAAACAACATCTGGGTACGGTAGTGTTTCTTGCATTTGCCAGACATGGTGATAAAGGAAGGAAGAAGAAGCTAAAGAATAGAAGTGGAAATGAATTTATTATTTATTTATTGGTGTTTAAGGTCACATACTTATGTACAATGGCGAACCGGTACTGTGACAGTTTTACGGGTGGAGGACGCCGGCGTACTCGGAGAGAACCACGGAGCATCGACGAGCAACTGTCAGCTCCTCAACATTCTAACTCTGTACAAGCCCCGCTTAAGCAGGATTACAGCGGTTGAAGACATGTGCACCATCGACGTGCAGTACACCTTAGTACACGGCGTCATCGTGCCCCCATGCAGGCAACCGGGATAAAGTGCTTTGCCGAAGGACACAACGCGGGTCGTCCATGACGGGGATCGTACTCGGGACCTGTAGCATAGAAGTCCAACAGTCTACCACTGAGCCACCGCGCTCCCTAATATTTTAGGTCGTGATGAACCGATGTTCGGCAATTGCAGATTCGCCTTCTTGATTGGCCTCTACCAAATGGATTATACGACGAAATGTAAAGACCAAATCAAGCGGACAACGACAGGAATACCAAAGAAACACTATGAGGACGAAATGATTTACAAACAGGAATGTTGCCAATACGGTCTTGTATGTCAGTTCACATGATAGTAATGTTTTAGTTATTTATTTATTGGTGTTTAATGTCACATACTTATGCACAATGGCTAATCACGACCGTGACAGTTTTACGGGTGGAGGAAGCCGGAGTACCCGGAGAGAGCCGCCGAGCATCGACGAGCAACTGTCAGCTCCTCAACATTCTAACTCTATTCAAGCTCCGCTCAAGCAGGGTTACAGCGGTTGAAGACATGAGCACCATCGACGTGCAGTACGCCTTAGTACACGGCATCATCGTGCCCCCATGTAGGCAACCGGGATAAAGTGACTTGCCCAAGAAGACAACGCAGGTCGTCCCGGACCGGGATCGAACTCAGCACCTCTAGCATAGAAGTCCAACAGTCTACCACTGAGACACCGCGCTCCCAAATGTGTTAGGTAGTGATGAACCGATGTTTGGCAATCGCATCTGACATCGGTCGATATTAAGCCATCGGTTGGCCATCAGTAGAGGTGTTTGAACATCGGTCCATGCCGATGGTTACATGGAACACCACTGGATGAAAATTGTTTGTATTTACGTTTGATTAACAATCTCATACAAGCAGTAACAAACTTAATAAGTTTCCACAATGATTGACAGGAATCAAGATTGGCCTAATCTCATTGATTGGTTTAATCTGCCCCTTGATTGCCGCTCATGACACACGTGCCACGTATTGTTTGATGACTCAATGAAATGAGACATCAGCAGAAACAAGTTAGCAGCGCAGCGTTTTTGATCGTTGATCAAAGACGCTGCGCTGTTAACTCGTTTCCACTGATGTCGTACTTTTATTTTAGTACTCACACTAACATACTCTAGAGATCAACAAACAAATCAGTCGGACTGTACTATAAAATTAACCCCGTGCTTTGCATTCTTAAACATACTACTCCTTTTGGTTGTAACTATCCGACACTGGCACTCACAATCGGCAGATTGTGCTCAACTAATCGGCAAACAGATGACGTTCGCAAATCCTTATCGGTTAATCACTAGTTCTGGGGGCGCGGTGGCGTCGCTGTAACCGGTTCTCGTCAGATCACCGAAGTTAAGCAATGTCGAGCGCGGTTAGTAGTTGGATGGGAGACCATTTCAGCGACGGATTCGCGCTCTCGCGTTGTGTCCTTTGGGAAGGCACTTGACCCCGATTGTCTACATGGGGGCACGATGACGCTGTGTGCTAAGGCGTACCACACGTCGATGGTGCGCATGTCTTCAACCAATCTAACCCACAGCCTGCATCTCTACCAATCAGTTCCCACCCGATGAGTCTGTGTATTGGATGCGATACTTGGACTTGTGTCACACTGATGATCTGTCATACATATGGAGGGCTGTAATGCCCGATTCGGGTTGTCAGGAACCCAGTATGGCCAATTTTGGATTACTCATAACTTACATATTAATGAAATAAAAAGTTGCAGTACAATTGCTGTATGAATATTTTATTTATTCAGTAATACATTTTCAAGAAGTTTAGAGTTCTTTATTTATTTATTTATTTATTTATTTATTTATTTATTTATTTATTTATTTATTTATTTGTGTTTAATGTCACATACTTATGCACAATGGCTAATCGTGACCGTGACAGTTTTACGGGAGGAGGAAGCAGGAGCACCCGGAGAGAACCACCGAGCATCTACGAACAACTGTCAGCTCCTCCACATTCTAACTCTGTTCAAGCTCCGCTCAAGCAGGGTTATACGATCGACGTGCAGTACGCCTTAGTACACGGCGTCATCGTGCTCCTATATAGGCAAACGGGGTTTAGTGCCTTGCCCAAGGGCACAACAAGGGAGCGCGAACCAGTCGCTAAAATGGTCACCCATCCAACTACTAATCGCGCTCGACGTTGCTTAACTTCGGCGATCTGACGAGAACCGGTTACCGCGACGCCACGGCGCCCCAAGAATTGTATTTTCCAGTTATGACTTAAAATGGGTTGAAATAAACCATGAGCATTTTCAAAGATATGGCAATTTGCCAGTTGGCAAATTGCCATATCTTTTAAAATGCTAATGGTTCATTTTAGTTAATTATATTAATAGGTAGATAATACAATTGTAGAAAATACATTTGTAAAAGTTTTATAGTGTTGGCTCCTGGTAAACTTATTGGGATGTCCCACTTCCATGCCACTCCTATACATTATTTTAGTTAAATAAGAAATATATACTCTATTGGAATAATAGACATACAGACTCTATTGTACCGCATTATTTATATTTAAATGCATCAGAATCCCAAAAAAGCATATGCTACTAAACTACAAAAATAAACAGTTGTGTGCTTGTATATAAGTTCTGATTGCAAATAGACAATGTGAAGTTTGTGTATTGAAATTAGAAGTTAAAAAAAACATCCATAAAAATAGTTTTAATTCTTTCAAAGACTTCTGATGAATTTGTATCTCTGAATATTCTGAAAGAAACTATGGTGCTTCCTGTTTGAAGAACAGAAAGCGGAATTCCAGTTTCTACCAGCATATTTCACATTATACCAAATTCTAATTTCTAGAATTCGGGGGTATCTAATAGAGACATCCGTCCGTCTGACCGTGCTATAATACGGGAGTTACGAGTTTTTGTTTTTTTTCCGGACAGGCATTATGAGCTTACCGACACATTATGAGCTTAATTGAACATATTATGAGGTTAATGTCTAAAGTATGAGACTTATGAGGCATGTAGCGATTTTGCGGGGAAAATATTAAGGGTTAGGGTCAGATCAGGGTTGGGGTTAGCGTTAGTTACTATCAAGCATTACGTTGGGGGATGTAACCATGTTTATAACCACCCCACCCCCTCCAAAAATAAAATCCGAAAAAACGAGGTTTTAACCGTCCGTCCGTCTGTCCGGGTCAGCGCAGGTGGCCTTGCGAGGTAACCGTTCGTGTACAGTCGTTACTTGTGAGATTAGGGGATAAAACCGTTAGTACACCAGCCACTTCTGAGGTTTTTTTCAACTTGTGAGGTGCGAAAAACCCACTTGTGAGTTGCGCAATTTTCCTCATATCTACCACTAAAATCACCTCACAAGTACATCTGCGGTAGAACGTCCGGCCGGTCGTCCGTACAAACGTTATGGATTGTAACTTCAAAGCCATCGATCGGATTTGGATCTCCTTTGGTATGCTGATAGACCCATATGGGAGAACGGATATGCACAAGGAACGGGTTCCGTCCAATAACCTTTCCCATAGTTAGACTTAGAAAATGTTTCTGTCCCACAAAACTTTTAAGGCTACTTCGAACAGGCCTACGGGTCGGAGGCAGTGTCCCGCGCTTTGTTTACCTTGTTTGCCCTTTGTTAGCCCTTGTTTGATTACTGCGAATATCTTCTCGACACCTTGCAGTTTTCTCGGTAAGTCTGGATCGCCAAAGTGTCAGCTTTTCCATATTCATTTCATTCCTGTTTCAAATGAGGCTCACGTGGCTTTACTCACGTGCCCAGTATCAAACGAGGCTCATGTGGCATTACTGATGTGTGTAGCGTAGCGGCAATCATCGTCAGGTCGCTGGGGCTCTCGGCGTTGTGACACGCTACAAGTGTCCTTTGTTCTACAGTATGGGTGGCTTCCAAATTCCTTTTCAGGGTGGCGCTTTCCATAAGACGGTTGAGAAGTCAATCAACACATCGAAAATGTAACTACAGTTTCTATATTATTTATTCTACACCAAATCTTGCCCAAAATGAGCTCTTAGAGCTATTACAACATTCGCTCACAGTCAATATGTCTACACCAGTATCTTTCCAAAAATGAGCTCTTGGAGATATTACCACATTTGCTCACAGTCAATATCATCTACACCTGTATCTTGCCAAAAATGAGCTCTTGGAGTTATTACAACATTTGCTCACCGTCAATATCGTCTACACCCGTACACCAGGACCTGCATTCTTTAATCCACTCCGAGTTTCAGATAAATAGTATCACCGATTGCGCGACTTGAAAAGTTTTATAAGGGCCTTAGCCCTATTAAAAATTATAGTACAGAAACGGAGCGTCCGGAAAATAAAGCTTCAAATGAGTGCTTCACCATGCTCCGTCGGGTTGTTCGATCAAGCGAATACGTTCACCCAGGCCGGTGATTATATATGGAATGGCTACGTGAGGTTTATTAGACTGTTCCTATCAAATTCTGTCATTTCTTGTTGAGGCAAACATTCGCAATCTTGGCATCTAAAGCACCCTTTACCTAAGAGAAGTGGACGGGTGGAGCCAACAGCCAACCCTCCATGCCTTCCACAGAGTCGCCAATTCCGGAATGATTGTTAAAACTGCCAAGCACAGTGTAAGTTAAACTGTTCGAATCAATCGTCTCAGGCTGGAGTGTACTGTAAACTTTTACATATGAAAACAGTATTACTCGATACGGTGATAATGTAGCCATTGTCTATAAACAATCTGCAAACAATCGCAGTATATACACATTACCATAACAGTGTGTTGACCCGTGTCGTAGTAGATTTATGTTGTTATGGAATGTTATTCCACGGCACGTCACGGTCTGTGTATTGCTGGATGATTGTGTTTTGAAGCTATTGGGGGATAAGTGTAATGGTCGGATTAAGTAATATCATTTGATGCCGACTAAGACGTGGACAATCAAAGATTAGGATGTCGCGAACTTTCCAAATTCGATTCGATTTCAAATCTGAAGCTGCTATTTTTTCTCAGGAATATAGTTTGATATCAGTCATCTAAGTCATCTCACAAAACACATCATCACCCTCACAAATTTCAGCCCCTATTTAAGGAATAGTGCATGGCTTGGAGTTGACTACGCCCATATAGTGCCCAGTGAGGTGGTGTAGTTCCCGCCACGAATCTTTATATTATATCGAACACCCATCAAGAAAAACATCTGTCCGATTTGTTAATCTGTTACCAAGGTAGCAGCCCTACCAACCAGCGTTATATAGAAAAAATACCATGTAGTTTTTTAAAAAAAAATTCTTCTTCCAAAACACGGCTAACTTAGATTATTGATATGAGCAGAAGACAGATTTTGAATCGGTCGGCAAGGGAAAACAAAACATTTCCCCCAAACGGAACTGTGTATTCTAGAATCGCGCAACTCGCAAATGAAAACTAACATTTTCGAAATTTGACAACGCAGTTTGATAATTTCCACACATTTGTCACACATATACATTACCGAATGGGTCAGCACGGGATACAAACTCCGAAGATTCAATTGAATTCCATTATTTATTCGTTTACTGCACAAAACATACAATTAAATAGCGAAATAATATGAGCAGAGAAACAAACGATTTTTCATATCCGGACGCGTTCTCATGAACGTTGGACCCAGGTATGGATCATTCTCTTCGAAACGAGATATGGATCATCTTCTCAAGGAATAAAATGAACGCCTCGGAAAATGTGACTTCAACAATGGAAAATCGATACATTTTTCCACAAAGATTTCTTTCCGGGTCGTTTTGTGGATGTTGTGCCTCTGTGAATCGATTTTTAAATTTAGCCTGATCAGTTTTATTCGCCCAGTATGAAAAGAAAACTGATATAGTAGTGTGCTAAAAATAGAAAACGTGTAGTGCCTGGGTGTAGTGCCTGGTCAATTCTGTGGATGCAAACTACACGAAATAGAGTATCATCTTTCAGCCAATCAGAATGCAAGGAAATCACGTGAGATATAATATATCATATTTATATTACTTCCAAGTATTCCAAGTCGTCCCAACTTATACCTAAGTGCTGCTGTATTAGCCCCTCTCCCATCCGTAAGGTATTCACCCCCACCCCACTCCGCCCCCTTTGTTGAGGAATTAAGTGAAAGTCTATCGATCTGCGATCGTAAGTTCTGACTCCTGTAGTTGTGATTACTGGCAGATCTGTGAGGTCCCACCAGCCCGTGGAAATTTATTGTTCCTTCAAGACGTTATTCTAACACAGGCTCCAGATTTGGGTTCAGCTTTGGTCACCTCACGAACTTGTCGGATCAGCAGAACGAATACCAGTTTCAAGTTATCTACTATTTATTGAATCAAAATCATTTACAATAACCGCGACTAACCGTCGTCGTCTCTGGCATAAGTATACAATGCAACAAAATGTTCAATCAATGCCCATACCTTTCAGTACCAGTGGCGGCATCCATCTTTCTTCTTGTATGTAGTTTTATATTCTCCGGGAGCCCAGAGACAACTTGTTCAAGCATACAGAAATCGGTGCTTACATACACCGGATTTCTGATGCAAGACCTGACTGCGTAACTACCAGTTAGCGGAATATTTAGGGAAAGTCCCCTGATTCCCCTGACGTGGCAGTTGCCATTTATAGACTTATACTGCCATGAAGACTGTCGGTCAGGCTGCATGTAGTCTTATGGAATTCCACAAACACATTCCGCCGGAGTTCTGTTAACCGCTCAAATATTATCAATTTCGGAGGTTTCTGTCTGGGATACAATGTCCCTATCAACCAATCTTTCATCGGTGCCTTCACCGAGTGCAGACCAGAGTACTTCTGTACTCTGACTGTTAGTTTAATAAAATTTTCATATGATTCCAACTTTAAGAGAAACTGATAACAAATTGAGCCTCATCAAGCTAACAGAAAGGGTTTATCTACTTTATTTCATGGAAGAACTGAAGTTCTTCTTCCGAGCTTGATTAATCCCTATGGGCCAACTTCGCAACACCTTTCGACAGTAGGTTAGTGAGGTTAGAAACTTCTCTACTGATGTTTCGAATGCTCACACTGGGGTGTAAGATGAGATAAATACTCGGGTGAATATTACGAAAGGGTAACAAAGTGATTACACATTGCAACTAGTAGATTAGGCTGGGATTTATATGATTGCACTGATACTAGACTTTAGTTTCCTTTTGTGTTTCCGTATGCATATTAGCAGTGTGGGCAAAAATCATCTCGCATGAAAAAGACTATCACATAGTTCAAAGAAAGAAAATGAAGCCCTTGCATGATGGACGGCCCGGTCTTCGGATGGGCACCGTCAGAACAAACTTAGGTGCCATATGGCGCGAAAGCTTCCGAATCAATAAACTTTAGATACGTCATGCAATACTACACTCCTGCCACTGCAGGCCAAGTGGTGAATTGCTGTCAAGTTCGGCACTCTACCAAATCCCTTCTACATTTGCATAATACCATATCATACGTGTTATTTTAGTATATTTTTGTTCTAGAGTATTCGCGCGTGTGTGTGTCTTTAAGGTTCAAAATTCGCACTGGCACAGACATTTCCTACTGAAACGTTTTTTTCTTTCTTTTTTACCTTGATGGGTTTCAAACAAGATAAAAAATACATAAAATTGATTTAAACTAAATGATGAGCTTAGGAACTGGTTAAACTGACTGGCAATAATTGATGTTATTCATTGATGGGCTCTAATTTAGTCCTTACAAGGATGTTACGCAAGCTTTTGTTTTTCTTTTTGGCGATGACAGGTCGAAGATTCAAAGGTTTATTTAATTTAGCATTGATTAAAGTAAATTCATCTTTTAATATTTTTGCTATTTCGATATTCATTCTGTCGTGCGTGCGTGCGTGCGTGCGTGCGTGCGTGCGTGCGTGAGGGTATATGTGTGTGTAAGGAAAGTGTGTGTGGAGCTGATGGGTGTGTGTTCAGGTATGTGTGTATGTGTTGGATTCCGAGTACTGTGGAGAGTAAGAAGTAACCCATCGCAACAGGCGATTACTGCAACTGTATTTAAGCACACCACAGACAAGAAAAAATTCATTCTTTTTCACAACATTGTAACTTTATTATCAAAACAATGGTGAAAAGTTTAAATAAACGAAACTTATCACTACTACTGTTGAAAGAGTATTTTATGTTTCCAAACAGTGTCGACTATGTTCTGATGTTAGCGACAAGCGCTGTGCAGTGCCAAGTAGGGTGATTTTCACTGTTCCTGTTTTTGAACTATAATCCTTACTGAGTAATATGTTAACTACATCAAGGCATGCCTTTCAGGAAGGCATGCCTTGATGATGAAGTTAGAATATTTTATCAGTCGGGACTTGGCCATCACAGTCGGAACAAATACAAGTAAGGCTTACAGGCCTTCTCCCCATGGGTCATTTCCATGATGCCCCTGATGCGATTCAAGGTTCGATTCGATTGCGAATAATCGGGCGATTCGATTCGAAATTCGATTCGAATCAAAATGGTGTGATTCGCAGGGCCCAATCAACGATGGGATAATTTAGAAAATTTGGACATGTGAAGGTGACAGCTAGAGAGCCTAATAACGTCTTCTGACACACAGTCATGTTTCCACACATTCATAATGATGGAGACAGCAGGAAGACGGCCAATGTGGTCATGCTGTCTCCCAACAGAATGCTATTTAATTGCATTTTTATTTTCTGTACTTACCTACTCTGTGTTCACAGTTGTACCCCGTGTATCCGGGCTGACATTTACAGGACGCATACCCACTATTTGAAACGACGCATGATCCACCATTCTGGCAATGATTAAACTGACACATCAGGGCTTCTGCAAAGAAATTGATATGCACACTGGCTAAATGAGTCTCTAAAATTGTTATAATTTATTTATTAATTATTAATGTATAAAGTATTTCGCTTTGTGATATTCAGCATATGTTGTTAAATACTGAGTCAAAAAAGAAAGTATAATAAACTTTGAGGAGCAATTGTTTTAGTGTTATCGACTTTAATCCCAAATTATTGTAAATTCATATTTCGAGTCCAGCTGTATGAATTTGTATAATTTCATGTTCTCACTGTTGCCAGCGTCATGTCAGGACGTCGCAATTCAGACATGGGGTGAAAAGTTCACACATGCAGTCAATAGCGTGTATGTCCACAGTTTGCCTCTTGGATGGCAAGACATCGACGGCGCATGGGCCGGATAAGTCTCTGGATGTCACACTGTGGTACTGCGTTCCACTCCTGCCTTAGAACATTACGTAAACCGCCTAACGTCTGAAGATCATGACGACGTATCTGACGGTCTAGTTGATACCAAAGATGCCCGATTGGCGACAAATCTGGCGAAAGTGGAGGCCAGGGAAGAAGTTCAAAGCTGATGTACCCATTCCATTCTGAGGGTACGATGACGTTGGGTAACGATTGTTCCGTGGTATGGACGCCTACTTCGGATGCCGTGTTCAGTGAGTCTGTAGCGGACAGTTTGTGCACTGATTCTATTGGTAGTTCTGTCAGGAGTAATTGCTGTTGTTCTCTTCGTCGGAAGGAAGCGGTCCCGCATGTGAGACGTAGTGATGTGTCGGTCTTGTGCAGGGGTCGTAACTCTTGGTCGGCCTGACCGCGGTTGGACAGCAGTAGATCCGGTGGTTCGATACCTTCCAATGAGACGGTAAATAGTGGCCACATTGACTCCGAACTCAGCAGCGAGCTCATCTGGAGGTATCCCAGCCTCATGCATACCAATGGCACGCAACCTCTGATTTTCGGTTAACCTTGGCATTTTTAAAATGTCGGAAGACAAAAAATAGCGTGTTTTCTCAATAACTCATGCTCTCCAGCACAACATAACATAAAGCAAATCGTCGGTCACCCATTCAATTTGAAATTCTCGGGTAGCACGTGCTATTTTGAAATCCGTAGCACAACTGTATACGGATGGGTGGAGAACAACAACATGTCATTAAACGCTTTGCACGACTTCTTGTTCACAAACATGCAACATTAGAACTATTATATTTCATCCTTTATGCTATTTTTTCACATTTGTTTCTGTTATACTTTCTTTTTTGACTCAGTATATATCATGGCAACAAATTACATCATTTTACGAGCACAGTATATATGGCTGTATCGTTGCAGTGACAATGGCCTTGAATTAGTTACGATGTCGACATTTTCGAGTATTGTGAAAATAATCAAAATGTAGTCATGAAATCAGCAGATATGCCTGTATCACGACTGCAGTGCTGGCACCAGAATTCTGTTGGGGGGGGGGGGGGGGGGGTCGGGAACAGGTTCACCATCTGAATGCACGATTCTCCATCAAAGAGAGGGGGCAGGTTTATGGGTGGGAGGGGGGAAGCATATTTTGTGGGTGCAAATACCATCATTGAATGAGGTTTCCTCTGTGTGACTACCCTGTGCCCACTTCCTCGGACTCTTCTGTGGCTCGCCACTGCTTTTCAATGCTTACCTAGGGCCAGGACACGTCAAACGTAGGGAGCGAAGCGCTGGATGGTGGGGGGGGGGGGGCACAATGCTCGGACCTGTGGAGATATCCGTCGGCTCGAAACCCGAAGATACAATGAAAGTGAGAGTTGCTGTTGCTGCGCCAGCCAAAGTGGTACCCGTTATCCATGATTCCTTTCGCGGGAGATAGTGTTGCGGTATACTACCTAAAATTTACCTTCTTTCGAGCCTCAAAAATTCTCCTAATGGGGCTTTTTTCACAATTTTCTCTGCCTGGGTCTCTCCCAGAGATATCTTTTGAAAAAAATTTCCGCCACACCCACGCGAGAGGGGAGAGCAGTATCTTCAAACCCTTCCCCAACTGAAGATTTCGATCGTAGGAGTATGGTTGCGACATAAAAATGCTTGGAACCTCTCCCCAAGGAGCCACTCACCCACCCCTCCCTAATATAGATACCTCTGTTCTGTTGCCAAATTTAGCCTAGAGTAGAATATTTTATGTTAGGTAAAGCGTTAAAGGGTCATAAGAATTAATAGCACATTCTAATAAAATCATATTGGAGCACTTGAAAGTACTCGGCAGAATATACAGTTAAAACTAGAAGTCCTGTCATGAATAGTGCGCTTATGTAGGCTTAATTGCGCGTTGGAGTTGTGCGCAATGGCCATATCGATTGGCATCCAAAGCACGGCAGGTTCTCCTGGTTACTCATAGCAAACACATGCAATGTTTCTGCCAATGGACCTCCGGGTTACCCGGAGGTCCATTGGCTGAAACATTGCTTGTGCACAGGCCATATGTACAGAATTTGATAGCTTTACTTGAGCCATAACGCGTACATTAACGTGCATATCAACGTGCTATTTGTGCGCATTTCATGACAGGACTTCTAGTTTTAATTGTATGTATGCAGAGAAAAGAAAGGTATTAAATTAAACTATACTATAAACAGAGGAAATCTGGTGAGAATGCAAGCTATATTATTACTGCAACTTGCCATGCACGTGGTGAAACTGCTGATGGGGGTCAGTAAAGGTTTGTACTACCTGTCAATCAACTACTCACTGTTCGAAGAAAACACCACATGCACTTGCAAGTGTGCATTCCAATAGATGGGAATTATGTACAAAACTGTCAATGAATTAGCTACACGTTGACGAAGGTAGTAAAGGTTCCTCCGAATTGTCACTCATCCACCCGCCCGGCAGTACACGGGATGGCAAGTCGTAAGAACAGATATTTCGTACCACTTGACATCATGCATACTTATGAAGCTTGATATGACGTACACTGTAGTTGTGAATAGTAACAGTTAGAATATTTGCCGATTTGAAACCGAGTTGGATTTTGGGACGTAAAGGAGCATCGCCAAAGAAGTTCTAAAATCCAGATAGATGGAGTTTCCAACTACTCATGACTTGCCCTCCGAATTTCTAAATATAGGAAATTTTGGTCAGGATTGGGGGGGGGGGGGGGGTATCTTCTTTAAATTCTTAGTTCCATCATTTGAAAAATTCGCTGTCGAAATATCTTCTTTTTTATTGGCATAACTAGAAAAATAGGACATTCTATGAGATTACAACAAAAAGAATTTTTTTTACAATAGATATGTGTACAGAGCAATTTGCTAATTATTTTTAAAAAAAGCGTAAATTAGGTAGCTCCATTTTTCCCAAATACGTTCAGCCTTGCCGATTTGGTGCATGTATAGAATACTTTTCAATGTTTTATAGGATTTTACAGCTCTTGCTAGACCTGAGAAAGAGGTGATGGTATTACTTCGGCTGTGGGTGTAAATATACGTTTTGTAGATGAAATATCGGTCTTTTGACAACAGAGTGCAGAGAGTTAAAGCCATATCCAGCCATTGTTATTTACAAAAAAAAACGTTATTCAAATTTTACCATTACATAGCTTATGACCCCTCAATGAAAGGAGCTAATTCAGCACGTTCCATTGAGAGGTCGTAAGCAATGTTTTTATTGAAAAAAATGAAAGTAATGCGGTATTCAAGAAATTATTTCGCAAATACCAATCGCATTAGGTAGAGGGTTAAGATTCATACAGTTAGAATCGAGTAATTGTGGGCAGAGCTCCAGATAAGCTGCGTATTTGTAAATTTATTTATTATTATTATAACGTGATTCACCACCCCCCCCCCCCCTCCCCATTCTGTATACAGCTTTCCTGTATTTTACTGTTACGACATCACTGAAAGGTGTGCACCCAATGCGAGACCGAGTCAGTGAGTGTGAACAACAAATTAAAAAAATAAAATTCTAAGATTGATTAAGTTTCTTTCCATGTCGGAGTGCAATTACACATTTTAGTGACATGATATCGCAAAAAGTAAGAAGCGACTGCAGACCATGTGCGCAAGTAATAATGGGGTCCTACTAAAAGACGAGAGTAGACGATATAGTAAAAATAAAGGTGGCAATAGTAAAATAAAGGTGTTGGGCTGTACAGAGGTGTCATACACAGTTAAAATTAGAAGTCCTGTCACGAACTATTCGCTTATCTGGGCTTAATTGCGCGTAGGAATTGCGCGCAATTGCCATATCGAATGGCATCCAAAGCATGGCAGGTGCCCCTGGTTACTCACGGCAATTACAGGCAATGTTTCTGCCAATGCCCGGAGGTCCATTGGCTGAAACATTGCTTGTGCACAGACCATATGTACAGAATTTGATAGCCTTACTATGGTCATAACGCGTAGATTAACGCGCAGATCGACGTGCTATTTGTGCGCATTTCATGACAGGCCTTTTAGTTTTAACTATACATCAACTGAAAAAATTATAGCGATAGGACTAGTATACCCCATTTATAGCTGAAAAAAATAAAAAACTCTACGGACGTCTTTCAGTCAAAACTATATTGAAAGACGATCAGAGATAGAAAGCTTAATCAACTGGGTCCGCGAAGAGAACAGAGCCGAAATTAAGCTTCTACGGTCGCCTTTAGTGCAATACTAAAATTCTTATATTGGTAACCAGCAATGACTTCGGAAACAATCACCCCACCCCTAAAGCAATATTATGCTATGACAGGTCATTAATTTTCTATGCAGTGTGCTTCAACTTAATCACACGAGACATTTAGGAGTACCAAATAGCATTTTACTTAGTTGAAATAAAAAAATACCTAATTCATCAGAAAAGAGAAAATACTCATAGGACTGATAGGACTGAAAGTTTATCTGGGGCTCTAATTGTGGGATTAACTTCACAAAAGAAAATAAAAACTCAATAGTTAACTGGAAATAATTCTAGACTCCCACCTCCAATGTATCTTTGTCATTTTGTTATAAGTAGTATACCCTGTCCCTCATTGGATGAATCTCATGCTGGATCTCATGTGACGTCATAGTCACGTGACCTAGTGACGTCATGTTTGGTTGTCATGGTAACCCACGTGAGTGGCCATCTCGTGACGTCATCTCCATAGTGATAGGTGGTGTGAGTGCGCATGCGCAGCGCGTGTTGTTAGGGTGATACGTGTTTTCGTCGTCCATTTTCTTTACTGGAGGCCGCCATCTTGGTTTCTATGGTAGCACGTGGTTGCTATGTGACCCAAAACCTTCTAACAGGACAGGGGTATCTTCGGAGGGTATGTTCGATTGAATCGGAGTATCACGAATAACCACAAACAACCCGACAATCCCTTCAAAACAAGAAAAACGACTTTATTTGATATGAATTCTTCAAGAATCCTATTTAGGACCGCGAAACCGCAGATTTTAATAGTAGCATGTAGTGCTATAGTACCGTGGGTGTGTTATTTTGAATATGGGTACAGGACCTGATTTTCCCAGAATTCCATTTTTAATGCCTATTGCATATGCTACTTTATCACTACAGTCTATCCAGTCCAAACTATCTCTGGTTCTCTCGTCCAAGTCTTATAATCACCAGTGTTTAATTTCCCATAATCTGTATGCAGAGTTATCTCCACTGTGTATAACAAAACCCCATATCATTCCCAAAGCCAATAAGCTATCGAGCAGTTACTAGTAAGTCATTGCTCGAACGACTCGAAACAGATCGAGCAAATGAGCTTTAGAGCAATTGCTCGATCGAGTGACTCGCACATATTGCTCGAACGACTCGAATCCCATCGAGCAAATGAGTTAACGAGCAATTGCTCGTTCGAGTGACTCGCACATATTGCTCGTCGACTCATTTCAGTATACCTGTGGCCCGGTATTGTATTATTTGAGGATACCTATCGAGGATACCTTTTATATGATACTTATCTAAGGATACTATTACCTGTACCACAAGACATACCTATCCCAAATATCCCTTAGAAGCCAAAGAGCAGTTACTGATAAGTCATTGCTCGAACGACTAGAATCCCATCGAGCAAATCAGCTATCGAGCAATTGCTCGTTCGAGTGACTCGCACATATTGCTCGTCGACTCATTTCAGTATTTGAGGATACCTATGGCCCGGTGTTGTATTGTCTGAGGATACCTATCGAGGATACCTTTTATAGGATACTTATCTGAGTATACTATTACCTGTACCACAAGACATACTTATCCCAAAAATCCCTTATAAGCCATTGAGCAGTTACTGATAAGTCATTGCTCGAACGACTCGAAGCTCATCGAGCAAATGAGCTATCGAACAATTGCTCGTTCGAGTGACTCGCACATATTGCTCGTCGACTCATTTCAGTATTTGAGGATACCTATGGCCTAGTATTGTATTATTTGAGGATACCTATCGAGGATACCTTTTGGAAAATCCCTTTTTTGTCGTATGAGGTCATGAGAAAGCCCCAAATGAGGTCTAATGTAGTCTTACCTACCGCTTCCATCTGCCTTCCCTGATACTCACGTCGACCTGTCTAGGGTTTGAGATCTGGAAGTGAGAGAGTGTAATAACAGAATAAGTTTACAAAGGCTAGCGCTAGAAAACAATGGGCCCAGTAGGCGGAAGCCAATGAACCTCGGTACCCTGAAAGTGGGTTATAGCAACATCCAGGATCCCCACCGGAAAGTAAGTGAAATTGCTACATTGATCGAGGCAGAGGAGTTTGATGTCATGGGCTTAAGCGAGACGTGGGTAAGACACGAGAAACGGGTAGACCAAGTAAGCGGGTGTGTGTGGATAGGTGTAGGGCGAACGGAAGGCCAGAAAAAGGGGAGGGGTAGGCATGTACATTAAAGAGGATTTAAAACCGTCGCTGATAACGGATCCGGAAGATAACATCGCCTCGGCTGAGGGGTCAAAAGAAATTGGATGGGTAACGATCAGTCTGAGAAACAAAAGTATTGCCCTTGGGATTGTGTACTGTGCGGGCGGTGGAGGGAAGTAAACCCGAGTGGAATGACTCGATATACTCAACACTGAGGTCTAATATCACCGAACCAGAAAACAGGGGGCTCGGTATAATTCTGATGGGCAACTTTAATGGACACATAGGTGATAAGAAAGAAGGCATAGAGGGTGGGGACAAGAAAGTCAACAGAAATGGAAGGAAGCTGTTGAACTTCACAATTGAGCTCGTTCTGAAGATTCTGAACAGGGACGCGAGATGCTAAGGGAAATGGACCTGGGAGAGAAACGACAGAAAATCAATAATTGACTACATTCTCACAGATAGTAATTTATGGAGGGAGGTGATAGGGGTAGAAGTGGATGATGAGGGCAAAATGGAGTTGGATAGTGACCACAACTTGATTACAGTGACGATCAGGGCCAAAAACCTAGATAAAAGCAAAGGAAGCTTCAAGGAGTTTTGGGAACTCAAAAAGGATGCCGACTGGGCGAAGTTCGAAGAAAAACTGAAACCAGAGCTTGCAACCGTACACAAGGGGGCAGTGTCCAGAAGATGGCCGACGCCACAGTTGCGAGTCTAGTGGAGGCAGGGAAGGAAAGTGTAGGAAAGATTAGGGTGCCAACACGGGAACTTGGGTACAGAGTGAACGAAGAACTGAAAAGGGCCATAAAGGGTAGAAAAGCTAAATGTGCTGCATACAGGAGAAGTAGAAAACTTAAGGGGGTGGAAATCAATGAGGCCATGGTAGCAAAGGAAGAATACCAAAAGGAACGAAATAAAGTAAATAAGATTAAAGACGACAACCGGAGAGTGCGAAATAGCAGTCTTATTAGGACGTTAAGAACGACAGGGGGTAGAGTTCGAACGTATTTTGGAAATGGGTGAACAAACGTAACAAAGGGAGTAACCCACAGAGTATTAAAGTAGATGGCAGAGTTACAGAAGAGCGAGATCAAATCGCATTAGAACTAATCAAGCACTGGGAAAAGGTAAACGATAAGCGATGGGGCATGGGGAACCCACCAGAGTGTCCGAACCAGGTCGAGGAAAATCTATCGAACTTCGTGTGCAGCGAAATCAAAACTGAGGAGGTGCGAAGGGTGATCTCAAAATTAAGGAAGGGAAAAGCGGGAGAGGTGGACGAAATTCCTAACGAGTTTATCAAAAAAGGGGGAGAGGAACTCTTGGAAAGCCTAACTGCCCTATTCAATTTAGCCATAGAAAAACAAGAGGTCCCAAAGGAGTGGAGGGAAAGTAAAGTGACATTTATTCACAAAAAAGGGGGAAAAAGACGTCTTGGATAACTATCGAGGGATATGTCAGCAGCAACATTGGAAAGGTCTTTTGTAAAGTCCTGTATGGGAGATTAGAGGAGGTGATTGAAGAGAAGGGTTTTTTGGGAGAAATCCAGAATGGCTTCAGGAAGGGAACGAGAGTCACTGACCATCTTTTCACGCTATCCCTAATGATAGAATCCGCGAAAGCAAAAAAGAAAAAGATGTTTATGGCCTTTTTGGATGTTAAAAAGGCATAAGATAGAGTATGGAGGGAGGGTATGTGGCGCAAGCTGGAGGCTCTGGGCTTGAGGGGCGAGTTTGTTGGGATTATGAAAGCATTATATAAAGATGTACAGAGTGAACTTAGCCTGGGAAACATTACAACAAAACGTGTGCCTATGGAGATATGCCTAAAACAGGGGTGTATCCTTTCGCCAATTCTTTTTGCATTGTACATCAAAGGTTTAGGGGATGAACCCCTGCATAGCAACGAGGGGGTAGCAGTTGGGGACTTAAAGATCCCAGGGCTATTTTTTGCAGACGATATGGTGCTAGTGTCAGACAGCGAAGAGGGCCTAGCGAAGATGCTGGGAATTATTGGGAAGTATGGTAGCAAATGGAGACTCGTACTTCATGAAAGCAAGAGCAAAGTTATACCTGTGGGCCGCAAAGTGGACCCCACTCGAAGTGGAGAGTGGGGGAGTTCTGCATTCCGGAAGGTAGCAGCAGACTTCTTAGTGTATGAGAGACTAGTGACTATGAGTACCTGGGGGTAAATATAAACATCACAGGAAGTGGCATCTACTGAAACCACACAAATAAACTGATTCTGAAGGGGAAGTGAATCCTTAACCAAATGAAGCTTATAGGGAGAAACAGTTTCAATAAGGTTTTCGCGAGGAAAACCATTTGGGAAATGGTGGGTCTGCCAAGTATAACATACGGTACGGAAGTTATACCCCTAAACCAGACGGCTGTCAAGAGCTTGGAAATCCTGCAGAAAGATGCAGGCCGCTGGATAACAGGGTCGAGTAATGCCGCAGTGCTAGAAGCAATCAGGGTGAGTTTGGGTGGATGAGGATCAAGGACAGGATAGACCTATTGAAACTCGGTTATCTTAATTATTTGGTAAATCACACCGATAGCCGATGGTGTAAAGTAATGTTCCTGAGAACTTTCAACTCAAATATCAAGACGGGGTGGATGGTCCAAGTGAAGGAGCTTGTAGAAAACTACTCATTGGAGATCTTGGACCTTGACGTTGGGGCAAACCAGGGTAAAAAGATCGTCAGAGAAAGGGTCATGGGGGATTGTAACCGTAATTGTCGAGAGGGGGTCAAATCAAAGAGATCTTTGGGTGGCCTGCGTGATAAAGAGAAGCCTGGTTTTGAAGAGTACCTTGATGGTACCTTTGGGGGGGGGGGGGGTCACTGTTGTTCAAGCTGAGGTCACGGTCCCTGGAGCTGAGGGAAAAAATTGGGAAAAACAGTGAAAAGGAGTGCCAGATGTGTAATTTGGGTGTGATGGAGACCCTGGAACACTTTCTTCTAGAATGCTCAAAATACCAGTCTAAAAGAACAAGATTCGCGGGGAGTATAATGGGGAAGTGGGATGGGAGAATGAAGGACATGTGGTTAGGGGGCGACTCAAAGGAGAGGGTTAATATGCTAATCGGAGAGATTGGGAAGAATGAGGCAAGGGATGTCATCAAGCAGTTCGTCTCCGAGTGTTGGGAGAAGAGAAGAAGCGTGGGAATAGGGGGGCAGTTGGTAGAACAGGGGTAACCAAGGCCTTTTCATACGAGAACCGCGACAAATCAGCGGCCGGCCAAAGTGTTATTATTATTATGACGGTTCAGCACTGAATATGAGCTTAAATAGGCTTAAATCACAGGTATGGGATGTTAAATTCTGGTCGATACGAAAAACAGACAGACCTAATCTGCAAGTGCAGACCTGCACTGTTCAGTTCCTTATGGCCACCATATGAGAAAAGGGAACTCACACACAGACACCGCCTAATGCATTGCGTCATTGTAGGCCAGTAGGATTGCAGTCTTCAGATAGCCAATTCTCCATAATTATTTACGGTCACAATGTAAGGCTCGATATGGGGGCAGCACATCCCGGTACGTGCGTTTTATGGAAATAAGAATGCTCCCGGGCATTGTCTATTGAATTGTAATCTGTAAGTTGAGTAAAACTAGTCAACCATAAAAGACAAGTACTGAGCCACTGAATGACTGAGGATAAATTTCCCTCATGTGCAGTACAGTCGCCGTGGAATGGTCCTAATCCACCCGTGGACAGTGATGTCCACGCATGCGTTTACTAGGTAATCAAAATCATCATCAGCAAAATTTTAATTAATGAAGCACTGGTTGTACCCGGTGCTTTACAGTACGTGGAGAGTGTATTATCACTAAATCACCCGCAGAGTGGAGATTCCACCCAATCAATAATTGCAAATTTATTGCAAAGCATAACAAGCACAAGCAGAGTTTCAGCCAATGGACCTCCGGGTTGAACCCGGAGGTCCATTGGCTGAAACATTGCTTGTGTTTTTAGTGGATATATACAAAATACGAAAGTTATAGTTTGGGTGATAACTCCACTCCGCGGGTGATTTAGTTACAATCCACTCTCCACGTGCTGTATTTATTAAATTGTTGATGATTATTCCAACAATTAATGTTTGGAATCTAATATTATTGCGTGCATGGAAATATTGCCGAACCGTGGAAAGCGACCAGACCACGGCGGCTGTACTGTACTGAACAGTGTAATACTCACTATGGGGACAGAACATTCTGGTACATGCTATCTTCCCATTGGCAATACACTTACAATGATTACACCCATCTGCTGCAAGGAAGGAATCATGTTCTTTGTATGCCTTCCCATTCTGTACACAACTGCTTGCTTATCAATGCCATGAAAAGAATATGGGGAATGAAATAAGTTTTCTGTTAACAGATCACTTTGAAGGCAGAAACATTCGTAAGAGGGGGCGCGGTGGCTCAGTTGGTAGAGGTGCAGGCTGCAGGCCGCAGGCCGAGAGGTCCTCAGTTCGAATCCCACCTGCGGCAACCGCGTTGTGTCCTTGGGCAAGACACTTCACCCCCATTGCCCAGGTGGGGGCACGGTGACGTTGTGTACTAAGGCGTACTGCACGTCGATGGTGCACCTGTCTTCAACCAATGCTAACCCTGCTTGTGTGGAGTTGGTATGTTGGGGGGAGCTGACAGTTGCTCGCCGTTGCTCGGTGGTTCTCTCCGGGTACTCCGGCTTCCTCCACCCGTAAAACTGTCACGGTCATGGTTAGCCATTGTGCAGAAATATGTGACCTTAAACACCAATAAATAAATAAATAACTAAATAAATAAATAAATAAATAAATAACATTCGTAAGAAAGTTGGAGTTATTGGAGTCTAAGGTCACATAAATCTTCACAATGGCTAATCGTGACCACAACATGGAGACAAAGCCAAGTTTAGTCAATCGTTTACACTCATGTTGCCCATTTTAGAGGACTTACACCCCAGGTATTGGTGACTGGGTCCTATTTTGAGCAGGGCTTGTTTAGCACAGTAAACAAGCACTGCTTCACTTCCCGGGGTTCCCAGGAGGACCATAACTGTCAGGCGTTTGTTCGTCTAATATCAGCATCACTATTGGGTAAAGTTGGGTGTGATTATTCCCAGTTCCTTATTCGATATTCGTTATCAACCGATTTTATCGAATCGAACAATTCCCAGTGGGTCCAAAACGACTGGATCTCAACCCATAGTCTGTATCTGACCATACACAATTATCTCCCTTAACCAAATGTAGTAACCACTACCAGTATCCGACGTACGGGGGACTCTGTTGAACTTACCGGAGTGCTTATGCGACAGATAACAATGTATGCGCAACACCTACAAAACATGGGCGCATACAAGAAATACCGAGATCGTCTTACGTGATAGTTCACAGTGTGCATCAAAAACATTGAGCACATGCGCATTCAAAACATTTTACACATACAGCGTTTACTGTTTCTGAACCCATTCCTGACCTACGCCAACCCGATTTACCAAGATTATGTGCTAGTTAACAATGTGTGAATAGCAAACGTGTACTATTTTTCTTAGTGTAACGCGATTTATTCTTTTATTTATTTCGAACCTACAACATGTGGATTTGCCAGTTGTGTTTTAGGAATAGACAACAATGCGCATGATAGCCAACGTGTGCGTACGTACTACCTTTTCCACTACCAGCATACATCTACTATGTACTATTCGTTAAACCTTTACCTAACATGAAAAGCAGACGACACCTGCAAAAAAAATTCTTGAATAACTAAATTAATTTTTTTCATTTTTTGTCTCAAAAACATAGGTTATGACCCCTCATTGGAACGAGCTCGACGAGCTCGTTTCAATGAGGGGTCATAACCTATGTTTTTGAGACAAAAAATGAAAATTAATTAGTGATTTTTGAGAATAGCGTTGTCCGGTTTTTGGCCGTTACTTTGGGTGAAGGGTTAATGCAATTTTCCCAGAAAGGCTTCTGTTATAGTAAACAGTTAATTGCTACAAAATGAGCAGGACACGAGCATCCACATTATTTTCCACAACCATCGTTATTCGTTTCTATGCTTAGCCTATGCCTTCCCTTCCTCAACCCAATTTTCAGAGATGTAGAAAATAAAGTCAAGTTCAGACAATTGTTAAATCATCATGCGGCCCACTCATGAAGACTCTCACCCCTGCATTTGTTATCAGGTCTTATACCAGTGAAGCACAATCTACCACAGTGAACAGACACTTCTCCACTTCCCGGAGTTCCCACAAGAATTGCTATAAGAGTGAATCCTTTCCCGAACATTTATGTTCACTGATGATCAAGGTCAGTTTCAGTATCTATAGCTATACTATGACCACAATACAAGAATAAAAAAAACTCACATTTGACTCATCGAGTTTAATGATCTTGCCTAATTAAGGGGACTCGCACCCCGGGCACTGATTACAATGTCCTATGATAGAAGTGAACACCCCCATTGCCCACGTGGGGGAACGGTGACGTTGTGTACTAAGGCGTACTGCACGTCGATGGTGCAACTGTCTTCAACCAATGCTAACCCTACTCGTGTGGAGTTAGTATGTTGGGGAGCTGACAGTTACTCGCCGTTGCTCGATGGTATTCCGGCTTTCTCCACCCGTAAACCTGTCGTGGTCATGATTAGCGATTGTGCAGAAATATGTGACCTTAAACACCAATAAATTAATAAATAGGAGTGAAGTAGGTCCCTACTTCCTAGAGTTCCCATTCTTTACTGAATCTTTGTATTTATTGGTGTTTACGGTCACTTTCAGTAGCCATATTATAACCGCAATAAAACAGATATAGAGTCAAGTTAAGCCAGTCATCTATAATGAAGCTGCCCATTTGCGAGGAATCACGCCCCAGGCATTGGTTACCTATTATAAAAACAGAACTTGCTATAAGCTACAGTGTGCCCTCTTAACTGAATAACCGCTCTGCCACTGAGATTTATTAAGTTAACAGGATTATTCAATTAACAGGGATATGATTACTTTCCTGGAATCTAGAGATAATCTGAGCATTTATTCTATTATATCTGGTTTGACAGAGCTCATGGAGCTCTGTCAAACAAGATATAATAGATGAAATGTCTGTGTTGGATGTACAGAAGTCAAATAATTCTATAAATAAGGTGAATATGGTGATTGTTTGGTTAATTTCTCGACATATCACAAGATTTTTTATTCAATTAACAGTAGTTTGCCCTACAACCTATATGTAATTAACAGAGCAAGTTTATGTGGAAGGTGTGATAAATGGTTTTGGGTTTGGAAGTTATATTTAATTAATAGGGCTATTCAGTTAAGAGATATCCAATTAAATGGTCTTCACTGTAGTAACCAAACACTGCTTTGATTCCAAGGGTAACCATGGGTATGTTAAATAAGTAAATAAAAAAAGCATGTAATATACCGGACATATATACAGATGTCTCAACATTGCTCTGCATTAAAGACAGTTGCGCCTTCTTGAGTCCAATGTGGGTATATATAATCCATTTTATCTTGTTTGATAGAGTTCTATGAGCCATGTCAATCAAGATATGTAATGGGCTGGAAACTGAAAGTGTTCGAACTAACTCCAGTCAAGAGTAGCACACCCCCCCCCCCCCTCCTCCCCTTCACACGTTTTAAGATCTTAAATAATGTTGGATATATTTTCATTAAATAATGGAGTGGTGACCGAGTGGATAAATGCGCTGGTCTCTCATGCCAGAGGTCCCGGGATCGATCCCCGGTCGGAGAAAGTTCTGGAGGTGTCCGAACAATCTCTGTCAGCATCAACTGTGGGGTTGATGCTGTCACAGCGTACCGTCCTATCGGGTGGGAACGTAAAATGGCTGCCCTCTGTGCGGAGAGAGAGAGACACACTCCGTGCAGGCTAAAGATCCCTTCGTAGTATTCGAGAAGAGCTAGGCCACGAAGTTGCCGCTATGAAGATCATCCCACAAACATTCGGCATTGGGCCAAGATGAGGTGTTAATATAAGTTGCATAACTTGTTCGCCAATCCTTGTAAAACAGATAAGATTTTAAAAAATTAAATAATGGAGCTATTGAATGACACAGAAATGGCTGCTAAGAGCCAACCTCTATGAAATTATGCCTTTCAGATATCCATTTTGAATTATTTCTAAATTTTAGTGCGTAGCATCGTCTTATATCCACTGCCTTGGATGCTATTTTTCATCAGAAAATGTATGCCCTTTCCCCACCATCTTAAAAAAGCTATTGAGCCTCTAACTATACATGGAAGATTTTCAAACATGAATGAGACCTACCAGTAACCATGCAATTAAGAAATCATCCAAGTATAGTCCTTCGTCACCACATTATACAAGTTCTGGGTTCCGACCTGTATAACCAAATGCAACCGACCAATGAAATGAATTTTTGACTGAAGATGCAACGACCTTATGGCTTGAATAGAATGCCCAGAAAGGACTTTTATTTAGGTAATTTGAATTACATACCTAATTTATTACAAGAGTAGAAGAAATTGATTGGTTAATTAAATTTTTCTGTTGATTGAATATATTTCACTGTCAAAGTTGGTTTTCAACTAACCCTTTTATTTTCCAATCAGGAACACAGGACGACATATGCATAAAAAGAAGACTGAAAAAATTATCAAATACCTGTATTTTTCATATTTTTGCTTCAAAATCATAGCACATCACCCCTGATTGAAATGAGCTTGAAAGGCTTGAAAAGCTTGTTCCAATGAGAGGTAATAATAATAATGAGAGGACCGCGACAAATCAGCGGCTGGCCAAAGAATTATTATTATTATAACCATGTTTTATGTGGTGATTATGTTAGGTAAGATGTTAATATGATTCTACTATAGCAGATCATTACACTTATGTATTAACTCTTAACCTGCTAAGTATTTTTCAACAACTAATCTTCAAACCCAGTCATGGCTGCTGAAAAGCAGCCGTGACTGGGTTTGATGAAAATTGGTGAAAATTTATTCAAGAAATCATTGGTAAAGGTTGTTTCAATTTACGCTGAGTGAAAAGTTTCCCCAAGTTTACTGATATTAGTGATTCGATATTTGCCCTGGGAATATCTGCCTGCAATACGTAAGCAGTTGCAAAACAATATTAAAAAAAAAAAAAATTCAACACAACTATATCATGACTGTGACTCCAGTGAGGAGTCAACACAACCATATCATGACTGTGACTCCAATGAGGAGTCACGTGATGTGGTGTTGTATTTGTTTTTTTAACCTTCATCCTACCAACATGTTCTACCTACAAATCTTACCTGTGGGTTCCATTTGACCCCTGTAAAATGTAATGAAAAATAAGCACAACAGGTGTCAAAACTTTCAAATTTGTATTTCATGATCTCCATTGCACATTATTTGAACAAGTTATTCTAACTCTTATTGATTAACCCTTAACTATAAGATCTACCAGAACTAGGGTAATAGAGAGACTACAAATGTACACAAGTATGCTATAGTCTACATCATTAGTAACGCGGTGGCTCAGTAGGCAGAGGTGCACGCTGCAAGCCGAGAGTTCCTCGGTTCGAATCCCACCTGCGGCAACCGCGTTGTGTCCGTGGGCAAGACACTTCATCTCCATTGCCCGCGTGGGGGTACGATGACGCCGTGTACTAAGGCGTACTGCACGTACGCATGTCTTCAACCAATCTAATCCTGCCTGTGCTGCAGTGCGGAGTTACGATGTTGGGGAGCTGGCAGCTGCTCGTCGTTGCTCGGTGGTTCTCTCCGGGTACTCCGGCTTCCTCCACCCGTAAAACTGTCACGGTCATGATTAGCCATTGTGCATAAATATATGACCTTAAACATCCATAAATAAATATAAATAACATTATTAGTTATACCTGGTTGTTATCTTATGATATCCCGAAGATGTCGTCTTCCAACATTCGGTGAATTTCTACCCCAAACTGTTCTATTTTTCATTCAAAGGAATTTTCAACAACCTGCTCATTATGTTGTTGCTGATTCAAATGGGTGCGGCCCCTCCACGACTACATCCACGCTCCGGTCTCCACCCCTTATGCTAGTTCTCTCACTTTCTTGCTGATTATTTATCTGAGGATGTACAATTTTTGAACTGAGGGTTGACTGAAGAACTGGTTTCCATTTAGTTTGGTTGTCGAGTGTTGTGCCAATTGATTCTGTGTCACTGTGGTCGGATGTGATGGAAATGTGGTTAGAGTCTGTGACGACGAGATGTCACAATCTTCCACTTCTGATTCTTCCTGGTCCTCAAATATGGCATTTAACCCTTTACCTAACATGGAAAGCAGACGACACTAGCAAACAAAATTCTTGAATAACTAATTCTTTTCATTTTTTGTCTCCAAAACATAGGTTATGACACCCCGTTGGAACGAGCTCGACGAGCTCGTTCTTACGAGGGGTCATAACCTATGTTTTCGAGACAAAAAATGAAACAATAATGAAAATTAATTGGCGATTTTTGAGAATAGCGCCGTACGGTTTGGACCGTTACGTTGAGTAAAGGGTTAAAACCTCAGCAGTGGTGTATTTCGCGTTTCTAGCGTCTGTAGCCATCATTTACCGAAGAACAAAAACTATTAACACAAATGGTACTAAGTTCTATCTCCTAACAGTATGCTGTATGGCCTAACAATATCAAGTTGTATTGCTGTATAAACAGTAAGCTGCATGATAGTGCTTTGATATATTGTGAAATGAAGACTTTAATGGTACTATAAGCACTAAGAGGTGATAATTTTAAGCCATGGGCTTTACTCTAAAACAAACCTCAGCACTATTTTGAAACCATGACCTTATGTAAAAACAACAATCTTTGCAGCAGACCATTGTCTCATACATTTGCTAGCTATTTTAAAAAGAATAAACCACAGTATATACCTCATAGAATAAAATTTACTGGAAGAATAATGCAGAAGTGGGGTGAAGAAACAAAGGATAGATGGCTGAAGGGGGACACGAGGGAGAGGGTAGGAATGCTTACTGAAGAAATTGAAAAAGAGGAAGTGAGGGACACTATTAAGCAGTTTATATATGAATGCTGGGAGGAGAGGAGGGGAAGAGGGGGTGGGGTGCAGGGGGAATGATGGCCTTCTCTTATGAGGACCGCGACAAATCAGCGGCTGGCCAAAGAGTTATTATTATTACATGAAGCCGTAATTACATTTTTATTTCTATTCTTCCAATTTTTTTTTTATTTTATTCCATGAGAAATTAACAAAAAAATCTTTGGGAACATGTCCTGGGTGAAAAATCTAGGAGTAATCAGTCTAGGGGAAAAAGTCCGGGGATGAATAATTAATGGAAAATCCTAGGGGAAAATGCCCTAGGGGATAATGTCCTAGTGGGAAATGTCCTAGGGAAAAATGTCCTGGACCCAAAGATTCCAATAGCTGGGTGACAAACCAGCTACAATATACGTAAAGGTTCACAAACAAAGCCACAAAAAGCCAAGCCCCGACATGTTCCTGATTTAGGCGCTGTAAACAATAAAATGCAAATGGGGTCCATTTAGACCCCCTTCGGTGGACTGAATGTTAAACTGTGAAGAAAAAGAAGCAATTAAAATAAATTTTAATATTGTGTGGGATGTGTAGAGGATTAAATAGGTTTTAGGATTCAAGAAAATAAACATGAGAATATTAATTATTATACTTACTAATTTCACTTACACACACAGTCACAAAGAGAAGCAGAAAACACACCTTAATCATTGTGCCGTTTGGAATTCTTGTGAAAAAGGTATTTTGTGTGAGATATACAGAGATAATATAAAGGCCAGACCAAAAACATGTCATCCAAAAAATCACCCATTCTATCTGTGGAAACACGGTGGTGATGGTGGTTGCTTTATAGTTAAATGTTCAGTGTTTTCACAACTTTTTGCAGTGAAGATATTTATTTATTTATTTATTTATTTATTTATTTATTTATTTATTTATTTATTTATTTATTTATTTATTTATTTATTTATTTATTTGTGTTTAATGTCACTTTCAGTATATATGTCAACCTCCTGACAACAACATAGGAATGAAATAAAGTTTTATTTATTTATTTACTGGTGTTTAAGGTCACATATTTTTGCACAATGGCTAATCATGACCACGATAGTTTTACGGATGGAGGAAGCCGGGGTACCCGCAGAGAACCACCGAGCAACGGCGAGCAACTGTCAGCTCTCCAACATACTAAGTCCACACAAGCAGGGTTAGCATTGGTTGAAGACAGGTACACCATCGGCTTGCAGTACGCCTTAGTGCACAACGCCACCGGGGTGAAGTGCCTTTCCCAAGGAAACAACGCGGTTGCCGCAAGTGGGATTCGAACTGAGGACCTCTCGGCTTCCAGCCTGCACCTCTACCTACTGAGTCACCGCGCCCCGATGAAGTAAAGTTTAGCCAATCCTTTGTATTGTGATACCCACTTTAGAGGACTTCCACCCGAGGCATTGGTTACCTTGTCCTATTTATCAGTAAATCAAAATTTTTTTACCACAGGAAACAAGCACTGCTCCACTTCCTGGCGTTCCCATGGAGGTTTGCAGTGAAAGATGGTTAGATTATTAATTTCTTAGAGGAACACTAAGCTTGTCAAAAATCACAAGTCACAGTGTTTCAAGCCATTGCAACAACAACAAAAAAAAAACAAGGGAGGCAACCCAAATTTGCTGTGTGAGTAATGTGTGATAGGGCAGTTTCTTTGAAAAAACTAAGCGTCCAATTTCATGAGGCAAATACTGGGAAACCACTCTACATATATAATATGTTATAATCTATTGGATGATATGGATCGACATTAGATTTTCATTCTGTTCACCGCGATGACTCTCACTGCACTTGTTTGAAACACCATTGTTCTTACCACATCAATTTTATCCTGTTTTTGACCACAGAACCCACATATACCAGTACACTGACTTTATATACTTAGATTCTTGATCAGAATAAATAATCTGGAAATGCTCTATAATAATCATAACACTTATTAACTGATAGAATAATGGATTAAATTTGGTCACTTGTTTTGTTACAGCTTATTGGAGGGTGCATTGCATAGGGTCAGTCACGCCTTCTGGTCATGAATTTCTTATCATTGATAGAGTAACTAACCCTGTGAACTGTACGGCCTTGGTGTAAATCTCATCTATACCAAGTCTTTACCCAAAGTACAGTACAGTCGTTGTGGACTGGTCGTAATCCATGCGTTTACCAGGTATTAAAAATCATCAGCAGCACAATTTTAATTAATGAAGCACCGGGTTGTACCCGGTGCTTCATTAATTAAATTTTTTATGATTATTCCTCTAATTAGTGTTTGTACTCAAATATTTTTGCATCAGTGGAAATTTTTGCCCAACCGTGGAAAGTGACCAGTCCATAGTGGCCGGACTGCAATGACCAAAACTAGCCAGTACTAATCTCAAAAACCATTTAAACTCAACATATGACCCCTCATTGGACTGGATTGTGTCAAGTTTTCGTTTAGTGAATTTCAAAATGAAAATAAAGTCTTTGAATTGGAACGTGAACGAGTACATGTATCCATAAACACAAATTTAATAAGCTTATCCTGAATTATTTAAGATAAACAGGTGGTATTTTCCCTGTAAGAAAGCCCTACAACCTGACCTCTTATTACTTTATCAAGAATTCATTTAAACAATATAATATGATTATAATCCACACTACTGCACTCTTCATATACTGAAATATATAAACGTTCTCTATTGAGTCACGATTTCATATGAAATTTATGTAGGCCTACCGAGCTCACTAAAATCGACCTGAGACGAGGTTTACTGAGGCGCAGATCGACTCTAGTGAATGAGGTTCAGAAATGCCATGTCAAATTGTGACGAATTTGATATACCTTTTATCATATGAGTCATGATTTCATACGAAGTGTCTGTACCGAGTTCACTAAACTCGATGTGAGCCCAGGTTTACGGATATTCAGATCGATTCTAGTGAGCGAGGTTAAAAAAATCCATGTCAAATTGTGATGAATTTCAGATTCTTTGTATCATATAATGTCTAATTCAAATTTTTACCTAACGTCACGACTAAAGCTGACTAGGGCTGTTCGCAAAAATCGCTATCCTAATTTTGATAATTTATTTTCTTAATTTTTGCCTCAGAGACATAGCTTATGACTCACTGAAACGTGCTCGTCGCGCATTGATCCAGTGAAGGGTCATTAGCTATGCTTTCGAGACCAAAAATGAAAATATTTAGTTATTCAGGAAATGTTTTCTGCAAATGTTGTGCACTATTTGTATTAGGCAGATAGGCTAGCCTTCGGGTTGGAAGCTGATTTAAGAAGAAGAAATAGACATGACAGTGACCACACCGCAGTATGCTCATCTGAACGAGACAGTATAGTGTGTAACGGTACCTTTACCGATATACGATTTTATCTTACAGTCAACATGTATTTTGTCTGTATTAACTCCGGAACTGTCGTGTATCCGACCCCCTGATACAGATGTTTATATCAGGGGGTCGGATACAAGCACGTTCCTTTCGCGCGAGTTCCATTTTTTTTCCTCTTTTGTTCATCCGTACGAACAAATAGTTCGTTATATATTCGTCTACATTTTTGACTTATTCCCCACCCAATATAGTCGAAGACGAGTCGTGATCTGCCCTTAGAACCCGGTGCGAGACTCGGATACATATTTTGTTCATCCATAATGGTAATAATCTCTATGTAACATTTTCGGCCACTGAGCTGAACCATAGTAGCCTTGAAAATTTGTGCCCCTCCACTTTTATCGAACTTCCGCCGTCTCTGGGCTCAAAAGAAGATGTTTCATCGAATTTAATTGTGAGATTCTGTTAAAATGCTCATTTTTCAGGCTCATGTAAAATAATATCTAAAATAATGAGACTTGACATGTTTGAAAAAAAATAATAACAAATTTTAATATGATGTACGATACGTTCATGATATCAAAAGTTATTTAAATATTTTTTTCTCAAATTTTTCACTGAATTTTAACAAAAGCATTTCATCTGAAAGATGACTTCATAATAATTTTAAAAGACACAATTTTTAAGGCGTGTTTTCTTCTTGTTTTTTTGACTTTGAATGTCACTGAAATCGGAAAGTATATAAATTAATGTTCTTGTGTTTTATTTCCTTGAAAAACTTAACACTTAGCTACCAAAAGGGACTACTGTCACCTACTTTATGATGAGTATCTGTACGTCTGGTTTGCGCAGATCAAACCTACCATCTGATTAATTGTTGGAAAGTGCTCAGAGAGCCCTTTTTTACGGTTCATTCCCACTAGACCAATTCCCTTTAGACCAATTCCCACAAGGCCAATTCCCAAAAGACCAACTGGTGTGTTCTACTTTAAAAATAATTCTATATCAATAATTTGATATATTTATAAATATTTATAAATGTATTTAATGTTATTGATATTCAAGCCTGAAAATAAGCAGCCTGTCATTTGCAAAATGAGGCCCCCAGAGGGTGAATTTGCTGATGCTATCCCATACAATGGGCCAACTTATCCTCTGGGTACCTCTTTCTGTTTAGTTTTGAGACTTTGATTCAGGTTGAGGTTCACAGAGGGTAAATTTAGTGATGCTACCCTGCTGTGCAGGGTAGCATCACAAAATTCACCCTCTGGGAACTTCATTTTTCAGATGATAGTCTGCTCATTTTCTGGCTTGTCGATACTTTATAGAAGTTGGGCAAATTTTTATAAATAAATGTTTTCCTAATTATCCTTAACCCTTAATCAATAGCAGTATGTAGTTGGTCTAAGGGGAATTGGTCTTTTGGGAATTTGCCTAAAGGGAGTTGGTGTAAAGGGAATTGGTCTAGTGGGAAGACACATTTTTTACAATTAATCTGATTATAGAGTTTCAAGTATATCATAAATCTTATTAAACATCCTCGCACACAGGACCTTCATATATGGCGAAAGTGGGAGTGGCAGTAAAAGGGCCAAACCTACTTAATCCTCTGCCCAACGCACACAATATCGAAAATTATTTTAATTATCCGCCAGCAGCATGCAAAGGGTTAATGAATCCATTACATAACATGGTGAGAAGATGACACTCTCAAAATAATTTCTTGATTAACTTAACATTTTAACTTGTTTGCCTCACAAACAGCTTATGACTCCTCAATGGGACATGCTCATTCCATCCAGGGGTCAGAAGCAATATTCTAAATGCAGAACATTTGAAGAATCATAAAATTTCAATAGCGATTTTTGTGAATAACGCTGTCCATATATGGCCATTCCGCATCACGTGACCCTCTCATTGGGACGAGCTTGTCGGGCTCGTTCCAGTGAGTGGTCAGACGACATGATTTCGTTGAATTTTTTAGAAAGTTTGAAAAAATAATATTTAATGTAATAAATTTTGATATTGTCACAATTGGGTAAAGGGTTAATTGGATTCCACAGTTTGTATCATAACCTTACTAAGATCTGGATACCCTTATCCATTTATCTGTCTGTCAAATATGAAAATACCCTTATGCTGTATCAAGTCATCCTGTCAAATTTCAAGACAATTCGTCCCCTGAGTTCCAATGTGTCCTATGTGCCTACTGGCACATAGAACACATTGCAACTCAGGGGACGAATTGCTGCATAAATGTGACCTTCGGGTGTTCTGAAGAAATCTACGATGACTGTCATAGTGGCCATTATGGGCGGCCAACCATAACCAGAATAGGTTGTTCTCATATACCGGTCATACTAAGTCCCTCTGCAGCGTTTCAAGAAAATTGATGCATAGATGCGACCTGCAGCCTGCGAGAAATCCAAGATGGCTGCTGTGGCGACTGTTATGGGCAGTCACCTGTAACAAAAATATGACGCTCTCATCTACTTATCATAATGAGTCACCTTGCAGAGGTTCAAGAACATTGATGCATAATAATGAGACCTTTAGCCTTGCATAAGAAATCCACGATGGCTGTTGTTGCAGCCATTGTGGTTCAGCCGACCGTGATCACAATGGGACGATCTCATCCAGGCATGAACTTGAACAAGCATAAAAAAATTGTGATGATCGGAAGAAAACTGAGGACTGCTGCCCGTTCTGAACGATTTGTGGACAGACAATCAGAGAAAAACCAAGGTGGCTGCCATAGCAGTCATTATGTGCTGCTGAGTGAGACCAACATCGGACTTTCCGATCTACCCATCACACTAAGTCATTCTGTCGAGTTTAACCCTTTACCTAACACGAAAAGTAGACGATACATGCAAACAAAATTCTTGAATAACTATTTGTTTTCATCTCGAAAACATAGGTTATGACCTCTCATTGGAACGAGCTCGACGAGCTCGTTCCAAAGAGGGGTCAAAACCTATGTTTTTGAGACAAAAAAATGAAACAAATAATGAAAATGGCCTTTTACGATGGGGAAAGGGTTAAGAACAATTGCATAAATGCTACTTGCTGGCTGTTCTGGGGAAATTCAAAATGGCTACTGGTGGCCATTATGAGTATCGAACCGTGACCAAACAGGACTTTCAAACCTACTAATCACACCAAGTCCCACGCCGAGTTTCAGGAAAAGTGATACTGAAGAAATCCAAGATAACTGCTGGGCCGTGACCATAATGGGACGTTCTGATCTGGGCAGGAGCCCTATCAGGCATATGAAGTTTGGAGTTGATCGGAAAAGAACTGCAGATTGTAGCCTGTGCTGAACAAATTGTGGACAGACGTACAGACTCACAGACTAACAGTCCCACTGACATTCGCGCGCACTGCGACAATATCTCTGACTGACATCTTGAAGTTAAATGAAAACAAAAGTACAGTTATAACTATGAGCCATAAGATGGAGCCAACTCGAAAGTGAGAGCAAACAGCGTATTGTGGGAGAGGCAGGTAAATACAACCATTTGGGCGCCAATGTAAATATCACAGGAAGAGGTATCAACCGAAACCACACAAATAATCTAACATCGTCTACAAATCCGGGAATCCCCAATTGGCAACGAATTACCGTCAAATAACCCTATTGAGTTGTCCAAGTAAAGTCTTTGAAAGATGTATTTTTAAAAGAATTATCGCATTTCTACGAAGTAACTCTCTACTTACACCTCTTCAGTCCAGCTTCCTTCCATCTGACTCAACAGTTCTACAATTAACTGAAATTTATCATATCTTTAGTTCTGCGCTTAACGATGGGAAGGAAATTCGGGTCGTATTCTGTGATGTAAGCAAAGCATTCGATAAAGTATGGCATTATGGCTTACTGTTCAAGCTTGAACGTATAGGTATCACTGGACCCTTACTTCGCTGGTTTGAAAGTTACTTAAAAGACCGCCAGCAACTGGTTTGTATAAACTCTGCAACGTCATCATGGGGGAATGTAACAGCCGGTGTCCCCCAAGGATCTATCTTAGGACCACTTTTGTTTTTGATCTACAACAGCGACATAGTGGACAATATTAAAGGTAATATCAGACTCTTTGCTGATGATACCACTCTTTTTCTTGTTGTCGAGAATTCGCAACTGGCAGCTGAAATTATTAATAATGATCTTAAACTAATTGAGGATTGGTCTCGCAAATGGCTCGTAACCTTCAATCCCAACAAAACGGAATCTATGGTAATTACACGTAATTTATCACAGCAGACCCAGCCCCATCCGACAATGTTCTCACAGAATATAAAGAACGTCCAAAAGCACAAACACCTCGGGCTGACCATAAACGAGAGTGATAGTTGGTCATCCTATCTAAGTGAAATAATCACTCAAGGATGGAAACGAATTGGCATGATCAGGCAACTAAAGTTTAGACTAGATCGTAAAGCCCTTGAAAGAGTTTATTTTTCATTCGTTCGTCCAGCATTGGAATATGAAGCCGTAGTGTGGGATAATTGCAGTGTAGAAGAATCCCGTGGACTTGAACGCTTTCAATTTGAAGCAGACCGGATTGTGACCGGAGGAACTGAAAGTGCGAGCAAGCAGTCTCTGTATATTGAGACTGGGTAGGAAACTTTGGTTTCAAGAAGGAAAAAAACATAAACTTAAGCAGTACTTCAAAATGTGCCATCGTCTAACACCCCATTATATATCACTGATGATCCCCCCAGCACTCGCGGAAACCTACAGCTATAACCTTCGAAACAACTCTAACACGAGTAACGTCAGATGCCGAACTCACAGTCACCAATCTTCTTCTTTACCTTCCACAACCGACCTTTGGAATGAGACCCCAGTTCAGGTTAGAGAAAACCCTGATCCCACCAGCTTCAAACAACATCTTAACAAGGACAATCGCAAGATACCCAGCTTCTATGTCGGTCATAAATCCTGATTAACCCAGATTCTACATTGTAGGCTCCGCCTAGGATGCAGGAATCTTAATGAACACCTATTCAGAAACCACTTGTCGCCTTCATTCTATTGTATACGTGGCGAACGGGAAACAACAGAACATTTCCTTCTATGTTGCCCTCTTCACGACGACGTACGAACAGCTACAATAGGTCAGCCAGGTATTGTCAACGTCGACACCCTTTCGTACGGCAGCTCTCTTTTCACTCCCGAAATCAATAGAAACGTTTTTTGAAACAACTCACAGTTTTATCTTGCTAACTAAAAGGTTTAAATAAAAAAAAATAACTCTGCCCCACTGCTCGCGTTCACGCCCATTTAACATAACGGTGTGGCATCACGCCATGGACATTTTTGTTATTGGGTGAGTGTGCGTACTTATATGCGAGCATTGTGTATGGTGTGTGTTGCGCAGCTACATATCTGTTGACACAGATGTGTGGCTGCACAGTCTGCGGCGCGCGCGCATGCGTCTGGGTGTGCATATTCGCGGGAGAATGTATGACTGCATGCTTATTCGAGAACATAATTACCAAAGGCGGTGCCCACGCAGTCTGAACTGTTGGTTTAACGCTTGACCATTTTGAACTCCGTCGGGTAAAAGAAATTTTAGGAAACAAGCTTGGTAGTGTCTATACTCTTTACCAAGTAACCACCTCGGCCATATGCGCTCTATGAAACCCAATCCTAGAAATATGTACCGTATCAACCATAAGGGTCGACTTTCCTTGACTGACTGGCCTCCTCACGTTGATTAATTACACTACCTATCTACATGCAGGCGTTCCACCCAACCAAGAGCACTATTACAAACACTAAACAGACTAGATATCAAACCTTTCCACCATACTTCTTCATTATCCTACACAGTGTTTAAATCCAAAGTTCAACTGTTGATGTGAAAAAAAAGTTTATAGCAAATTGGTTTTTACAATTTATTGGAGAGTGCCCATACATGTAGGAACAAATCAATTATTTACGAACAAAATCCTACTAAATCAAGACTTCCCTTGTTGGCAGCAACATAATTTTGGATAAAATACATGTTACAAACCGCCTTCGCAAAATTTCGGCAACTCAATTGTTAATCAACTTCCAGTAAAAGTTTTTAAGAAGGTTTAGGTAACGATTTTGCGGTGAAAAACATTTGACAAATGGTGGGTACACTAAATATGACGTAAGGTTTTTTTGGGGAAAACCATTTGCCAAATGGTGGGTACACCAAATATGACGTATAGCACGAACGTGATACTTGTAAACCAAGCAGTTGTACAGAGTCTGGAGATCCTGCAGACTGATGCAGGTTGATGAATAACAAGGTCGGTAATGCCGCAGCACAAGAAACGAACAGGACTGAGCTTCACTGTCTAGTGCCACATTTGTAACCATTCTGGATATTTCAATGCCAAACAAAGCGTTTTGACACCAAAACGCTAATGGGAGGGGAGGAGGTGTTCTTTGATGTCTGACCCAAATTAAATTGAAGTTTTGAAAAATGAACTGGCAGTTATTTCAAGCGTGAACGGACAATTGGTCAAGGAAAAAATCGGACAGATTTCGAAAGTTCTCACGAAATCAACGGTACAGGTAGGCAAAAAGGCCGGTCATATATCTATATGCCATTGATTCAATTAACCCTTTACCCAACGAATCGGCTGCATCCGCCCGCGTAATATGCAAATTCAACAGTTGAAAAAATATTATATTTAAAAAAATTCAACAAAACCATATCATGTGACCCCTCGTTGGAACGAGCTCGTTCCAACGATGGGTCACATGATATGGTTTTGTCGAAATATTTTGAAAAAATTTAAAAAATGATATTTAAAATAATAAATTTTGATATCGTCTGCGTTGGGTAAAGGGTTAATGGTCAGGTTGGTTGCTGTCGTTTACGTACAGCTGTTGTTGCACATAGATAATAACAGATTAATGACAAATTCATGTTAATTCACTGGGTTTAGCAGGTCGCGAGTCTTCAAAAAAGGCAGTAAATTAGTCTTGATGAAGTGATTCTGTACAGTTTTTCCTGGCGTACAAACCCCCCCCCCCCCCCCCCAATTTAGACCTTTGAAGGAATTATGGGAATAATAGTCTTCCGCTTTGAAACTCTCCATTGTGAAATTTGTCTTGTTTGTGTATAATAGGGTGGTGATCGCTTTTTATTTTCTTCCTAATACTTTCAGAGAGGCGTTTGTGGCAATACTTGGAATATTCGTCGGTAATGGACTGTACTCGCGCATCTGCGCTCCAACTGTTGAAAACTACCATGGCCGCAATAGCAGGAGAATGTTTGTGCTCTCTTGTATCTCTGGTGGAGGTCTCCTTGGCAATAGCCATGCATCAGCAAAGAGATAACAGAACGAACTCACAATCTGGAGGTTGTCTATCAGTTGGTAATATACTATATTTCTGTATTCAAATTAAAGTCTATTTTCGAGAGGAATTAGTGTGAAGGTCCCTAAACAATCCTAACAAAACTTATGACAAACTCACACTTATTTATAACTACCCAAAGTTCTGTGCTGTTCACTATTATTTAACTAGCTCTTCGAGATCCCAGATTTACAATTAAGGCAACATCAAACGCAATCGGGACCCATCCCATGTCCCTTCTCTCGTAAAATTACCTCAGGTGACAAATTTCAGCTTGATATCCATAAATGTGGGAGTGCAGCCTGACGTTGCATGAAAGGTTGATTAACTTGTGCTATATATGAGAGAATTTTAGAAATCTGCTACCGTATTCGTACCGGAACTGATAATACAATAATATGTCACGAGAACAACTTGTGGCCAAATGTGCTTCACATATCCAAGAACAAAGCTGGGGCATCAAAATTCTTCAAAACACAGCGACACACTGCATGGGGGTAAATTCCCAAACTGTCGGCTTTGTTTACATTGTAAATTACTTTCGACTTCCGGTCAATGTCATCAGACGGAAAAAAACATCGATATACAACGCCGTCTAAAATCAAATAATGAGAAAGATCGCCTTAATACAGCATACTACTATTATATAGAGACTGCACCTTTGCCATATTCTTTGCAAGGTATCATGATACCTGTTGAAATTTCTCATAATTACGAGTTTGTTTTTCGATGGAAATTTGTGGTGTCGAGTTATTTGCGCATGTCCGTTAAACATGGAATCCATCTTCAATAAAAAATGCAGACAGTGTTGTTCTTTTCCCAAAATGCAGTCCTATCGCCGCACTCTAAAGTGTTTTGATGCCCTAGCGTTGTTCTTGTGGTATCAAATTAATATCCATTAACATTTCCGTGCAGCTTTCAGTGAAAAGCTGAGGGAACTAGTTTGTTTTGCAGACAACTAATCTTGTCGCCGAAAGCAGTTTGTTGGCTATCCACGGGTGGCTTTTAAACTGAACTGTTTGTTACTTTCAAAGCAATTACTTATGCATCAATTTGGGATTAAAACATAAAGATTTATTTAGAATAGGCAACACATATAATAACTAGAGTGATGTCACGCATGCAGCTAGACTGCCCCAGCAATGGCAATGCTTAGACGCAAAATAGTCGGAGCCATTTTTTGTTAACT
Organism: Pictodentalium vernedei; assembly: GCA_031216915.1. Lineage (NCBI taxonomy): Eukaryota > Metazoa > Mollusca > Scaphopoda > Dentaliida > Dentaliidae > Pictodentalium > Pictodentalium vernedei. The sequence continues at coordinate 57,562,192 of CM062288.1, read as the reverse complement.
GTTTACCTAACGAATCTGCCATAACTGCTCTCGTGATATACAAAATTTGCTATTCAAATTTTAATTTTTCATTTTGTTTGTTTGTTTTGTTTTGTTGGTGGTTAACGTCACATATTTATGCACCATGGCTAATCGTGACACAACATGGAGATGAAGTCAAGTTTAGTCAATCGTTGATCAACATGTTGCCCATTTTAGAGGACTTTCATCCCAAGCATTGGTGACTGGGTCCTATTTTACTAGTAAAGCGGAACTGGTTTACCACAGTAAACAAGTGCTGCTTACTTCCCGGGGTTCCCACGGGGATAATTTTTCATTTCTCTACTTCAAAACATACCTCATGACCTATTAATGGAACAAACTTGGTGAGCTTGTTCCAATAAGGACTAAATAAAAGTGTCAATGACACTGTAGCTCAACTTGACCAACTTGAACTTGGTAAGTTATAAATGAAACGGCAAAATTGAAGATCATTGGTACCAATGTTATTTGATGAAATTTCAACATAACAGCATTGTGTGTGCACAACGTCAGAGTAATCCACGCAATTTTAAAATGTAAACAGTAAGACTGGCTAAAGGAAGAATGTTGATACACAAATGCCGTATGTTCAGAGGTTATTGTAAATGGCAACTTTTTTCACAGAAATGAATGCTTGTCAATAGCTCTTATCTAAAGGTCTTGCCTAATGAGCACACCAATTCAAAAACAAATCCTATAATAAATGTGGCCTGTAGGCCATATCAAAGAATGTTGATGCACAAATGCAATAAATTCAAAGATTGTTACTAACAGCAACAGTTTTTGATGGAAATGAAAAGAAAATCAATAGCTCCTATCTTCATCACTCTGCATAAGCATACAAAGTTTCAAAACAACCTGATAATGAATGTGCCCTCTGAGGCATGCCAAAGGAAGATGTTAATGCACAAATGCACTTAGTAGAAGGTCATTGCTTGTGGCAATGTTTTTTTTTATTGAAATTCATAAATATACCCTGCTGAGAGTTCAAAAGGGACAAGTTGATGCACAAATGCAGTAAGTTCAAAGGCTGGTGATAACGACAATAATTTATGGAAATAAAAAAAAGCAATGCTCACATCTAGAGGTCACCCCGAACACAAAAACCAAGTTTCAAAGTGATCCGACCATAAATGTGCCCTGAAGGGTGTGTTAAAGGGAAATATTGAGTCCTGACTAAACTAAGTTCAAAGGTCAGCAGCAACATTTTTGGACAGAAATGGAAGAAAATCGGCAGCTCTCATATAGATGTCACCCCATACAAGCACACCAAGTTTGCAAGCGATCCAATCATAAATGTGCCCTGCAGGGTGTGTCAAAGGGAAATATTGATGCTAAGTTTTTACTAAGTTCATTGCCAGTGGCAACATTTTTGGACGGAAATCGAAGAAAATCGATAGCTCCCATCTAGAGGAAATCCCAAACAAGCATACAAAGTTTGGGATTAAAACATAAAGATTTATTTAGAATAGGCAGAACATATAATATTGATACCTAACTAAGCTAAGTTCAAAGATCGTTGCCAGCGGCAACATTTTTTGATGGACGGAAATGGAAGAAAATCAATAGCTCCCATCAAGAGGTCACCCCAAACAAGCATGCCAGGTTTCAAAGCAATCCGATCATAAATGTGCCCTGTAGGGTGTGCCAAAGGCAAATATTGAGGTCTGACTAAACTAAGTTCTAAGAACGTTGGCCGCGGCAACATGTTTTGACGGAAATGGAAGAAAATCGATAGCTCCCATTTAGAGGTCACCCCAAACAAGCATGCCAGGTTTCAAAGTAATCCGATCATAAATGTGCCCTGTAGGGTGTGCCAAAGGGAAATATTGAGGTCTGACTAAACTAAGTTCTAAGAACGTTGGCTGCAGCAACAGTTTTTGTCGGAAATTGAAGAAAATCGATAGCTCCCATCTAGAGGTTACTCCAAACAAGCATGCCAGGTTTCAAAGCAATCCAATCATAAATGTGTCCTGTAGGGTGTGCCAAAGGGAAATATTGAGGTTTGACTAAACTAAGTTCTAAGAACATTGGCCGCGGCAATATTTTTTGACGGAAATTAAAGAAAATCGATAGCTCCCATCTAGAGGTCACCCCAAACAAGAATGCCAAGTTTCAAAGCGATCTGATCATAAATGCGACCTGTGAGGTGTGCCAGAGGAAATTGTGGACGTACGTACTAATGTTCGTACGCTGACGGACGAGAAGTGATGGCAATTGCTCAGCATGACTTTGTCAAGTTGAGCTAAAAATGAAAAAATCTGTTTTTTCAGAAAAATAATTTGTACTGTTGGCTTTAACTTGTGTTAGGTAAAGGATCAAAGATGCAGTACATTAAGCAATGTTGGGCTATAGGAGTCAGTTTTCTTTTTTGAATGTAATAACTCCCAATCCTTCAAAATGCATTTTGGGAATAATTGCCTAAGTGACACGTGTGTGTGTGTGTGTGTGTGGGGGGGGGGGGGGGGGGGGGGGGGGGGGGGGTTGTGGGGAACCTATATTCAAACCTGGCCTGTATTACTAGCTGGAAAATACACATATCAACTTTGGTTGAAATCAAATAATCCTAACTGGAGTTATCAGTCGGAAACCAATTGTTCACAGACAGATGGATGGACCGACAGATGGACGGACGAAAATCATGACTATAGCCCTGACTATAAACAGTCAGGCTAAAAATACATTTTGTACCAAAGAAAAAATAGTGCATGAATGGCCCTGGGTGAGGAGGAGGTGGGTGGGGTTGAAGAGTGGGGATGGGGGGAGTGGGGGTGTGTTAGGGGAGTCCCATTTTTTTCTACATGTGGTCAGTCTAAATCCTTCAGTATGCATTTTGACCAGAGAAAAAAACTACCTAACTGCAACCATGGGGGAGGGGGTTGGAGTGGGTGGTGGTGTTTGGGTTTTTAACCAAAACTGTAAAAAAGCATTTTTGATGAAAGAAAAAAAAAGTGCCTAATTGGGGGGGGGGGGGAGGGAGGTTTACGTAAGTTTAAAAAAAAGTTCCGCATGTAGTGACTGTAAATAGTTCAAAATTCATATTGGAGGAAAGAAAAAAAAATACTTAATTGGGAGAGGGGGGGGGGGGGGGGGTGGATGGTGTTTGTCTGGATTTTTAACCACAAACTGTAAATAAGCATTTTTGACAAAAGTAAAAAAGTGCCTGATTGGGGGGGGGGGGGGGGGGGGGGGGAGGGGGGGGCTGCGTAAGTTTAAAAAAAAAGGTTCCACATGTAGTGACTGTAAATAGTTCAAAATGCATACTGGAGGAAATAAAAAAAAAATGCCGAATTGGGGGGGGGGGGGGGGGTGTTTGTCTGGGGTTTTAACCACAAACTTTAACCAAAACTATAAAAAAAGCATTTTTTGATGAAAGAAAAAAAAAAGTGCCTAATTTCCCCCCCCCCCCCCCCTCCCCAAATAGCATTGTGAAAAGGATTAAATTAATGCACAATATTATTTGAAACCACTATGTACAGCTTCAGTAGACCTTGCCCGAAATGAAAAAAAGAAATTACGTTGTAACACAGTGTTTGGAGAATGAAAGGTAGAACCTTGAAAAGCAGAACTTTAAACCGAAACTTTAAGCTGGGAATACTAAGTAAAATTGATTGGCAAAAAAGGGTTAAAATATTTCCTAAAAACGATAAAAGAAATCATTGATGTAAATGGAATCATTAAGTAGTATTGACCCTGCCGGAATAGAGTAAGAAAGTATTTGGCAAAGTCTAATTTCAAATACAAAAGAAAGTAAGTCTGAAAACATGTTTAAAAGGGGTTAAAATCATGCCGTTTTTAATGAAAATCACTGTAGAAATGTTCAGTAGATAGTAGACATTGTCCCAAATAAGAAACAGTGACATTCCACTAAACTGTTTGAAGAATTAAAGGTGTAATTTTACACCCCCCCCCCCCACCAAAAAAAAAAAACTTCAACCAGAAACTTTAACCTAGAAGTTGTAAGTTAAATTGCCATACAAAAAAGGGTTAAATATTTCCCAAAATAACAGGAAACAGAAAAAAAGTAAAAACAAAATGAGAATGATACAATCAATAATAATATCAATTTAAAAGAAAAAAAACCCACAAAACTTTAAGGTTTATTAAAAAACTTTAACCACAAACTTTAACCAGAACTCCAAATGTTAACAGACAGACAGAAGAAAGTCATGACTAAATAGGAAAAAAAAAAGACACCACTTGAACCTTCATTAAAAACTTTAACCATAAACTTTAATCAAAACTCTAAATGTAAACAGATGGACAGATGGACGGACGGACGGACAGACAGATGGACAAAAGTCATGACTATAGCCCTCACTGTAAACAGTTGGGCTAATATACAGTTGGCCTAAAAGGAATACCTGTGTTTTTTTGAGTGGTTACCATTATTATTTCATTCGTGACTAGCAGGTGAAATATCAATTCTCAACTCGCATACCTTAGAGATGGGTACTATTAGAATTTTGTATTTGGTATCGGTTTTGGTATAGGGAGATATACTGCGGCAGTGGTTCGGTATTTTGTATCTGACTTGACTGAGAATTGTTAATAGTAACAAATGGGAATTCATATCAGTAAAATACAGAATAAGTTGTTCTTGTACCATTCTACCACAACACCACAAATGCCACGGCAAGTGAACTTGGGTTGGGGAAGATTCGGCCCTGGGAAGATTCAGTCGGTAACTTTCGACCGGGAACATTCGGCCCTGGCAATGGGCCGAATCTTCTCACTTTGAGTTTAATTTTTTGAAATTTGTATTTTATTCAATTATTTAGAAAAGTTATTATCTGAATATATTTTAATGATTTTTTATCAGAATTTTACATATTTTGCAGGGGGAGGGGGGGGGCTGTCTTAAAAAAATTCACAAGGCCGGGGTGGGTGGGTGGTCCGGCAGCTCCAAAACTCACTTTTTCCAGGTGGTCTAAATTTTTTCCTCACATACTTTTAACAAGTAATTATAGTTGGAATTTGTTGAGATGCATTTGGAGATGATTTTACAATATATTGGGGTAGTTATTATGAATTGGGAGGTCACCTATTTTTGACACCCCCCCCCCCCCCCTGTGTATTTTTGTGGAAATTTTTTTTCAATGAGTTTTGATAAGAATTTGGTCTATTTTGTGAAAAAAAAAATTCTTATCTCTTTGCTTGAATGTAATCCATTAATTAAAAGCCCAACATCTGAATCCAAAATATTAGAAACTGAAACATGTACAGTCACTACCAGAACTATTCCATCAATTGACTTGAAACATATTGTTCACTGACTGCAGAATTGTTTTTTTTTTTAACTTTGACGGTGACTTCACAAAATGAGAACTGTTGTTTGTTATTGTCACTTGGAAGTTTCCACCGAGTTTGTTTAGTTTGGGGCGGTACTTTTCAAGTTGTTTCTCTCATTGTCAATGTGCATTTGTTTTTATTATGATATTCTGTAGAGATATCTTTATTGTAGACTGACTCTTGGAAGTTACCGCCGAGATTGTTTGTTTTCTAACGACATGAACTATTATTGCCCTCCCCTCTCATTCTATGACCCTCATATGATATACTGAGCGTCACATAACCTAAAGATGAATTAATAAGCAAATAAACTTATTTGGCTCGCAAGAGATTTCAAATCCCACATTGCACCTGTGCGCCTTCAGCGCGCTGAAACCTTTCATTCATCATTCATCCTGAATATGAAACATTATACGCCAAAATATTAAAGGAAATAAACTACAAGTGACAAGGAAATAGATTCACTATGGACCAACTTTTGAGACGTAGGTGTTAGAACGACCAAATGCCTCCATGTTTACAAATAAAATTTACAGACTTGGAAAAACTAAAAAATAACTTTTGTAATTACAACTACATATCTTTAACCCTTTACCTAACCTGAACAACAGACGACACTTGCAAAAAAAATTCTTGAATAACTAATTTTTTTCATTTTTTTTGTCTCAAAAACATAGGTTATGACCCCTCGTTGGAACGAGCTCGACGAGCTCGTTCCAACAAGGGGTCATAACCTATGTTTTTGAGACAAAAATTGAAAAAATTAATTGGTGATTTTTGAGAATAGCGTAGGCCGGTTTTGGCCGTTACGTTGGATAAAGGGTTAAATGATTACACTTGTACCACACCAATGTTTTGTGTGACATTTTGCTTATATGTATATAATATATAAAATTGTAGTGGTTTTGAGTTTTTGTGTTGTTAAGTTGTCAAATAATGTTGTCTAATGTTATTAGAAGTAATAAATAATTACCTTAAACCTCTTGTCATTGTCAATAATATTGTCACTTGTCAATTACGTCAGTTGCGAAACCTCCAGACAGAACATGAATAGACTAATTAGCAGTCAATCACTTAGTACACAGGCCGAATCTTCCCGGCCAAATCTTCCCAGGGGCCGAAATATCCAAGGCCGAATCTTCCCGATTCCGTGAACTCAACCCTGGCTTTCTTTTGCAACACCAAATCATATCTACAGTAATTTTGTGACATGTGGGGGTGCGGTGGCTAAGTAGGTAGAGGTGCAGACTGCAAGCCGAGAGGTCCTCGGTTCGAATCCCACCTGCGGCAATCGTGTTGTGTCCTTAGGCAAGGCACTTCACCCCCATTGCCCACGTGGGGGACACGGTGACGCTGTGTACTAAAGCGTACTGCACCTGTCTTCAACCAATGCTCACCCTGCTTGTGTGGAGTTAGTATGTTGGGGAGCTGACAGTTGCTCGCCGTTGCTCGGTGGTTCTCTCCGGGTACTCCGGCTTCCTCCACCCGCAAAACTGTCGTGGTCATGATTAGCCATTGTGCAGAAATATATGACCTTAAACACCAATAAATAAATAATTGTGACATGTTTCCAAACACACCTTAACCTTTAAAGGCCTATTTCAAGCTCTTACGATCTCGGAGCATGTGCCCTTAACTTTCCATCATTAGTAGGTCCAGCTGACAATATACAAATCACCTGGGCAGTGATTTTCTAGTCAAGTCTTGGCTGCCTCAACAGGCAGCCAGGACTTGACCAGAAATCACTGCTCAGCAAGGTATCAGGTCGTTTCGCCCCTGGTCGTTTTGCCCCCAAGATTAGGGCGAAATGACCTGGGTCAGAGGTGATTTTTTTTAGCAACTAGATATGTACAGGTTGTAGTCTAGTGGAAATTCAGGGCAATTGCCCAGGCCTTTATTGGTTAACAAAACTGAAAAGAATATCGGTCACTTCTTTCATAAAAATGAACACTTCAGTTGCCATCAAGCCTCTTCAATGTTTTATAAATAGCAAATACAGGAAAATTTGAAAATATAGATGGTTTCGGTATTTATTGATTGGATCGGATTGGGTTTTTTTTGGTATCCTTGTGAATTCGGTATCGGTTTTTTTTTTGGTATATTGCCCATCTCCAGTGAACCTGCAGTCACTCGTTGAAAATTTATACATATTTCATCTGCTAGTCACTTATGAAATAATTATGATATCCACTCAAAAAGCATATGTATTCTCACAATCGGGGCGTTTTTACACTATTACGCAACTAAAGTTTAATGTATCTGGGCTCTTGTTCCGAATCCGAATCAAGGGCCCCTGATACAAGCGTGTGATTCTGTTGTTGCCAAAACAATGGCATTAATATCGTTTTTCGGTCGCTTCGCGTTTTTCCCTTCAGAGAAAACAATATTAGGTGAGGTGAAGCCGAACCTAATATTGTTTTCTCTGAGCTGTGTACGACACTGTATCTGCCAACTAAACGCCCTGTAATGTATTTATTATGCACGGCATGCTAAAATGTCACTGGGGAAGTTAACTCAACGAATAGTTAAATTATGCGCACTTTTCGGCATCTTGGGCTGGTTTTGTAGCCTGTTATTGGGATTTTCCTGAACGTTCTAGTCAAGGCTTCTCTCTTGAAGTTAAAGGATTAGCTTTCGCTGTGAAATGTGGAAAATTCAACCTCAATAAACGATGAACAGCATATTTTAAAATATAATAAACCTTTACACCAAGAGGGATATTTAATTCACCAGTAATTGTTGCAAAGTTACAACCAAATTCACGTTGACGAAACACACAGTTACTCCACTTCCCAAGCAGTATTCAGTAAAGTGAATCCCAGTGATGTAATTTTCTCTGAAGTGTAACGTCATCACTGACCTCAATATGGAGATCAATGAAAGCTATTCTATTTTAAAATTTGCGTCTTTCCATCGATAAGGCAAATGAAAGTTCCTCTTAAAATAGTTTTATAACACATTTTGTGGTCAATATTGTGGAGATAAATTTATCATCACCACAGTGTGTGTCTCCGGAAATTCGGATGAAGTCTCGTTGTGGGCACAGAATCGCATTTCGACTCACCCTAACAGGCTCGTCGAAATACTATTCTGTTCCTACAACTTGACTTGATCTGAATTTCAGGAGACACACACTGTGGTGATAATCTGTATATATGTGCTGCCTATTCTAAATATCCTCTATCTACTATAAGATTATCAAATCCCTTATAAGCCTTGCATCATATCTATTGTGTAAGGCCCTTTATACTTAGTGTTAGTGATTGCTCTGCATAAACTTTGGGGGGGGGGGGGGGGGGGGACTACATAGTTTCCCTTGATTTTCAATGATTACCAGAGGAAATTTCCAAGTTCTGAAGATCTTAAATTTGGAAACCTAAATTTAATGTATGAATGAATGTAAGAGTGTATTAATAATTAACCGCTCCAGGCACGAAGCCAGGGCAGATGTCACAGATCCGAATGCATCTCCCCACAAAAACTGTGTTCCACTTGAGGGACTATTTTCCATTTATGATTTGAAAATTTTGATAAAATTGGGTGACCTCACTTACCCTCATAAATCAAACTATCTGACGCTTAGCCACAGAGTACAATGTGTTGAGGTAAGGTGTTTTATTTATTTATTTATTGGTGTTTTCCGGTCACATATTTATGTACATTGGCTAATCATGACCGTGACAGTTTTACAGGTGGAGTCATCGTGTCCCCATGTGGACAATCGGGGTTAAGTCCAAGGACACAATGCGGGAGTCCGAATCAATCGCTCAGATGGCCACTTATCCGAGGATTAACCAGGCTCGACGTTGCTTAACTTTGGTGATCTGACGAGAACCGGTAAGGTGTTTTAAAACATAAATGTTCTCATTTGCATGTAGTTTTTTGTGAAATACCTTGGCTACAAAAACTTATCAAAGAGCCGAGGCACTTCACAGAAACTAGTTGCATGGTCCTGGTGTTACAGTTCCTGTATGTTACACCAAGCTTAGGCCCCACATAGGGCTGCACAGTATATCGATAAACCACCACATAGGGCTGCATGGTATATCGATAAACCAATACATACTGGTATTTAACCCAGTATTTAATGAATGCCAGTGTGATTACAAAAATATCGGTTTATCGTCGTTACTTATTTATCCGTAATTTAATTTTCAAGATGTCTTGAGTTTCAACTGTAGTCTCAAATGGATAATATTATCCTTTTATCCACAGAATCGACCACATCCGCTGGCATAGTATACAAACTCAGCAGTTGAAAAAAATATTTTTCCCAAAATTTCAACAAAACCATATCATGTGACCCCTTCATTGGAACAAGCTCGATGAACTCATTCCAATGAGAGGGTCACACGATATTGTTTTGTTGATTTTTTCTAAAAATTTGATAAACTAATTTTTAAAATATTAAATTTTGATATCGTCTTCGTTGGGTAAAGGGTTATTCGAACTGCATCATCAAGGCATGCTAATTCGTTCCACTCTGATGGCTCAAGTCCTGATTGTGGTTCGTATGTTCAGGTATCTGAACAGTGTTTCGATATAACGCGACATTTTTTGAATACCGATACTGGTATTAAAGTTTAAAATATCGTGCAGCCCTGGCCCGACAAAGTAAATCTTTTGTTTCTCAGGCCATTTTTTTGTAAAACTGCATATGGGTGGGCATTTTTTTAATTTTATTTTTGTAATTAGCAAAAGTTCATGTTCTTGGTTTCTTTTATGTTTTAGGCCTCATAATCTACAGAATAGGATGGGTTGTGGTGTATTTTGTCCCTTGAGTGCAAGAAGGCTTTGCAATGCTAAAAAAACATTAATTTTATTTTTTTTAAGTTTGCATTGGCTATAAAAAGAGAGAATTTGGCAGCCAGTAGGACCACGCAGGAGAGCCTAAGAAACAGATTTTTAACTTTTTTAGGTCTTATCGATGTTTAATTTTTGCCAAAATCACATATTAACAGCATTACATACATAGAAATAATATATGTCTAGAAAATAAAATATGTCTATCAACTTTATTGATCTATTTTGTATCTACTTTTTAACATACTATATTGCAAAAGTATGCATATTTTGGATCCTAAATTTCACATAATATTTTTTCATATGCGGCCATTTGATACTCATTTTTCAAAATTTTCTCTGACCCGGCAGAGCTGTTTATTATTAATCACCACTTAGTGCACCTCTCCAACAAACTTGCTTGCTATGCACCAGATCTCTTAACTTGATGCTGAATCAGATTCCTTAACCCCTTTACCCAATGCAGACGATATCAAAATTTATTATTTTAAATATCATTTTTTCAAAAAATTTCAACAAAACCATATGATGTGACCCCTCGTTGGAACGAGCTCGATGAGCTTGTTCCAACGAGGGGTCACATGATATGGTTTTGTTGAAATTCTTTGAAAAAATAATATTTTTTCAACTGCTGAATTTACATCTTACGCGGGTGTATGCGGCTGATTTGTTGGGTAAAGGGTTAAAATTTGGGGTTTTTATGAGGGTTTAACGACACATTAACAGCCAGAGTCATATCATGTTGGTGACAGTTTTATGGGTGGATGAAGCCATAGAGAACCATCAAGCAGCTGTCAGCTCTCCAACATCATAACTCTGAACTCTGCACCGCGGCACAGACAGGGTTAGATTGGGTGAAGACATGCGCAACTTCGATGTGCAGTATGCCTTAGTACACAGCGTCATCGTACCCCCATGTAGGCAATCAGGGTTAAATGACTTACCCAAGGACACAATGCGGGAGCGCGAATCAGTCGCTGAAATGGTCACCCATCCAACTACTAACCACGCTCGATGGTGCTTAACTTCGGTGATCTGACGAGAACCGGTTACCTGGATGCCACCACGCCCCCAAATTCCTTAATGTAAACTAAAACCTAAATTTATATGTTTATGATCAAGCTTTTCAACATGTACACTAATCCTCTCAACAGAAAACTCAAAACTACAAAATATAAAATTGACAATACCTTTAATTCAATGCTTATATCTGCTGTTAAAAGCAGCACTGATGAAGTTAAAACATAACATGATTACCAATGACTGACAATGATAATGGAATAAAATGTGAGTGACTGGATTTATGAATTTTCATTCACACCCAGCTGTAGACAACAACTGTAGAACCAATAATGAATGACATCAATGAGCAAGGAGCACCTGCCACAATCTACATCCAAATTCTGAGCTATTGTATAGTGGAGCCCACTTAATTGGATGTATCTTAATAGAATAACCCTGTTAATTGAATACAGTGGAACCCACTTAATTGGATATCTCTTAATTGTATATCCCTGTTAATTGAATATAATTTCCCAATACAAAACCATTTACCATACCTCCAGTACAAATTTGGCCTGTTAATTGAATATAGGTTATAGAGTAAACTCCTGTTAATTGAATAAAAAAATCTTTTAACATGTCGAGAAATTACCCTGACTCTCCCCAGTTTCCTTTACTTATAGACCTATTTGGCCTCAGTAAATCCATTATGGGCATTTAATCTATTATATCTTGTTTGACAGAGCTCATAGAGCTCTGTCAAACAAGATATAATAGAATAAATGCTAAGTTTATCTCTGGAATACAGGAAAGTGACACAATCCCTGTTAATTGAAAACTCCTGTTAATTGAATAATTTCCATTGGCAAAGAGGCTATTCAATTAACAGGATTCCACTGTATAATTTCCAAACACTAAACCATTTACTCTATCTGTAGTGCAAATTTGACCTGTTAATTGCATTTAGGTTAAAAAATAAATTCCTGTTAACTGAAAATAAAATCATGTAATACAGTATGTGGAGAGGAAACTGTAACTAACTAAAACACCAGTGGAGTGGAGTTATCTTTCAAAGTATCACTTTCAAATTCTGTACATATGAACAAAAAACACAAGCAATGCTTCAGTTTGGAACTTTGCTTGTGATGGTTATGCTTTGCAACAAATTTGCAATTATTGCTTGGGTGGAATCTCCACTCTGCAGATGATTCAGTGATAATACACTCTCCACACACTGTATATCAAGAAATGACCTTGACATTCAACAAAATCCTCTTGTTTACATACCTATTTGGCATCAGTGCATCCAACACACAGTCAATCGATTATATCTTGTTTGACAGAGCTCTATGAAAAAAAAACAGAGTTTATCTCTAGAATTCAGCAAAATGACCAAATCCCTGTTAATTGAATACAGTGGAGCCCACTTAATTGGATATCTCTTAATTGTATATCCCTGTTAATTGAATATAATATTCAAACACAAAACCATTTACCATGCCTTCAGTACAAATTTGATCTGTTAATTGCATATGGGTTATAAACTCCTGTTAACTGCATATAAATTTTTGTAATATGCCCAAAAAATTGCTGTGACACGCCCCAAATTCCCCTTATTTATCAACCTTTTTGGCCTCATACATCCAATACAGACATTTATTCTATTATATCTTGTTTGACAGAGCTCTAAGAGCTCTGTCAAACAAGATATAATAGAATAAATGCTCAGTTTATCTCCAGAACACAAGAAACTGACCAAATCCCTGTTAATTGTATACTCCTGTCAATTGAATAATTTTCACTGGCAAAATGGATATTCAATTAAGAGGATTCTACTGTATCTCTGTTAATTAAATAATTCTCATTGGCAAAGTGGCACTTCAATTAACAGGGTTCCACTGTTATTTCTTTATTAGTGTTTAAGGTCACATATTTATGCACAATGGCTAATCATGACCGTGACAGTTTTACGGGTGGAGGAAGCCGGAGTACTCGGAGAGAACCTCCGAGCAATGGCGAGCAACTGTCAACTCCCCAACATACTAACTTCACATAAGCAGGGTTAGCATTGGTTGAAGACAAGTGCACCATTGACGTGCAGTATGCCTTGGGTTCCACTGTATCGGCAGACTTCTCATCATAATGTTTTCAAATATCATCATGATTTATCACATGATTCAGACTATACAATGCATGTAATATTGTCGTGTGCAATGAACCAGACATGTAAATCTCAGAAGAAAAAATTCAGGGAACTTGAGAGGGATTTTCAGGGAAATTGGGTGAATTTCTGGCAAAAAAATGTGCATGAACAATACACAAAAACTAGAAATATTTCCTAAACAGACGAGTTGCCATTAGACACAATATGAGCATGGTGACTCAGTGGTAGACTGCTGGACTTCTATGCTAGAGGTCCCGAGTTCGATCCCCGTCTGGGACGACCTGCGTTGTGTCCTTGAGCAAGGATTTATGACGCACATTCCAATAATTAGTGCTTGGAATCTAATAATATGGCATCCGTGGAAATATCTCCCATCTGTGGAAAGTGACCAGTCCATGACGGCCATACTATATTTACACATTGTTTACATGAACATGTGATAAAAATTACTTCAAATTCATCCATTTTATAAAGAAATAGTGGGCCGACCCGTCCCTGTATGGATAGCCTCACAGTGAAACAAAAAATTTCTAGCTGTATTGCATATCAAGGAAGATAATCACCACATGAATTTCTAGCTGGACTGAATCACACACTCCCATTTATATAACAGATATATAAACTTCATCCAAATCAAAATTTTCGTCAATTCCAAATAAAATATCAATGCATCAGAGATCTTCTACATCTTCATGGGCCTCTGTCTACATCAAAATCCAAAGACACAAGATTTACTTCATGACATTTTCAAAAACTATCATGATATATCCATGAACTGGATGTCCATCATAATTAGAACATTCTTTGGTAAAGGTCGAGGTGCTGGTGATAAAACCTTAAAACATTGTCTATCCATTGACATCTCAGTACTGAAACAGAAAGAAAGCACCTGTTAAATAGCTGTATAATAGAAACCCATACAGTACAGACTATAACGAAGTGTCCCATTAGGCAATATTCCAATAAGAGTAAAATCCTCGCCCTCTGATTGGATGAGAGCTGGTGTAGTTTCTTTTATGTTTACGGCTCCAGTAACAAATGTTGTTATCGCCTGATGTCACAACGCAAAATATTTGAAATGACGTTGCCCATTTCGTAACTGCTTCATCAACAGAGTGACTAGCAAGCTGTTTCATATTTCTGGATTTTTCACACGTACAGCAAGCGGTGTTCCGGGTGAAGTGTGGTTTAAATTACAAAATGATTTACGATTTGAACTGAGTTTATCTGGTTTATTGATTATTTATCTAGTGCCCTCATGGGATACACAAGAGGTTTCTTTACTAAACCTGTTATCGTTAAACAAGACAACTTTCAACAATCATAGGTTTAGTAATTAAGCCTTTCGTGTTTCACAATGTAGGTTTTGGGCTATGGGTAGTGTCTTATTGGAACATATACGTTATTGTGATGACTTGATGGTAACATGGTCTAAGGTTTGCGGCTCGGAGCATATGATCAACCTCGCTGCTTTGCATCCCGGGTGAACATAAGCTCCGAGCTGCAAACCTCAGACCAGGTTACTGTCAATTCATCATCCCGGGTGAACATAAGCTCTGAGCCACAAACCTCAGACCAGGTTACTGTCAATTCATCATCCCGGGTGAACATAGGCTCCGAGCCGCAAACCTCAGACCAGGTTACTGTCAATTCATCATCCCAGGTGAACATAAGCTCTGAGCCACAAACCTCAGACCAGGTTACTGTCAATTCATCATCCCAGGTGAACATAAGCTCCAAACCATAAACCTCAGACCAGGTTACTGTCAATTCATCATCCTGAGTGAACACAAGCTCCGAGCCACAAACCTCAGACCAGGTTACTGTCAATTCATCATCCCGGGTGAACACAAGCTCCGAGCCACAAACCTCAGACCAGGTTACTGTCAATTCATCATCCCGGGTGAACATAAGCTCCGAACCACAAACCTCAGGTTACTGTCAATTCATCACAATAACTTATAATATTATCCACTTTACCCTTTACTCGACACATATCAAAATTTAATATTTTAAATATTATTTTTCCAATCTGTTCAAAACATTTCAACAAAACCATATCATGTGACACCCCCCCCCCCCCCCCACTGGAATGAGCTCATTCCAATGAGATATGATATGATTTTGTTGAAATTTTTGGAAAAATAATCTTTTTTCAACTGCTTAATTTGTAAATTATGCGAATAGAGGCCAATTCATTGGATGAAGGGTTAATAGAGGTAGATTATGCAACCTGGCAATTATAAGGCAATTATAAGGCAATTGTCAGGCAATTATAAGGCAATTGTCAGGCTTTATGAGGATAACAGAGTTTCCTTTACCTCCATGTCAGGAAAAATAAATTGCGAAAATGTTTTCCCTTAAATTACTTCAAAGTATCTAAAAATACTTTCTTACTTCAAAGTCTGATCAGCACTCTTTTACTTCTTACTTTTCAGTGTTAAGCAAAGTTTCTTTTTCTTTTATATTATGATGAAACAAGAGCGCTCGTATCGCTGAAGCAATACAATGTCCCCTACCGGACTAATGAGCATTAATAATTATACAAATGTTATAACCTATATGTGATCAGCATGAATTCCGTTGAAGCATTTCCAAAAAAAGTCCATAAAACTGATATTTTGGCGCTTTTCCATATTTCCAAGGGCCATAACTAACACAAGAATGAAAGTGCCAATGACACTGTAGCTTAACTTGTGTGTTGTGTTTGATGAAAAGGATAATGTTCAATGTTTATGAAAGGATTATGAAATAAGACAAGAATTGTGATAATTGGTAATATGTTCATTTCTGTTCCCTGTATGCGATGTTTATGACAAAAATAATATGAAGTGTACACTGTACTAAAGAATTGAGGGGTGGGTTAATATGACCTCACAGTTAATGTACGTGGCCCTCACAGTTAACGTATATCAACAAAAGTTACCAAGTTACAGTGAAATTATTCCAAAAAAAGTCATGCTATCAAGTTACATTAAAATCCCTTCACAAATATGGCCTGTAGACTGTGCTAAAGGTTTTCGGGCTTCGGGCCCCTGTAGCCGTCAGTTTCCCAATTGCATCCAAAGGGGACGTTCTCATCTAGACATATGAAGTCAACCTACCAAGTTACAATGAAATCCCTTAATAAATAATATGACCTGCAGACTGTGCTGAAGGCTTTTGGGCTTTGGGCTCTGGCAGCCATCATGGTTGAATGATCGCAACCAAAAGGGAACATTCTCATCTGGGCATCATCTGGAGTGATCCTACAAAGTTACAATGAAATCCCTTCATAAATATGACCTGTAGACTGTGCTCAAGGTTTTTGGGCTTCGGGCCCCTGAAGCCGTCACAGTTGACCAATCATGACCAAAAGGGGATGTCATCATCTAGGCATTATATGGAGTCAAACTTACGGGTTACAATGAAGTCCTTCCATAAATATGACCAATAGACTATGCTAAAGGTTTTGGGTTCGGGCAGCCATCAAGGCTGAATGATCCCGACCAAAAGGGGACGTTCTCATCTAGACATTATTTAGAGTCATCCTACCAAGGTACAATGAAATCCCTTCATAAATATCACCTGTAGACTGTGTAAAGATTTTCGGGCTTTGGGCCCCTGTAGCCAACACAGTTGCCTAATGGTGTCCAAAAGGGGCTGTTCTCATCTAGACATTACATGAAGTCAACCTACCAAGTTACAATGAAATCCCTTCATAAATATGATCTGAAGACTGTGCTAAAGGTTTTTGGGCTTTAGGCTTGGGCAGCCATCATGGTTGAATGATCGCAACCAAAAGAGGACATTCTCATCTGGACATCATCTGGAGTGATCCTATGAAGTCACAATGAAATCCCTTCATAAATATGACCTGAAGACTGTGCTCAAGATTTTCGGGCTTCAGGCACCTGTAGCCATCATAGTTGACCAACCACGACCAAAAGGGGATGTCATCATCTAGGCATTATATGGAGTCAACCTAACAAGTTACAATGAAATCCTTCCATAAATAGGACCTACAGACATGCTAAAGGTTTTTGGGCTCGGGCACCCATCAAGGCTGAATGATCACGACCAAAATGGGACGTTCTCATCTAGACATTATTTGGAGTCATCCTACCAAGTTACAATGAAATCCCCTCATAAATATGACCTGTAGACTGTGCTAAAGGTTTTCGGGCTTTGGGCACCTTTAGCCCTCACAGTTGCCCAATCATGTCCAAAAGGGGACGTTCTCATCTAGACATTATATGAAGTTAACCTACCAAGTTACAATGAAATCCCTCATAAATATGACCTGTAGACTGTGCTAAAGGTTTTCAGACTTCGGGCTTGGGCAGCCATCATGGCTGAATGATCGCAACCATAGGGGACAATCTCATCTGGGCATCATCTGGAGTGATCCTAAGAAGTTACAATGAAATCCCTTCATAAATATGACCTGTAGACTGTGCTCAAGTTTTTTGGGCTTCGGGCACTTGTAGCCATCACAACTGACCAATCACGACAAAAAGGGGATGTCATCATCTAGGCATTATATGTAGTTAACCTAATAGGTTACAATGAAATCCTTCCATAAATATGACCTTTTGCCTATGCTAAAGGTTTTTGGGCTTGGGCACCCATCAAGGCTGAATGATCGCGATCAAAATGGGACGTTCTCATCTAGACATTATTTGGAGTCATCCTACCAAGTTACAATGAAATTCCCTCATAAATATGACCTGTAGACTGTGCTAAAGGTTTTCGGGCTTCGGGCACCTTTAGTCGTCACAGTTGCCCAATCACATCCAAAAGGGGACTTTCTCATCTAGACATTGTATGAAGTCAACCCACCAAGTTACAATAAAATTCCTCAATAAGTATGACCTGTAGACTGTGCTAAAGGTTTTCGGGTTTTGGGCTCGGGCAGTCGTCACGGTTGGCAGATCATGCCCAAATGGGGAAATTCTCATCTAGACATCATAAGGAGTCATCCTACCAAGTTACAATGAAATCCCTCCACATTAAACATGACCTGCACACTGTGCTAAAAGTTTTTGCGTTTTGGGCTTGGGCAGCCATCACGGTTGATAGATCATGCCCAAAAAGGGATGTTCTCATGATCTGGGCATTATACAGAGGCATCCTACCAAGTTACAATGAAATCCCTTCATAAATACGACCTGTAGACTGTGCTCACGGTTTTCGGCTCGGGCAGCCATACCGGTTGCCCGATCGCGACCCAAAGGGGACGTTCTCATCTAGACATGACCCCAAACCTGCATATGAAATTTCTTGACGATCAGACAAGAACTGCGGGGTGTAGCCTGTGCTAAAGGAAAATGTGAACAGACGTAACAGACCCACAGACTAACAGACTTCCGCACGCGTGATGGCAATAACTTATCTTGACAATGTCAAGTTAAGCTAATAATGCAATCAGCATGAAACTCAAACTTGATCTGTAAGTCATCGTTCTATAGTAGGTTACCAAAAATGAAATCATTCGGTTGAAGCATTTAAAAACAAGAGGCCCCAAGGGGCCTGAGGGCGCTCACCTGACATGGTAGCCTAAATTTATATCAACCCAGAGAATTGATTTCAACAAGTTGCATCTGCTCCTCCTAAGAAAAGCTTATACCAAATATCCAAAAATTCTGACCAGTGGATCTAAAAAAAAAAGATTTTTAAAGAATATTCCTCATATTGAACTAAGTTATAATTCAGGCTCCGACAGGGAGCCCATATATGAACCCAGGGACTTGGCTTTAACAAACTTGAATCTCACCCCCCTAAGGATGCTGCACACCAAATATCAAAACATTCCGACTGCTGGATCTGAAGAAGAAGATTTTTAAAGAAAAGTCCTCATTTTGAACTATGTTACAATTCGAGCTCCCACAGTGAGTCCTAATATGGACCTAGGGACATGGCTGAAAAAGAAGATTTTTAAAGAAAAGTCCTCATTTTGAACTAAGTTACAATTCGAGCTCCCACAGTGAGTCCAAATATGGACCTAGGGACATGGCTTGAACAAACTTGAATCTCACCCCCTAAGGATGCTGCATACCAAATATCAAAACATTCCGACTGCTGGATCTGAAGAAGATTTTTAAAGAAAATTCCTCCTTTTGAACTAAGTTATAATTCGTGCTACCACTGTGAGCCCAAATATGAACCCATGGACTTGGCTTGAACAAACTTGAATCTCACCCCCCTAAGCATGGTGCATACCCAATATCAGAAGATTCTGCCTGCTGGATCTTGAGAAGAAGATTTTCAAAGAAATTTGCCTGAAATGCACTAAGTTCAAATTTGGGCTCCTATACTGAGCCCAAATATAAACCCAGGGGGCCGATTTGAACAAACTTGAATCAGATCCACCCCACAATGTTGCATACCAAATATCAAAAGATTCTGCCTGCTGGATCTGGAGAAGAAGATTTTTTAAGAAATATGCCTGAAATGCACTAAGTTAAAATTTGGGCTCCTATATACGGAGCCCAAATATAAACCCAGGGGGCCGATTTGAACAAACTTGAATCAGATCCACCCCACAATGTTGCTTACCAAATATGAAAAGATTCTGAAGCTGGATCTGGAGAAGAAGATTTTTTAAGAAATTTGCCTGAAATGCACTAAGTTCGAATTCGAGCTTCTATAGTGAGCCCAAATATGAAACTAGGAAGCCGATTTGAACAAACTTGAATCAGATCCACCCCACAATGTTGCATACCAAATATCAAAAGATTCTGCCTGCTGGATCTGGAGAAGAAGATTTTTTAATAAATTTGCCCGAAATGCACTAAGTGCGAATTCGGGCTTCTATATTAAGCCCAAATATGAATCCAGGGAGCCGATTTGAACAAACTTGAATCAGATCCACCCCGCAATGTAGCATACCAAATATCAAAAGATTCTGCCTGCTGGATCTGGAGAAGATGATTTTTTAAGAAATTTGCCTGAAATGCACTAAGTTCGAATTCGAGCTTCTATAGTAAGCCCAAATATGAATCTAGGGAGCCGATTTGAACAAATTTGCATCAGATCCATCCCACAATGTTGCATACCAAATATCAAAAGATTCTGCCTGCTGGATCTGGAGAAGAAAATTTTTTAAGAAATTTGCCTGAAATGCACTAAGTTCGAATTCGAGCTTCTATAGTGAGCCCAAATATGAATCTAGGAAGCCGATTTGAACAAACTTGAATCAGATCCATCCCACAATGTTGCATACCAAATATCAAAAGATTCTGCCTGCTGGATCTGGAGAAGAAGATTTTTTAATAAATTTGCTTGAAATGCACTAAATTCAAATTTGGGCTCCTATACTGAGCCCAAATATAAACCCAGGGGGCCGATTTGAACAAACTTGAATCAGATCCACCCCACAATGTTGCTTACCAAATATGAAAAGATTCTGCCTGCTGGATCTGGAGAAGAAGATTTTTTAAGAAATTTGCATGAAATGCACTAAGTTCAAATTCGAGCTTCTATAGTGAGCCCAAATATGAATCTAGGAAGCCGATTTGAACAAACTTGAATCAGATCCACCCCACAATGTTGCATACCAAATATCAAAAGATTCTGCCTGCTGGATCTGGAGAAGAAGATTTTTTAATAAATTTGCCTAAATGCACTAAGTTCGAAATCGGGCTCCTATACTGAGCCCAAATATGAACCCAAGGGGCCGATTTGAACAAACTTGAATCAGATCCACCCTACAATGTTGCATACCAAATATCAAAAGATTCTGCCTGCTGGATCTGGAGAAGTAGATTTTTTAAGAAATTTGCCTGAAATGCACTAAGTTCGAAATCAGGCTCCTATACTGAGCCCAAATATTAACCCAGGGAGCCGATTTGAACAAACTTGAATCAGATCCACCCCACAATGTTGCTTACCAAATATGAAAAGATTCTGCCTGCTGGATCTGGAGAAGAAGATTTTTTAAGAAATTTGCCTGAAATGCACTAAGTTCGAATTCGAGCTTCTATAGTGAGCCCAAATATGAATCCAGGGGGCCGATTTGAACAAACTTGAATCAGATCTACCCCGCAACGTTGCATACCAAATATCAAAAGATTCTGCCTGCTGGATCTGGAGAAGAAGATTTTTGAAGAAATTTGCCTGAAATGCACTAAGTTCGAATTCGAGATCCTATAGTGAACCCAAATATGAATCTAGGGAGCCGATTTGAACAAACTTGAATCAGATCCACCCTACAATGTTGCATGCAAAATATGAAAAGATTCTGCCTGCTGGATCTGGAGAAGAAGATTTTCAAAGAAATTTGCCTGAAATGCAGTAAGTTCAAATTTGGGCTCCTATACTGAGCCCAAATATAAACCCAGGGGACCGATTTGAACAAACTTGAATCAGATCCACCCCACAATGTTGCATACCAAATATCAAAAGATTCTGCCTGCTGGATCTGGAGAAGAAGATTTTTTAATAAATTTGCCTGAAATGCACTAAGTTCGAAATCGGGCTCCTATACTGAGCCCAAATATGAACCCAGGGGGCCGATTTGAACAAACTTGAATCAGATCCACCCTACAATGTTGCATACCAAATATCAAAAGATTCTGCCTGCTGGATCTGGAGAAGAAGATTTTTTAATGTTTTTCCCATTGCCTACAGTGTTAAAAAGTGCTGACTCAGCACTTTTTCAAAGTCCCGAAACTGTACCCTATGATAAAACCGATGGGAATTTTTTTTTACCAATCCTTTCTGTTGGTCCTAAGGAAGCTGCACACCACATAAAAATTCTCAGTGCCGTGCAGTTTTGGAGATATGGGCGTTTTAAATTTTTTCTATTTTTAGTTCCTGCGGTTCCCACGGGGCTGCGGGAATTTTTTTTTTTTGCATAAATCAAGTACTCATGACCCAATAAGCCCTCACATAAAATTTGGTTCAAATCAGCCTCTCGGTTTGGAAAATAGAAATTTTGGGCGGGGCAAACAATTTTGCCCCTCCCATAACAACGCCAAGTATAGCCCCACAAACTTCTCTTGAACAAATCTGAGTCTACACCTCAAAAGGAAGCTGCACACCATATATCAAGTCTCTGCTACTGCTGGTTCATGAGAAGAAGATTTACTAAGATTTTGGTGCCCCTTGGGGGCGTGGCACCACCCAGGAGGAGGGGCAACTTCATTTGAACAAATCTGAATTGGCATTAGGTAATAAACATTTAGCCAACATTTGAATAAAATTGGGCCAGTGGTTTAGGAGGAGAAGTCGATAATGTAAAGTTAACGCCGGACGGACGACGACGGACGGCAGACACCGGACGACGGACAGAAAGTGATTAGTAAAGCTCCCCTTGAGCTTCGCTCAGTTGAGCTAAAAAAGTCCGGAAAACTAAAGTATGACTGACAGACTGACTGACAAACTGACGGATGGACAGAGTACAAATGAAACTTGATCTATAAGTCATCGTTCTATAGTAGGTTTCCAAAAATGAAATCATTCCGTTGAAGTGTTTCCAAAAAAAGTCTGGAAAACTAAAGTATAACCGACAGACTGACTGACGGATGGATGGGCAGAGTGAAAATGAAACTTCATCTGTAAGTCATCGTTCTATAGCAGGTTACCAAAAATGAAATCATTCCATTGAAGCGTTTCCAAAAAAAGTCTGGAAAACTAAAGGACGACAGACAGACTGACAGACAGACTGACTGACAGACTGATGGATGGATGGACAGAGTGTAAATGAAACGTGATCTGTAAGTCATCATTCTATAGTAGGTTACCAAAAATGAAATCATTCCGTTGAAGCGTTTCCAGAAAAAGTCTGGAAAACTGATATTTTGGCGCTTTTCCATATTTCCAAGGGCAATAACTCACACAAAAATAAGGCAATCAGCATGAAACTCAAACTTCATCTGTAAGTCATCCTTCTATAGTTGGTTACCAAAAATGAAATCATTCCGTTGATGCGTTTCCAAAAAAAGTCCGGATAACTGAAATTTTGGCGCTTTTCCATATTTCCAAGGGACATAACTCACACAAAAATATCGCAATCAGCATGAAACTCAAACTTGATCTGTAAGTCATCGTTCTATAGTAGTTTACCAAAAATGAAATCATTCCGTTGAAGCGTTTCCAAAAAAACTCCGGAAAACTAAAGTGTGACTGACAGACTGATGGATGGACGGAGTGCAAACCTATAGTCTCCTCCGGCGATGCCGGTAGGGGACTAATTAGAAAAAAGTGGCAGCTTTTCACTTTATTACAGGTTGTGGTGTATTTGGGCTTCACTGAAAATATCTCAATTTAAAGGCTTTTTATTCTGTAGATGTGCTTCATAAAAGTCAAGTAAAAAAAAAATGGTTTCTATAGATTTGTCTTGTCAGCTTATTAAAGAGTAAAAGCATCTACAGGTTCTCCCCAATAAGTTGTTACAAGGCAAACCTGTATGAACCAATTCTAACAACCAAAATCAACCCGGAAGAAAGAAAACTGCTATAAACAAACCAGTATTGCTGACAGTTTTACCATATACAAAGTATTTTTTTTTACACGCTTGTTCTATATAATCCACTTCTTCAGCAACACTAAACCATGCCGAAAATGAAAATCTGTTCTGCACATATGAGGTGTCCGGAAATTGTCGATGGTCTTTTTTTAAATAGAAGTGAAATTTACCTGGAATTTTCTACAAATCGTGCAACACAATAAAATTTGAATCACTAGAGATAGCTGAAAATCATCCCACTGAATTCCAATGTGTTCTATGTGCCAGTAGGGACATAGAACACATTGGGCCTCAGGGAAGAAATAGTAACCTGGGTTCCCCTCGTACAGTTGGTTGGGGATAAAATGTGTTCTTTGTGTCGATAGTTGACAAATGAATTGCTGAGTGAGCTTCTAATAATTGTTTTTTATAGACGTGGAAGCATGTAATAAACAGAGAATGACACGCGCATGTGAATGTGTTAATCAATATGGCACTTGTGTTATACCATGTCTGAGATATAAGCATGGACCACTTTCAGTATTCTTAACTCTACCCAGTAATAAATGCAGAATGACACGTGCGTGTGAATGTGTTAATTGATATGACACTTGTGTTATACCATGTCTGAGATATAAGCATGGACAACTTTCAGTATTCTTAACTCTGCCCAGTGACCCTTGCTTTTCGATATGACACTTGTGTTAGACCATGTCTGTGATATAAGCATGGACCACTTTCAGTATTCTTAACTCTACCCAGTAATAAATGCAGAATGACACGTGCGTGTGAATGGTGGCATTTTTCACATGTAACTAATATGTGATAATCTGCGAGTTTGTAACCGAGCGGCGATAGATGGTAAGAATTTGAAGTCCACAAAGGACAATAACTTGGAGATTCCCTGCACAACATCTGCATTTAACAGGAGGGTGGGGGATCTAGGCATCAGTAAGATACACTTGCATACCAAATATGAGGTCATTCCACTGTGTCTTTTAAAAGTTATTTAGTTTGATTGTAAAAATGAAACAAATTTCAAGTCAATAAAGGGCAATAACTCTGTCAAAAATACCCACATTGCACCCGCATTGCACATGAGGCTAGACATGAATAATATACACTTGCATACCAAATATTATGTCATTCCATCAAGTATTTAAAAGTTGCTGAGTTTAAAAACTCTTTTGTGACAGACTAACAGACCTTCCGACTTTGACACATATAGAGTTGCTTATCGCAGCGAAAAAACAAGTGTTTTCAATGAGAAAAATTGTGAAGTTGGAACTTTTCTAAAAAAAATCCAAGATTTTAGAAAGTGTTAATCATTTATAACTGCAATTAAAGATTTGCAATTTGATGCACATGCAGACTAATTCAGTCAACCTCTCCTGCAAACTCTTTCAATGGGCATGATATAAAAATTATTAAATATTCTGCTGCCAGTCAATAATAGAGCTGAAATGGTTAAGGGGTTTTCTTGATCGATTAATCACGTGGATTAACCTTGATTAACCAATTAATCACTTATCCAAATAGATATCTGAATAATTGCCATACCGTTGATGATTTACAGCATGAACCCTTTATCCAACGTAACAAACAAAACCGACTAGGTCTATATACAAAAAATCTCCATTCAAATTTATTATGTTTTAAATTTTGGTCTCAAAAACAGCTTATGATCCCTCATTGGAACAAACTCATTGAGCTCGCTCCAATGAGGGGTCATAAGCTATGTTTTTGAGACAAAAATTGAAATTTTTTAGTAATTCATGAATTTATTTTGCAAGCGTCTGCTACCCGCAATGGATAAAGGGTTAAGAATGACCATTTCCAGCTACTAATACAGTATAATGATCATGCAGGTAAACAAGTTTTTCAGCAAGTAACTTGCATGCTTTACTCTGTCTCATATAATTGATGTGGGTCAGGGTGACAATGTTTGCCTGTTTTGGAGCAAATTTGTTCCTTTGTTAACCCATATAATACAGTAGTTCAAAAGTAACGGTTAATCGATCAATTACTTTTTGGAACTTAGATGTGAGTCTTTCATGGAAGATGTGTGTCGCCTGCACTATATTTTAATATTTCAGACAGAATTCTAAGTGGAAAAGGGGCATAACTCTGGAAAAAATACAGCGGATCAAAAAATAAAATAGGAGGTGCACAATGCCATTATGTGATAAAGAATCACTGAAAGTTTCATCAAAATCCATTCATAGGTTAAAGAGGAGTGGCGGATAAGAGAAAGTGTGATGCGGACGACGACGCAGACGACGCAAGACGACAAAAGTAATCCCTATATGTCGCTCCCCACTTCGTGGGGCGGCGACACAATGATCAAGATGGTGATCATTGATTAATCTAGTCAATAAACATTGTTCAGTTGTACAATAAACACAAGGCAGTAAACAATTTTTATGGAGGCCCAAGTGAGGAAAGGGGATGTAACTCAGAAACAGACCTGCGTGGATATCCATCCTGCCATAAAATATATTCTCCCATGCAATGGTAGAATGGTGTGAAAATTTCACTCCAATAAATAGTGACACTGCTGGAGCACAAAACACGGACGCAAGCCTGGAAATAAGCAGACTGCCATCTGCAGAATGAGGTTCCAAGAGGGTGAATTTGGTGATGCTACCCTGCTGTCACTAGTTAAAACTAGAAGTCTTGTCATGAAATGCGCACAAATAGCACGTCAATCTGCATGTTAATCTACACGTTATGACCATAGTAAGGCCATCAAATTCTGTATATATGGCCTGTGCACAAGCAATGTTTCAGCCAATGGACCTCCAGGTCACCTGGAGGTCCATTGGCAGAAACATTGCCTGTGTTTGCTATGAGTAACCAGGAGTACCTGGCGTGCTTTGGATGCCATTCGATATGGCAATTTCACTTGATTTCTACGCACAATTAAGCCCATATAAGTGCACAGTTTGTGACAGGACTTCTAGTTTTAACTGTAAATTCACCCTCTGTGAACCTCAATCTGAATCAAGCTCTCTTGCTTAAGCATAAAGAGGGACCAAGAGAATAAATTTGGACACTATATGGAAAAGCATCAGCAAATTCACCCTCTGGGGACCTCATTCTGCAAATGGCAGATTGCTTATTTCCAGGCTTGGTTTGACGGACATTTTTACAAAGTACTGGAGTGAAACAAGGAAAAGAACTCTGTAAATTTAATTTGGGACAAATTTATTTTTCCAAATGATCTGTTCCAGCATATAACATAGAATTGTGACAAAAATTATGTGAATTCAACCAATAGTGGTAGTATTTATTTATTTATTGGGGTTTAAGGTCACATACATATGCACAATGGCTAATCGTGATCGAGACAGTTTTATGGATGAAGGAAGCCAGAGAACCTGGAGACAACCACCTAGCATCGACGAGCAACTGTCAGCTCCTCAACATTCTAACTCTGTTCAAGCTCTGTTCAAACAAGGTAAAAGCAGTTGCAGACATGTGCACCATCGACGTGCAGTGCACCTTAGTACACAGCGTCATCATGTCCCCATGCAGGCAACTGGGATAAAGTGCCTTGCCCAAGGACACAACGCGGATCGTTCCAGACGGGGATCAAACTCGGGCCCTCTAGCATAGAAGGCCAATAATCTACTACTGAGCCACCGTGCATCCCACTAGTGGTAGAGCCATGGCAGCAAACATGTTGGACAGACATAATCTGTAATGTGAGAACATATCTGCTGCTCTTTACTAAAAATACCCGGAAGATTTTCTTTTCAATCGGAGCTTAAAGTGTTGAAGCAAAAATTATAAATTTAAAGTAATTTGTATATTTTTATACTTACCAATGGAACAGACTAGCTGGTGCTTAACTCAAAAGTTATTTAGGGCCAAACACAAATTTTGAAGCCCCCAAAATTTGCTTCCAAAACCGAAAATTAAAAGTCCTATCTGACCCTCCATACATTTACTCTCCACGCATACGCAGACGTCAGGAAGAGTCGGAATTGGCGCCAACATCATACTTTGTAGAAGAGAGTACTACATAATAATTCAGCGGAGATGAATGAGTGCCCACTCATGGGAGGGCCACCTCCATCTGGGCCATTGGTAAGTATAAAAATATACCGTATATCTCCGTGTATAAGTTGCTCCCGTGTATAAGTCGCACCTCCACTTTTGCTTTGATATATCCCCTTACGCCAGTGACCTTTGTATAAGTCGAACCCCCGATTTGGGTTGAAAATGGATCCGTAAATTTGGGTAAAGGACTGGAAGTATTGATACAGACTGAACAGAGAGGTTTGATGGTTGATTGTATTTGTTTGTATACTTCGTTTTGAGCAAAGCTGTACTTCATTGATACTTTCGATGTACCGTATTTATTAAAAGATATATGTCAACTGTGTTTGTTATTACTCTCGCCATTGAAAGAAGTGCATGTATTCAACTTCAGGTAGGTACTTTGTTGATACTTTCGACGCACCGTATTTATTAAAAGATATATGTGAACTGTGTTTGTTATTACTCACACAGGTAAAAGAGGGAATGGTCCAGTGCATGTGTTCAGGTAAGATCGAGGTAAGTTGAATTCAAATGGTAAATCCAGATGTAAAACTACTAAGAAAAAGGCTTTATTTCCATGCCATTTCAGCGAATTACACGTGCAAACAAATAGGTCATAAAGTCGAGTTGCAACAGAAATTCCCGAAAGTGTGTATGTAAATGTCTGCACGATACTGTGGGAACAAAACAACTCGGCCCTTCGCCAGCTTGAAATTCGATGTTTGTGTGAATGGAGGTGGGAGTATGTTTAGAAATGTTTTTGGCCACAATATACTGGGAAACACAAAAGGTGTGGGCCGACTTCTCCGAAATTATTTGGGCCGATTTCTCCCAGGGGCCGAGTTCGCAAAGGGCCGGCTTCTCTCATTCCTCACGGGGGCACGTTACAAATGATTTTTAAGCCCCAAGTAATATTTATTGGAAAATCATAATTCGATATCCCACCATCAGTGTATAGTAATGACAATACACTGATGGTGGGTGGGGTATCAAATTATAATTTTCCAATAAATATTATTTGGTGCTTAAAAATCATTTGTAACGTGCGCCTGTGATCCAATAAATTACTTTGTTCTGAGTGTGAAAGCAACAGAATGGAAAAGAAAAGAAAACACAGCTTAAAATACATTTTTTATTCAGCCTTATTTCAATTATTTGCACCAATCATTTGCATCAGTGTAATAAAAGACAGTAACAGAATAATATATTTAACAAAATGTTTTCATAAAAGCATAGTGAATAAAAAATACTCGCATCCCATAATATGCAACTTCAGTCAGCTTCAAGTTTGGCAAAAGTACAAAACATATAATGGGGCTCTTCGGTATATAATTTTGATCCCTTTCAGTCGAAGTGAAAAGTTTCGAAGGTAGAATGCATTATTCGTTGTAATGAACTGCATAATATAACAATCTTTTTTGTTATATTACGCAGTTCATTTCGATGGATACTATATTCTACTTTTGAAACGTTTCTTTTTGATCATGAGCTGCTTCTTTCTGTTATTTCTTTACAGGAAGATGTGTGTGTGTGTGTGGGGGGGGGGGGGGGGGGGGGCTATTTACAAATATTTCCATAATAATTTACTGGTCAAAAAATAATTCTCCATCACTCTCCTCATCAAACAACTTCCACCATTCATCAGATGTCAGTCCATCATCATACACATCACAATGGAAACTGCTTTCATCCTCTAACTCTTCATCACTTTCATCTACTTCACCCAAACCTACACTCACTTTCTCACAAGCACTACCCACTTCCTCACAAACATCACTCACTTTCTCCAAGACAAACTCACTATACAATTCATCATCTTCCGTCCCATCCAGCGCATTTGAAATACAACACTTCTTGAACGACTTCACTACCATCTCACAGTCAATTTCATCCCACGACTCTTTCACCCACTTAGTCACCAAACTCAAGGAGGGTCTCTTCAGATTTCCACTCGGGGTAAAAGCTTTCTCTTCCGTATCACACATCCACTCACACCATCTCTTCCTCATATTACCCTTAAATGGCTTGTTCAGACACACGTCCAGAGGCTGAAGCACACTCGTCATTCCACCTGGTATCACACCCAAATCACACCGCGCTTGCTTACTTTTCTTTCTCAAACTTTCACACAGATGACCACGAAAACTATCTAACACTAACAAAGATTTTTTTTTCAACAGTCCACCGGGCCTACTTGCCCACACACTCTCAAACCAGTCCAGCATTCCACTCTCATCCATCCAACCCTTTGGATGCACACGAACGTTGACTCCACTTGGAAATTTCTCTTTTGGCATTGTCTTTCTTTTGAAAATAACTGTTGGTTTTAACTTTGTTCCATTCGACAATCAACACAAAACAACTGTGAAATGTGATTTTTCATGCCCTGTGGTCTTAATTTGAACAGTCTTAGAGCCCATTTTATTGACAGTCTTTTCTGGGGGCATATCAAAAAACATGGGCACTTCATCCATATTCCCAATTTGGGATAGTTCATAGTTATGCCTTTCTCTCATGCGAATTATAAATCTCTGAAACTCCATTGTTTTGTCCTCATAGTCTTTTGGAATTTTCTGTGAAATTCTAGTTTTCTCCCTCAATGAGAGACGTCTTTTCATGAAGCCACTAACCCATCTGGCCGATCCATTAAAATTTTTACATTTCATCTTGGATGAAAGTTCCAGAGCTTTCAGACGAATCATGCTTCTGGAGACAGGTAAAGCCTGGGCCCTTGTATCCTCAAACCAAGTGAACAGGCCATCCTCTAACTCGGGCCAATTTGCAGATTTACCACGGTTTGCCCTCTTATCTCGTCTGGTTTCTAGGAGAATGCTTTTACTTTTCCTCCAGTCCCGTACTAATTTCTCACTCACTGAAAACTCCCTCTCAGCTGCTCTGTTCCCTTTACTTTCAGCAAAATCAATCACTTTCAGTTTATAACCGGTTTCATAGCTTTGGCGTTTTCTTTTTACTCCTCGTTTGGCATCCATAATGTTTAATTTTATCAGCGTAATTGCTTATTCAGTATCAGAATAAAGTATATGGCAGATTGCTTTCACCACTGCCTATATATCATTCGGTTGGGGACAAGTTTTTTTAACATCTCTTTGATAAGATAGTTAATATGGCTTACCGGTATTCTTACTTTGGGCAAAAACAACACATCAGCTTGTTGTGAGTAAACCCCCACCCAAACACTGACAGATATTCAAAGGGAGTTTCAATAATGCGGCATTTATTTGAAGTGAGACAAATACTGATGAAAGGGAAGTAACCACATATTTCTTGTTTCTTCTTCAAAGGGAATTCCCCTTCTAAACACACGTGTTGATTCTGTAAACAAACGGATTGGCTTGGCTCAAATAACTGTTAGCCAAAATGTTTGACATATGGCGATAAGCAACTGCGAAATACTCTTGTGGGAAATATTAGTGAGATGTTGGAAACAAAAGGTATTTGTTTGAAAGAAATAATAATAACAATTTGGCCATCCGAAATATAATTAATTTTGTGCGTTTTCGATTGTTTGCCCGCATTGAGCACCTGGCGGTATTCATTATTTCCATATAATATCAAAATGCATTGCATGTCGTCAGTCACTGAGGAGAAAATAGACAAATAAACAACACATTATCTGATTTTTTTTTTAATTTGACATCAAACGTAATGAACAACTGTAACAAAAAAAAAAAAGAATCTTATTTTTATTTTCTGAAATTGAAAGATACAAAAAAACCCCAAAACAATCAAACTACGTGATATCTGTTGTCAACATGCCTTATCTGAGGCAAGTTTTACATCGATGTGACGCCAATTTAGTTCACATTTTACAGCTGAAAAGTTAAAAAATTTATAGTAATTTATATATTTTTTATACTTACCAATGACCCAGACTTAGCTGGTGCTAA
Source organism: Pictodentalium vernedei (assembly GCA_031216915.1). NCBI lineage: Eukaryota > Metazoa > Mollusca > Scaphopoda > Dentaliida > Dentaliidae > Pictodentalium > Pictodentalium vernedei. The sequence continues at coordinate 57,530,526 of CM062288.1, read as the reverse complement.
CTCTAACAAAACCAGGGCCAAACACAAATTTTGCCCCCCAATCCCCAAAATTTGCATCCAAAACAAAAAGAAATCATGTCCTAAAGGACCTCCATACTACGCCTCTACTGCGCATGCGCAGTGACGCAGACGTCCCGAAACTGGTGCCAATTATCATTCTTACTGGCAGTGCCTGGTCAGCGCTATGTACTCAGCGGGGAGGCAAGAGTTCCCAACTCCAGGGAGGGCCATCCCCGTCTGGGTCATTGGTAAGTATAAAAAATATATAAATTACTATAAATTTTTTAACATTTTTATACTGTACCAATGACCCAGACTTAGCTGAATAGTAAACAGGCTGGAGGGCCTAGGACATAGAGGAAAATCCAATAAGCTCAACTATATAGTAAAGAGGTAACCCCTTAAGGAGAAAAGGAGTATTAGGCTTTACATGTATCTTTCTTATTTAATATTAAATTAAAAAGATACACTACCCTTAATAATTGAGCACAATAACATTCATGTTCTCTATTAACATCCAGTATATCCCTTATACTAATTATTTTTAAAGCAAGCCAATAAATAAAGTAGTCCAGAGAATTGAGACTCTTTATAGTCATTTATAAGTGTCCGAGGATTGTATATTAAAGCCCGTTTGACACTTGACATATACAAATGCTTCACACCGAGCTACACTTTAAAAATAAGACATGAATGAATTTTAACATTAATATTACACTTTAAAACCATCCCAGAAGCGACTCAGAAATACTGACTTGGAGGAGGCATTCCCTTGCTTTTCACTATAAAGCAGGTGACCTAAGGGAACACCCCCCCCCCCCCCCCCCTTCCCCTTGCCCTGGGTCAAATAGCCCAGAGCGAAGAGGGCAGCCGGACGGAGTCACTGCCGGAACAGAAAGCCTGCATAACTATAGTTGCAACTGTTTAGTGGACGACATTCTGAGCAACAGATAACGGACCTAACCAATGCAGGTCTCCAGAAATGGACTCAATATTTCTGAGATAAAAATTCGTAAATGTGGATGGCTGAGACCAATAAGCAGCCTTCATTAAATCTGTAATAGCAACACTATTAGCATAAGCCCAGGAAGTAGAAAGAGCTCTTACTTCATGAGCAGAAATCTTAAGCACAGACTGCTGAGAAGAAGATAAATTTTCATAAGCAGTACGGATAGTTAATTGAATCCATTTAGCAATAGAATGGACCGAAATGTCCTTTCTATTAGGCATCAAAGACAGAAAGAAACGTTTCCGTCCCTTTCTGATAAACTGAGATCTCTGTTTATAGATACGTAATGCTCTAACAGGACAGAGTAAAGGCCTACGCCCGTCTGAAGACGGAAGAGCCTTAATAACAATAGGTTCCGGATATTTATTAGGAGCCTGATTCTTAGCTAAAAAACCCACATTAGTAGTGAAGGTGATAGTGTTCCCAACACTACGATAGTGAGAATCATCCACCGACAGTGCATGAAGCTCACTGACTCTTCTAGCAGAAGAGAAAGCTAAGAGAAAAGCTGTCTTATAAGATAAGAATTTGAAATCTACTGTCCCAAGAGGTTCAAATGGCTTTTCCTTCAATTTAAGAAGAACCCAAGCTAAATTCCACTTAGGAATTAATCTAAGAGTTCTGGGTCTATTTATCGAAAAGTTTCTAACCAACTTAGATAAAGAGACATTAGATCCAATTTGTAAACTATCATGATGTGCATAGGTATCAGATAACATAGATCTATAACCCTTTATAGCAACAGGCTGCAGTTTGATTTCATAAAACAAGTATACTAGAAAGTTTGCAATGTCTGGTATAGAGGGATCGAATATATCTACAGAATGATCCCTACACCAACGACGAAAAACCTTCCACTTAGCCGCATAGTTTAGCGAAGAGGAGGTCCTCCTACAGTTAGAAATCGCGTCCACTGCTCGTCCTGTAAAGTGTTTGCCATGCAAGAAGGACCGCACAACGGAAAAACGTGAAGGTTGAGACCTTGCGGGTTGTGATGGAGTTGGCGCGATTTCCCCTGCGAAAGAAGATCCTCCCGTGGAGGAAGCTTTTGCGGTAGGTCCCACAACAGACACCTGAGTAGATTTATCCACGGTCTCTGTGGCGACAGAGATGCTACCAACAGAATCTTGCATTGAGATTGTTTTATCTTTAGCAATACTTGTTGAATTAACGGCGCAGGAGGATACGCATATCCTATCATTCCGTCCCAAGGGATCGACAGAGCGTCTACTGCAAATGCTCTTGGATCCGGACACGGAGACACATACGTCTGCAACTGATTGTTGAGATGTGTCGCAAATAAGTCTATCATTGGCTGTTCCCATTGGTAGCAAATCTGATTGAATACTTGTTTGTTGAGAGTCCACTCCGACGGCAACAAGCGACCCTTTCGTGAAAGGGAGTCTGCTAGCACATTCAGACGACCCGGTATGTGACGGACCGAAAGAAGAACGTGATGTTCTAGCGCAAACAGAAGGATTCTTTCCGTTAGATTGAACAACGGAACTGAATGAGTGCCTCCCTGATTCCGTATATACGCCACTACTGTCGTATTGTCGGATAGGATTTGGACATGAGCATTGTGAATAATGTCCATCCAGTGACGTAACGCAAGCCAAATTGACATCATTTCCTTGATGTTTATGTGCTTGCACAGGAATTGCGGATCCCAAAGACCCTGGCATCTCGAATCCGTTGGGATTAATGATGCACCCCAACCTGTTTGACTGGCATCCGTCATAATGGTAAAACTCGGATCCGGCAACTGCAGCGGAACTCCCTGAGTTAACCACTGAATGTTTGCCCAAGTCTGAATCTCTTGTTTCACTTGATCTGACAAGAGAACGTCTACATCGAGCGAATGAATTTTCACACTCCAATTCTGAGTCAAGAAAATTTGAAGAGGACGTGTGCGTAACCGCCCCATCGGAATGAGATCCGCGGCGGCTCCGCACAGACCTATCAGTCTCATAAATTCTCTCGCCGTGACTTTGTCTGCGTGCAGACAATAGCGAGCGTAACAACTGACTAATTTCGCTCTGGTTAACGGCAGATGAACGAGATTGTTGTGCATCTCGAAGCTCATTCCCAGATGAGTGAATGAATTGGACGGCACCAGATCCGACTTCTCCTCGTTTACTATAAAACCGAGACGTCGGAGCAATAGAAGAAGATTCTGAACATCGTTCTGAAGCGTTAACTCGTTGCCGTACCTCTGAAGAATGTCGTCCAGGTAGGCCGACGTTACCGCAGACGAATGAGCTCGGAAATAGATCATTACCGAGTTCATTACCCGAGTGAAAGCCCAGGGTGCTAGATTCAATCCGAAGCACATCGCCCGGAATTGATACACCACTCCTAGGACTGCGAAGCGTAGGTACTTTCGGAATGTCGGATGTACCATGACGTGAAAGTACGCATCTTTGAGATCTATGCTTGTTGCATAATCGTTCACCCGAAACTCGCTCTGACCGATCGAATCGACTCCATATAAAACTTCGGAGCGACGATCAGCTTGTTTATCCAGCTCAAATCTATGACTGGACGGAACGAGCCGTCTGGTTTCGGAACCAGAAACAGATGGCTGTAGAATCCCAGAGATTCCTGGTTTTCTACGACCTCTACCGCGTTCTTCATTAAAAGAGACTGCACCTCTGATAACAGAGCGTCTCTTTTCTGCGGATTTGACGGAAGATGAGTCCACTTTGGACTTCGAGTTAATGGAGGCTTTCGTTTGAAGGATAACTTTAGACCTTCCGAAGTCACTCCTCTCACCCAAGGGTCGTCCGTAATCGACGCCCATTCTTGTGAAAAGCTCGACAACCTTCCGCCAACCGGTACGCGATAGAGGTTTAAGCCATCACCTCCTGGACCTGCGAGGCCTGCGGTAGGAGAAACCACGTCCTCCACGGCCCGCACATCGCCCCGTCGACCTTGGGGCGTCCGACCGATTGTCCCGGCCTGAAGGACGTCCCGAACGAGAGTCGCTACCCTGACGGTCTCTCGAATAAGACCAAGAGGACGCACCAGAACCTCTATAGGAACCTCTCTTGGGCGCATTAGACCCAGAAGTGCCTGTCTTATTCGTGTCTGCTGTATCCGACTTCTTAGGAGCAGATTTGAACAACAGAGAATCCTTAGCTTTCTTTGTAATTTTATCATAAATAGCAGAAAGCTTGCCGTCAAAGAGAAGTTCTCCTGAGACCGAAGCGACTCTAAGAGAGTTCTTCACCTTAGTATCCACTAGTGTGGATGTAGCTAGGGCTGCGTCACGTCTAACCAACTCCAGATTTGCCACTGAAAGGGCGGAGTTACACGTGGAATAAGCTACTGCCCTTGAAAGAAGTCTTAAAGAGGATTGTATATCCTGAAACTCTTTCCCTTGAAGGCGCAGTGATAACGCCTTAGTAAGGTGATCTGCGTAAGATAAGGCATCTAAATTGGCTCTGTTAGACGCAATAGTTGTTTCCAACACCGCGGTTGGAATCGAAGCCGACGGCGGTAATGATAGCTCTAAGTCTTCCGCCTCGTCGTCTATACGCAGAGGAACTCTCGGTATACCCTGTCCTGCCATATCGAATTTATTCCTTGCACTAATGAAAGGCAGGTTGAGAGTATTAGCGGACAAGAAACCTGCTTTCCCCGTCTTGGAAGCAAGTTTAAATATAGCGTCGTTCAATAATTCAAATGTTCTTGCAACATTATTGGACTCCGACGGAAACTCGGGAGCGATGTCCCTGAACCGCTCAAAAAATTCAGAGTCCAATGACGCTATAATCCTCTTGTCCGGAACCGCAGCAGTCTGGCCCGACGGAACAACTTGAGGGAGAAAGTGCCGGATGAAGTCCACGGCAGCTTTATGTTGTTCCGAAAGGGATAGCTCCAAGTCATCCGTATCCCTTTCACCATCCGGTCGGACCTCATGATGTTCCCGGTCGTCCACCCCCGATGCTTCGGCGAAGCGTACCGACCCAGCGCCGTCGGATAATTCTCGATCCGACACCGTTTCTGTCGGCTGCTGGGATGCTGCGATAAGCTGTGCTATCTGCACAAGAATGTCCGGCGTCGAGACCTGCGGAGGCGCAGTCTTTCGCTGCTTCGCCGAGGGCAGCTCCGCATCAGATGGCTCCCGCATACTTTTCCTATGTGAACGTCCGGAGTCCATCGGTCTCGAATCCCTGGCTGCCGGATGGTGTGACCTGGTCGCCGAAGAATCCTTGATCGGCGAAGCTGGCAATATATCGGCGGTCACGCAGCCAAGGTGTGGTCGTGTGCGCTGACGAGAAGAGGAAGCCTTAACAGTCTCTGCGGACTGCTTATACAACGGAGCGTCCCGAGCGACGGACGTATGCTCCGCTAAAGACACATTCTGTACCACAACATCTGGTCCCAGATGTTGTTGTACGAGAGAGGGGCCTCTCTCGCTCGCGGCCCGGCTGGACCTGGACGAGCTAGGAACCGGACTCAAAGGCTTCCTCCGTTCTCGCTTACTATCCGCCGTCACTGGGTGTGCATCTATTATGTTTATAGTGCTCGCATCACCCAAAATTTCCTCCTGGACCGCATCGGACGAACCCGGCTGCCGAACCATTCGGTGAATGGACGCTACACCGGGCGAGCTAGCGGACGACATTTGTCTAATCTCCATGAGCACTTTTGCCGCTAGCTCTGAATTCATTTGTGACGACGGACGCACACTTGTAGAAGATAACATGGAAACATCACCCTGTTCTTGTTCCTCTGAAATAGAAACTGAGAGAGTAGAGTGACCTTGCGGAGAAAGAGCCGGCATAGCCCTTTCTCCAGAAACAACATATCGTGACACACGTTTCCAATGTTTCTCATCCCAATATTCACATATAGGACAGGGATTAATGCGAGAACACTGACTACAATTAATACAATGATCATGAAAGTCAGAGGAAGATTTCTTCCTATTACAATTTGAACAAAGTCCCTTCATTGTGAAAGAAGAACAACAAGTCCTAGTTACTCGCAAAAACCCCTGACACAAAGATACATAATAACATGATCCATAATAAATGAAAAAACAATTACATATCAAAATAATTTTGAAAAAATATTTTTTCAGCGAAGCCCAAGTTGCTGAAAAGTAACGTTGAGCCCCGATGGATCCGATGGCAAGTGTGGTCAAAAATTTTAAATTTATATTAAATAATTAATGAGACACTTACGGATAATATAAATGTATCTTATAATGATATAAACTACAGCAAAGGCAAACAGCCCCCCTCAAAAAAGGCTGTTGCCAATGAAAACAAACAGTGTAAAACACCAGAAAACATGACTCCAGGCACTGAAAAAACTGGCCCGGAATCAGTCATCAAATTACACTCTATCTGATGCAAAACAGAGACTCCCAGGGGAGAATCTGCAGAACATCAGATGGAAGATGCAGAACACAAACGTTATACACCCATGGGTGAAAACGTAACTATGGGGAAAACAACAGAAAACATTCTGTAATCAAGCAACTCTCCCAGGAAATTTTAGAAATGAACTTTCTCAAAAATATGCCAAAAGCATGGGAGAATTGCAAGGGGGGACTTTAGAAGGCTAGGGGAGAGGAAACACTGAATAAGCAGTGCAACATTTAGCAAGAATGACAACAAGAGGCCCATGCCTCGAAAATAGGCAACTTAACATAATTTCATCAAAAAATTTTAAGTACAGCCCTGATTATTTTTTGTCACTTCTTTTTCCTCTCCTCCTTCTATCCTCCTTAGAATCACATTTTCTCCAAAAATTACGTGTCTGGCATCCTTTAAACTGAGATTTACAAGCACAAAGATCAGTGAGATGTTGACTGATGAAGGGCCAAACAGAGAATGATAATTGGCGCCAATTTCGGGACGTCTGCGTCACTGCGCATGCGCAGTAGAGGCGTAGTATGGAGGTCCTTTAGGACATGATTTCTTTTTGTTTTGGATGCAAATTTTGGGGATTGGGGGGCAAAATTTGTGTTTGGCCCTGGTTTTGTTAGAGTTAGCACCAGCTAAGTCTGGGTCATTGGTACAGTATAAAAATATAATTACCTTTGTATAAGTCGCACCCCAATTTTGGTCCCGTTTTTCAAAGCAAAAAGGTGCGACTTATACACGGAGATATACGGTACAAATTACTTTAAATTTATAATATTTTTACACTGTAAACCAATGGCCCAGACTAGCTGAATCGTAAAAAGGCAGAGGGCCTAGGACTTCAGAATTAGTAGATCAACATAGTTCCAATCCTGTAATCCAAGGTGAAAGGAAATTAAAATTATTAGGAATTACATGTATTTCTCTCTATACAGTAATAGAGAAGATGTAACATAAACTAGAGGCTCAAGAGAGCCTAAAACGCTCACCTGGACCAAGTTGTCCTAAACTGTAAGGGTTATGAGTATGGAGAAAAATGTAATCTGAATGAACTATATGACCAATTCGTCAGCAATGTTTTTGTTCAATTGTTTCAACTACTAAGAAAGCTTCATACCAATTACAAAGTCTCTAGTCCATGGAGTTTGGGAAATATTGGACATTTTATTTTTTTCTATTTTTAGCGCCAGGTGTTCCCACGGGGAACCACGAAAAATTTTGGGGTATGAATGAAGTACTTAGGGTCAACTAATGCCACATATAAAATTTGGTTCAAATCGCTCCATTAGTTCTTGAAATAGAAATTTTCAGGGGAGCTCAAAAGTGAGCCCATCCCCTGGAGAGCCCAAATATGGACCTATCAACTTCTTTGAACAACTTTTAATCTTGAACACCAGAGGAAGTTTCATACCAAATATCAAAGCATTCCCAATTGTGGTTCATGAGAAGATGATTTTTAATGAATTTCATGATATTTGGGCATAAGACCAAGCCCAAAAAGGGCAGAGACCCCATTTGAACAAAACTAAAACAGAATACCCCCAAGATGATGTGGCCCATATATGTTTCAATTTGGGCCATTGGTTTGTGAGGAGAAGATTGTTTTGTAAAAGCTAATGTAAGATGGATGACGGGATGGATGACGGAAGATGGACGCCAAGTGATGACAATAGCTCACATTGACTTTCAGTCAGGTGAGCTAAAAAGGGGCCCAGTTCAAGTAATTCCGTATACTTAGCATGAAGACTATGCTAATTGGATGTAACAAGTTCCCAATTTTTAAGGCTAGTCCGAACTAAGCCCCCAAAATTAGGATGGCATATTTGAGGAGAGAATATCCCCCACAAACATATACCATATACAATAAAACTCCAGCTGTATGCAGGATATAATTACAGACAAAACAGATTCACTCATAGTTACATACTTATCAAACCGGAGGAGAGGTAAAAAATCCCCCCCCCCCCCCCACCCTTTTCTTTTGAAGGAAACTTTAAAAAGAAAGAGGAGTGCGCACTGGAATCAGTAAAAGCCGTACAAAAAAACAATAGAAATTTTTGTTGAACAGGCACTCAGGTATTAATTATTATTAATAAATGATGCTTAATGCCACTTCAGAAGCTAAAGCTATAGCGACGATCCCGGTAATTAATATCGCCAGCTATATAACGTAAACCGGAGTCTGCATACGCAAATAGGTCGAAAAACCGGAGATATAATATTTACCATACACATGTCCAAAAGAACCACAATGAACGATCTCTGGAGAGTAACGCACTTCCGAGGTAACCCACAGGCGACCCCATTCAGGCGTACAATAAACTCCAATAACAACACTCCCCGACGCGTACTATTCAATATCTATGACACTATAAATGTGCGAATATTCAAGAGTGTAAAACAAGGTGTATTGGATTGGGTACAGACATTAATAGAAACCTGATCTAGAAATGGAAGTAGGTATGATTAACAGGCTCGACAAGGACCGCCCCCGAAATAATTCATAATTTCTAAGGTTCATAACATACAATAATGCGTCTGCCTCATAATTCATTATTATGCCCTTGAGCATTGAAATCCCACATGCAATCATCTGAATACCAGTTAACTGGCTCGGCAGCCTCCAAGGTACCCAAAGACTGGCAATTTATTTATGATGAATTATGCGCTTGTATATGACATATAGACATATAGACGAACAACCACAGGAAACCAACCAACAAAAAAGTGGATGTGCCCATGAGGTCGCCATAGAACATGACCCAGCTGCCAATTGTGAAGTCATGAAATGCATGTATGTATTTAAACTCATACGAGGCTTGCGGGAAGAAAACTACGTCTTGCCCGGTAATCGCCTCTGAATAAATTGGCGGTGGGGAGGAGAGGGGGGATTCGAAGTCATATCGAACCCTCCTCATCCGCATTACTTTAATCGTTCTTGTGTTAGTCATAAAATAATATAGGAACCACAATGGTTCCCTCTCGTCTAACCAACTCCATTATGCCACTATGGGCATAGAAGGACGTGAAGAACAAAAACTTCCCCTGATAAAGAAGGTCCTTTCGTGGAGGAAGCTTCCGAGGAACGTCCCATAACAGACACCTGAGAAGACTGATCCAAGGTTTCTGTGATGACAGAGGTGCTACTAGTAGGATTCACAATGAGACTGTTGTATCTTAAACATAATCTACCAAATCAACTGAATTAGAGGATACGCATATTCATCCCCATGAGATCGACAGAGCATCTACTGCGTACGCTCGACGGTTTGGACATGGCGACACAAACGACGGCAACTGATTGTTCCAGTGCGGCGCAAACAAATCTATCATGGGGCGATCCCTCTGGTAGCAAATCTGCCCAAATACTCGCTTGTTGAGCATCCACTCTAATTGCAACAGGCGATCTTTCCAAGAGAGCGAGTCGGCTGGGACGTTCAGACAACCCGGTATATGACGGATAGAAAGTTGAACATGATGATTCATGACGTATAGGAAAATCTTCTCCATTAGTTGGCATAACGGAAATGGATGGGTGCCTCCCTGGTTCCCGATGTATGCTACTACTATCGAGTTGTTCAACCAAATTTGAACATGGACGTCCATTATTATGTGAATCCAATGTTGTAACGCAAGCCATACTGGCATCATCTCTTTGATGTTTATGTGTTTCTCCTGGATCCGAGGGTCCCAAAGACCCTGACACTTCAAGACTGCAGGACTTAGGGTCGCGCCCCAACCCGTCAGACTCGCATCCGTCATAATCGTGAAAGCCGGATCTGGTAGTTGCAACGGAACTCCCCGAGTTAACCACTGAATATCTGCCCAAATTTGAACCCATGTTTTACTAGGTCCTTTAACCCTTTACCTAACATGAAAAGCAGACGACACTTGCAAAAAAAATTCTTGAATAACTATTTTTTTTCATTTTTTGTCTCAAAAACATAGGTTATGACCCCTCATTGGAACGAGCTCAACGAGCTCGTTCCAATGAGGGGTCATAACCTATGTTTTTGAGACAAAAAATGAAAAAATAATTAAAATTAATTGGCGATTTTTGAGAATAGCGCTGGCCGGTTTTGGCCGTTACGTTGGGTAAAGGGTTAAAACAATACTGGTTCAAGCGAAAGCGTCTTCACACCCCAGTTCTGAGTAAAGAATATCTGGAGGGGATGTGCGCATAGCCAGCCCATGAGAATGAGATCCACAGCCGCTCCACACAGTTCCAACAGTCACATGAATTCCCTCACTATTAATGCATTTGAATGTAGACAAAAGCGAGCATAACAACTGTCTAATTTCGCTCTGGGTAACGGTACACGAAACAAATTGTTACGAGTCTCAAAGCTCATTTCCAAGTGAATAGACGACTTGTACGGAGCTAGATCCGACTTTTTCTCGTTTACGATGAAACCAAGATGTCAGAGTAATAGAAGCAGACTCTGAACATCGTTCTGAAGAATAATTCTGTTGCCGTATCCCTGTAGAAGGTTGTCCAAGTAAGCCGACGTTACCGCAGAAAAATGAGCTTGTAAGTATGACATTACCGAGTTCATTATTCGAGTGAATGCCCAGGGGGCCAGATTCAGACCAAAGCATAGTGCTCTGAACTGATACACCTTCCCTTGTACGGTGAACCGCAGGTACTTTTAGAATGCTGGATGTACCAGGTCATGAAAGTACGCATCCTTAGATCTATGCTTGTCATATAGTCGATCACTCGAACGCTTGCTTTTACCGACCGAATGGACTCCATAAATAAATTTTTTGGAGCCATGATAAGCTTGTTATCCAGCTCAAGTCTATTACCGGTCAGAACGAGCCTTCTGGCTTCGGTACCAGGAACAGGTGACTGTAAAAATCTTGAGAATCCTGATTCTCAATGACCTGTATTGCTTTCTTTGATAAGAGAGCTTATACCTCCTTTACTCATGTCTGCTGAAGCAGGTCGTTGATACGCCGACTTCAAAAGCAGAGCACTAGAAGCTTTCTTAGTAGCCTGTTCATAGACTAACGAAAGATAGTCATCGAGTGACTCGAAGAGAGCTCTTCACCTTGTCCTCTTATCAGTGATGACGAAGCAAGGGCAGCATCACGTCTGATTAACTCCAGATTAGCCACTGTTAGGGTGGAGTTATACGTGGTATACATAATTGCCCTGGAAAGAATTTAAGAGAGGTACGAAAATACTCAAATTCCTTTCCCTTGAGACGTTGCGCCATAGCTCTTGTAAGGTGATCTGCGTAAGATATAAAGTCCAAATTCTCTCTATTTGAAGAAATTGCCATCTCAATTTGTCTGAATGAATAGTGAATGATACAGGTAAGGATACCTCTAGATCCCCAGTGTGCTCATCCAAACGCAGAAGAACTCTCTGAACATCTTCCCCGACCGTTTTTAAATGAACATGGTCCAAAAAACGGTATGTATATGGAAGACGAAGATAAGAAACTGCCTTCTTCCTTGCACCCAAGAGGATAAATATGGCATCGTCTATATGGCTGAAGGCCTGTGACACCTGCATAAACTGAACCGCAAAAGAAAGGTCTTCCTCCTTTGTCTGGATAAAGTCTGCAGCCAACGACGCCAGCGGTTTCTCCCTTGTCGTCACAGCATTCTGATTTGACGGAACAAAATCAGGGTAGTATTGATGGTTGAAAGCCATCGCAACCATGTACTGTTCTGAAAGGGAAGGGTAATCCTCTTCCTTATCCCTTTCACCATCCGAGAGAATCAGTTGCGAATCTCGGTCCATTGCATCTGCATGAACAAACAACTGGACCGACCCAGCACCGTCCGACAGCTCAGATTCTGAGTCTGAGGGAGGCTGCATGTGCACTTGCTGGGATGCTGCGATCAGCTGCGCAATCTGCGACAGCAAGTCCATTATCGAGGACTGAGGAGCAGCGGTCTTCCTCCCAGGTTTGAGGTATTCGTATTCAGTTGTATTTGAATACAGTTTATCAAGTATTCACATGTATTCAGTATTCACTGAATGTTATGAATACATGTATTCGTATTTGTATTCAAATACATTAAAGTTTGAGCTGTATTCATGAATACATTTTGAATACTTTTTGAATACTTTCTATATTTTGGAATTAAAGTACCATATACTGAATAAAAGGTTTTCACAGATCAAGCCCATGAATTCCAGACAACAAATTCACACCTCATATCAATATTAAAGACTTAATAATCCCTGATATTATTTATATACCACCAAACACCTTGTCTGAAATGTATGCATTGAAAGCAGACAATAGACTTAATTATCAATTAACTTGTCACAATACAACTATTTATGTAACAATGGCCACATATCCCCATGGCCTTTTAAATTCTTGAAAACATGAACAATAAAAAAAAACAAAAAAACTTGTGTTATTGGACACAACTCAGTTATTCAACGATAATATATTCTAAAATTTTTGGATTCATTTAAAGTTTTTCTATTTATCCATTATTTCACAGTGAAAACACATATTTATTTATTTATTCCTGTTTAAGGTCACCTTTGTACAACTCAGTATGTCTAATTAAAATCCATGAAAGCACGTAAATATAAAGAAAGTTAAAAAATTTATAGTAATTTATATATTTTTTATACTTACCAATGACCCAGACTTAGCTGGTGCAAACTCCATTAAATTCAGGGCCAAACACAAATTTTGCCCCCCCCCCCCCCCCCCCCCCAATCCCTAAAATTTGCATCCAAAATGAAAATTAGATGTCCTCGTAGGTCCTCCATACTTTTACTGCACTGCACATGCGCAGTGTCAAGGAGGTCTCAAAATTCCCGCCAAAATGTCATTCTTACAACCAGTGCCTGTTAAGTGTTATGAATGAAGCGGAGAGGCAAGAGTTCCCAACTCCTGGGAGGGCCATCCCTGTCTGGGTCATTGGTAAGTATAAAAAATATATAAATTACTATAAATTTTTTAACATTTTTATACTGTACCAATGACCCAGACTTAGCTGAATAGTAAACAGGCTGGAGGGCCCAGAACATAAATGAAAATCCAATAGGCTCAATTACATATAACAGAATTATCCCCTCAAGGAGAAAAGGAGAGATAGGATTTACATGTATCTTTCTTATTTTATCAAAAAAGAAAGACACAAAACCATTCCGTAATTGAGCACAAATACATCAATGATCTCTATTAAAATCCAGTATAACCCTTTATACTAATTATTTTTAAAGGTAAGCCAATAAATAAAGACAGTCCAGAGAATGAGACTCTTTATACTCATTAAAACATTAAAAGTGTCCGAGGATTGTATATTAACGCCCGTTTGACAAGTGACATATACAAATGCTTCATACCGAGCTACACTTTAAAAATATTACATGACACGAGTAAACATTAGCTTTACACTTTAAAACCATCCCGGTACTGACTCGGAATTACTGACTCTGGGGGAGGTATTCCCTTGCTTTTCACTATGAAGCAGGTGCCCTAAGGGAATAATCCGCTGCCCCCCCCCCCCTTCCCCTTGTCCTGGGTCAAATACCCCAGAGCGAAGAGGGCAGCAGGACAGAGTCACTGCCAGAACAGAAAGCCTACATAACAATAGTTGCAACTGTTTAGTGGACGATATTCTGAGCAACAGATAACGGACCTAAACAATGTAGATCTCCAGAAATGGACTCAATATTTCTAAGATAAAAATTAGTGAAAGTGGAAGGCTGAGACCAATATGCAGCCTTCAATAAATCTGTAATAGCAACACTATTAGCATACGCCCAAGATGTTGATAGAGCTCTTACTTCATGAGCCGAAATCTTGAGAGCAGACTGCTGAGAAGAAGATAACTTTTCATAAGCAGTACGTATAGTTAATTGAATCCATCTAGCAATAGAATGAACCATAATGTCCTTTCTATTAGGCAGCAAAGACAAAAAGAAATGCTTACGTCCCTTTCTAATAAACTCAGACCTACGTTTATAAATACGTTTTGCTCTAACAGGACAGAGTAAAGGCCTACGCCTGTCGGAAGATGGAAGGGCCTTAACAACAATAGGTTCAGGATACTTATTAGGAGCCTGATTCTTAGCCAAAAATCCAACATTAGTAGTAGAAGTAATTGTATTACCAACATTACGATAGTGAGAATCATCTACCAATAAAGCATGAAGCTCACTAACTCTTCTAGCAGAAGAGAAGGCTAAGAGAAAAGCTCTCTTATATGTTAAGAATTTGAAGTCCACTGTATCAAGAGGCTCAAAAGGTGCTTCTTTTAGTTTAAGAAGAACCCATGCTAAATTCCATTTCGGAATTAACCTAAGAGTTCTAGGTCTATTTATCGAAAAGTTTCTAACTAATTTAGATAAAGAGACATTAGAACCAATCATTAATGTATCATGGTGAGCGTAGGTATCAGATAACATAGACCTATAACCCTTGATAGTAACAGGCTGCAGTTTGATCTCGTCAAACAAATAGACCAGAAAATTAGCAAAGTCAGGAATGGAGGGATCATATAAATCCATAGAGTGATCCCTACACTACTGGCGAAAGACCTTCCACTTTGCAGCATAATTTAGCGAAGAGGAGGTCCTCCTGCAGTTAGAAATTGCGTCCACTGCTCGTCCTGAAAAACGCTTACTGTGCAAGAAGGACCGCACAATGGAAATACGTGAAGGTTGAGACCTTGCGGATTGTGGTGAAGCGTGCGCAATTTCCCCTGCGACAGAAGATCCTCCCGTAGAGGAATCTTCCGCGCCATGTCCCACAACAGACACCTGAGTAGATTTATCCACGGTCTCTGTGGTGACAGAGATGCTACCAACAGAATCTTGCAGTGGGATTGCTTTATCTTGAGCAATATCTGCTGAATCAGCGGTGCTGGAGGATACGCATATCCTATTTATCCCATCCCACGGGATCGACAGAGCGTCTACTGCAAACGCTCGAGGATCCGGACATGGGGACACGTAAGTCTGCAACTGATTGTTGAGGTGTGTCGCAAACAAATCTATCATTAGTCGCTCCCATTGGTAGCAAATGTGATTGAAAACCTGTTTGTTGAGAGTCCATTCCGACGGCAACAGGCGACCCTTCCGTGAAAGGGAGTCTGCTAACACATTCAGACGACCCGGAATATGACGGACCGATAGTAGAACCTGATGTTCCAGTACAAACAGAAGGATTCTTTCCGTTAGCTTGAACAACGGAATAGAATGAGTGCCTCTCTGATTCCGAATACTACTTAACTACTGTCGTATTGCCGGACAAAATCTGAACGAGTGTGTTCTGAATAACGTCCATCCAATGACGCAACACAAGCCAAATTGCCATCATTTCTTTGATATTTATGTGCTTGCCTAAAAATTGAGGATCCCAAAGACTCTGGCACCTCGAATCCGACGGGCATAGTGTCGTGCCCCAACCTGTTTGACTGGCATCCGTCATAATAGTAAAACTCGGATCCAACAATTGCAGTGGAACTCCCTGAGTTAACCACTGAATGTTTGCCCAAGTCTGTATCTCTTGTTTCACTTGGTCTGACAAGAGGATGTCCGCATCGAGCGAATGAGTCTTCACTTTCCAATTCTGAGTCAGAAAGATTTGGGGAGGACGAGTGCATAGCCGCCCCATTGGAATGAGATCTGCGGCAGATCCGCACAGACCTATCAGTCTCATGAATTCTCTCGCAGTAACCTTTTCTGAGTTTAGACAATAGTGAGCATAACAACTGACTAATTTCACTCTGGTTAACGGCAGATGAACGAGATTGTTGTGCGCCTCGAAGCTCATCCCCAGGTGGGTGAATGACTTGGACGGCACCAGATCCGACTTCTGTTCATTTACTATAAAACCGAGACGTCGGAACAATAGCAGAAGATTATGCACATCGTTCTGAAGCGTTAACTCGTTGCCGTACCTCTGAAGAATATCGTCCAGGTAGGCCGACGTTACCGCAGACAAATGAGCTTGGAAGTAAGTCATGACCGAGTTCATTATCCGAGTGAAAGCCCAGGGCGCTAGATTCAGACCGAAGCACATCGCACGGAACTGATATACAACACCTAGGACAGCGAAAGGAAGATACTTTCTGAACGCCTGATGTACCATGACGTGAAGGTACGTATCTTGAGATCTATGCATATAGCATAGTCGTTCACCCCGAATACTCGCTCTGACCGATCGGATGGTCTCCATATAGAATCTTGGAGCCACAATCAGTTCAGATTTATGAGTGGATGGAACGAGCCGTCTGGTTTCAGAACCAGAAAAGGATGGTTGCAGAAACCTGGAGATTCCTGGATTTCTAAGATCTCTATCGCGATCTTGTCCAGAAGAGACTGGACTTCTGATGAAAGCGAGCCTCTTTCCTGCGGACTTGATGGAAGCTGAGTCTATCTTGGACTTTGAGTTAATGGAGGTTTGAAGGACAATTTAGTCCTTCCGAAATCACCCCTTGAATCCAAGGGACGTCCGCAATCTACTTCCAATTGATTGAGAAACTCGACAGTCTTCCACTCACTGGTACACGATAGAGGTTAATACCATTACCTCCTGGTCCTGCGAGGCTTGCTGAAGGAGAAACCATGTCCTCCATGGCCTGCACCTCGCCCCGTCGACCTAGGGGCGTCTGACCAGATGTCTTGGCCAGTATTACGGCCCCTACCTGAGCCGCTACCCTGACGGTCACTACAGTAAGACCTAGAGGATGCATAGGAACCTCTATAGGAACTTCCCTTGGACGTACTCGCCCTAGAAGTGCCTGTCCTACTTTTCTCCGCTGACTCCGACCCGATGGAAGCGGATTTGAATAGCAGAGAGTCTGAAGCTTTCTTAGTTATCTGATCATAGATTGCGGAAAGCTTGCTGTCGAAGAGAAACTCTCAGGAGACTGGAGCGACTCTGAGAGTTTTTCACCTTACTATCCACATGCGTGGATGTAGCCAGGGCAGCGTCACGTCTAACCAACTCCATATCGCCACTAAAAGGGCGGGGTTATACGTGAGGTCCTTGAAAGAACTCTTAAGGAGGTTGAACATCCTGGAATTCTTTTTCCTTTGAGACGTAATGATAATGCTCTGGTAAGGTGATTTGCATACGATGATGCGTCTAAGCTAACCCTGCTAGACGATATTGTCGTTTCCAACATCGTGGTTGGAATTGACATTGACGACGATATAGACAATACTAGGTCTTTGGCCTGGTAGTCTAGACGCAGAGAAACTCTCGGAATGCTCTGTCCTGCCGTTTCGAAATTATTCCTTGAATTGATGAAAGGCAGATGTAGAGCATTTGCCGATAAGAAACCGGACTTGCCCATTTAGGTAGTAAGTTATATATAGCGTCATTCAATAGTTCAAATGTCCGTGAGACATTTCTGGACTATGTTGGAAACTGAGGGATGATGTCCCTAAACCGATTAAGAATTCTGAGTCCAGTGGCACTATCAGTCTTTTATCCGGCAACGCAGCATTTTTTGGTCCGGAGGAACAACGTCAGATGATAATGCCGGATGTACTCTACGCCAATTATGTTGTTCCGAAAGGGAAAAATACGACTCCTCCATATCCCTTTCGCCATCCTGTCAGACCACTTGTAGTTCTTGGTCGTCCGTGCCTGAACCTGCAGCGGAACGTACCAACCCAGCTTCCTCGGATAATTCCTGATCCGACAGAGTTACTGTCAGTTGCTGGGATGCTGTGATAATTTGTGCTATCTGCGATAGCATGTCCGTCACGGAGGCCTGTGGAGCTGCGGTTTTACAGGATTTAGCCGCTGGAAGCTCCTTGGACGTTGACTCCTACATACTTCTTATATACGAACGTCCGGAGTATGAAGGCCTTGTATCCTTGGCTACCAGATGGTGTGACCTGGTCGCCGTAGAATCCCTGGTCGGCGATGTTGGTTGAATATCACTGGTCATGTAGCCAAGATGCGGTTGCGTGTGTTGCCGTGAGGATGAGGAAGCCGAAAGAGCAGTCTCTCAGGACTGTCTATATAACGGAGCGTCCCGAGCGGTGGACGTATGCTCCGACTGAGCAACGTTTTCTACCACAACATCTGGGTCCAGATGTTGTAGTACGAGAGAGAGACCTCTCTCGATCACAGCCTGGATGGACCTGGACGAGCTGGGAACCGGACGAAAAGGCTTCCTCCGTACCATCCTTGAATCCGTCGTCACTGGGTGTGCACATTGTATTTTATAGTGCTTGCATCACCCAAATCTCCTTCCTGGACCACAACGGACGAACCCGGGTGCTAGCTCTTCATTTGACTGTGACGACGGAAGCACACTTACGAAGACATCACGGTAACATCACCTTGTGCATGTTACTCAATGAGACCTGTGGAGCCGCGGTCCTACGTAATTATCCGCTGGAAGCTCCAGGGACGTTCATTTCTGCATTTATATAATATGCCAACGTCACAACTGGAAAGGCCTCGTGTCCTTGGCTAGCAGATGGAGTGACCTGGTCAACGTGTATTCCTTGGTCAGCGAAGCAGGAGCACCAGGGACGTTCAATCCTGCATTTATATGATATGCGAACATTCCCTGGAAATCTGTGGTCACATAGCCAATGTGTGGTCGTGTGTGTTGACATGAGGATGAGGAAGCCAATATAACAGCCGCGTTGGACTGTCTATGCGACGGAGAGTCCCGAGCAGGAGGAGTGGACGTAAGCTCCGACTAACGAACAAACATACAACAACCTCTCTCGCTCGTGGTCCGGGTGGACCTGGACGAGCTAGCTACCGGATTGACAGGCTTCCTCCGTACTATCCTCAGATCCGTCGTTGCTGGGTGTGCACATTTGATGTTTTATAGTGCTGGCATCACCCAATCTGCTTCCCTGGACCGCAACGGACGAACCCGGGTGCCGATCCATTCGACACCGGGCGGACTAGAGGGCGATCAATGCCTTCGATCCTACTAGGGAACTCCCGGCAATTGTCATAATACCTTGAGCACTTCCCACTAGCCCTAATATTGCGGCGGAGACACACTTGTCGAAGACATCACGGAAACATCACTCTGAATTCTGAAAAAGAGACTGATAAAGTAGAGTGATCCGGCAGAGAGAGGACCGGAATGGACCCCTCACTGCTAACAAAATACCATGACACACGTCTCCAACGTTGTCATTCCAATCAACACACACAGAGCAAGAATTAGTGCGAATACATTGACTATAAGAAACACAATGAACCTGAGAATTAGAGGAACATATCCTCGCATTACAATTTGAACAATATTTTTTCATCAAGAAAAAATAAAGACAGTCATATTACTCGCACTAACCCTTGAAATAAAGATACATAATATAATATAATCCATTATAACATTTCGAAAGAAAATAATTTCCAAAAAAATTTTTTTTTTAAATTTTCAGAAGAGCCCAAGTTTCCAATGGGAACAATGAGCCCAAATGGATCCCAAAAAAGCCTAAGTGTGGACAAAAATTTTAAAACCATTTCAAAAAATTAATGTAACACTTACGGATAATATTAATGTATCTTGCTATGAACTGAACTAAGCAGAGGACAAGTAATCACTATCAGAAGTAACAGTTGTCAACACAAACAAAAAGTGTACACAACTGGAAACATGACTCCAGGCACTGATAAACATGGCCCGAAATCAGTTACCAATTTAAACACTATCTGATGCAAAACAGAGACTTCCAAAGAAACTGCAGAACATCAGATGGTAGATGCAGACCAAAATGCCTGACCACCCAAGGGTGAGGATGCAAACATAGGGAAAAAACATAAAATAATTCTGTTGCAAGCTAAAACTCTCAAGAAATTTTAGTAATAAACATTACAAAAAATAAGCCAAAAGCATGGGAGAATAGCTAGGGAGGAATAAAGGAAAGGGAGAGAGGAAACACTGATTAAACAATGGAACATTCACAACAAGAATGACCACAACAAGGTCATGCCTCGAAAGTTAAAAAATTTATAGTAATTTATATATTTTTTATACTTACCAATGACCCAGACATAGCTGGTGCTAACTCTTAAAATATAGGGCCAAACACAAATTTTGCCCCCCAATCCCCAAAATTTGCATCTAAAACTAAAGAAAACATGTCCTGAAAGGCCCTCCACACTTCGCCCCTACTGCGCATGCGCAGTGTCAAGGACGTTCCGAAGTTGGCGCCATTTATCATTCTAATAACCAGTGCCTGGTAAGCGCTATGTACTCAGCGGGGAGGCAAGAGTTCCCAACTCCTGGGAGGGCCATCCCCGTCTGGGTCATTGGTAAGTATAAAAAATATATAAATTACTATAAATTTTTTAACATTTTTATACTGTACCAATGACCCAGACATAGCTGAATAGTAAAAAGGCTGGAGGGCCAAGGACATAGAGCAAAATGGAATACGCTCAATAAAATAAAATAGAGTCATCCCCTGTAGGGAAAAGAAGTAATAGGCCTTACATGTATCTTTCTTATTTATGATAAATTAGATACAACACCTTCCAAAAATTGAGCTTCATACATCCATGTACTCTATTAATATCCAATAATCCTTATACTAATAATTTTTAAAGCCCAGAGCGAAGAGGGCAGCCGAACGGAGACACTGCCGAAACAGACAGCCTACCTAGCTATAGTAGCAACTGTTAAGTGAATGACAATCTGAGCAGTAGATAATAGACCTAACAATAGAGGCCTCCAGAAATGGACTCGATATTTCTGAGATAAAATTCATGAATGGATGGCTGAGCGCAATGAGCAGCCTTCAAAAATCTATAATAGCAACACTATTAATGTAAGCCCAAGAAGTAGAAGAACTCTTACTTCATGAGCCGAAATCTTAAGCACAACTGCTAAGCCAATGATATACCATAAGCAGTACGCTAGTTAATAGAATCCATTAACAATAAAATGGAGCGTAACGTCCTTCTACTAGACATCAAAGACAGAAGAAGCTTACGCCCTTGTAATAAACAGATATCTGTTTATAAATACATAAACTGTACCCGGAAAGAGTAAAGGCCTATGCCCATACGAAGACGGAAGGACCTTAAAATAATAGGTTCCGGATAATAGGAGCCTAACTCTTATGCAACAATCCAACCTAAATAGTAACGGAAGTATTGATTCCGAAACTATGAAAGTGAAAATCATCCATCGATAGTGCATGAAACTCACTGACTCTACAGTAAAAGAGAAACCAACAGAATTACTGTCTAAAAGGTCAGAATTTGAAAACTACTGTTTCCAGAGGCTCAAATGATTACTTAGCTAAATAAGAACCGAAGTTAAAATCCGTATAGGAATTTAATCTAAAGATTCTAAGTCTATTTATCAAAAAGTTACTAACTGACTTAGATAAAGAGACAAAAGACTCAATTGTAAACTATCGTAGAGTGCATAGGTATGAGGTAACATAAACCTATAACCTAAATAACAACAGGCTGCAGTAGATCTTGTGAAACAAGTATACTAAAAAAATAGCAATGAGTAGTATGGAGGGATCAACCATATGAACATAATGATCCCTACACCACGACGGAAGAGCCTCCACTTAGTCGCATAGAATAGCGAAGAAGAGGATCTCCTATAGTAAGAAATCGCGTCCAAAGCTCGTCCAGTACAGTGCTTACAATGCAATACGGACCACACAACGGAATACATGAAGGTTGCGACCTTGCTGGTTGTGATAAAGATGACACGA
This sequence comes from Pictodentalium vernedei, assembly GCA_031216915.1. NCBI lineage: Eukaryota > Metazoa > Mollusca > Scaphopoda > Dentaliida > Dentaliidae > Pictodentalium > Pictodentalium vernedei. The sequence goes on along the minus strand of CM062288.1, from coordinate 57,508,475 downwards.
TTTACCCAGTGAAAAAAGATCCTCACATAGAGGAAGATTTCACGTTAAGATCCACAGTAGACAAGAGAGTAAATTACTCATGATCTCTGTGAAGATAGAGATGCTATCAACAGAAATGTATTGTGGATGTTTATCTTAGCAATACCTGCTAAAACAACAGCGCCGGAGGATACGCGTATCCTATCATTCCGTCCTATAGATCAATAGAGCGTTAACAGTATTAGCTCAGAGATCTGGACAAGCCAACACATACGTCTGCAATTGATTAGCAAGCTGTGTCATAAATAAAACATCATTGGGCGCTCCCATAGATAGCAAATCTGATTAAATACTTGTTTGTTGAGAGTCCATTCTGACAGCAACAAGCGACCCGTAAGAGAACGGGAGTGCGATAAAACAATCAGACGACCCAGAATATGACGGACCAAAACTGAACTTGGTGTACTATAACCAACAGACGGATTCTTTCCATTAAATTGAATAACGGAAACGAAAGAGTGCCTCCCTGGTTCCGGAGATACGCCACTACTGTCGAATTAAAGGACAGGAATTTGGGCATGCGTTTCTGAATAATGTTCATGCAATGACATAAAGCAAGCCTAAAAAACATTATTCCGTGGAAGTTAAACTGATAGCTAAAAGACTGCGGAACCCAAAGACTCTGGCACTTCGAATCCGTAGGGATCAGAATATATCCCAATCTGTTTGACTGGCAACCGTCATAACAGCCACACTCGGGTCCGGCAACTGCGGCGGCACTCTCTGAGTCAACCACCGAATGTTTGCCCCAGTCTGAATCTCTTGTAACACTAGATAGACAAGAGAATATATAAATCAAGCAATTCATGGATTGCCGGAAAGTTGCCGTCGAAGAGAAGCTCCTCCGAGAACGAAGCGACTCTGAGAGAGTTCTTAACCTACTATCCACGCGTGGATGTAGCTAGGGCTGCATCACGTCTAACCAACTCCAATCAGCCACTGAAGGGCGGAGTTATACGTGAACAAACTACTGCCCTCAAAAGAAATTACATTGAGAATAATATCCCGTAAATCTTTACTTGAAGACGTAATGATAACGCCTCAGTAAGGCGGATTACGTATAATAAAGCGTCTAAGTTAAGTCTACTATACATAATGTCGTTCCCAACATTGAAATTGGAAAAGACATAAACGGCGAAAAAGAATATATGCAGTCTTTAATCACACCGTCTAGACGCATATGAACTCTCGGTATGCCCTGCTCTGCCAAAATAAACTATATGTAAAAAAGATAAAATGGCAGAAATGAGCCACGCGGACAAGAAACTAAACTATCATGCTTAGTAGCAGGCTTGTATATATATATAAATATATAGCGTCGAAAAATAAAACACATGTTGTAATGACAATATTGGACTGCGTCGGTAAGTCAGGGACAAAGTCCCTGTACCGATCGAAAAATCCGAGTCCAATGACGCTATAAGTCTCTTATCCAAGATCGCAGCAATGAAGTCCGAAAAATAATCACTGGAAGAAATGCCAGAAGATATGAAAGGCATCTTCCGATACTACTAAAGGGAAAACTCGAAATCTTTCGAATCCCTTTCGCCATCCTGTCGGACCCTATAAAGCGTTCGGTCGTCCGTAGCTTGATGCAACCGCGGACCGCACCGACCCAGCGCCGTCGGATAATTCCTGATTCAACCGAGAAACCGTCAATTGCTGGGATGCTGCGAAACAACTGAGCTAACTCGGATAGCACGTCCGTCACTGAGGCCTGAGGAGCAGCGGTCTTACGATGCATTGCCGCAGAAAGCTCCGAGATCGTTACCCCGTGCATACTTCCAATATGCGAGCGAACGGAGTGTATAGGCCTCGTGTCCCTTGGCTACCGGATGGCGCGACCTATTCGCTGTGGAATCACTGAATGCCGAAACTGATCGGATACTCGAGGTCACGTAGCCAATGTGCGGTCGTGTGCCCTGCTGTGAGGATGAGGAAGCATTAAAGACAGTCTCTCGGACTGTCAATATAACGGAGCGTCCCGAGCAACGGACATATGCTCCGAATGTAAAATATCTGAACCACAACATGCGGTCCCCTATGTTGTTGGCTTCCTCCGATCTGTCCTCAATCTGCCGTCACTGGGTGAGTACTAAAGTAATTAAAATGCTCGCATCACCCAAATCTCCTTCCTAGACCGCAACGGACGAACCCGGCAGCCGAACCATTCGATGAATGTACGCTACACCGGGTGAGCTAGCGAATGTCACTCCGTAAGCGATAGACATATTCCATGAGCACTTATTGCCGCTAACTCTTCATTAACTATGACGACAGAGGCACACTTTTGAAAGACATCTCCATAACTCTTCGAACAAGAAACCAGAAATGCTTGGATAGCAAGCATAAAATAATAATATATATAGCGTCGTTCAATAATTCGAAAGTTTGTGTGACATTATTGGACTATGTCGGAACTGAGGGACGATGTCCCTGAACCGAACCAAAAATTTCTAAGTCCACCGACGCTATCAGTTTCTTATCCGGCATCGCAGCATATGTTGTTCCGAAAGTGAAAGCTTGAAATCCACCGAATCCCTTTCGGTATCCCGTCGGACCGGATGAAACTTTCGGACGTCCGTACCCGCTTCCGCGGAGCGTCCCGACCCAGCATCGTCGGATAAAATATATGCGACAGATTCAGTTGATGCTGGGATGCTGCGATAAACTGTGCTATTAAGGAAAGCACGTCCATTCCCGAGGCCTGTGCAGTAGCGGACTTACGATGCATTGCCGCTGGAAGCTCCGTGAACGTTGACTCCCGCACACTTCCTATGCGAACGTCCGGAGTCTGCAGGCCTCGAGTCCCCGGCTACCGACCCAGCGCTGTCGGATAATTCTCGATCCGACACCGTTTCTGTCGGCTGCTGGGATGCTGCGATAAGCTGTGCTATGTGCACAAGAATGTCCGGCGTCGAGACCTGCGGAGGCGCAGTCTATCGCTGCTTCGCCGAGGGCAGCTCCGCATCAGATGGCTCCCGCATACTTTTCCTATGCGAACGTCCGGAGTCCATCGGTCTCGAATCCCTGGCTGCCGGATGGTGTGACCTGGTCGCCGAAGAATCCTTTATCGGCAAGCTGGTAATATATCGGCGGTCACGCAGCCAAGGTGCGGTCGTGTGCGCTGACGAGAAGAGGAAGCCTTAGCAGTCTCAGCGGACTGCCTATACAACGGAGCGTCCCGAGCGACGGACGTATGCTCCGCTAATGACACATTTGTACCACAACATCTGGGGCCAGATGTTGTTGAACGAGAGAGGGGCCTCTCTCGCTTGCCGTCCGGATGGACCGGAACGAGCTATGAACCGGACTAAAAGGCTTCCTCCGTTCTCCCTCCGATCCGCCGTCACTGGGTGTGCATTAAGTTAATTTTATAGTGCTCGCATCACCCCAAAATTCCTTCTAGACCGCAACGGACGAACCCGGCTGCCGAACCATTCGGTGAATGGACGCTACACCGGGCGAGCTAGCGGACGTCAAAGGCCGTCGAACCTACTAGGGTCCTCTTAGGCAATTGGCGTATTACATGAGCACTTTTCCGCTAGCCCTTCATTAATTGTGACGACGGAGGCACACTGTTGGAAGACATCACAGATACATCACCCTAATCTTGATCGTCTGAAATAGAAATTGATAAAGTAGAGTGACCCTGCGGGGAAAGGACCGGAGTGTCCAAATCCCCAACAACATACCGTGACATACGCTTCCCATATTGTCATCGAAATCATACGATACAGAACAGGAGTTAATGCGAGTACACTGACCACATATAGAATGATAATAAGGTCAGAGGAAGACTTCCTCTTAAAACAATTGATCAATATCCTTTCAATGTGAAAAGAAAACAAGTCCTGGTACTCGCACTAACCCCTGGCAATCAAAATACATAATAATAATATGATCCATTAATATAGAAAAAATAATTGAAATCAAAATATTTTGAAAAAATATTTTTTCAGAACAGCCCAAGTTTCTGAAAAGTAACGTTGAGCCCCAATGGATCCCAAGCCTAAGTGTGGACAAAAATTTTAAAAATATTTTAAACAATTTATTCAACACTTACGAACAATAATAATGTATCTCGTTATGATTAAAATAACATAAAGATATTATTATTTATAAATCCCCCCCTCACACAGAGGGCTGTTGTAAATGTAAACAATGAGTGTAAAAACACTAAAATAAGACTCCAGGCACCCAGGCCCGAAATCAGTTACCAAAAATACACCATCTGATGCAAAACAGAGACTTCCAGGGAAGAAACTGCAGAACATCAGATGGTAGATGCAGAACACAACGCCTAACCACCCGTAGGTGAAGACGTAAACATGGGGAAAGAACAGAATTCATTCTGTTATACAGCTAAAACTCCCAAGAAATTTTAGTAATAAAAATTACAGAAACTATGCCAAAAGCATGGGAGAATAGCAAGGGGGAACTTAAAGGACAGGGAGAGAGGAAAAACACTTGAAAAAACAGTGTAACTAAATAATCAGAATGACAACAAAATGGCTGCTGCCTTGAAAATAGGTAACTTAACATAATTTCATTAAAAAATTTTAAGTTACAGCCCTGATAATATTCTGTCACACATTCATTTCCTCTCCTCCTTTTCTATCCTCCTTAGAATCACCATTTCACTAATATTTATGTGTCTGGCATCATTTAAACTGAGATTTAAAAGCACAAAGATCAGTCAGATGTTAACTGATGAAGGGCCAAACTTAGAATGATAAATGGCGCCAATTTCGGAACGTCCTTGAAACTGCGCATGCGCAGTAGGGGCGAAGTGTGGAGGGCCTTTCAGGACATGTTTTCTTTAGTTTTAGATGCAAATTTTGGGGATTGGGGGGCAAAATTTGTGTTTGGCCCTATATTTTAAGAGTTAGCACCAGCTATGTCTGGGTCATTGGTACAGTATAAAAATATAGGTAACATGAAATAATTTCGTAAAATAATTATAAGTTACAGCCTTGAACATTTGTTTCCACTGTTTTTTCCTCTCCTCCTTCTATTTCCTCCTTATATCCATCATTTCTCTCATAATTATGTGTCTGGCATCCTTAAAACTGAGATTTACAAGCACCTCCTTGACACTGCGCATGTGCAGTGGAGTAAAAGTATGGAGGCCCATATAGGACATGTAATTTTCGGTTTTAGATGCAAATTTTGGGGATTGGGGGGTAAAATTTGTGTTTGGCCCTAAATATTTTAGAGTTAGCACCAGCTTAGTCTGGGTCATTGGAACAGTATAAAAATATAGCCAAAAAGCTTAAGAGTTTAACTGGAAGGGTTCATGGAACAAACAGTAGAATAATCATTTTTCAAAATGATGATGTCAAGCATATGTCCCGAAATTGGGAAACATAAAATAATTTTATAAATATTATAAAGTTACAGCTCTGAACGTCCAAAACCACCATTGAACACTTCCTTCATCCAATAACAGACTTGTATCCACCAATTCTTGCATTGATTTGTGTCTGGCATCCTCAAAAAAGGAGATTTTAAAGCACAGATGTCATTTCATTGTTGATGACTTTTAGGGCCAAACAAAGAATGATGTTGGCGCCAATTCCAGTCACTTCCTTACGTCTGCGCATATACAGAGAGTAAATGTATGGTGGGCCAGATAGGACTTTTAATTTTCGGTTTTGCAAGCAAATTTGGGGGATTAGGGGGTTCAAAATTTGTGTTTGGCCCTTAATAACTTTGAGTTAAGCACCAGCTAGTCTGGGCCATTGGTTTACAGTGTAAAAATATACCCCCCTAGGCTGGTCCCTGCCAGAGGGTAAATTTAGTAATGCTACCCTGCATCACCAAATTCACCCTCTGGGGACCTCATTTTGCAGATGGAAGTCAAATTATTTCCAGACTTAAATACATGCAGTTAATCTATTATATATTGTTTGATAGAGATCAAGGAAAGTTTATCCCCTGACAGCAGGTGAAGGACATATTTCATGCCAACTGAATACTCCTGTTAAATGAATATTTTTCACTTGCGAATGATCTATTTTTTTTTTTCATTATTGGGATTTAAAAACACTTTTGACAGCCAGGGTCACCTTGTGTCAGTCAGTTTTATGGGTGGAGGAAGCCGGAGTACCAAGGGAGAACTACCAAGCAGTCTAGTCTAATAGACTGCTTATTTTCAGGCAAGCTGTCAATATAGACAGACTTGGATAGAAATCTCTGCTATGGTTCTGTGACCTGAAGGTTTAAAACTTCTACAGGTCTACAGACTGGGGCACTTGTTCTAAGACAATAAACTTGGCAAACTTGGAATCAGGCCTTTAATCCTTTAGTCAATGTCCAGGATATCAAAATGTATTATTTTAATTATAGCTTTTTAACCCTTTGATACTTGAGTAACCATGGCAAAGAGCGCACCCAACATCCAAGATATATGAGAGTGTGCAACATACAGGGTATAAGGGCAAGTAAAACAATGGGAGTATATGGTTTGAATGAAAGCTTTTCGCATTGGATCGCCTCGATATAAAAATAGAACCCCAAAACCTGAAAATAGTCACAGATATTGTCAGTTTCCTGACAATTCGATCATATATTTCTGTTATAAATTAAATAGATGAATAATTAAATCAAACAACTTCAGAAAAATAAAATAAGAGCAAATCTGTCAACAAAATACTGTTTACTCGTTTCCTTAATGACCCAAGGGATGTAACTCTATCTGTTGTCTTCTGCATTTGTGAAAACAAAACAATTATTCTCGAATTTGGTCCAACTTTTTGCAGAGCATGAGAAATGCATCCTCAAATTTATTTCCACTATGTTTCTATTGTTTTTCAATCAGGACAACAACATTATCTCCGCCGACATGTATGGTATATGGAGATTTAATACCTGGATGTCTCATTTAAACACCCTGCATGCAGCTCGATGTTTAAAAATCAACATCCAGGTATTAAATCTCCATATACCATACATGTTGGTAGAGGTAACTTACAATAACTCTTTTGAACCCTTGTATACTTTTGTATGTCTTATGACGTACGAAATCAAACAGCTCTTTGATACTTTATCCTCATTTGTTTTGTAATTATTTTTCGATTTTTTAAAATTTTAACCTCAATTCCTATTTTCGCCTGAATAGTGCTCAATGACAACCGTTGCAAATGTTATTGCACCTTAAAATACTAATATAATCCTGCTGTCAAGACTTGGGTGCAAGAAGCCATTATCAAGCTTTCAAAAAATGAAGATACCAAAGTAAAATGCCAACACTTTCCTTGCTTATATTTCTTATTCAGTCAAACACAATTAATATTTTGTTTATATAAATTTGTTTTATTACAAATTATTGGAGAGTGCCTGTGGGCACTCTCCAATAATTTGTAATAAAACTAGTTTTGAATAACAAATTCCAACCACCGAAAATAATCCAGCCCTCAACCAAAAATATCTTGTTATTTGTACTTTCCGATGTTTGACGTCGCATTTTGAAGACACTGAATTTCCAATGACCATTTGAACGTCAGAATAATTAAAGTCTCAAAGAGTTAAAAAATTTTGTAAAAAATTTAAAACAAACCCATATCATGCGAACCATCATCGGAACGAGCTCAATGAAGTCGTACAAATGAGGAGTCACATGATATAGTTTTGATTACATTTTTTGAAAAATATGTTTCAACCGCTTAATTTGTAAATTATGTGGGTGGATGCATCCAATCCATTAGTAAAAGGTTAACAGTTATTTTTATGGGAATTTGCAGCAAAAATGGGTATCATTTTTCTGGTACAGGAATAATCAGATGATGATTAACATTGATAAAATCAAATTCTTCAATATGCCAGTATGGAAAAAATGTGTTGTTTTCATAACTTCATTGTTTATTTCAGCAATAATACTTACACAACAACAAATCCCAAAATATTGCACTCGGTGATATTTTCTTCAGGAGAGTTAACTCCACTGATACTCAATATATGATGCAGCATACCCATGCCTAAAATGTAGGAAAAATGGAACTTCATTCTACGCCACATTAATTCTTAGCCTGATGTTTTAAAAATTCTGTAAATGGCAGGTATGCCTCGATTTGATGGAAAACCGGAAAGTATCTGGGTACAGTCCACATAAGGAACATACTGTCCAGTTTGAATGATTGACCATTCTTAAATAGCGCTTTATCCCAACTTTTGAGGCAGGCTCAAAGCACTTTACACAACTATTATATGACCCTTTCAGGTATTATAAGCATGTGCTTAATGCACATCATTTATTATGGGATGACCTCCATAGCGACAACTTCAAGGCCTCAAGCTTCTCTAGAACTATGAAGGGATCTTTAGTGCATGTACTGTGTCCCTCTCCACACAGGGGACAGCCATTTTATATCTCACTTGATAGGATGGTATGCCACAATAGCATCAACCCCACAACTGATGCTGCTAGAGTGTTTGCGCACCTCAAATACTTTACCCAACTGGGGATTGATCGGAGGACCTCTGGCTTCCGAGACCAGAATAATATACTTATCCATTCGGCTATCACTGTCATGGATATGACATGCAACATGATCTACTTTAAGAATGTGGGTTAGGCCCCCACAAAGTAGATCTTCTGTTTCTCAGACCATTTTTTGTAAAATTGCATGTGGGTGGGCAGTTTTTTATTTTATTTTTGTAATTATTTCTTTGCCATCATACTTTCATGTTCTTTGTTTGTTTTATGTTTAGGCCTCATATTCTACAGAATGGCATGGGTGGTGGTATATTTCGTCCCTTGTGTGCAAGAAGGCCTTATTACACTCATAGAACAAATTTATCAATTTTATTAACTTGGGTAAAATATCAGACATAAGGCCATTAAAACATGAGGCCCCACAGGGCCTGAAGCACTCATCTTGTACAGAACACAATTTAAACAGAGTCCAAGAATGAGTCTACATTAAGCAAGCCATCTCCATAGGCTACACTGTCAATCCTTGAGTCCCTCAGGAGTGACAAAAATAATCTGGGCATCATGACTTTTCTTCAGTTGATCATAAGTAAAATGTAGAGCTCCCCTATGAAGCCCCTTGATACAACCTATGTAGATTAATCTTAGTACCTCTAGAGGGTACTGAATACAAATTTTTTAATTCTTCAGCAAAATGGCCAATTCTGGCTCCCATAGAGAGTCCAAATATTAACCCAGGCTCTTGAATTGAACACAGTTAAATCTGACTTCCCTAGAGATGTTGTGTACCGAATATGAAAGCATTCTGACTGTTGGATCTGAAGAAGAGAAATTGTAAAAAAATTTCTTCGAATTGCACTAAGTTCAAATTTGGGCTACCATAGCGAGCCCAAATATTGACCTATGGATCCGATTTGAACAAACTTGAATCTGACCCCCCTAGAGATGTTGTATACCAAATGTGAAAGCATTCTGACAAGTGAATCTGAAGAAGAAGATTTTTGAAGAAATTCCCTCATATTGTACCAAGTTAAATTTCATGTTCCCATATGGAGCCCAAATATTAACCTAGGCACTCGAATTGAACAACCTGGAATCTGACCCCCCTAGAGATGTTGTATACCAAATATAAAAGCATTCCGACTGGTGGATCTGAAGAAGAAGATTTTTAAAGAAATTTTCTCATATTGCACTAAGTAAAAATTTGGGCTACCATAGTGAGCCCAAATATATACCTAGGAATTTGATTTGAACAAACTTGAATCTGACCCCCATAGAGATGTTGCATACCAAATATCAAAGCATTCTGACTGATGGATCTGAAGAAGAAGATTTTTTTAAATTACCCTCCATATTGAACAAAGATAAAATTTGGGCTTCTGTAGGAAGCCCAAATATTAACCTAGGGACTTGGTTTGAACAATCTAGAATCTGACCCTCATAACAATGATGTATACCAAATATTGAAAGATTCTGACTGGTGGTTCTGAAGAAGAAGATTTTTAAAGAATATTCCCCATATTACCGTATGTTAAAACTTCGGGCTCCTGTAGAGAGCCCAAATATGAACCAATGAGCTTTATTTCTACAAACTTTTATCTGACCCTCCTATGAATGCTGTATACCAAATATCAAAAGATTCTGATGATTGGTTCTGGAGAAAAGATTTTTTAAAATTTTTGCAAATATGCTGACTCAGCATTTTTTCGATGCCCATTACAGAACACCCTAACATAACCGATGGCAATTTTTTTTTACCATTCAATTCTACTGGTCATAAGGATACTTCATACCAAATAAAAGCTCTCTGTTCCATGGGGTTTGGGAAATATGGGCGTTTGAACATATTTCTATTTTTAGCTCCCAGGGTTCCCATGGGGATGCAGGAATTTTTTTTTTTTTGCATGGGTCAAGTGCTTATGACCCAATACTACCACAAACCAAATTTTGTTCATACCGGACCATCGGTTCAGAAAGTTAAAAAATTTATAGTAATTTATATATTTTTTATACTTACCAATGACCCAGACTTAGCTGGTGCTAACTCTAACAAAACCAGGGCCAAACACAAATTTTGCCCCCCAATCCCCAAAATTTGCATCCAAAACAAAAAGAAATCATGTCCTAAAGGCCTCCATACTACGCCTCTACTGCGCATGCGCAGTGACGCAGACGTCCCGAAATTGGCGCCAATTATCATTCTTACTGGCAGTGCCTGGTCAGCGCTATGTACTCAGCGGGGAGGCAAGAGTTCCCAACTCCAGGGAGGGCCATCCCCGTCTGGGTCATTGGTAAGTATAAAAAATATATAAATTACTATAAATTTTTTAACATTTTTATACTGTACCAATGACCCAGACTTAGCTGAATAGTAAACAGGCTGGAGGGCCTAGGACATAGAGGAAAATCCTATAAGCTCAACTATATAGTAAAGAGGTAACCCCTTAAGGAGAAAAGGAGTATTAGGCTTTACATGTATCTTTCTTATTTAATTTTAAATTAGAAAGATACACTACCCTTAATAATTGAGCACAATAACATTCATGTTCTCTATTAACATCCAGTATATCCCTTATACTAATTATTTTTAAAGCAAGCCAATAAATAAAGTAGTCCAGAGAATTGAGACTCTTTATAGTCATTTAAAAGTGTCCGAGTATTGTATATTAAAGCCTGTTTGACACTTGACATATACAAATGCTTCACACCGAGCTACACTTTAAAAATAAGACATGAATGAATTTTAACATTAATATTACACTTTAAAACCATCCCGGAAGCGACTCAGAAATACTGACTTGGAGGAGGCATTCCCTTGCTTTTCACTATAAAGCAGGTGACCTATGGGAACACCCACCCCCCTCCCCCTTCCACTTGCCCTGGGTCAAATAGCCCAGAGCGAAGAGGGCAGCCGGACGGAGTCACTGCCGGAACAGAAAGCCTGCATAACTATAGTTGCAACTGTTTAGTGGACGACATTCTGAGCAACAGATAACGGACCTAAACAATGCAGGTCTCCAGAAATCTAAATTTTATAGTAAATTTCCTTTCTTATTATACCTACCACAATTGTTTACTACAGGCTTGCACTACAGTGGAAGTCCCTAACTCGGATAAAATACTCTCTATTTTTGTCTTTCCCAAGCAAGTTGGGAAAGAAAAGTGGTGCAAAAGCACCAATAAAAATAAGCCAAAACTGGGTCGAGTGCAACCGGCGCAGACCCAGTACGGGACGCTCTCTCCCAAGTACAACTCCACGACTTCCGTTGCCAGTGCGCATACCGTCTCTAAAGACTCATTCTTTTTGAATCCGTAAACGTTAGAGTTATGTGATCAGCGGGGAGGAAAGATTCTTTACCCGTAAAGAAGACGGGAGGGCCTCCATGTAAACAATTGTGGTAGGTATAATAAGAAAGGAAATTTACTATAAAATTTAGATTTCTTATCAACCTACTCACAATTGTTTACTACAGGCTGAATAGACAAAAGGCTGGAGGGAATCGCATAACCAACCCCCACATAACCCTAGTGCACTGGAACCGTGAAGCAGAAGGAAGAGGTCCCGAGGCTTATCAACCAGAATGTCGCAATCATTGGTAAAGGACAATGAAAAGAGACATATGAGCCTGTGTGACACACAGACAGAAAAAAGGGCAGTAACAGCACAAGGCTGAAACTGACCTTCAAGAAGCCTAATGGCTATGGCAGACAACAGCCTGAGCAGAAGAAAGAGGACCCAAGGCAAAAAGGTCCTCCGACTGCTCCTGCAACTGGCGTAAATAAAAGGTGGAGAAAGTAGAAGCATTTCTCCAGTAGGCTGCCTGCATAACATCCGACAACTTGACGGAGTTAGAATAAGCCCAAGAGGTAGACAGTGCCCGCACCTCGTGGGCAGAAATACGATTGGTAATACAATCGCCAGCTGCTAAACGACTATAAGCCGTACGAATAGCAAGACAAATCCATCGAGAAATGGATTGAGGAGAGATCTTCTGTCGACCCGGAATGAGAGACAGAAAAAAACGTTTTCTGCCCTTCCGTATGAAGCGTGTCCGATCAAGATAAATGCGAATAGCACGGACCGGACAGAGCAAAGGGCGAGTACCCTCAACAGAGGGAAGAGCCCTGATACAGATAGGAGGAGGAGTAGTATCTGGTAACTGATTCTTAGCCAAAAAGGAGCAATCAGTGGTAAAAGTAACACTGTTGGGAGAACTCCTAAAAAAGGCCGGGTCAACCGAGAGGGCGTGAAGCTCACTAACCCGTCTGGCCGAAGCAAATGCCATCAGAAAAGCCGTCTTGTATGTGAGAAATTGCATATCCACCTGGGATAAAGGTTCGAACGGCGCCCCCCCCCCCCCCCCCCCCCCCAAGCAAAGCAGCACCCACGAAAGATTCCATCGTGGAGTAAGCTGCAAAGTCCGAGGCCTTTTCAAAGAAAAGTGCCGAACAAGCTTGGAGAGGTAAGGATTAGTGCCGATACGACGCTTCCCCACATAAGAAAAAGTCTCTGAAAGCATAGACCTGTAACCCTTGATGGTAACAGGCTGGAGACCCCGAGAATCAAACAGATATACCAGAAACTCCGCAATCTGTGAAATCGAAGGATTGGCATAATCAACAGAGTGATCAGCACACCATCGACAGAAGACCTTCCATTTAGCTGCATAAGCTAAACCAGTGGAGTGCCTCCTTGAAGAAGAAATGCACTCCACTGCTCGTCTCGAAAAACCTCTACGGAGGAGACAGGACCTGACAAAAGATATGCGTGAAGGCACAATGAAGTCGGGTCGACGTGAAACCTCCTCGGGCGACCTTGACAAAGAAGGTCGCGACGTAGCGGGAGACGTGCCGGAACCGCCGCCATCAGCGAGCGGAGCTGATTGATCCACACCCGCTGAGGCGACAGGGGAGCGATCAGAATGATTCGACAACTGCAGGTTCGAATTTTGGCGAGAACCTGAGGAAGAATCGGAACCGGCGGGAAGGCGTAGCCGACTAGACCGTTCCAATCGAGTGACAGAGCGTCCACGGCAAAAGCCAGAGGATCTGGACACGGGGACACGAAAGTGTCCACCTGATGGTTCCAACGAGTCGCAAAGAGATCGATGTGGGGACGTCCCCAGAGATCGCAAAGCGACTGGAACACTGCCCTGTGAAGCATCCACTCGGTGGAAATAACCCTGCCCTGTCGGGACAGGGAGTCGGCTAGGACGTTCAGACGACCGGGAATGTGACGAACAACCACCCCGGCGTGAACCTCCTGAGCGAGCAGTAAAAGATCCCGAGCTAACTCGTACATCGGAAGCGAGTGCGTGCCGCCCTGGTTCCGAATGTAAGCAACCACTGTCGAATTGTCGGATAGTAGAAGGACCTGGCGATTCGACAAGTGAGGGATCCACTGCCTGAAACTCAGAAGAAGAGCAAGAAGCTCCTTCTGGTTGATGTGTAGAGCTGCTTGATCCTGGTCCACATCCCGTGTAGGGAAAGACCGAGAGGAACCAACGTCGCACCCCATCCGAGATCGCTGGCATCTGCCGTCAGGACGCGATCGGACGTGGGTAAGTCCAGCGGAACACCCTGCGTAATCCACTGAACATCTGTCCAGGGAAGAAGGTGAGGATACAGAGAGTCCGGAAACGGAAGCACCTGATCCAGAGAATCTACATTCGGTCTCCAACGACTGAGCAGAAAGTGTTGGAGAGGTCTGACACGCAGCCGACCTAGAGGAATGAGATCCGTCACCTGAACCGCAGAGACCGATCAGCCGGAGAAAACTCCGAGCGGTCGCGGACCTGGACTGGGACAGAGTCAGAGCAAAAGCTGAGAGAATCACAGCCTTGGCCTGGGGAACAGCCACCAAATTGAATTTGGTTTGGAAAGACATCCCCAGATGACAAAACGACTGAGAAGGGACCAGGTCCGACTTCTCCTCGTTGACTCTGAATCCTAGCGACGTGAGCAAGCTCAACAGAGTGGCGACATCCGATTCCAGTAAGGCAGCATTGGAATGCCTCTGGAGGATATCGTCTAGATATGCCGAAGTAGTCACCCTGGACTGTGTGCGATGGAACGCTATCACATGCGACATCAGTCTGGTGAACGCCCAAGGAGCCAGGTTGAGGCCGAAAGGCATGGCCTTGAACTGGTAAACTCGCCCCAGAAAAGCGAACCTGAGATACTTCCGTGACGCCCGATGCATCGGAACGTGGAAGTAAGCGTCTCGCAGGTCGATGCTGGCGGCGAAATCTCCCTGGTGAATTGAATGGCGGACCGACCTGAAAGTCTCCATGCTGAACTTGGGAGCAATGATAGACTGGTTCAGGATGCTCAGATCGATAACCGGTCGGAGTCGGCCGTCCTTCTTCGGCACCAAGAACAGGCGGGAATAGAAACCCACTGACTGAACGTTCTTGACGACCTCGATCGCCCCCTTTGCCAGGAGATTGGCAATCTCCGTGGACAAAAGTTCCCGACGTAAAACGTCTGAAGGAACTGTGGTTGGAAGAGGCACCCTTGACAGAGTGGGGTGCCGTCGGAAGGATATGCGCAGCCCGGACAGAACAACATCTAACACCCATGGATCGGATGTGATGGTGGTCCAATGGTCTGCAAACTCTGCTATCCTTCCCCCAACCTGGGACGAGTCGAGGTGAGGACCTTCATTTCGAGCCCCGACTAGGCCCGCGAGAGGAGAAACCACCTCCTCTGCTAAATGAAGAATCCTGAGACTTCCCTCGATTCTGCCGACCCCTACCTTTACCCCGTGAGTAAGAAGCAGAGGCGGCGGCAGAAGGACCAGCCTTTTGCTTCACAGAGGAAGCAGAAGGGTACTTGTTAGGCTTGGAACGGCCCTTGCCTCCCCGAGAAGGCTGATCAAGCTGACGAAACAGCAGCTGATCTTTGGAATGACGTAGGACGTCATCCCGGACCGTCGACACGGAACCATGGAAAAGTTGCGGACCTGCCAAAGAAGCAGATCGAAGAGTAGCACGCTGCTCCTCGGGAAGGGATCGTCCTGAGTCCAGCACAGCGTCCCTTCGAACTAATTCCCAATTGGCCGTGTTACAGGCATGCGTGTGAGTAAGGTGCATAAGCGCCTTGGACAGCACACGCAAAGGAGCCTGTACCTCGTCAAACTTATCTGGAGGCAGATAAGCAGCCAAAGCTGAGACGACGTGATCTGAGAGAGAAAGCATGCCAAGCATCTCTCTAGATAAGCCCAACGTGGACTCCAGAGTCGTCATAGGAATGACGGCAGACTTGGGCTTGGAAAGCCCGAGGGAAGTGGAGTCCTGATCCAGAACCGTCAAAGTCTGGCAGACTGACGGATTGGCGGAATCGTAGGAACGATAACGCACAGGAGGCAAAAAGGTGTCAACCCTGGTGAAGAACGAAGTCTTCAAAGCCTTGGAATTCAGCTTGGCATCCAATGCTGAAAAAGCTTCAACCACCTGTACCGACTGGCACGGTCGAAGGCGCCCAGAAGCAGGTTGCTCCATAGGCTGTTGGCGCGCGACCGAAGATCGCGGCCAGGCTGACACTGTCGGCTGGTTAGCAGGTTTGAGCTCAGGCAGAAACCCAAACACAAAGTCAAGAGCCGCCCCCAAGTCCGAAGACTGCTGGCCCTCGACCTCAAGCATGTCGGACTCCTCCCCAGAGTCGGAAGACACATAGCCCATCGTGGGCAAACCAGCCGACGCCTCCCATGGTGTCGGGACACCAGAGGAATCGGAAACCGGCCTGTTTCCAATCCCGGGAGGCGGCGCCATAGGAGGCGCCTGGAAACCACCCATAGCCTCGCTGGAAGCAACAGGAAGGCTCTTTGAGAGAACCTGAGTGAGTAAGGAGAGGGCCTCCCTAAGCTCACTGCCTGTACCGACCGGTTCGACAGGGGAGCGAACCGGCAAAGTGGCTTCACCTCTGACCCTCTTAACCAGCGAAGGGTCACGATCCTCCAAAACACCCGACGCGGGACGACGGGCGGCAGCCGAAACATCTGAAGGCAGACGTGTATAGGGGTACGATGCACCCCGAGGATCAATATTGCGAGAACTCATGAGAGTCACCGCGGACCTCTGCGGGGCAGAAGGTCCAGGCTGCACAAAAGGCGTTGGTCCCCCAAAACTGGTCGTGTGACCAGAGTGAGCGGACGGAAACGCCACGGAGTTCATAGTGTTTCCACTATGAACATCCGAATCCAAAGACACAACTGTGGTACTCGACGGCGACGAGACCACAGCGATGGGCTCGGCCGGCAGCCCCTTCCGACTTCACCGAGTTGAAGTCAGGGAAGGCTGGGGCCGATATCCCACGTCTACAGTATCGGACAGTTCTGCAGTCCCCTGCAGCGAAAAGCCGAGGCCGGCTGAAACAGACAACGAAGCAGACGGACCAGCAGCAGTAGTAGATACGTCGAGAGTCGTTGAGGCTGGTGAAATAATGGAGAGAGCACACCGGCTCGGCTCCGAAGGAGGAGTCACAACCCTAGTGACAGCCTCAGATGTCGACTGGAGGGGGACCGTAGTCCCGGAACCAGGCATCTCTACACCAGAACACTCAACGGCTCCCGCAGTATCCACCACAGGAAAAGACTGCACATCCCCCACGGAGGAGGAATAACTCTCATCAGACAGAGTCGGCTCGGGAGGCCCCGAACGACCACGTTCTCCTTTCCCGCGGGAGCGGGAGGCACGGCCACGAGAACGAACGACACGATTTACAGACGCCCAAAAGGTGGAAGACCATGTTCCACAGACACCACACGGCCGCTCGGCCGAACACCCATTACAGGAGGAACACGACGAATGTACATCGTCCACATGCTTAGGCAGCAGACACTGCCCACAAGGAATTGTCCTAGGCATGAAAGAGGTGAGATGAGCAGAGAAGGTGAGATCAGAAAACAGAACACCCCCAAAGAGAGAAAGGTGACAGAAACAAAGACCCCAGACGGCCGACCGGGAACCACCCAACAGGAAGACTACTCTCAACAGAAAGAAGAAACACTGTAGGAGTGGTACCCCGCTGACACCTAACTCTAACACAATTAAAAAATTTTGCAAAAAAAAGCATTAACAATAATTGTGAAATAATCTAAGTCCGAACCGCGTGGCCCGCGAAATTCGCGCGCGACTCGAGAGAGAGCAAATAAATATACATGATGGACATATAATAGAAAAAAGAGAATATAAAACACTGTTCCTGAGAATACAAAGGATACACTGTGGTATAATGAATCAGGAATCATCAAACATCGAGTTGGTGGAACACTGATAAGCGTGCAAAAACATCTCGACACGAAGCGGATTTTAAAAAGAATGAGTCTTTAGAGACGGTATGCGCACTGGCAACGGAAGTCGTGGAGTTGTACTTGGGAGAGAGCGTCCCGTACTGGGTCTGCGCCGGTTGCACTCGACCCAGTTTTGGCTTATTTTTATTGGTGCTTTTGCACCACTTTTCTTTCCCAACTTGCTTGGGAAAGACAAAAATAGAGAGTATTTTATCCGAGTTAGGGACTTCCACTGTAGTGCAAGCCTGTAGTAAACAATTGTGAGTAGGTTGATAAGAAATGGACTCAATATTTCTGAGATAAAAATTCGTAAATGTGGATGGCTGAGACCAATAAGCAGCCTTCATTAAATCTGTAATAGCAACACTATTAGCATAAGCCCAGGAAGTAGAAAGAGCTCTTACTTCATGAGCAGAAATCTTAAGCACAGACTGCTGAGAAGAAGATAAATCTTCATAAGCAGTACGGATAGTTAATTGAATCCATCTAGCAATAGAATGGACCGAAATGTCCTTTCTATTAGGCATCAAAGACAGAAAGAAACGTTTCCGTCCCTTTCTGATAAACTGAGATCTCTGTTTATAGATACGTAACGCTCTAACAGGACAGAGTAAAGGCCTACGCCCGTCTGAAGACGGAAGAGCCTTAATAACAATAGGTTCCGGATATTTATTAGGAGCCTGATTCTTAGCTAAAAAACCCACATTAGTAGAGAAGGTGATAGTGTTCCCAACACTACGATAGTGAGAATCATCCACCGACAGTGCATGAAGCTCACTGACTCTTCTAGCAGAAGAGAAAGCTAAGAGAAAAGCTGTCTTATAAGATAAGAATTTGAAATCTACTGTCCCAAGAGGTTCAAATGGCTTTTCCTTCAATTTAAGAAGAACCCAAGCTAAATTCCACTTAGGAATTAATCTAAGAGTTCTGGGTCTATTTATCGAAAAGTTTCTAACCAACTTAGATAAAGAGACATTAGATCCAATTTGTAAACTATCATGATGTGCATAGGTATCGGATAACATAGATCTATAACCCTTTATAGTAACAGGCTGCAGTTTGATTTCGTCAAACAAGCATACTAGAAAGTTTGCAATGTCTGGTATAGAGGGATCGAATATATCTACAGAATGATCCCTACACCAACGACGAAAAACCTTCCACTTAGCCGCATAGTTTAGCGAAGAGGAGGTCCTCCTACAGTTAGAAATCGCGTCCACTGCTCGTCCTGTAAAGTGTTTGCCATGCAAGAAGGACCACACAACGGAAAAACGTGAAGGTTGAGACCTTGCAGGTTGTGATGGAGTTGGCGCGATTTCCCCTGCGAAAGAAGATCCTCCCGTGGAGGAAGCTTTCACGGTAGGTCCCACAACAGACACCTGAGTAGATTTATCCACGGTCTCTGTGGCGACAGAGATGCTACCAACAGAATCTTGCATTGAGATTGTTTTATCTTTAGCAATACTTGTTGAATTAACGGCGCTGGAGGATACGCATATTCTATCATTCCGTCCCAAGGGATCGACAGACCGTCTACTGCAAATGCTCTTGGATCCGGACACGGAGACACATACGTCTGCAACTGATTGTTGAGATGTGTCACAAATAAGTCTATCATTGGCCGTTCCCATTGGTAGCAAATCTGATTGAATACTTGTTTGATGAGAGTCCACTCCGATGGCAACAAGCGACCCTTTCGTGAAAGGGAGTCTGCTAGCACATTCAGACGACCCGGTATGTGACGGACCGAAAGAAGAACGTGATGTTCTAGCGCAAACAGAAGGATTCTTTCCGTTAGATTGAACAACGGAACTGAATGAGTGCCTCCCTGATTCCGTATATACGCCACTACTGTCGTATTGTCGGATAGGATTTGGACATGAGCATTGTGAATAATGTCCATCCAGTGACGTAACGCAAGCCAAATTGACATCATTTCCTTGATGTTTATGTGCTTGCACAGGAATTGCGGATCCCAAAGACCCTGGCATCTCGAATCCGTTGGGATTAATGATGCACCCCAACCTGTTTGACTGGCATCCGTCATAATGGTAAAACTCGGATCCGGCAACTGCAGCGGAACTCCCTGAGTTAACCACTGAATGTTTGCCCAAGTCTGAATCTCTTGTTTCACTTGATCTGACAAGAGAACGTCTACATCGAGTGAATGAATTTTCACACTCCAATTCTGAGTCAAGAAAATTTGAAGAGGACGTGTGCGTAACCGCCCCATCGGAATGAGATCTGCGGCGGCTCCGCACAGACCTATCAGTCTCATAAATTCTCTCGCCGTGACTCTGTCTGCGTGCAGACAATAGCGAGCGCAACAACTGACTAATTTCGCTCTGGTTAACGGCAGACGAACGAGATTGTTGTGCGTCTCAAAGCTCATTCCCAGATGAGTGAATGACTTGGACGGCACCAGATCCGACTTCTCCTCGTTTACTATAAAACCGAGACGTCGGAGCAATAGAAGAAGATTCTGAACATCGTTCTGAAGCGTTAACTCGTTGCCGTACCTCTGAAGAATGTCGTCCAGGTAGGCCGACGTTACCGCAGACGAATGAGCTCGGAAATAGATCATTACCGAGTTCATTACCCGAGTGAAAGCCCAGGGTGCTAGATTCAATCCGAAGCACATCGCCCAGAATTGATACACCACTCCTAGGACTGCGAAGCGTAGGTACTTTCGGAATGTCGGATGTACCATGACGTGAAAGTACGCATCTTTGAGATCTATGCTCGTTGCATAATCGTTCACCCGAACACTCGCTCTGACCGATCGAATCGTCTCCATATAAAACTTCGGAGCGACGATCAGCTTGTTTATCCAGCTCAAATCTATGACTGGACGGAATGAGCCGTCTGGTTTCGGAACCAGAAACAGATGGTTGTAGAATCCCGGAGATTCCTGGTTTTCTACGACCTCTACCGCGTTCTTCATTAAAAGAGACTGCACCTCTGATAACAGAGCGTCTCTTTTCTGCGGATTTGACGGAAGATGAGTCCACTTTGGACTTCGAGTTAATGGAGGCTTTCGTTTGAAGGATATCTTTAGACCTTCCGAAGTCACTCCTCTCACCCAAGGGTCGTCCGTAATCGACGCCCATTCTTGTGAAAAGCTCGACAACCTTCCGCCAACCGGTACGCGATAGAGGTTTAAGCCATCACCTCCTGGACCTGCGAGGCCTGCGGTAGGAGAAACCACGTCCTCCACGGCCCGCACCTCGCCCCGTCGACCTCGGGGCGTACGACCGTTTGTCCCGGCCTGAAGGACGTCCCGAATGAGAGTCGCTACCCTGACGGTCTCTCGAATAAGACCAAGAGGACGCACCGGAACCTCTATAGGAACCTCTCTTGGGCGCATTAGACCCAGAAGTGCCTGTCTTATTCGTGTCTGCTGTATCCGACTTCTTAGGAGCAGATTTGAACAACAGAGAATCCTTAGCTTTCTTTGTAATTTTATCATAAATAGCAGAAAGCTTGCCGTCAAAGAGAAGTTCTCCTGAGACCGAAGCGACTCTAAGAGAGTTCTTCACCTTAGTATCCACTAGTGTGGATATAGCTAGGGCTGCGTCACGTCTAACCAACTCCAGATTTGCCACTGAAAGGGTGGAGTTACACGTGGAATAAGCTACTGCCCTTGAAAGAAGTCTTAAAGAGGATTGTATATCCTGAAACTCTTTCCCCTGAAGGCGCAGTGATAACGCCTTAGTAAGGTGATCTGCGTAAGATAAGGCATCTAAATTGGCTCTGTTAGACGCAATAGCTGTTTCCAACACCGCGGTTGGAATAGAAGCCGACGACGGTAATGATAGCTCTAAGTCTTCCGCCTCGTCGTCCATACGCAGAGGAACTCTCGGTATACCCTGTCCTGCCGTATCGAATTTATTCCTTGCATTAATGAAAGGCAGGTTGAGAGTATTAGCGGACAAGAAACCTGCTTTCCCCGTCCTGGAAGCAAGCTTAAATATAGCATCGTTCAATAATTCAAATGTTCTTGCAACATTATTGGACTGTGACGGAAACTCGGGAGCGATGTCCCTGAACCGCTCAAAAAATTCAGAGTCCAATGACGCTATAATTCTCTTGTCCGGAACCGCAGCAGTCTGGCCCGACGGAACAACTTGAGGGAGAAAGTGCCAGATGAAGTCCACGGCAGCTTTATGTTGTTCCGAAAGGGATAGCTCCAAATCATCCGTATCCCTTTCACCATCCGGTCGGACATCATGATGTTCCCGGTCGTCCGCCCCTGATGCTTCGGCGGAGCGTACCGACCCAGCGCCGTCGGATAATTCTCGATTCGACACCGTTTCTGTCGGCTGCTGGGATGCTGCGATAAGCTGTGCTATCTGCACAAGAATGTCCGGCGTCGAAACCTGCGGAGGCGCAGTCTTTCGCTGCTTCGCCGAGGGCAGCTCCGCATCAGATGGCTCCTGCATACTTTTCCTATGCGAACGTCCGGAGTCCATCGGTCTCGAATCCCTGGCTGCCGGATGGTGTGACCTGGTCCCAGAAGAATCCTTGATCGGCGAAGCTGGTAATATATCGGCGGTCACGCAGCCAAGGTGCGGTCGTGTGCGCTGCCGAGAAGAGGAAGCCTTAACAGTCTCCGGGGACTGCTTATACAACGGAGCGTCCCGAGCGACGGACGTATGCTCCGCTAAAGACACATTTTGTACCACAACATCTGGTCCCAGATGTTGTTGTACGAGAGAGGGGCCTCTCTCGCTCGCGGCCCGGCTGGACCTGGACGAGCTAGGAACCGGACTCAAAGGCTTCCTCCGTTCTCGCTTACTATCCGCCGTCACTGGGTGTGCATCTATTATGTTTATAGTGCTCGCATCACCCAAAATTTCCTCCTGGACCGCATCGGACGAACCCGGCTGCCGAACCATTCGGTGAATGGACGCTACACCGGGCGAGCTAGCGGACAACATTTGTCTAATCTCCATGAGCACTTTTGCCGCTAGCTCTGAATTCATTTGTGACGACGGACGCACACTTGTAGAAGATAACATGGAAACATCACCCTGTTCTGGTTCCTCTGAAATAGAAACTGAGAGAGTAGAGTGACCTTGCGGAGAAAGAGCCGGCATAGCCCTTTCTCCAGAAACAACATATCGTGACACACGTTTCCAATGTTTCTCATCCCAATATTCACATATAGGACAGGGATTAATGCGAGAACACTGACTACAATTAATACAATGATCATGAAAGTCAGAGGAAGATTTCTTCCTATTACAATTTAAACAATGTCCCTTCATTGTGAAAGAACAACAATAATACACTTCCGGATAATATAAATGTATCTTATAGTGAGATAAACTACAGCAAAGGCAACAGCCCCCCTCAAAAAAGGCTGTTGCCAATGTAAACAAACAGTGTAAAAACACCAGAAAACATGACTCCAGGCACTGAAAAAACTGGCCCGGAATCAGTCATCAAATTACACTCTATCTGATGCAAAACAGAGACTCCCAGGGGAGAATCTGCAGAACATCAGATGGAAGATGCAGAACACAAACGTTATACACCCATGGGTGAAAACGTAACTATGGGGAAAATAACAGAAAACATTCTGTAACCAAGCAACTCTCCCAGGAAATTTTAGAAATGAAATTTCTCAAAAATATGCCAAAAGCATGGGAGAATTGCAAGGGGGGACTTTAGAAGGCTAGGGGAGAGGAAACACTGAATAAGCAGT
The DNA here is from genome assembly GCA_031216915.1 of Pictodentalium vernedei. Taxonomy (NCBI): domain Eukaryota; kingdom Metazoa; phylum Mollusca; class Scaphopoda; order Dentaliida; family Dentaliidae; genus Pictodentalium; species Pictodentalium vernedei. Next base: position 57,485,000 of record CM062288.1, on the reverse strand, counting down.
GCAACATTTAGCAAGAATGACAACAAGAGGCCCATGCCTCGAAAATAGGCAACTTAACATAATTTCATCAAAAAATTTTAAGTACAGCCCTGATTATTTTTTGTCACTTCTTTTTCCTCTCCTCCTTCTATCCTCCTTAGAATCACATTTTCTCCAAAAATTACGTGTCTGGCATCCTTTAAACTGAGATTTACAAGCACAAAGATCAGTGAGATGTTGACTGATGAAGGGCCAAACAGAGAATGATAATTGGCACCAATTTCGGGACGTCTGCGTCACTGCGCATGCGCAGTAGAGGCGTAGTATGGAGGTCCTTTAGGACATGATTTCTTTTTGTTTTGGATGCAAATTTTGGGGATTGGGGGGCAAAATTTGTGTTTGGCCCTGGTTTTGTTAGAGTTAGCACCAGCTAAGTCTGGGTCATTGGTACAGTATAAAAATATAGAAATTTTGGGCGGGGCCAAAAATCTTACCCCTCCTATTACAAAGCCAAATATTACTTTACGAACTTCGTTTGAACAAACTTGATTCTACACCTCATATGGAAGCTCCATAGCAAATATCAAGTCATTGTACACACTGGTTCTTGAGAAGAAGATTTTAAAAATATTTTGGAGCATTTTCCCCCACTCCCTCCCTAAGGGGCTGGGCATGCTGAGTTGAACAAAAATGAAATGCCCCTTTGGGACCATCACTCACACAAACTTTCACTTGAATTGGCCCAGTGGCTTTGGAGGAGAAGACCAAAACATGGTGTTGACGGACGATGGACGGGAAGCGATTAGATTAGCTCAGCTTGACTTTGTCAAGATGAGCTAAAAAATACCTTGTTTCTCAGGCCCCGCCCGCATCCCTCTTTTGGTGCTGCATGTCATGTTTTTTTCGACCCGGACATATTTTTCCCCGGGCAAAATTTTAGGATAATTTTTGTGGCACCGTTAACAAGTGATCATTTTAGTGGCACCGTTAACAAGTGATCATTTTAGGAGCACTGGTAACCCGGATTAAAATCTTGACAATGTTTACGTCAGTATCGATAACTTGCGGCTTGAAATTGATAATGGGATGGAGTATCTATGGCGTTACCTTCACAGATTGGTTATTAATTGACTTTTACAAACAAATAAAGGCCAACCAATCGCCTGAATTTGGGAAAATACCTGATATTCCAACCAGCTTGAAAGATATTGACCACGAGTGTTTCGTATCAAGGTCACGATGCACCATTCCAACGTGTTTTTCCTGGGGCTAACGTACTTGAATTATGCCAAACATATGGGAGATACATAAAATTTGAACTAAAAGAGGAAATATCCCCTACAGATTATGACACTGATAATGTTAGTGATAAATCCATAGCCTCAGAGTGCCCAAATGCTTTTGATATTTTGATGTCAAATTCAACCATGGATAGCTTCGTTTTTCCCTCCAGCACTGATACACACCAACATAAATTGATTCAAGGTAAAAAAAAAAAAAATGCAGCCAACCTCATCATATTTTTTAGGTAAAAATGCCTGAGAAACAAGGTATTTTTTTTTAATGGCCTAAACCATTCAATTTTTATTTTTTCTAAGTTTGCATTGGTTATAAAAATAGAACCTGCGGCAGCCAAAAGGACCATGCTTGAGGGCCTGAGAAACATATTTTTAACTTTTTTAGGCCTAACAAAATAATTTTCTGATGACAATCATGCTCTTCATATCTAACAACAGACTGCACAAGAGGTGCTGGCATAGCTCCACTGGTGCCAATTTTAGGGATGGTACAGTATAACTTGATGTGTATTCAATTGAATGGGCACGACATGCTGGGGATGCATGTAAGTTTTTATTAAAATTCATCACTATCAACTGAGTTAAAACTTATTTTTCTCATTAGAAAAAGGGCCTTATATAAATCCAGGGTTATTTATTTATTGGGTTTACCGACTGCTAGGTCATAGGGACATAACTCTGGCAAAAAATGGAGTACCAAACCCCGATTCGAACTTGACCTAAATTTTATGTTGATACACCTACATACCAAATTTAATTTGATCTGGCCAACTTAACTAAAGTTATCATCAGGAAACCAAAGTGGCATGGACATACATACGCACCGACACCGGCTATTTTAATAGTCCCCCGAAAAATAATTTTGGGGGGACAACCACCGAGTAGCAGCAAGCCACTGTCATACTCCCCAACATACTAACTGCACACAATCAGGGTTCATACTTACTGGTTGAAGATAAGCACAACATTGACATGCAGTACACCTCCATGTAGGCAATCAGGCTAAGTGCCTTAACCTTGGTCACAATGCAGTTACTTAACTGAGGTGGAGATCGAACTGTGGACCTTTCAGTTTTACGTCCAATGCTGTAACCACTAAGCCATCACGCTCCCATAACTCTAGGGTTGATAGCATAACGTTATGTGTGTCTGAATGGACATCCAAGCAAGATTTCATGAATTTCAGACCACGATCAGCCTCGTACAAACAAATATTGTGTTTGACCTTAATGGGAAAAGGCACATAATTCCTGGGTAGGAGGGGCTGGCTGCATAACTCGATGTGTCTGAAAGGGCATGTCATGCTGGATATCCATTAAGATTTCATCAAGATCAGACCACTAACAGCCGAGTTATGGACTCGCCCAGAAGAACAGATGTAAAAAAGTATGTATGGATGGTTGAACAGACAGATACAATCCAGTATATGACAGACTGGATTAACAGACAGAAGATGGATATGTACAAAGCTATATCCTTCCCTGTTGGGAGGATTACACTGTATTTTAACTCTCTTAACACTGATGATGAAATATCAAAATTTCAAGCTGAAATTTTTCCAAATAATACAACTAGGAAATTGACCATATAAATCTTGTATGACAGAGTACATTGAACACAAGCCAGAAAGTTAAAAAATTTATAGTAATTTATATATTTTTTATACTTACCAATGACCCAGACATAGCTGGTGCTAACTCTTAAAATATAGGGCCAAACACAAATTTTGCCCCCCAATCCCCAAAATTTGCATCTAAAACTAAAGAAAACATGTCCTGAAAGGCCCTCCACACTTCGCCCCTACTGCGCATGCGCAGTGTCAAGGACGTTCCGAAATTGGCGCCATTTATCATTCTAATAACCAGTGCCTGGTAAGCGCTATGTACTCAGCGGGGAGGCAAGAGTTCCCAACTCCTGGGAGGGCCATCCCCGTCTGGGTCATTGGTAAGTATAAAAAATATATAAATTACTATAAATTTTTTAACATTTTTATACTGTACCAATGACCCAGACATAGCTGAATAGTAAAAAGGCTGGAGGGCCAAGGACATAGAGCAAAATGGAATACGCTCAATAAAATAAAATAGAGTAATCCCCTGTAGGGAAAAGAAGTAATAGGCCTTACATGTATCTTTCTTATTTATGATAAATTAGAAAGATACAACACCTTCCAAAAATTGAGCTTCATACATCCATGTACTCTATTAATATCCAATAATCCTTATACTAATAATTTTTAAAGTAAGCCAATAATAAAGTAAGTCTAGAGAATAGAGACTCTTATACTCCTAAAAGTGTGTGAGAATTGCATAATCATGTCCGTTGACATATGCAATATTCAAAAGCTATACTTTAAAAACTAAGACTTGAATGAATTTATAAACTTAAACCTCTCACTAAACAACCATCCCAATAACAGCTCAGAATTACTAACTCCGGAGGAGGTATCCCCTTGTTTTCATAGTAAAAACAGGTGACCCAAGGGAACACCCTCCCCCCCCCCCCCCTTTTTCTTGCCCTGGGTCAAATAGCCCAGAGCGAAGAGGGCAGCCGAACGGAGACACTGCCGAAACAGACAGCCTACCTAGCTATAGTAGCAACTGTTAAGTGAATGACATTCTGAGCAGTAGATAATAGACCTAACAATAGAGGCCTCCAGAAATAGACTCGATATTTCTGAGATAAAATTCATGAATGTGGATGGCTGAGCGCAATGAGCAGCCTTCAAAAATCTATAATAGCAACACTATTAATGTAAGCCCAAGAAGTAGAAGAACTCTTACTTCATGAGCCGAAATCTTAAGCACAACTGCTAAGCCAATGATATACCATAAGCAGTACGCTAGTTAATAGAATCCATTAACAATAAAATGGAGCGTAACGTCCTTCTACTAGACATCAAAGACAGAAGAAGCTTACGCCCTTGTAATAAACAGATATCTGTTTATAAATACATAAACTGTACCCGGAAAGAGTAAAGGCCTATGCCCATACGAAGACGGAAGGACCTTAAAATAATAGGTTCCAGATAATAGGAGCCTAACTCTTATGCAACAATCCAACCTAAATAGTAACGGAAGTATTGATTCCGAAACTATGAAAGTGAAAATCATCCATCGATAGTGCATGAAACTCACTGACTCTACAGTAAAAGAGAAACCAACAGAATTACTGTCTAAAAGGTCAGAATTTGAAAACTACTGTTTCCAGAGGCTCAAATGATTACTTAGCTAAATAAGAACCGAAGTTAAAATCCGTATAGGAATTTAATCTAAAGATTCTAAGTCTATTTATCAAAAAGTTACTAACTGACTTAGATAAAGAGACAAAAGACTCAATTGTAAACTATCGTAGAGTGCATAGGTATGAGGTAACATAAACCTATAACCTAAATAACAACAGGCTGCAGTAGATCTTGTGAAACAAGTATACTAAAAAATAGCAATGAGTAGTATGGAGGGATCAACAATATGAACATAATGATCCCTACACCACGACGGAAGAGCCTCCACTTTAGTCGCATAGAATAGCGAAGAAGAGGATCTCCTATAGTAAGAAATCGCGTCCAAAGCTCGTCCAGTACAGTGCTTACAATGCAATACGGACCACACAACGGAATACATGAAGGTTGCGACCTTGCTGGTTGTGATAAAGATGACACGATTTACCCAGTGAAAAAAGATCCTCACATAGAGGAAGATTTCACGTTAAGATCCACAGTAGACAAGAGAGTAAATTACTCATGATCTCTGTGAAGATAGAGATGCTATCAACAGAAATCTATTGTGGTTGTTTATCTTAGCAATACCTGCTAAAACAACAGCGCCGGAGGATACGCGTATCCTATCATTCCGTCCTATAGATCAATAGAGCGTTAACAGTATTAGCTCAGAGATCTGGACAAGCCAACACATACGTCTGCAATTGATTAGCAAGCTGTGTCATAAATAAAACATCATTGGGCGCTCCCATAGATAGCAAATCTGATTGAATACTTGTTTGTTGAGAGTCCATTCTGACAGCAACAAGTGACCCGTAAGAGAACGGGAGTGCGATAAAACAATCAGACGACCCAGAATATGACGGACCAAAACTGAACTTGGTGTACTATAACCAACAGACGGATTCTTTCCATTAAATTGAATAACGGAAACGAAAGAGTGCCTCCCTGGTTCCGTAGATACGCCACTACTGTCGAATTAAAGGACAGGAATTTGGGCATGCGTTTCTGAATAATGTTCATGCAATGACATAAAGCAAGCCTAAAAAACATTATTCCGCGGAAGTTAAACTGATAGCTAAAAGACTGCGGAACCCAAAGACCCTGGCACTTCGAATCCGTAGGGATCAGTATATATCCCAATCTGTTTGACTGGCAACCGTCATAACAGCCACACTCGGGTCCGGCAACTGCGGCGGCACTCTCTGAGTCAACCACCGAATGTTTGCCCCAGTCTGAATCTCTTGTAACACTAGATAGACAAGAGAATGTATAAATCAAGCAATTCATGGATTGCCAGAAAGTTGCCGTCGAAGAGAAGCTCCTCCGAGAACGAAGCGACTCTGAGAGAGTTCTTAACCTACTATCCATGCGTGGATGTAGCTAGGGCTGCATCACGTCTAACCAACTCCAATCAGCCACTGAAGGGCGGAGTTATACGTGAACAAACTACTGCCCTCAAAAGAAATTACATTGAGAATAATATCCCGTAAATCTTTTCTTGAAGACGTAATGATAACGCCTCAGTAAGGCGGATTACGTATAATAAAGCGTCTAAGTTAAGTCTACTATACATAATGTCGTTCCCAACATTGAAATTGGAAAAGACATAAACGGCGAAAAAGAATATATGCAGTCTTTAATCACACCGTCTAGACGCATATGAACTCTCGGTATGCCCTGCTCTGCCAAAATAAACTATTTGTAAAAAGATAAAATGGCAGAAATGAGCCACGCGGACAAGAAACTAAACTATCATGCTTAGTAGCAGGCTTGTATATATATATAAATATATAGCGTCGAAAAATAAAACACATGTTGTAATGACAATATTGGACTGCGTCGGTAAGTCAGGGACAAAGTCCCTGTACCGATCGAAAAATCCGAGTCCAATGACGCTATAAGTCTCTTATCCAAGATCGCAGCAATGAAGTCCGAAAAATAATCACTGGAAGAAATGCCAGAAGATATGAAAGGCATCTTCCGATACTACTAAAGGGAAAACTCGAAATCTTTCGAATCCCTTTCGCCATCCTGTCGGACCCTATAAAGCGTTCGGTCGTCCGTAGCTTGATGCAACCGCGGACCGTCCCGACCCAGCGTCGTCGGATAAAATATATGCGACAGATTCAGTTGATGCTGGGATGCTGCGATAAACTGTGCTATTAAGGAAAGCACGTCCGTTCCCGAGGCCTGTGCAGTAGCGGACTTACGATGCATTGCCGCTGGAAGCTCCGTGTACGTTGACTCCCGCACACTTCCTATGCGAACGTCCGGAGTCTGCAGGCCTCGAGTCCCCGGCTACCGACCCAGCGCTGTCGGATAATTCTCGATCCGACACCGTTTCTGTCGGCTGCTGGGATGCTGCGATAAGCTGTGCTATGTGCACAAGAATGTCCGGCGTCGAGACCTGCGGAGGCGCAGTCTATCGCTGCTTCGCCGAGGGCAGCTCCGCATCAGATGGCTCCCGCATACTTTTCCTATGCGAACGTCCGGAGTCCATCGGTCTCGAATCCCTGGCTGCCGGATGGTGTGACCTGGTCGCCGAAGAATCCTTGATCGGCGAAGCTGGTAATATATCGGCGGTCACGCAGCCAAGGTGCGGTCGTGTGCGCTGACGAGAAGAGGAAGCCTTAGCAGTCTCAGCGGACTGCCTATACAACGGAGCGTCCCGAGCGACGGACGTATGCTCCGCTAGCGACACATTTGTACCACAACATCTGGGGCCAGATGTTGTTGAACGAGAGAGGGGCCTCTCTCGCTTGCCGTCCGGATGGACCGGAACGAGCTATGAACCGGACTAAAAGGCTTCCTCCGTTCTCCCTCCGATCCGCCGTCACTGGGTGTGCATTAAGTTAATTTTATAGTGCTCACATCACCCCAAAATTCCTTCTAGACCGCAACGGACGAACCCGGCTGCCGAACCATTCGGTGAATGGACGCTACACCGGGCGAGCCAGCGGACGTCAAAGGCCGTCGAACCTACTAGGGTCCTCTTAGGCAATTGGCGTATTACATGAGCACTTTTCCGCTAGCCCTTCATTAATTGTGACGACGGAGGCACACTGTTGGAAGACATCACAGATACATCACCCTAATCTTGATCGTCTGAAATAGAAATTGATAAAGTAGAGTAACCCTGCGGGGAAAGGACCGGAGTGTCCAAATCCCCAACAACATACCGTGACATACGCTTCCCATATTGTCATCGAAATCATACGATACAGAACAGGAGTTAATGCGAGTACACTGACCACATATAGAATGATAATAAGGTCAGAGGAAGACTTCCTCTTAAAACAATTGATCAATATCCTTTCAATGTGAAAAGAAAACAAGTCCTGGTACTCGCACTAACCCCTGGCAATCAAAATACATAATAATAATATGATCCATTAATATAGAAAAAATAATTGAAATCAAAATATTTTGAAAAAATATTTTTTCAGAACAGCCCAAGTTTCTGAAAAGTAACGTTGAGCCCCAATGGATCCCAAGCCTAAGTGTGGACAAAAATTTTAAAAATATTTTAAACAATTTATTCAACACTTACGAACAATAATAATGTATCTAGTTATGATTAAAATAACATAAAGATATTATTATTTAGAAATCCCCCCCTCACACAGAGGGCTGTTGTAAATGTAAACAATGAGTGTAAAAACACTAAAATAAGACTCCAGGCACCCAGGCCCGAAATCAGTTACCAAAAATACACCATCTGATGCAAAACAGAGACTTCCAGGGAAGAAACTGCAGAACATCAGATGGTAGATGCAGAACACAACGCCTAACCACCCGTAGGTGAAGACGTAAACATGGGGAAAGAACAGAATTCATTCTGTTATTCAGCTAAAACTCCCAAGAAATTTTAGTAATAATAATTACAGAAACTATGCCAAAAGCATGGGAGAATAGCAAGGGGGAACTTAAAGGACAGGGAGAGAGGAAAACACTTGAAAAAACAGTGTAACTAAATAATCAGAATGACAACAAAATGGCTGCTGCCTTGAAAATAGGTAACTTAACATAATTTCATTAAAAAATTTTAAGTTACAGCCCTGATAATATTCTGTCACACATTCTTTTCCTCTCCTCCTTTTCTATCCTCCTTAGAATCACCATTTCACTAATATTTATGTGTCTGGCATCATTTAAACTGAGATTTAAAAGCACAAAGATCAGTCAGATGTTAACTGATGAAGGGCCAAACTTAGAATGATAAATGGCGCCAATTTCGGAACGTCCTTGACACTGTGCATGCGCAGTAGGGGCGAAGTGTGGAGGGCCTTTCAGGACATGTTTTCTTTAGTTTTAGATGCAAATTTTGGGGATTGGGGGGCAAAATTTGTGTTTGGCCCTATATTTTAAGAGTTAGCACCAGCTATGTCTGGGTCATTGGTACAGTATAAAAATATAAGCAGACTGTCATCTGCAAAATGAGGTCCCCAGAGGGTGAATTTACACTCTGTGAACCTCAATCTGAATCAGGGTCTCAAAACTAAACAGAAAGAGGTACCCAGAGGATAAATTGGCCCTCTGCATGGGATAGCATTATCAAATTCACCCTCTGGGGACCTCATTCTGCAAATGTCAGACTCCTTATTTTCAGGCCAGATTGAACATCAAACAAGGATGAATAGGTTAAATTCCTAGTTGCATAATTGGAACTAGAAACTGTTTTAGCACTCTAAAACATATGTCTCCCCTTCCTTTCTATTTAATGCACTGCAAATTATATATACATGAATAATATTGACAAGCATACCAAATATCTAAGGTCTAGGTCAAAAGACAAAAAAGTTCTGGACCGGACGAAGTTTCCCTTGAAAAAGCACATAAATCTGACCTTCAGGTCAAAGGTCAAGGTCTCATAAAGGACACTATGGTACGTGACACACCGTCTCACGGTGATACATCCACATGCCAAATATCTACGATCTAGGTCAAAAGACAAAAAAGTTATGCCCCGGACAAAGTATCCCTTAAAAAGCACATAAATCTGACTTTCAGGTCAAAGGTCAAGGTCACATGAAGATCACTATGGTATGTGACACACCGGCTCATGGTGATACATCCACATGCCAAACATCTACGGTCTACGTCAAAAGACAAAAAAGTTCTGGTCCGGACGAAGTTTCCCTTAAAAAAGCACATAAATCTGACCTTCAGGTCAAAGGTCAAGGTCACATGAAGGTCACTATGGTACATGACACACTGGCTCATGGTGATACATCCTCATGCCAAATATCTAAGGTCTAGGTCAAAAGACAAAAAAGTTATGCCCCGCACAAAGTTTCCCTTAAAAAGCACATAAATCTGACCTTCAGGTCAAATGTCAAGGTCACATGAAGGTCACTATGGTATGCGACACACAGGCTCATGGTGATACATCCACAAGCCAAATATCTAAGGTTTAGGTCATAAGACAAACAAGAGGCCCCAAGGGGCCTGAGGGCGCTCACCTGACATGGTAGCCTAAATATCAACCCAGAGAATTGATTTCAACAAGTTGCATCTGCTCCTCCTAAGAAAAGCTTATACCAAATATCCAAAGATTCTGACCAGTGGATCTAAAAAAAAAAGAAGATTTTTAAAGACTATTCCTCATATTGAACTAAGTTATAATTTGGGCTCCCACAGGGACTTGGCTTTAACAAACTTGAATCTCACCCCCCTAAGGATGCTGCAAACCAAATATCAAAACATTCCGACTGCTGGATCTGAAGAAGAAGATTTTTAAAGAAAATTCCTCATTTTGAACTAAGTTACAATTCAAGCTCCCACAGTGAGTCCAAATATGGACCTAGGGACTTGGCTTGAACAAACTCAAATCTCACCCCTGTAAGCATGGTACATACCCAATATCAAAAGATTCTGCCTGCTGGATCTTGATAAGAAGATTTTCAAAGAAATTTGCCTGAAATGCACTAAGTTCGAATTCGAGCTTCTATAGTGAGCCCAAATATGAATCTAGGGAGCCGATTTGAACAAACTTGAATCAGATCCACCCCACAATGTTGCATACCAAATATCAAAAGATTCTGCCTGCTGGATCTGGAGAAGAAGATTTTTTAAAAATTTGCCTGAAATGCACTAAGTTCGAATTCAGGCTTCTATAGTGAGCCCAAATATGAATCCAGGGGGCCGAATTGGACAAACTTGAATCAGATCCACCCCACAATGTTGCATACCAAATATCAAAAGATTCTGCCTGCTGGATCTGGAGAAGAAGATTTTTTAAGAAATTTGCCTGAAATGCACTAAGTTTGAATTCGAGCTTCTATACTGAGCCCAAATATAAACCCAGGGGGCCGATTTGAACAAACTTGAATCAGATCCACCCCACAATGTTGCATGCCAAATATCAAAAGATTCTGCCTGCTGGATCTGGAGAAGAAGATTTTTTAAGAAATTTGCCTGAAATGCACTAAGTTTGAATTCGAGCTTCTATACTGAGCCCAAATATAAACCCATGGGGCCGATTTGAACAAACTTGAATCAGATCCACCCCACATTGTTGCATGCCAAATATCAAAAGATTCTGCCTGCTGGATCTGGAGAAGAAGATTTTTTAAGAAATTTGCCTGAAATGCACTAAGTTCGAATTCAGGCTTCTATAGTGAGCCCAAATATGAATCCAGGGAGCCAATTTGAACAAACTTCAACCAGATCCACCCCACAATGTTGCATACCAAATATCAAAAGATTCTGCCTGCTGGATCTGGAGAAGAAGATTTTTTAAGAAATTTGCCTGAAATGCACTAGGTTCAAAATCGGGCTCCTATACTGAGCCCAAATATGAACCCAGGGGGGCCGATTTGAACAAACTTGAATCAGATCCACCCTACAATGTTGCATACCAAATATCAAAAGATTCTGCTGCTGGATCTGGAGAAGAAGATTTTTTAATCTTTTTCCCATTGCCTACAGTGTTAAAAAGTGCTGACTCAGCACTTTTTCAAAGTCCTGAAAAAAGTACCTTGTGATCAAACCGATAGGGATTTTTTTAACCATTCTATTATACTGGATAAAAGTAAGCTTCATACAAAATAAGAATTCTCTGTGCCGTGTAGTTTTGGAGATATAGGAATTTTAATGTTTTTCCTATTTTTAGCTCTCGAGGTTCTCACGGGGCAATGAGAAATTTTTTTTTTGTATGAAGCAACTACTTATGACCCATTATCATCTCATATCAAATTTGGTTCAAATCGAACTGACTGTTCTGAAAATAGAAATTTTAGGCGTGGCCAAAAATTTTGCCCCTCCCATAACAAAGGCAAATAATGCCCGACAAACTTCTCTTGAACAAACTTGAGCCTACACCTCTAAAGGAAGCTGCATACTAAATATCAAGTCTCTGCTATTACTGGTTCTTGAGAAGAAGTTTTTTTAAGAATTGGAGCATTTTTGGACCATCCCTCTGCTCAATATGAGCCGAAACCTAATTTGACAAAAAATCAAAATGCCCTTATATAACCCCTACTCACATGAAATTTCATTAATATGCGGCCAGTGGTTTGGGAGAAGAAGGCCCAAACACCACCTTCACGACGGACGCCGGATGCCGGACGACGGACAAAAAGTGATCAGAAAAGCTCACCCTGACTTTCAGTCAGGTGAGCTAAAAAGTTATGCCCCCGGACAAAGTTTCCCTTAAAAAGCACATAAATCTGATCTTCAGGTCAAAGGTCAATGTCATTATGGTACGCGACTAAAACAACATGTCTCCCTTCTGGGAAGGGGAGACATAATAATAATTGCTGATTGAAATGTCTGTATGCTGACATCAGCGTGTGTTATTTATTTATTTATTTATTTATTTATTTATTTATTTATTTATTTATTGGGAGTTAAACGACACTTTCGACAGCCAGGGTCACCTCGTTTTGGACAGTTTCACGGGTGGAGGACTCAGAAGTACCCAGAGAGAACCACCAAGCAACTATCAGATTCCCCAGTGTAATAAATTTACACAAGCAGGGTTAGCATCGATGGTTAATATGTACCGTGCCCCCCACATGGTCAATTGGGATTAAGTGACAAAACACAGTTACCACTGGTGGGGATCAAACCATGGGTAGTTCGGTTTGAAGTCCAATGCTGTCATCACTGAGCCATGAGGGGGGGGATTAAACAACTAGAAATATTTACCTGGTGTAACAGCAACAACTTTAGTCTTACTATCCTCCTGCTGCTTCATTCCAAGTGGTAAACATGAATCAGGTAAAGCCGGAGCTACAAAATAGAAATTACAAAAATTTATCTGCTTGTTCTGCGATGTTACTGAAAACAAGTACTACATCAGTGGATGGTCAAACCCCACCATTTAAGTCTGTCAAAGACAGTAAATCTTGAAAAATTGTAAATTTAAAATAATTTCTATATTTATTATACCAACCACTGGTCCAAACCAGCTGGCTATTTTATTTGAAAGGATAAGGCCAAACACGAAAACTTTGACCAACCTCCCCCCCCAACCCCCCCCCCAAAAAAATTAGGCCAAATAACAAAAAAACTAGAGTCCTGTATAACATTCCATGGATAGAAATCTGCACATGTGCATAGCTCCAGGAAGTGATCTCCAAAAACAATTCTTTTGCAGTGCCTGCTAAGTGGTAATTGTCTATTGCAGGAGGTGAACAACTCACAGGAAGGTGCTTCCTGTCTAGGTCAGTAGTAGATATAAATGAAAGTGTCAATGACACTGTAGCTCAACTTGTCAAGACATATACATGTATAGTATGTGACACAGCAATGACAAACATCTAGGTAATGACCTGATAACAAAGGTACATATAAAGTATTGTAACTGTCTGTACATAAATACTGACCGTAGCCTGTAACAAATGTATAGGTAATGAATTGTAAAGGTGGGTGACAGTCAGATGCTAAACTAGGAAAGAAATCTTTGAGGCCCAGAGTGGGTCTGACTGAACCCCAAAATATTTGTTCTCACAGCACAGTGATAACAAAGGCACCCCAAAACAAACTCATTCCTGTCCCAAGATGAAAACAAAGGTACCCAAGAAGTTTCGTGAAGATCAGTTCATAAATACGAGCTGTATAGAAGTTGTGTACAAAAAACTGATTAGACCTAATTTCAGTACAAAATGGCCACTGGCTGCCATCTTGAATTTTGGACTGCACTCAGAAACACTTGTTCTCGTCCCAAGGTGATAACAGAGGTACCCAAGAAGTTTCGTGAAGATCGGTTGATAAATACAGCCTCTAGCCCGAGCCGTATTGACATGTGTACTTACTGTGTGTAAGTAGCACTGAAAAAATCAAAGTTCATCTAATTTGCATAATTTCTGCACGAGAAAAAAACCTGTATTGTATGTGATGTATCTCATGGTAATAAACATTCATATAAAATATTATTCAAAACAGAGCTTTCATGTGGAAGTTCTGCGAAAAAATTTGATTATCCCTAATTTTGAACAAAATGGCTGCCAGCGGCCATCTTGAATTTCGGACCGGACCCAAAAACACTCGTTCTCGTCCCACGGTCATAATAAAGGTACCCAAGAAGTTTCGTAAAGATTGGTTCATAAATGCGCCTCTAGCCCGAGCCATATTGGTACTTGCACTGACAGTGCTGAAAGTAACACTAAATAAATCAAAGTTAGTCTAATTTAAGCACGAGAAAAAAACCCGTATGATATGTGATGTATCTACTAAACATTCATACAAAAAATTATTCAAATCAGAGCTTCCATATGGAAGTTCTGTACAAAAAACAGATTTCTGCATCGTCGGTACAAAATGGCGGCTGGCTGCCATCTTGAATTTTGGACCGCACTCAAAAACACGCGTTCTCGTCCCACAGTCATAACAAAGCTCAAATTTGGCTTTGCCAAAGTTGAGCTAAAAATATAAAAATTATTTTAAATTTCCAATATTTATCACATTACCACTTTCCCAGACCAGCTGAATAAATAAAAGTTAGGAGTGCTAACAGAACTATCAAATGGCATCCAAAACACAGCAGGTTCTCCTGGTTACTCATAGCAAACACAGGCAATGTTACCCAGAGTTGAAACATTGCTTTTGCACAGGCCATATGTACAGAATTTGATAGCCTTACTATGCTCATAACGTATAGATTAACACGCAGATCGACATGCCATTTGTGCACATTTCATGACAGGACTTCTAGTTTTAACTGTAGAAACAAACATCTTAAGTTGCTTGTTCCATCTTGTGGACAAACAGATCTATCATTGGACATTCCCACAAGTTGCACAAAAAAGACTCTTCTGTTGAGCATCCATTTCATTCACTGGATCTTCCCATGTCGGAGTTGACCAGGAATGTGGCGAATTGATAGTGAAATATCCTGTTCCTGGGTGAATATAATAATTGGTTCTGCTGGTGTGAACATAGGACAAGTATGAGTTCCCCCTTGATTGCATTTACAGGCTACTATTGTTGAGTTGTCTGAGAAAATCTGAAATGGAGAACATGACAGCTGAGCTTTCCAGTGAATTAAACTGAGCATAATTTCCAACATTTCCATCTGATTGATGTGAAGGGATGAATAAGAGCCGTTCACTGACCAAGGCAGTAGAGCTGTAGGTTTTTAAATTTCTTGTTTGGTTTCGGTTTTGGTTTTTAAGATGGAGTAAAACCTTGGTTCAGTTCGGTTTTCGGTTTGTTCATGAGGCCAAATAAAATTCAATAAAACTCATTCTTATGTCCGGAGCCAAAACTGAATAGCAGTGAAATTGAGTGAAACTCAATAAATGCCCGAAATAAGCTATAATACATGAAGAATCGGGAAGGCCAATATAATAATTACCTAAATATACAGAACTTTTAATGTGTTTGGCCATTTTTCTAGGTCTGACACATACACGCAACTTGAGGAAAGCTGCAAACACAGCTAAACTGAAATGTCAGAAATTCATAGAATGTAGCCTTCCCAGAGTAGTGAGAGTACCCAGACACTGCCATTGGCAGTGTCTGGGTACTCTCACTAGTCTGGGATGGCTACATTCTGTGAATTTCTGCAGCAAGAGAGTATTTAATAAAAAACAAAAAACCTTAGATTACGGGATGTCAACGGTTTCGGTTTTTTAAAAAAACTAAAAACATCGGATCGGTTTCGGTTAACCTACAGCCCTACAAGGCAGTACAGATTCTCCGGAATCAAGGAGGCTTCCCAACCTTGATCGCTGGCATCTGTCATTAACATGAAGGTTGGAGGAGGGGTTAACGTTTCAAACAGAATTTCTGGAGTCATCCACTCGACATCTACTTGTGAATATTTTCCTTCATTGAAGAAAGAAGAATCTGAATATCTAACAGATTGACAATGTTTGACCAGTTGTCTAGAAGGTAGAATACCGGGTAGGTGGCTGAGAGGAATAAGGTTTGTCGGTGCTCTGCGCAAACCCCTAAAAGTTGATGCTGACAGCCAATCTCAAGTACAGTAGTACCCTGTTAATTAAATATCCACTCTGCCATTGAGAATTATTCAATTAACAGAAGTATTCAGTTAAGAGGGATTTGATCACTTTCCCATATTCTAAACTAAAACATAGCATTTATTCTATTATAGATATATCTGTGTGGCAGGCGGAATGGGATGGAGCGACAAATAACAAGCTCCATCGCTTCTGACCAAATATTTTTGATCACTACCCGACTAGTAACCTTTGTATTTATTTATTTATTTATTGGTGTTTAAGGTCACATATTTATGCACAATGGCTAATCATGACCGTGAGTTTTACGGGTGGAGGAAGCCGGAGTACCCAGAGAGAACCACCGAGCAACGACAAGCAGCTGCCAGCTCCCCAACATCGTAACTCCACACTGCAGCACAGGCAGGGTTAGATTGGTTGAAGACATGCGCACCATCGACGTGCAGGACACCTTAGTACACAGCGTCATCGTGCCCCCATGCGGGCAATGGAGATGAAGTGTCTTGCCCAAGGACACAACGCGGTTGCCGCAGGTGGGATTCGGACCAAGAACCTCTCGGCTTGCAGCCTGCACCTCTACCTACTGAGCCACCGCGCTCCCCAGTAACCTTTGTAGAATACTAACACAATGTCATATTGGTCATACAAGACAAACACATTCCTTTTTGTTAGAGGGTAATATGCGATCAGAGTGTGTTCCCAGCAAGCAGGTGTTGACAGTGGAGCACATTCTTTTGCACTGCAGATTTTAATCTTGTTAGATTGTTCACTCCTTTGTTTTATTCCACGTTTCATATTTTGTCATCTCATTTTTAACTACTGTGTTGAAAATAATGATAATTTTTTACAATTCATACTTTCATCGCTGTGATATAGCCTTAGTTGCTGATGTGGCATAAAGCACCAATAAATAATAATAATTCTATTATATCAAGGAGCTCTGTCAAACAAGATATAATAGATTATATGCCTTCACTAGATGTATTGAGGCTAACTTGGGTGATATACAAGGGTAATTTTCTGATTGCCAGTGTAATTTCACACCATATTGCAAGATTTTTATTCAATTAACAGGAGTTTACTCTACAACCCCTTCCGTAACAGTCTGCTGTAGCCAATTTCACGGTCTTAACACTGACTAAGGCATTATAATGCAGTTCAACATGCATTCTTTGTTATGGGTTCGCATCACTGACACACTAAGACTAAACTCAATTTACGTATTCCCTCAAATCAATTAGTATCACTCATTTGTGACTGAACCCTCAAAGTTTTGTTTCAGAACACAGTTTGCACCGTACACATGCGCAGTCCAGGAAATTCCAACATAAATACAACAACTGCGCATGTGTATGGTGCAAATTGTTTCTAGAAGGGTTACAGTATGAAAAACCATTGATATAATGAATGATTGAGTCAGTGACTGGATGTGGTGACCTAGAAAGTGCAACATGCCTTAGTGGGATAACCCAATCAGTTGTCCCTGCATTGATGGTTCTGTAAAAGCAATCTTAGCGATTCAAGAGAATGTCTGACAGACATACTGGCAGAAGTCTTAGAAAGACTTTGTATCGCAGTGTGCAAATCATTTTTTTATATTTGTTCGTGACTGGGAAATATTGCTTCACAAACATAGATGCAAAACCAAACAACAGATACCCTGAAAAGAGATGTCTGGCTTTGGCATGAGGAACAATCTGGAATAAAAACCTTAAGTTTTTATGTTGTACGCAACCTCTATTTCGTTCTTTTGAAGCAGTGATTGGACTGCGTCTAACAGACAATTTATTTTCACTTGATCAGTTGGCAGAATAGTTGGTATTGCTGTTTTGTTAAAGGAGGTTGTTTTTCTTTTGAATGAGGGGGATAACCCAAAGAACCAAAGGATCAATTGCAGTTTTCTGCCAATTTGAAAACAAAACTCTGCAATTCTTGTTGCTGATCCTTAAATCGATTCTACTCATCCTAAGAATGCTGTTTCACAAATGACAATTCTTTGTTCTGCGCTGTTTGGGATACGTGGGCATTTGGATTTTTCATTTATTTTTCTATTTTCAGCTCTTGGGGTTTCCATTGGGCTTTGAAAAAAAATGGACGAACATCAAGTACATGTCCGCTAACACTACTGTATACCAAATTTCATTCAAATTGGCCCACAGAGAATGTTTCTTTGCACAAATTTGAATCTTGAGCAACCTGCATGCAAATTTCAAGGTTGGCCCCTGCGAATATGGATTCTTCTTCGACTCGACTTTCGATTCAAACTTACCAAAATGAAAGTGTCAATGACACTGTAGCTCAACTTCTTTAAGACATGTACATGTATAGTATGTGACACAGCAATGACAAACATGTAGGTAATGACCTGATAACAAAGGTACATGTAAAGTATTGTAATGGTCCGTACATAAATACTGACCGTAGCCTTAACAAATATATAGGTAAAGTATTGTAAAAGTGGGGTGACAGATGCTAAACTAGAAAAGACATCTTTGAGTCCCAGAGTTGGTCAGACTGAACTCAAAAATATTTGTTCTCATAGCGCAGCGATAACAAAGGCACCCAAAAACACTCGTTCCTGTCACAAGGTGATAACAAAGGTACCCCATGAAGCTTCGTGAAGATCAGTTCATAAATACAGACTCTAGCCTGACATGTGTACTTACTGTGTATGAGTAGCACTGAACAAATCAAAGTTCATCTAATTTGCATAATTTCTCCACAAGAAAAAAACCCGTATTATATGTGATGTATTCCATGTTACTAAACATTCCTCCAAAAATTTATTCAAATCAGAACTTTCATACAGAAGTTCTGTACAAAAAACTGATTGCACTAATTTTGGTACAAAAAGGATGCTGGTGGCTATCTTGAATTTTGGACCGCACCCAAAAACACTCATTCTCATCATATGGTGATAACAAAGATACCCAAGAAGTTTCGTAAAGAATGGTTCATAAATACGGCCTCTAGTCTGAGCTGTATAGAAGTTGTTACAAAAAACTGATTGGACCTAATTTCGGTACAAAATGGCCACTGGCAACCATCTTGAATTTTGGACTGCACCCAGAAACACTCGTTCTCATCCCAAGGTGATAACAAAGGTACCCAAGAGGTTTTGTGAAAATCGGTTCACAAATACAGCGTCTGGCCCGAGCCAGATTGTATGGTGTACAAGTTGCACTGAATAAATCAAAGTTCATCTAATTTGCATAATTTCTGCTTGAGAAAAAAACCTGTATTATATGTGATGTATTCCATGTTACTAAACATTCATACAAAAATTTATTCACATCAGACCTTTCATACAGAAGTTCTGTACAAAAAACTGATTGCACTAATTTTGGTACAAAATGGCCACCGGCAGCCTTCTTGAATTTCGGACCGCACCAAAAAATGAAAAAATTGAAAGTAATTTATATATTTTTTATACTTACCAATGACCCAGACTTAGCTGGTGCTAATTCTTAAAATTCAGGGCCAAACACAAATTTTGCCCCCCCATACCCCAAATTTGCATCCAAATAAAAAAAACTTATGTTCTATATGGTCCTCCATACTTTTGCCCACTGCGCATGTGCAGTGTCAAGGAAGTACCAAAATTGGCTGCAAGCCTCATTCTTCCAACCAGTGCCTGCTAAATGTTATATAATTAGCGTGGAGGTATGAGTTCCCAACTCATGAGAGGGCCATCCCCGTCTGGGTCATTGGTAAGTATAAAAAATATATAAATTACTTTAAATTTTTTCATATTTTTATACTGTAACTAATGATCCAGATTTAGCTGAATAGAAAAAAGGCTGGAGGGCCTAGGACATAAAGGAAAATCCAATAGGCTCAATTATGCATAAAGAATAATCCCCACAAGGGGAAAAGGAGAGAAAGGATTTACATATGTCTGTCTTGTTTATTAAAAATAAGAAAGACACATCACCAATGAATCATTGAGCCGAATAACATCTATGATCTCTATTAACATTCAGTATAACCCATTATACTAATTCCTTAAAGGAAAGTCAATAAATAAAGAAAAGATAGTCCAGAGAATGAGACTCTTTATATACTCATTTAAAAGTGTCCAAGGGTTGTATATTAACACTCGTATGACACGTGACATATACAAATGCTTCACACCGAGCTACACTTTAAAAATATTACATAAATGAGATAAACATTAGCTTTACACTTTAAAACCATCCCAGCACCAACTCGGAATTACAGACTCAGGAGGAGATATTCCCTTGCTTTTCACTATAAATCTGGTGATATAAGGGAACACCATCCCCCCCCCCCCCCCCCCCTTCCCCTTGCTCTGGGTCAAATCACCACAGAACGAAGAGGGCAGCAGGACAGAGTCACTGCTGGGATAGAAAACCTACATAACTATAGCTGTAATCGTTTAGTGGACGACATTCTGAGCAACAGATAACGGACCTAAACACCTAAGGTCGCCAGAAATAGACTCTATATTTCTAAGGTAAAAATTAGTGAAGGTAGAAGGCTGTGAACAATAAGCAGCCTTCATAAGATCTGTAATAGCAATACTGTTAGAATAAGTCCAAGATGTTGACAGAGCCCTAACTTCATGAACTGAAATCTGAAGCACGGACTGCTGATTGGAAGATAAACTCTCTTAAGCAGTACGAATAGCTAACTGAATCCATCTAGAAATAGAATGAACAGATATGTCCTTTCTATTGGGAATTAAAGACAGAAAGAAGCGTTTACGCCCCTTTCTGATAAATTCTGATCTGCATTTATAAATACGCATAGCTCCAAATGGACACAGCCAAGGCCTACGGCCATCTGAGGACGGAAGAGCCTTGATGACAATAGGCTCAGGATACTTATTAGGAGCCTGATTCTTAGCCAATAATTCCATATTAGTAGTTAAAGTAATAGTATTTCCAACACTACGATAATGAGAATCATCAATAGTCAGAGCATGAAGCTCACTAACTCTTCTTGCGGAAGCAATGGCCAAGAGGAAACCTGTCTTATATGACAAGAATTTGAAGTCAACAGTATTTAGAGGTTCAAAAGGAGCTTCTTTAAGCTTCAGTAGAACCCAAGCTAAATTCCATTTAGGAATTAACCTAAGAGTTCTTGGTCTATTTATCGAAAAGTTCTTTACTAACTTAGATAAAGAAATATTAGATCCAATCTGTAAGCTATCATGATGAGCATATGTGTCCGATAGCACAGACCTATAACCCTTAATGGTTACTGGCTGCAGTTTAATTTCATCAAACAAGTAGACCAAAAAATTAACAATGGCTGAAATGGAAGGATCAAAAATATCAATAGAATGATTCTTACACCAACGAGAAAAAACCTTCCCCTTTGCCGCATAATTTAGCGAAGAGGAGGTCCTCCTACAGTTAGAAATTGCGTCCACTGCTCGTCCTGTAAAGCACTTCCCGTGCAAGCAGGACCGCACAACAGAAATACGTGAAGGTTGAGACCTTGCGGGTTGTGATGCAGTGTGCGAGATTTCCCCTGAAAGAGAAGGTCCTCCTGTGGAGGAAGCTTCCGAGGAACATCCCATAACAGACACCTGAGTAGATTTATCCATGGTTTCTGAGAGGACAGAGATGCTACCAACAGTATCTTGCAGTGCGATTGCTTGATCTTTAGCAAGATCTGTTGAATCAGTGGAGTTGGAGGATATGCATATCCTATCATTCCGTCCCAAGAGATTGAGAGAGCGTCTACTGCGAACATTCGATGATCTGGACATGGGGACACATACGTCTGCAACTGATTGTTGAGGTGTGTCGCAAACAAGTCTATCATTGGTCGATCCCATTGGTAGCAAATCTGATTGAACACTCGCTTGTTGAGAGTCCATTCTGACGGTAACATGCGACCTTTCCGCGAGAGCGAGTCTGCTAGAACATCCAGACGATCCGGAATATGACAGACCGACAGAAGAACATGATGTTCTAGAACAAACAGAAGACTTCTTTCCATTAGATCGAATAACGGAATCAAATGAGTGCCTCCTTGGTTCCTGATGTATGCTACTGCCGTTGAATTGTCCGACAGTATTTGAACATGTGAATTCTGAATTATGTTCATCCAATGACGTAGCACAAGCCAAATTCACATCATCTCTTTGATGTTTATGTGCTTGTTTAGGAACTCCGGAGCCCAAAGCTCCTGGCACTTGGAGTCTGTTGGGTTCAATGTCGCACCCCAACCTGTTTGACTCGCATCCGTCATAATCGTAAAAACCAGATCCGGCAGTTGCAGTGGAACTTCCTGAGTTAACCACTGAATATCTGCCCAAGTCTGAATCCTTAGTTTTACTTGGTCCGATAAAACAATGTTTGTTACGAGCAAATGAACCTTCACACTCCAAACTTGAGTGAAAAATATCTGGAGTGGAGGTGCGCGCAATCGGCCCATCGGAATGAGATCCGCCGCACTCCGCACAATCCCATCAGTCGCATGAATTCTCTCGCTGTTACAACGTCTGAGTGTAGACAAAAGTGAGCATAACAACTGACTAACTTCGCTCTGGGTAACGGAAGACGAATTAGATTGTTGTGAGTCTCGAAGCTCATTCACAAGTGAATGAACAACTTGGACGGAGCTAGATCCGACTTCTTTTCGTTTACTATGAAACCAAGACGTCGGAGCAATTGAAGCAGACTCTGAACATCGTTCTGAAGAACTGTTTTGTTGCCGTACCTCTGAAGAATGTCGTCCAAGTAAGCCGACATTACCACAGACGAATGAGCTCGGAAATAAGCCATTACGGAGTTCATTATTCGAGTGAAAGCCTAGGGCGCTAGATTGAGCCTGAAGCACATCGCTCGGAACTGATAAACGACTCCTAGGACAGCGAAGTGAAGGTACTTTCTGAATGCCAGATGTACCATGACATGAAAGTACGCATCCTTGAGATCTATGCTTGAGGCATAATCGTTCACTCGAATGCTCGCCCTCACTGATCGAATGGTCTCCATATAGAACTTTGGAGCCACAATCAGCTTGTTTATCCAGCTCAGATCTATAACTGGATGGAACGAGCCGTCTGGCTTCAATACCAAGAACAGGTGACTGTAAGACCCAGGGATTCCTGGATTTCCACGACCTCTATTGCATTCTTCTCCAAAACAGACTGCACCTTTGCTAGAAGTGAATCTCGTTTTTGAAGATTTGATGGAAGCTGAGTCCTGCGCAGACTTCGTGTTAGCAGAGGTTTTTCTCGGAAAAATAGCTTTAGGAAATCCGAGATAACCTCTTTTACCCAATGGTCATCTGCAATTGACAACCAATTGGTCAAAAACTTTGTCAGTCTTCCGCCCACTGGACTGCAATAGAGGTCCTGGCCATCACCTCCTGGACCTACGAGGCTTACGGGAAGAGAAACCATGTCCTCCCCGTCCAGTGCCTCATCCTGTCAACCTAGGGGCATCTGACCGGTTGTCTCGGCCAGAACCACGTCCCCAACCTGAGTCGCTACTCTGACGGTCTCTAAAGTAAGAGCTAGAGGATTGTTTATACCATTTATAGGAGTTTCCTTTAGACGTACTCACACAAGAGGCTCCTGCCTTACTCTTTTCTGCTATGACAGGTTTTTTAGAAACCGACTTAAAAAGCAGAGAATCTGAAGCTTTCTTGGTAATCTGATCATAGATAACAGAAAGCTTACCATCGAAGAGAAAATCCCCGGAAACCGGAGCGACTCGAAGAGAGTTTTTCACCTTTGAATACACTATAGTGGATGAAGCCAGGGCTGCATCACGTCTAGCCAACTCCAAATTAGCCACTGATAGGGCGGAGTTGTACATGGATAATGCAACAGCCCTCGAAAGGAACTCTTAATGAGGAGCGAACGTCCTCAAATTCTTTACCATCGAGACGTTGTGCTAACGCTCTGGTAAGGTGATCTGCGTATGATAATGCATCTAAATTTGCCCTATTAGACGAAATCGTCGTCTCCATAGTACTAGGGAGGATTGAAAAAGACGAAGGCAGAGATAAATCCAAGTCCTCAGCCTGACTATCCAAATGCAGAGGAACTCTCAGTATGCCCTGTCCTGCCATTGCAAATTCTATTATTACTATTGATGAAGGGCAGATGCAGAGCAGTTTGTGATAAGAAACTGTTCTTGCCTGTCTCAGAGGCTAAATTAAAAATAGCATCATTCAGCAATTCAAACGTCTGTGAGACATTGCTGGACTGGACCGGATATTCAGGAACATCTTCCCTAAGCCGGCCAAAGAAGTCAGTATCCAATGACGCTAACAGTATCTTGTCCTCTGTCGCAGCGACCTGGTCCGATGGAATGTCAGGAAGGTTTTGATGGATAAACTCCATCACCACCTTATGTTGTTCCAAAGGGAAAAATCCAGCTCCGTTATTTCCCTTTCTCCATCCAAGTGGACCAGATGAGAATCTCGGTCGTCCCTGTCTGACCTAGCATAGGAACGAACCGACCCAGCTTCATCCGACAGTTCCTGATCGGAAACTGTTGTAGGATGTTCCGTAGGTTTCTGGGATGCTGCGATGAGCTGTGCTATCTGTGATAGCAAGTCCGTCACGGAGGCCTGTGGAGCAGCGGCCCTCTGTTGCTTAGCCGCTGGAAGCTCCTGGGACGGTGTGTCCGACATAATTCTTTTATGTGAATGTCCCAACTGAAGAGGCCTCGTATCCCTGGCTACTGGATGGCATGGCCTAGACGACATGCAATCTTTTGTCGGCGAAGCAGGCTGGATATCTAAGGTCACGAAGGCAAGGTGCGGTCGTGTGTGCTGATATGTGGAAGAGGAAGCCGATAGACTAGCCGAGGCCGGCTGTCTATAAGATGGAGCGTCCCGAACAGGAGGTGTGGATGTGTGCTCCGACTGACAAACATTATCAACAACAACATCTGGACCCAGATGCTGTTGTACGAGTGAGGGGCCTCTCTCACTCGCAGTCTGGGATGACCTGAATGAGCTTACTACCAAACTGAGTGCCTTCCTCCTTTCCATCCTCCGTTCTGTCGTCGCAGGGTGTGCGTGATCCGAGATTATAGTGCTCGCAACACCCGTATTCCTCTCCTGGACCGCAATGGACTTACCTGGTGTCACACCACCCATTTGAGGGCTGATGCAACTGCCGGTCGAGCTAGCTGGCGACAAGGCCGTAAATCCCTTTTGGGACCTAGGCACTTGTCTAATTTCATTGAGCACTTTTGCCATTAGCTCTTAATTTACAACGATGACAGCACACTTCCAGAAGACATCACGGAAACATCACCATGTTCTTGTTCCTCTGTAAAAGAAACTGAAAAACTTGAGTGACCTTGTGGTGAGAGACCAGGCATCGATCTCTCATCACTAACAATGTACCGTGACACACATCTCCAACGTTTGTCATCCTAATTGGCACAAACAGAACAAGAGTTAGTGTGAGTACAATGACTACAGCAGACACAATGAGTATGAGAATCCGAGGAAGACTTCCTCGAATTACAATTTGAACAAAATTCTTTCATAATTATAAAATTTTATTAGCCGTAGTACTCGCACTAACCCTTATAATACAAAGGTACATGATAATAATACAATCCATAACAAAAAAAAAAATTTCGAAAAAATTTTGACATGAGCCCAAGTTCCCAATGGGAACGATGAGCCCAAATGGATCGTAAAAAAACCTAAGTGAGGACAAAATTTTTTAAACAATCTAAAAAATTAATGTAACACTTACGGAGTATATTGATGTATCTGACTACATATATATCCTAAGAGATGACAAGAAATTACTAAGGAAAGTAATTGTTATCAACGTAAACAAAGAATTATAAAAAACGGAAACAAGACTCCAGGCACTGAAAAACCCGACCCGGAGTCAGTAACAGATTCTGAAAACTATCCGATGTAAAACAGAATCTTCATCTGAAGAAACTGGAATACAACAGATGGTAGATGCATGACCAAAAGGTGAGGACGTAACCATGGGGATAACAGAATAAACATTCTGTAACTAAGTTAACTCCCAAGACATTTTCAAGAAAAAATTTCCAAAAATATTCCAAAAGCATGGGAGATTGACTAGGGGGGTTTCAAGGATAGGGTGAGAGGAAACACTTAACAAACAGTGTAGATTTCATAGCAAGAATGAAAACATAAGGCCCATACCCTGAAATTAGGGAACATGAAATAATTTTTAATAAAAATTATAACTTACAGCCCTGAACACATCCAACCACTGTTTCTTCCTCTCATCCTCTCATCCTCTTATTGCATCCTTGGATCCACCATTTTCATCGAGATATTTTGTCTGGCATCATTTTAACTGAGATTTATAAGCACAGAAGTCAGTGAGATGTTACTGACAGAAGGCCAAACAAAGAATGAGGCATTGCGCCAATTTCGGCACTTCCTTGACACTGCGCATGTGCAGTGGGCAAAAGTATGGAGGACCATATAGGACATAAGTTTTTTTGATTTGGATGCAAATTTTGGGGATTGGGGGGGCAAAATTTGTATTTGGCCCTAAATTTTAAGAGTTAGAACCAGCTAAGTCTGGGTCATTGGTTACAGTATAAAAATACACTTGTTCTTGTCCCAGGGGGATAACAAAGGTACCCAAGAAGTTTTGTGAAGATCGGTTCATAAATACAGCCTCCAGCCCTAGCAGTATTGACATGTGCACTTACAGTGTAGTACTGAATAAATCAAAGTTCATCTAATTTGCATAATTTCTGCGCGAGAAAAAAAACAGTATTATATGTGATGTATTCCATGTTACTAAACATTCATACAAAAATTTATTCAAATCAGAGCTTTTATACAGAAGTTCTGTACAAAAAACTGATAGCAATAACTTTGGTACAAAATGGCTGCTGGCGGCCATCTTGAATTTTGGACTGCACCCCAAAACACTCGTTCTCGTCCCACGGTGATAACAAAGGTACCCAAGAAGTTTCGTAAAGATCGGTTCATAAATACGGCCTCCAGCCCGAGCCGTATTGGCATTTGCAGTTACAGTGCTGAAAGTAACATTAAATAGATCAAAGTTAGACTAATTGGCATAATTTAGGCACGGGAAAAAAAACCGTATTATATGTGATGTATCCCATGGTACTGAACATTCACACAAAAAATTATTCAAATCAGCACTTTCATAAGGAAGTTCTGCGCAAAAATCTGATTGCACCTAATTTTGTACAAAATGGTTGCCAGCAGCCATCATGAATTTCAGACTGGACCCCAAAACACTTGTTCTCATCCCACAGTGATAACAAAGGTACCCCAGAAGTTTCGTAAAGATCGGTTCATAAATACGGCCTCTAGCCCAAGCCGTATTGGCATTTGCACTTACAATGCTGAAAGTAACACTAAATAAATCAAAGTTAGTCTAATTTGCATAATTTACGCACGAGAAAAAAACCTGCATTATATGTGAGATATCCCATGGTACTAAACATTCATACAAAAAATTATTCAAATCAGAGCTTTCATATTGAAGTTCTTTGCGCAAAAATCTGATTGCACCAAATTTTCTACAAAATGGCTGGCAGTGGCCATCTTAAATTTTGGACCGGACCCAAAAACACTCGTTCTCGTCTCACAATGATAACAAAGGTACCCAAGAAGTTTCGTAAAGATCGGTTCATAAATATGGCCTCTAGCCCGAGCTGTGTGTACAGCGCAACGGATGGACAGACAGACGGACGACAGGCCATGACAATACCTCAAATTTGGCTTTGCCAAAGTTGAGCTAAAAATGTTTGAATCGATCGATTTCAAAAAAAGTTAGCCGGAACTATGTGTCCAAGTGTGGTTTTGCACACATTTTCAGTTTAAAATATCCACATTAGGATTGTTTTGGCATTGTACTGATGATTTATCCACATATTCATGCTAACATTCAACAGTTCGTACATTAACAATGCACCACACCTGAACGCATGGTTGAACAGGAGACAAAGATTCTCTGTATGTACCTGTGATTGCTTTGCTACCTTCTCGACTTTAAGCTTGGCATCATCTGGTTTTCATTATCTTGAATCGATGGAAGCTTCTTACAGAAATGTACCAGAAGTGAGATGTACTCCCTGTCGCTTGGGTTTTGTACTACTGTATTTACTCTATGTATTGGGACACTCTATGATTTGGGACACACATTTTTTCCAGAAAACTATATTTTTTTTATGCTCCAAAGTTTGGGACATTCAGATTTGTTTCCAGTTGGCCTGTCGCTAGTAGCAGATGAACTCATAAAAAAAATTGCTGAGTAACTAAAAATTTTCATTTTTTGCTTCCAAAACATAGCTTATGATCCCTCATTGGAACGGGCACAGTGCGCACGTTCCAATGAGGGATCATAAGCTATGTTTTGGAAGCAAAAAATTAAAATATAAAAAAAAAATTGGACAGCGATTTTTGTATATAGTGATGGAAAACGAATCAGACACAACTTTATTCAGCATCAAATCAAGACCAGGCTTTGTTCTTTCCCCATTTTCTAAGAATTGGGACACCTGTGAAAATAATTATTTTTAGCTGTCCCAATACATAGAGTAAATACGGTAAGTCTAACATGTATTACACATGTATCCACTGTAATATGAGTGTATTACCGATGTCATTTGGAATCACGCAACACGCATGATTCCAAATGACGTTGGTAATACACTGTAAGTTCCATGTTGACGATGTGTGCATGCAGTTCGCACCCAATTCCTCGCACTGTTTTGACAATTTAGCAAGTATTAAATGTACGTATACCAAGACATTTCTTTATAAGTTTTTCTCATATTCGATTTTTATCTTCAGGATTTTATTTTTGACTCGAATTTGTTGATCAACTTGACTTCGACTCGAACAATTGAATATTCGCAGGAGCCAATTTCAAAGCATACAAAATTTCAAAGCATTGTCATTGGTGGTTTATGAGATTTTTTTAAGAATTTCAGGTTTTACAGGAACTGCCCCCAGCCCATTAGGCTTGGCTACTTGTATTACATATTTGGAAGGTTATCTCCAAACATAATTCATGCCAAGTTTGGTTTGGTTTAGTCCAGTGGTTCGGAAAAAGAAGACTTATAAGAAAAGTTAACAGACATTGGACAACAATGGCCTTAGCTCACCCTGACTTTAAGCCTGCTAAAAAAGCAAAATAGCATCAGAAATGGCTGGGGGAAATGGGAAAGGGAAGGAAAACATTGAACAGATATGAAAAAATTTATAGTAATTTATATATTTTTTATACTTACCAATGACCCAGACTTAGCTGGTGCTAACTCTTAAAAATTCAGGGCCAAACACAAATTTTGCCCCCAATCTCCAAAACTTTCATCAAAATCCAAAAAATCAATGTCCAATATGGTCCTCCATACTTTTGTCCACTGCGCATGCACAGTGTCAAGGAAGTACCGAAATTGGCGCCAAATCTTCATTCTTAAAACCAGTGCTTGGTAAATGTTATATAATCAGTGGGGAGGTATGAGTTTCCAACTTACGGGAGGCCATCTCCGTCTGGGTCATTGTTAAGTATAAAAAATATATAAATTACTATAAATTTTTTCATATTTTTATACTGTACCAATGACCCAGACTTAGCTGAATAGAAAAAATGCTGGAGGGCCTAGGACATAAAGGAAAATCCAATAGGCTCAATTACATATAAATAGAATTATCCCCTCGAGGAGAAAAGGAGAAACAGGATTTACATATATCTTTCTTGTTTATACAAAAAAAGAAAGACATTACTAATCCGTAAATGAGCACAATAACATCAATGATCTCTATTAACATCCAGTATAACTCATTATACTAATTTTTTAAAGGAAAGCCAATAAATAAAGATAGTCCAGAGAATGAGACTCTTTATACTCATTTAAAAGTGTCCGAGGATTGTAAATTAAAGCTCATATGACACGTGACATATAAAAATGCTTCACACCGAGCTACACTTTAAAAATATTACATAAATGAGATAAACATTAGTTTTACACTTTAAAACCATCCCAGCACCGACTCAGAATTACTGACTCCAGAGGAGGTATTCCCTTGCTTTTCACTATAAAGCAGGTGATATAAGGGAACACCACCCCCACCCCCCCCCCCCACCCCCTTCCCCTTGCTCTGGGTCAACCACCCCACAACGAAGAGGGCAGCAGGACAGAAAGCCTGCATAACTCTAGTTGCAACTGTTTAGTGGACGACATTCTGAGCAACAGATAACGGACCTAAACAACTAAGGTCGCCAGAAATAGACTCAATATTTCTAAGGTAAAGATTCGTGAACGTAGAAGGCTGAGACCAGTATGCAGCCTTCATCAAATCGGTAATAGGAATACTATTAGCATAAGCCCAAGAGGTACACAGTGCTCTAACTTCATGCGCTGAAATCTTAAGCACAGACTGCTGAGAAGATAATTTTTCATAAGCAGTACGAATAGTCAATTGAATCCACCTGGAAATAGAATGGACCGAGATGTCCCTTCTATTAGGCAGCAGAGACGGAAATAAACATTTTTGTCACTTTCTGATAAACTCAGATATACGTTTGTAAATACGCATAGCTCTAACTGAACATAGCAAAGGCCTATGGCCGTCTGAGGACGGAAGAGCCTTAATAACAATAGGCTCAGGGTACTTATTAGGAGCCTGATTCTTAGCCAAAAATCCAACATTAGTAGTCAAAGTAATAGTATTACCAACACTACGATAGTGAGAATCATCAACAGATAGAGCATGAAGCTCACTAACTCTTCTTGCAGAAGAGAAGGCTAAGAGAAAAGCTGTCTTATAAGATAAGTATTTGAAGTCTACCGTATCCAGGGGTTCAAATGGCGCATCTTTTAGCTTCAGAAGAACCCAAGCTAAATTCCATTTAGGAATTAACCTAAGGGTTCTAGGTCTATTTATCGAAAAGTTTTTAACTAACTTAGATAAAGAGACATTAGAACCAATTTGTAAGCTATCATGATGAGCATAAGTATCTGATAGCATAGACTTATAACCCTTAACTGGTGTAGTGCTAAATTATTTTTGGTCACCCGAATTAGTCCACGTCCCTTTGCCTTGTTACAGTTTATGGGAGAGTGCCAGTAGGCACTCTCCCATAAATTGTAACAAGGCAAATCCTCTCAGACTAAATTATTTTAATTCAAAATTAATATAAAGCACATTCACAGAATATGAAGCCATTATGCTGCGGCGCCTGCACTTCAGAATAAAGCCCAAATATGGGCTTCCAGCACTCTACCAGTTAATAGTAATTGGCTGCAGTTTGATCTCGTCAAACAAGTAGACCAAAAAATTAGCAATATCTGGAATAGAGGGATCAAAAATATCAATAGAATGATCCCTACACCAACGAGAGAAAACCTTCCACTTAGCTGCGTAATTTAGCGAAGAGCAGGTCCTCCTACAGTTAGAAATTGCGTCCACTGCTCATCCTGTAAATTACTTGCTGTGCACAAAGGACCGCACAACGGAAATATGTGAAGCTTGAGACCTTGCGGGTTGTGATGCAGTGTGTGCGATTTCCCCTACGAAAGAAGGTCCTCCCATGGAGGAAGCTTCCGAGGAATGTCCCATAACAGACACCTGAGTAGATTTATCCATGGTCTCTGGGGTGACAGAGATGCTACTAACATAATCTTACAGTGAAATTGCTTGATTTTTAGCAATATCTGTTGAATGAACGGAGCTGGAGGACACGCGCATCCAATCATTCCGTCCCAAGAGATCGAGAGAGCGTCTACTGTGAACGCTTGAGGATCTGGGCATGGCGACACATACGTATGCAACTGATTGTTAAGATGCGTCACAAAGAAGTCTATCATCGGTCGATCCCATTGGTAGCAGATCTGATTGAATATTCGTTTGTTGAGGCAGTCCATTCTGACGGCAACATACGACCTTTCCGAGAAAGGGAGTCTGCTAGAATGTTCAGATGACCCAGAATATGACGGACCGACTGTAGAACCTGATGCTCTAGAACAAATGGAAGGATTCTTTCCATTAAATTGAACAACGGAATGGAATGAGTGCCTCCCTGGTTCCGAATATATGCTACTACGGTCGAATTGTCAGACAGAATTTGAACATGTGAATTCTGAATAATGTTCATCCAATGCCGTAGCGCAAACCAAATTGACAGCATCTCTTTGATATTTATGTGCTTGTTCAGGAATTGCGGATCCCAAAGACCCTGGCACCTCGAATCTGTTGAGCTCAAAGTTGCGCCCCAGCCTGTTTGACTCGCATCCGTCATAATCGTAAAAATCGGATCCGGCAGTTGCAGTGGAACCACTGAATATCTGCCCAAGTCTGAATCTCTTGTTTTACTTCGACAAGACGATGTTTGTTTCGAGCGAATGAATTTTCACACTCCGATTCTGAGTAAAAAATATCTGGAGTGGACGAGTGCGTAGGCGCCCCATCGGAATAAGGTCTGTGGCAGTTCCGCACAAACCTATCAGCCACATGAATTCTCTTGCTGTTACTACATCTGAGTGAAGACAAAAGCAAGCATAACAACTGACTAGAGCAGTCTGGTTTTGGTACCAGGAACAGGTGACTGTAAAAACCGGGAGATTCTATGACCTCTATTGCCTTCTTCTCCAGAAGAGATTGCACCTCTGATAGAAGGAAATCTCTCTTCTGAAGGTTTGATGGAAGCTGAGTCCATCGTGGACTTCGTGTTAACGGAGGTTTTTCTCTGAAGGACAGTTTAAACATTCCGAAATAACCTCCTGAACCCATCAATCATCCGTAATTGACAACCAATTGGTTAAGAATCTTGATAGCCTTCCGCCCACTGGAGCGCAATAGAGGTTCTGACCTTCACCTCCTGGACCTGCGAGGCTTGCGGGAGGAGAAACTACGTGCTCCCCGACCCGTGCCTCGACCAGTCGACCTAGGGGCATCTGACCGGTTGTCTCAGCCAGCATTACGTCCCCTACCTGAGTCGCTACTCTGACGGTCTCTGGAGTAAGACATAGAGGCTTTCTTAGACCCTCTATAGGAACTTCCTTTGGACGTACTCGCCCCAGAAGTCCCTGACTTACTCCTCTCTGCTGAGTCCGTTTTTTTCAAAACGGACTTAAAGAGCAGAGAGTCCGAAGCTTTCTTGGTAATCTGATCGTAGATTAGTGAAAGCTTACCATCAAAAAGAAGCTCTCCTGAAACCGGAGCGACTCGAAGAGAGTTTTTCACCTTAGAATCCACCCTCGTGGATGAAGACAGGGCAGCATCACGTCTGACTAACTCCAAATTTGCCACTGAAAGGGCAGAGTTATACGTGGAATATGCGATTGCTCTCGAAAGAACTCTCAAGGAAGTTTGAACATCCTGGAATTCTTTACCATCGAGACGCTGTGATAACGCTCTGGTAAGGTGATCTGCGTAAGATAAGGCATCTAAACTGGCTCTGTTAGACGAGATTGTCGTCTCAAACGTACTGGAGAGAATCGACATAGACGCCGGCAAAGATAACTCCAAATCTTCTGCCTGGTCGTCTAAATGCAGAGGAACTCTCGGAACGCCCTGTCCTGCCATTTCAAATTTATTTCTGCTGTTAATGAATGGCAGGTGTAGAACATGAGACGATAAGAAACTGGATCTGCCAGTCTTAGAGGCTAGCCTAAAAATAGCGTCATTCAGCAATTGAAACGTACGTGAGACATTTCTGGACTGGGCCGGAAACTTAGGCTCGACGTCCTTAGCCCGGCCTAAAAAGCCTGTGTCCAGTGACGCTATCAGTCTCTTATCTGGTATCGCAGCTCTCTGGTTCGGAGGAACAACTTCTTGAAGGTGTTGCCCGATGAAATCTACGGCCACCTTATGTTGTTCTGAAAGGGAAAAATCCAGCTCTGCTGATTCCCTTTCACCATCCGACTGGACCAAATGTGAATCTCGGTCGTCCCTATCTGACACTGCAGGGAAGCATACCGACCCAGCTTCCTCAGACAGTTCCTGATCTGAAAGAGTTTCCGAAGGTTGCTGGGATGCTGCGATGAGTTGTGCTATCTGTGATAGCAAGTCCGTCACAGAGGCCTGTGAAGCTGCGGTCTTACGTTGTTTAGCCAGTGGAGGCTCCTGGGATGGTGCCTCTTGCATAATTCTTTTTGCGAACGTCCCGACTGGTATGGCCTCGTGTCCTTGGCTACCGGATGGAGTGACCTGGTCGACGTGGAATCCTTGGTCGGCAAAGCAGGCTGGATATCCGAGGTCACATAGCGAAGGTGCGGTCGTGTGTGCTGGCGTGTGGAAGAGGAAGCCAATAGACTAGCCGTGCCTGGTTGTCTATGCGACGGAGCATCCCGAGCAGGAGGATGGACGTATGCTCCGACTGACGAACGTTATGTACGACAATATCTGGCCCCAGATGTTGTTGTAAGAGAGAGGGGCCTCTCTCGCTCGCGGTCCAGGTAGACCTGAACGAGCTAGCTACCGGATTGACAGGCTTCCACCGTTCCATCCTCCAATCCGTCGTCGCCGGGTGTGCATGATCCGAGATTATAGTGCTCACAATATCCCTTCTCCTCTCCTGGACCGCAACGGACGAGCCCGGCATCACATCACCCGATCTACGAGTGATAGCTTCACCGGGCAAGCGGGCTGGCCACAAGGTCGTCAATCCTACTAAGGATCGAGGGCACTTGTCGAATTTCCTTGAGCACTTTTGCCACTAGCCCTACATTTGATTGCGACGATGGCAGCACACTTCCTGAAAACATCATGGAAACGTTAAAAAATTTATAGTAATTTATATATTTTTTATACTTACCAATGACCCAGACATAGCTGGTGCTAACTCTTAAAATATAGGGCCAAACACAAATTTTGCCCCCCAATCCCCAAAATTTGCATCTAAAACTAAAGAAAACATGTCCTGAAAGGCCCTCCACACCTCGCCCCCACTGCGCATGCGCAGTGTCAAGGACGTTCCGAAATTGGCGCCATTTATCATTCTAATAACCAGTGCCTGGTAAGCGCTATGTACTCAGCGGGGAGGCAAGAGTTCCCAACTCCTGGGAGGGCCATCCCCGTCTGGGTCATTGGTAAGTATAAAAAATATATAAATTACTATAAATTTTTTAACATTTTTATACTGTACCAATGACCCAGACATAGCTGAATAGTAAAAAGGCTGGAGGGCCAAGGACATAGAGCAAAATGGAATACGCTCAATAAAATAAAATAGAGTCATCCCCTGTAGGGAAAAGAAGTAATAGGCCTTACATGTATCTTTCTTATTTATGATAAATTAGAAAGATACAACACCTTCCAAAAATTGAGCTTCATACATCCATGTACTCTATTAATATCCAATAATCCTTATACTAATAATTTTTAAAGTAAGCCAATAATAAAGTAAGTCTAGAGAATAGAGACTCTTATACTCCTAAAAGTGTGTGAGAATTGCATAATCATGTCCGTTGACATATGCAATATTCAAAAGCTATACTTTAAAAACTAAGACTTGAATGAATTTTATAAACTTAAACTTCTCACTAAACAACCATCCCAATAACAGCTCAGAATTACTAACTCCGGAGGA
The DNA here is from genome assembly GCA_031216915.1 of Pictodentalium vernedei. Classification (NCBI taxonomy): domain Eukaryota; kingdom Metazoa; phylum Mollusca; class Scaphopoda; order Dentaliida; family Dentaliidae; genus Pictodentalium; species Pictodentalium vernedei. The sequence continues at coordinate 57,449,546 of CM062288.1, read as the reverse complement.
GGTATCCCCTTGTTTTCATAGTAAAAACAGGTGACCCAAGGGAACACCCTCCCCCCCCCTTTTTCTTGCCCTGGGTCAAATAGCCCAGAGCGAAGAGGGCAGCCGAACGGAGACACTGCCGAAACAGACAGCCTACCTAGCTATAGTAGCAACTGTTAAGTGAATGACATTCTGAGCAGTAGATAATAGACCTAACAATAGAGGCCTCCAGAAATGGACTCGATATTTCTGAGATAAAATTCATGAATGGATGGCTGAGCACAATGAGCAGCCTTCAAAAATCTATAATAGCAACACTATTAATGTAAGCCCAAGAAGTAGAAGAACTCTTACTTCATGAGCCGAAATCTTAAGCACAACTGCTAAGCGAATGATATACCATAAGCAGTACGCTAGTTAATAGAATCCATTAACAATAAAATGGAGCGTAACGTCCTTCTACTAGACATCAAAGACAGAAGAAGCTTACGCCCTTGTAATAAACAGATATCTGTTTATAAATACATAAACTGTACCCGGAAAGAGTAAAGGCCTATGCCCATACGAAGACGGAAGGACCTTAAAATAATAGGTTCCGGATAATAGGAGCCTAACTCTTATGCAACAATCCAACCTAAATAGTAACGGAAGTATTGATTCCGAAACTATGAAAGTGAAAATCATCCATCGATAGTGCATGAAACTCACTGACTCTACAGTAAAAGAGAAACCAACAGAATTACTGTCTAAAAGGTCAGAATTTGAAAACTACTGTTTCCAGAGGCTCAAATGATTACTTAGCTAAATAAGAACCGAAGTTAAAATCCGTATAGGAATTTAATCTAAAGATTCTAAGTCTATTTATCAAAAAGTTACTAACTGACTTAGATAAAGAGACAAAAGACTCAATTGTAAACTATCGTAGAGTGCATAGGTATGAGGTAACATAAACCTATAACCTAAAAAACAACAGGCTGCAGTAGATCTTGTGAAACAAGTATACTAAAAACTAGCAATGCGTAGTATGGAGGGATCAACCATATGAACATAATGATCCCTACACCACGACGGAAGAGCCTCCACTTTAGTCGCATAGAATAGCGAAGAAGAGGATCTCCTATAGTAAGAAATCGCGTCCAAAGCTCGTCCAGTACAGTGCTTACAATGCAATACGGACCACACAACGGAATACATAAAGGTTGCGACCTTGCTGGTTGTGATAAAGATGACACGATTTACCCAGTGAAAAAAGATCCTCACATAGAGGAAGATTTCACGTTAAGATCCACAGTAGACAAGAGAGTAAATTACTCATGATCTCTGTGAAGATAGAGATGCTATCAACAGAAATGTATTGTGGTTGTTTATCTTAGCAATACCTGCTAAAACAACAGCGCCGGAGGATACGCGTATCCTATCATTCCGTCCTATAGATCAATAGAGCGTTAACAGTATTAGTTCAGAGATCTGGACAAGCCAACACATACGTCTGCAATTGATTAGCAAGCTGTGTCATAATAAAACATCATTGGGCGCTCCCATAGATAGCAAATCTGATTAAATACTTGTTTGTTGAGAGTCCATTCTGACAGCAACAAGCGACCCGTAAGAGAACGGGAGTGCGATAAAACAATCAGACGACCCAGAATATGACGGACCAAAACTGAACTTGGTGTACTATAACCAACAGACGGATTCTTTCCATTAAATTGAATAACGGAAACGAAAGAGTGCCTCCCTGGTTCCGGAGAAACGCCACTACTGTCGAATTAAAGGACAGGAATTTGGGCATGCGTTCTGAATAATGTTCATGCAATGACATAAAGCAAGCCTAAAAAAACATTATTCCGCGGAAGTTAAACTGATAGCTAAAAGACTGCGGAACCCAAAGACCCTGGCACTTCGAATCCGTAGGGATCAGTATATATCCCAATCTGTTTGACTGGCAACCGTCATAACAGCCACACTAGGGTCCGGCAACTGCGGCGGCACTCTCTGAGTCAACCACCGAATGTTTGCCCCAGTCTGAATCTCTTGTAACACTAGATAGACAAGAGAATGTATAAATCAAGCAATTCATGGATTGCCGGAAAGTTGCCGTCGAAGAGAAGCTCCTCCGAGAACGAAGCGACTCTGAGAGAGTTCTTAACCTACTATCCACACGTGGATGTAGCTAGGGCTGCATCACGTCTAACCAACTCCAATCAGCCACTGAAGGGCGGAGTTATACGTGAACAAACTACTGCCCTCAAAAGAAATTACATTGAGAATAATATCCCGTAAATCTTTTCTTGAAGACGTAATGATAACGCCTCAGTAAGGCGGATTACGTATAATAAAGCGTCTAAGTTAAGTCTACTATACATAATGTCGTTCCCAACATTGAAATTGGAAAATACATAAACGGCGAAAAAGAATATATGCAGTCTTTAATCACACCGTCTAGACGCATATGAACTCTCGGTATGCCCTGTTCTGCCAAAATAAACTATATGTAAAAAAGATAAAATGGCAGAAATGAGCCACGCGGACAAGAAACTAAACTATCATGCTTAGTAGCAGGCTTGTATATATATATATAATATATAGCGTCGAAAAATAAAACACATGTTGTAATGACAATATTGGACTGCGTCGGTAAGTCAGGGACAAAGTCCCTGTACCGATCGAAAAATCCGAGTCCAATGACGCTATAAGTCTCTTATCCAAGATCGCAGCAATGAAGTCCGAAAAATAATCACTGGAAGAAATGCCAGAAGATATGAAAGGCATCTTCCGATACTACTAAAGGGAAAACTCGAAATCTTTCGAATCCCTTTCGCCATCCTGTCGGACCCTATAAAGCGTTCGGTCGTCCGTAGCTTGATGCAACCGCGGACCGCACCGACCCAGCGCCGTCGGATAATTCCTGATTCGACCGAGAAACCGTCAATTGCTGGGATGCTGCGAAACAACTGTGCTAACTCGGATAGCACGTCCGTCACTGAGGCCTGAGGAGCAGCGGTCTTACGATGCATTGCCGCAGGAAGCTCCGAGATCGTTACCCCGTGCATATTTCCAATATGCGAGCGAACGGAGTGTATAGGCCTCGTGTCCCTTGGCTACCGGATGGCGCGACCTATTCGCTGTGGAATCACTGAATGCCGAAACTGATCGGATACTCGAGGTCACGTAGCCAATGTGCGGTCGTGTGCCCTGCTGTGAGGATGAGGAAGCATTAAAGACAGTCTCTCGGACTGTCAATATAACGGAGCGTCCCGAGCAACGGACATATGCTCCGAATGTAAAATATCTGAACCACAACATGCGGTCCCCTATGTTGTTGGCTTCCTCCGATCTGTCCTCAATCTGCCGTCACTGGGTGAGTACTAAAGTAATTAAAGTGCTCGCATCACCCAAATCTCCTTCCTAGACCGCAACGGACGAACCCGGCAGCCGAACCATTCGATGAATGTACGCTACACCGGGTGAGCTAGCGAATGTCACTCCGTAAGCGATAGACATATTCCATGAGCACTTATTGCCGCTAACTCTTCATTAACTATGACGACAGAGGCACACTTTTGAAAGACATCTCCATAACTCTTCGAACAAGAAACCAGAAATGCTTGGATAGCAAGCATAAAATAATAATATATATAGCGTCGTTCAATAATTCGAAAGTTTGTGTGACATTATTGGACTATGTCGGAACTGAGGGACGATGTCCCTGAACCGAACCAAAAATTTCTAAGTCCACCGACGCTATCAGTTTCTTATCCGGCATCGCAGCATATGTTGTTCCGAAAGGGAAAGCTTGAAATCCACCGAATCCCTTTCGGTATCCCGTCGGACCGGATGAAACTTTCGGACGTCCGTACCCGCTTCCGCGGAGCGTCCCGACCCAGCATCGTCGGATAAAATATATGCGACAGATTCAGTTGATGCTGGGATGCTGCGATAAACTGTACTATTAAGGAAAGCACGTCCGTTCCCGAGGCCTGTGCAGTAGCGGACTTACGATGCATTGCCGCTGGAAGCTCCGTGTACGTTGACTCCCGCACACTTCCTATGCGAACGTCCGGAGTCTGCAGGCCTCGAGTCCCCGGCTACCGACCCAGCGCTGTCGGATAATTCTCGATCCGACACCGTTTCTGTCGGCTGCTGGGATGCTGCGATAAGCTGTGCTATGTGCACAAGAATGTCCGGCGTCGAGACCTGCGGAGGCACAGTCTATCGGTGCTTCGCCGAGGGCAGCTCCGCATCAGATGGCTCCCGCATACTTATGCGAACGTCCGGAGTCCATCGGTCTCGAATCCCTGGCTGCCGGATGGTGTGACCTGGTCGCCGAAAAATCCTTGATCGGCGAAGCTGGTAATATATCGGCGGTCACGCAGCCAAGGTGCGGTCGTGTGCGCTGACGAGAAGAGGAAGCCTTAGTAGTCTCAGCGGACTGCCTATACAACGGAGCGTCCCGAGCGACGGACGTATGCTCCGCTAACGACACATTTGTACCACAACATCTGGGGCCAGATGTTGTTGAACGAGAGAGGGGCCTCTCTCGCTTGCCGTCCGGATGGACCGGAACGAGCTATGAACCGGACTAAAAGGCTTCCTCCGTTCTCCCTCCGATCCGCCGTCACTGGGTGTGCATTAAGTTAATTTTATAGTGCTCGCATCACCCCAAAATTCCTTCTAGACCGCAACGGACGAACCCGGCTGCCGAACCATTCGGTGAATGGACGCTACACCGGGCGAGCTAGCGGACGTCAAAGGCCGTCGAACCTACTAGGGTCCTCTTAGGCAATTGGCGTATTACATGAGCACTTTTCCGCTAGCCCTTCATTAATTGTGACGACGGAGGCACACTGTTGGAAGACATCACAGATACATCACCCTAATCTTGATCGTCTGAAATAGAAATTGATAAAGTAGAGTGACCCTGCGGGGAAAGGACCGGAGTGTCCAAATCCCCAACAACATACCGTGACATACGCTTCCCATATTGTCATCGAAATCATACGATACAGAACAGGAGTTAATGCGAGTACACTGACCACATAGAATGATAATAAGGTCAGAGGAAGACTTCCTCTTAAAACAATTGATCAATATCCTTTCAATGTGAAAAGAAAACAGGTCCTGGTACTCGCACTAACCCCTGGCAATCAAAATACATAATAATAATATGATCCATTAATATAGAAAAAATAATTGAAATCAAAATATTTTGAAAAAATATTTTTTCAGAACAGCCCAAGTTTCTGAAAAGTAACGTTGAGCCCCAATGGATCCCAAGCCTAAGTGTGGACAAAAATTTTAAAAATATTTTAAACAATTTATTCAACACTTACGAACAATAATAATGTATCTAGTTATGATTAAAATAACATAAAGATATTATTATTTAGAAATCCCCCCCTCACACAGAGGGCTGTTATAAATGTAAACAATGAGTGTAAAAACACTAAAATAAGACTCCAGGCACCCAGGCCCGAAATCAGTTACCAAAAATACACCATCTGTTGCAAAACAGAGACTTCCAGGGAAGAAACTGCCGAACATCAGATGGTAGATGCAGAACACAACGCCTAACCACCCGTAGGTGAAGACGTAAACATGGGGAAAGAACAGAATTCATTCTGTTATTAAGCTAAAACTCCCAAGAAATTTTAGTAATAATAATTACAGAAACTATGCCAAAAGCATGGGAGAATAGCAAGGGGGAACTTAAAGGAGAGGGAGAGAGGAAAAACACTTGAAAAAACAGTGTAACAAATAATCAGAATGACAACAAAATGGCTGCTGCCTTGAAAATAGGTAACTTAACATAATTTCATTAAAAAATTTTAAGTTACAGCCCTGATAATATTCTGTCACACATTCTTTTCCTCTCCTCCTTTTCTATCCTCCTTAGAATCACCATTTCACTAATATTTATGTGTCTGGCATCATTTAAACTGAGATTTAAAAGCACAAAGATCAGTCAGATGTTAACTGATGAAGGGCCAAACTTAGAATGATAAATGGCGCCAATTTCGGAACGTCCTTGACACTGCGCATGCGCAGTGGGGGCGAGGTGTGGATGGCCTTTCAGGACATGTTTTCTTTAGTTTTAGATGCAAATTTTGGGGATTGGGGGGCAAAATTTGTGTTTGGCCCTATATTTTAAGAGTTAGCACCAGCTATGTCTGGGTCATTGGTACAGTATAAAAATATCACCCTGTTCTTGTTCCTCTGAAAAAGAGACTGAAAAACTAGAGTGACACTGTGGTGAGAGGACCGGCATGGACCTCTCACCACTAACAATATACCGTGAGACACGTCTCCAACATTTGTCATCCCAATTGGCACACACTGAGCAAGAATTAGTGCGAGTACATTGACTACAGCAAATACAATGAGCATGAGAATCAGAGGAAGACTTCCTCGATTTACAATTTGAACAATATTCTTTCATATTTAAAAAAATATTAAACAGCCGTAGTACTCACACTAACCCTTGAAAATACAAAGATACATAATAATAATAATATAATCCATTACAAAAATTTCGAAAAATAATTCAAAAGAAAAAATTTTCAAAAAAATTTTGACATAAGCCCAAGTTCCCAAAGGGAACGATGAGCCCAACTGGATCCCCAAAAAGCCTAAGTGTGGACAAAAATTTTAAAACATATCTAAAAATTAATGTTACACATACGGACAATATTAATGTATCTGGCAATTAGCTGAACCCTACAGAAGACAAGGAATCACTGTCAGAAGTAACCGTTGTCATCGTAAACAAAAGTCAATAAAAACCAGAAACAAGACTCCAGGCACTGAAAATATGGCCCGAAATCAGTAACCGATTTTAAAACACTATCCGATGTAAAACAGAATCTTCCACAGAAGAAGCTGCAAGTACATCAGATGGTAGATGCATGACCAAAACGCCTAAACACCCCTAGGGTGAGGACGTAACCATGGGGATAACAGAATAAACATTCTGTAACTATGCTAAAACTCCCAAGAAATTTCAATAAAAAAATTTCATAAATTATACCAAAAGTATGGGAGATTAGCAAGGGGGGTATTAACCCTTTACCCAACGTAATGGCCAAAACCGGACAGCGCTATTCTAAAAAATCGCCAATTAATTTTCATCATTTTTTTTCATTTTTTGTCTCAAAAACATAGGTTATGACCCCTCGTTGGAACGAGCTCGTCGAGCTCGTTCCAACGAGGGGTCATAACCTATGTTTTTGAGACAAAAAATGAAAATGAAAGTGTCAATGACACTGTAGCTCAACTTGTCAAGACAAAGACATGTACATGTATAGTATGTGACACAGCAATGACAAACATCTAGGTAATGACCTGATAACAAAGGTACATATAAAGTATTGTAACGGTCTGTACATAAATACTGACCGTTGCCTGTAACAAATGTATAGGTAAAGTATTGTAAAGGTGGGTGACAGTCAGATGCTGAACTAGAAAAAATCTTTGAGTCCCAGAGTGGGTCTGACTGAACCCCAAAATATTTGTTCTCATAGCACAGTGATAACAAAGGCACCCCAAAACACACTCGTTCCTGTCCCAAGGTGAAAACAAAAGTACTCAAGAAGTTTTGTGAAGATCAGTTCATAAATACGAGCTGTATAGAACTTGTGACAAAAAACTGATTGGACCTAATTTCGGTACAAAATGGCCACTGGCAGCCATCTTGAATTTTGGACCGTACCCAGAAACACTCATTCTCATCCCAAGGAGATAACAAAGGTACCCAAGAAGTTTTGTGAAGATTGGTTCATAAATACAGCCTCTACCCTGAGCCGTATTGACATGTGTGCTTACATTGTGTAAGTAGCACTGAATAAATCAAAGTTCATCTAATTTGCATAATTTCTGCACGAAAAAAAACCCCTTACAATATGTGATGTATTCCATGTTACTAAACATTCATACAAAAATTTATTCAAATCAGAACTTTCATACAGAAGTTCTATACAAAAGACTGATTGCACTAATTTTGGTACAAAATGGCTGCTGGTGGCCATCTTGAATTTTGGACCACACCCAAAAACACTTGCTCTCATCCCACGGTGATAACAAAGGTACCCAAGAAGTTTCGTAAAGATTGGTTCATAAATATGGCCTCTAGTCTGAGCTGTATAGAAGATGTGTACAAAAAACTGATTAGACCTAATTTCGGTACAAAATGGCCACTGGCAGCCATCTTGAATTTTAGACCGCACCCAGAAACACTCGTTCTCGTCCCAAGGTGATAACAAAGGTACCCAAGACATTTCGTGAAGATCAGTTCATAAATACAGACTCTAGTCTGAGCCGTATTGACATGTGTACTTACTGTGTGTAAGTCGCACTGAAAAAATCAAAGTTCATCTAATTTGCATAATTTCTGCACGAGAAAAAAACCTGTATTATATGTGATGCATCCCATGGTACTAAACATTCACACAAAAAAATTATTCAAATCAGGGCTTTCATATGGAAGTTCTGTGCAAAAATCTGATTGCACCTAATTTTGTACAAAATGGCTGCCATCGGCCATCTTGAATTTCGGACCAGACCCCAAAACACTCGTTCTCGTCCCACGGTGATACCAAAGCTACCCAAGAAGTTTCGTAAAGATCGGTTCATAAATACGGCCTCTAGCCCGAGCCGTATTGGCATTTGCACTTACAGTGCTGAAAGTAACCCCAAAAATAATCAAAATTAGTCTAATTTGCACAATTTACGTACGAGAAAAAAACCCGTATTATATGTGATGTATCCCATGGTACTAAACATTCATACAAAAAATTATTCAAATCAGAGCTTTCATATGGAAGTTCTGTACAAAAAGTTAAAAAATTTATAGTAATTTATATATTTTTTATACTTACCAATGACCCAGACATAGCTGGTGCTAACTCTTAAAATATAGGGCCAAACACAAATTTTGCCCCCCAATCCCCAAAATTTGCATCTAAAACTAAAGAAAACATGTCCTGAAAGGCCCTCCACACTTCGCCCCTACTGCGCATGCGCAGTGTCAAGGACGTTCCGAAATTGGCGCCATTTATCATTCTAATAACCAGTGCCTGGTAAGCGCTATGTACTCAGCGGGGAGGCAGGAGTTCCCAACTCCTGGGAGGGCCATCCCCGTCTGGGTCATTGGTAAGTATAAAAAATATATAAATTACTATAAATTTTTTAACATTTTTATACTGTACCAATGACCCAGACATAGCTGAATAGTAAAAAGGCTGGAGGGCCAAGGACATAGAGCAAAATGGAATACGCTCAATAAAATAAAATAGAGTCATCCCCTGTAGGGAAAAGAAGTAATAGGCCTTACATGTATCTTTCTTATTTATGATAAATTAGAAAGATACAACACCTTCCAAAATTGAGCTTCATACATCCATGTACTCTATTAATATCCAATATAATCCTTATACTAATAATTTTTAAAGTAAGCCAATAATAAAGTAAGTCTAGAGAATAGAGACTCTTATACTCCTAAAAGTGTCTGAGAATTGTATAATCATGTCCGTTGACATATGCAATATTCAAAAGCTATACTTTAAAAACTAAGACTTGAATGAATTTTATAAACTTAAACTTCTCACTAAACAACCATCCCAATAACAGCTCAGAATTACTAACTCCGGAGGAGGTATCCCCTTGTTTTCATGGTAAAAACAGGTGACCCAAGGGAACACCCTCCCCCCCCCCCCCCCCCCTTTTTCTTCCCCTGGGTCAAATAGCCCAGAGCGAAGAGGGCAGCCGAACGGAGACACTGCCGAAACAGACAGCCTACCTAGCTATAGTAGCAACTGTTAAGAGAATGACATTCTGAGCAGTAGATAATAGACCTAACAAAAGAGGCCTCAAGAAATTGACTCGATATTTCTAAGATAAAATTCATGAATGTGGATGGCTGAGCGCAATGAGCGGCCTTCAAAAATCTATAATAGCGACACTATTAAAGTAAGCCCAAGAAGTAGAAGAACTCTTACTTCATGAGCCGAAATCTTAAGCACAACTGCTAAGTCAATGATATACCATAAGCAGTACGCTAGTTAATAGAATCCATTAACAATAAAATGGAGCGTAACGTCCTTCTACTAGACATCAAAGACAGAAGAAGCTTACGCCCTTGTAATAAACAGATATCTGTTTATAAATACATAAACTGTACCCGGAAAGAGTAAAGGCCTATGCCCATATGAAGACGGAAGGACCTTAAAATAATAGGTTCCGGATAATAGGAGCCTAACTCTTATGCAACAATCCAACCTAAATAGTAACGGAAGTATTGATTCCGAAACTATGAAAGTGAAAATCATCCATCGATAGTGCATGAAACTCACTGACTCTACAGTAAAAGAGAAACCAACAGAATTACTGTCTAAAAGGTCAGAATTTGAAAACTACTGTTTCCAGAGGCTCAAATGATTACTTAGCTAAATAAGAACCGAAGTTAAAATCCGAATAGGAATTTAATCTAAAGATTCTAAGTCTATTTATCAAAAAGTTACTAACTGACTTAGATAAAGAGACAAAAGACTCAATTGTAAACTATCGTAGAGTGCATAGGTATGAGGTAACATAAACCTATAACCTAAATAATAACAGGCTGCAGTAGATCTTGTGAAACAAGTATACTAAAAAATAGCAATGAGTAGTATGGAGGGATCAACAATATGAACATAATGATCCCTACACCACGACGGAAGAGCCTCCACTTTAGTCGCATAGAATAGCGAAGAAGAGGATCTCCTATAGTAAGAAATCGCGTCCAAAGCTCGTCCAGTACAGTGCTTACAATGCAATACGGACCACACAACGGAATACATGAAGGTTGCGACCTTGCTGGTTGTGATAAAGATGACACGATTTACCCAGTGAAAAAAGATCCTCACATAGAGGAAGATTTCACGTTAAGATCCACAGTAGACAAGAGAGTAAATTACTCATGATCTCTGTGAAGATAGAGATGCTATCAACAGAAATGTATTGTGGTTGTTTATCTTAGCAATACCTGCTAAAACAACAGCGCCGGAGGATACGCGTATCCTATCATTCCGTCCTATAGATCAATAGAGCGTTAACAGTATTAGCTCAGAGATCTGGACAAGCCAACACATACGTCTGCAATTGATTAGCAAGCTGTGTCATAAAAAAAACATCATTGGGCGCTCCCATAGATAGCAAATCTGATTGAATACTTGTTTGTTGAGAGTCCATTCTGACAGCAACAAGCGACCCGTAAGAGAACGGGAGTCCGATAAAACAATCAGACGACCCAGAATATGACGGACCAAAACTGAACTTGGTGTACTATAACCAACAGACGGATTCTTTCCATTAAATTGAATAACGGAAACGAAAGAGTGCCTCCCTGGTTCCGGAGATACGCCACTACTGTCGAATTAAAGGACAGGAATTTGGGCATGCGTTTCTGAATAATGTTCATGCAATGACATAAAGCAAGCCTAAAAAACATTATTCCGCGGAAGTTAAACTGATAGCTAAAAGACTGCGGAACCCAAAGACCCTGGCACTTCGAATCCGTAGGGATCAGTATATATCCCAATCTGTTTGACTGGCAACCGTCATAACAGCCACACTCGGGTCCGGCAACTGCGGCGGCACTCTCTGAGTCAACCACCGAATGTTTGCCCCAGTCTGAATCTCTTGTAACACTAGATAGACAAGAGAATGTATAAATCGAGCAATTTATGGATTGCCGGAAATTTGCTGTCGAAGAGAAGCTCCTCCGAGAACGAAGCGACTCTGAGAGAGTTCTTAACCTTACTATCCACGCGTGTGGATGTAGCTAGGGCTGCGTCACGTCTAACCAACTCCAATCAGCCACTGAAGGGCGGAGTTATACGTGAACAAACTACTGCCCTCAAAAGAAATTACATTGAGAATAATATCCCGTAAATCTTTTCTTGAAGACGTAATGATAAGGCCTCAGTAAGGCGGATTACGTATAATAAAGCGTCTAAGTTAAGTCTACTATACATAATGTCGTTCCCAACATTGAAATTGGAAAAGACATAAACGGCGAAAAAGAATATATGCAGTCTTTAATCACACCGTCTAGACGCATATGAACTCTCGGTATGCCCTGCTCTGCCAAAATAAACTATTTGTAAAAATGATAAAATGGCAGAAATGAGCCACGCGGACAAGAAACTAAACTATCATGCTTAGTAGCAGGCTTGTATATATATATAAATATATAGCGTCGAAAAATAAAACACATGTTGTAATGACAATATTGGACTGCGTCGGTAAGTCAGGGACAATGTCCCTGTACCGATCGAAAAATCCGAGTCCAATGACGCTATAAGTCTCTTATCCAAGATCGCAGCAATGAAGTCCGAAAAATAATCACTGGAAGAAATGCCAGAAGATATGAAAGGCATCTTCCGATACTACTAAAGGGAAAACTCGAAATCTTTCGAATCCCTTTCGCCATCCTGTCGGACCCTATAAAGCGTTCGGTCGTCCGTAGCTGAAGCAACCGCGGACCGCACCGACCCAGCGCCGTCGGATAATTCCTGATTCGACCGAGAAACTGTCAATTGCTGGGATGCTGCGAAACAACTGTGCTAACTCGGATAGCACGTCCGTCACTGAGGCCTGAGGAGAAGCGGTCTTACGATGCATTGCCGCAGGAAGCTCCAAGATCGTTACCCCGTGCATACTTCCAATATGCGAGCGAACGGAGTGTATAGGCCTCGTGTCCCTTGGCTACCGGATGGCGCGACCTATTCGCCGTGGAATCACTGAATGCCGAAACTGATCGGATACTCGAGGTCACGTAGCCAATGTGCGGTCGTGTGCCCTGCTGTGAGGATGAGGAAGCATTAAAGACAGTCTCTCGGACTGTCAATATAACGGAGCGTCCCGAGCAATGGACATATGCTCCGAATGTAAAATATCTGAACCACAACATGCGGTCCCCTATGTTGTTGGCTTCCTCCGATCTGTCCTCAATCTGCCGTCACTGGGTGAGTACTAAAGTAATTAAAGTGCTCGCATCACCCAAATCTCCTTCCTAGACCGCAACGGACGAACCCGGCAGCCGAACCATTCGATGAATGTACGCTACACCGGGTGAGCTAGCGAATGTCACTCCGTAAGCGATAGACATATTCCATGAGCACTTATTGCCGCTAACTCTTCATTAACTATGACGACAGAGGCACACTTTTGAAAGACATCTCCATAACTCTTCGAACAAGAAACCAGAAATGCTTGGATAGCAAGCATAAAATAATAATATATATAGCGTCGTTCAATAATTCGAAAGTTTGTGTGACATTATTGGACTATGTCGGAACTGAGGGACGATGTCCCTGAACCGAACCAAAAATTTCTAAGTCCACCGACGCTATCAGTTTCTTATCCGGCATCGCAGCATATGTTGTTCCGAAAGGGAAAGCTTGAAATCCTCCGAATCCCTTTCGGTATCCCGTCGGACCGGATGAAACTTTCGGACGTCCGTACCCGCTTCCGCGGAGCGTCCCGACCCAGCATCGTCGGATAAAATATATGCGACAGATTCAGTTGATGCTGGGATGCTGCGATAAACTGTGCTATTAAGGAAAGCACGTCCGTTCCCGAGGCCTGTGCAGTAGCGGACTTACGATGCATTGCCACTGGAAGCTCCGTGTACGTTGACTCCCGCACACTTCCTATGCGAACGTCCGGAGTCTGCAGGCCTCGAGTCCCCGGCTACCGACCCAGCGCTGTCGGATAATTCTCGATCCGACACCGTTTCTGTCGGCTGCTGGGATGCTGCGATAAGCTGTGCTATGTGCACAAGAATGTCCGGCGTCGAGACCTGCGGAGGCGCAGTCTATCGCTGCTTCGCCGAGGGCAGCTCCGCATCAGATGGCTCCCGCATACTTTTCCTATGCGAACGTCCGGAGTCCATCGGTCTCGAATCCCTGGCTGCCGGATGGTGTGACCTGGTCGCCGAAGAATCCTTCATCGGCGAAGCTGGTAATATATCGGCGGTCACACAGCCAAGGTGCGGTCGAGTGCGCTGACGAGAAGAGGAAGCCTTAGCAGTCTCAGCGGACTGCCTATACAACGGAGCGTCCCGAGCGACAGACGTATGCTCCGCTAGCGACACATTTGTACCACAACATCTGGGGCCAGATGTTGTTGAACGAGAGAGGGGCCTCTCTCGCTTGCCGTCCGGATGGACCGGAACGAGCTATGAACCGGACTAAAAGGCTTCCTCCGTTCTCCCTCCGATCCGCCGTCACTGGGTGTGCATTAAGTTAATTTTATAGTGCTCGCATCACCCCAAAATTCCTTCTAGACCGCAACGGACGAACCCGGCTGCCGAACCATTCGGTGAATGGACGCTACACCGGGCGAGCTAGCGGACGTCAAAGGCCGTCGAACCTACTAGGGTCCTCTTAGGCAATTGGCGTATTACATGAGCACTTTTCCGCTAGCCCTTCATTAATTGTGACGACGGAGGCACACTGTTGGAAGACATCACAGATACATCACCCTAATCTTGATCGTCTGAAATAGAAATTGATAAAGTAGAGTGACCCTGCGGGGAAAGGACCGGAGTGTCCAAATCCCCAACAACATACCGTGACATACGCTTCCCATATTGTCATCGAAATCATACGATACAGAACAGGAGTTAATGCGAGTACACTGACCACATATAGAATGATAATAAGGTCAGAGGAAGACTTCCTCTTAAAACAATTGATCAATATCCTTTCAATGTGAAAAGAAAACAAGTCCTGGTACTCGCACTAACCCCTGGCAATCAAAATACATAATAATAATATGATCCATTAATATAGAAAAAATAATTGAAATCAAAATATTTTGAAAAAATATTTTTTCAGAACAGCCCAAGTTTCTGAAAAGTAACGTTGAGCCCCAATGGATCCCAAGCCTAAGTGTGGACAAAAATTTTAAAAATATTTTAAACAATTTATTCAACACTTACGAACAATAATAATGTATCTAGTTATGATTAAAATAACATAAAGATATTATTATTTAGAAATCCCCCCCTCACACAGAGGGCTGTTGTAAATGTAAACAATGAGTGTAAAAACACTAAAATAAGACTCCAGGCACCCAGGCCCGAAATCAGTTACCAAAAATACACTATCTGATGCAAAACAGAGACTTCCAGGGAAGAAACTGCAGAACATCAGATGGTAGATGCAGAACACAACGCCTAACCACCCGTAGGTGAAGACGTAAACATGGGGAAAGAACAGAATTCATTCTGTTATTCAGCTAAAACTCCCAAGAAATTTTAGTAATAATAATTACAGAAACTATGCCAAAAGCATGGGAGAATAGCAAGGGGGAACTTAAAGGACAGGGAGAGAGGAAAACACTTGAAAAAACAGTGTAACTAAATAATCAGAATGACAACAAAATGGCTGCTGCCTTGAAAATAGGTAACTTAACATAATTTCATTAAAAAATTTTAAGTTACAGCCCTGATAATATTCTGTCACACATTCTTTTCCTCTCCTCCTTTTCTATCCTCCTTAGAATCACCATTTCACTAATATTTATGTGTCTGGCATCATTTAAACTGAGATTTAAAAGCACAAAGATCAGTCAGATGTTAACTGATGAAGGGCCAAACTTAGAATGATAAATGGCGCCAATTTCGGAACGTCCTTGACACTGCGCATGCGCAGTAGGGGCGAAGTGTGGAGGGCCTTTCAGGACATGTTTTCTTTAGTTTTAGATGCAAATTTTGGGGATTGGGGGGCAAAATTTGTGTTTGGCCCTATATTTTAAGAGTTAGCACCAGCTATGTCTGGGTCATTGGTACAGTATAAAAATACAGATTTCTGCATCGTCGGTACAAAATGGCGGCTGGCAGCCATATTGAATTTCGGACTGCACCCAAAAACACTCGTTCTTGTCCCACGGTCATAACAAAGGTACCCAAGAAGTTTCGTAAAGATCGGTTCATAAATACGGCCTCTAGCCCGAGCCATAGCAGCTTGGCACTTACAGCTCTGAAAGTAACACTAAATAAATCAAAGTCAGTCTAATTTGCATAATTTACGCACGAGAAAAAAACCCGTATTATATGTGATGTATCCCATGGTACTAAACATTTATACAAAACTTTATTCAAATCAGAACTTTCATACAGAAGTTCTGTACAAAAAACTGATTTTTGCATCATCGCTACAAAATGGCCACTGGCAGCCATCTTGAATTTCGGACCACACCTAAAAACACTCGTTCCCATCCCAGGGTCATAACAAAGGTACACAAGAAGTTTCGTAAAGATCGGTTCATAAATACGACCTCTAGCCCGAGCCATAGCCAATTGTTGACGTACGGACAGACGGACAGACGGCCAGACGGACAGACAGACAGACGGACGACGGACGACGGGCCATGACAATAGCTCAAATTTGACTTCGTCAAAGTTGAGCTAAAAATTAGTTATTCAAGAATTTTTTTTGCAAGTGTCATCTGCTTTTCATGTTAGGTAAAGGGTTAAGGAAAGGGAGAGAGGAAACACACAAACAATAGAAATTTCATAGCAAGAATGAAAAAATCAGGCCCATGCCCCAAAATTAGGGAACATGAAATAATTTTTCATAAAAATTATAAGTTACAGTCCTGAACACATCCTTCCACTGTTTCTTCCTCTCATCCTCTTATTTCATCCTTGCATCCACCATTTCCTTCATGATTTTGTGTCTGGCATCATTTTAACTGAGATTGTAAGCACAGATATCAGTGAGATGTTACTGATTGAAGGGCAAAACAAAGAATGAAGATTTGGCGCCAATTTCGGTGCTTCCTTGACACTGCGCATGCGCAGTGGACAAAAGTATGGAGGACTATATAGGACATTGATTTTTTGGATTTTGATGCAAATTTTAGGGATTGGGGGGGGGGGGGGGGGGGGGGGGGGCAAAATTTGTGTTTGGCCCTGAATTTTATGAGTTAGCACCAGCTAAGTCTGGGTCATTGGTACAGTATAAACATATATATATGTAGAATAAAAGAAGGGTTAAACACAGGAAAAGACCCAAAACAATGGTGGCACAGGATTCTACATTTTTCAAAGTATATTTTAGAAAACACTGTCCTGACATCAATCATTCCTGTCTGCTATCCTTCTTAATATCATCAAAGGTGTTCTTTCAGAAACATAAACACAGAACGAGACGCGTGTGTGAATGGGTTAATCGATATGGCATGAGTGCCAACACAAAAGAATAGAACAAGAGGCCATTATTATAAGGACACTAAACAGTTCATTTGATTATTATCACCAACTAGAGGTACTGTGAGCAAGCTCAAAAAGTGATACCCCTGCGCCTCAGTTGTAGCCTTTTTGGTACATTAAAATGTATAAGTTGGATTATCTCCCCTTGGAAATGTCAGAACGTTATTATATTGCTTCATGCACATCTTCATATGGAGTTATTCCATTGTGTAAAGTTTCATGAAAATTCTTCAAACGGTTTAGGAGGAGTTGCACTTATAAGGATGGACAGATGAACAGACGGACGGACGGACAGGGTGATTCCTATACCCTCCCCCCCCCCACCCCCCCCCCCCCCATCCACCTCCCAAACTTTGTTTGCGGGAGGTATAAAAAGAACATTTTGTCACCAACCAAACTTGCGAGGAGAACCTGTGTTACTCTTTCGTCCTCTGAGTTCCAATGTGTTCTATGTGCCTACTGGCCTACTGGCACATAGAACACATTGGAACTCAGGGAACGACTTTTAGCTATCGCTAGGGATTGAAATTGTAACTGCAGTACACGATTCATAGAAAATTCCAGTGAAATTTCACTTCTTTATAAAATAGTCCGTCAACAATTTCCGTTCCACACATGTGCGGAACAGATTTTTATTTTCCGCACGGTTTAGGGTTGCTGTAGATGGGGTTTTCATAGAACAGGCATGTAATAAATTCCTGATCATCTAGCATTTGAAGTCATCAAAAATTTTGCAGACAAACACTGACTGTTCACAAGCGAGGCTGAAAAAAGGTGATTATTGGTGGGATGGGAGGTTACTTTCAGGAGCTCCTCGAATGTGCAAATGTCTATCCATGGAGTACAATACAGGACTCTAGTTCTTTTGTTATTTTAATTTTTGGGCTTGGGGGTTAAAAAGTTAAATGTTTGGCCTGATTCTTTCGAATATAGCCATGTACCCAAATTATGTAAAGCAGAAGAAATACTGAACAAAAATCAAGAAAATGGATGGACAGCAGAAGCTCTATACTGCATCCCTTTCCTGTGCATAATATGCATGGTGGCTGCATATTCAATCTTGATAGAAATGACTGAGAATCAACACACACAAAAAAAATCAGGTTAGATGGAGCATACTAACCTGTGGTATATTCCATCGATGACCACAATATTAAATGAATGGTGAATACAGTGGAGTTATATTCAATTAAAATGGTTATTCAATTAAGGGCCGTATAGCCCTTAATTGAATAACCGTTTTAATTGAATATAACTTTAAAACACCAAACTGTATTAATCATTCTGAAAAGCATCAAATTGCTTCTGATTTCAGTTCCAATGCGGCATTTCTAGTGCATCTGACAACAAATCGCAAATTTTCTCAATTTTTGTTCAGTATTTCTTCTGCTTTACTTAATTTGTGGATATGGGTATATTTTGGAGACAATGTTAAATGGTGTGAATTTGGGCTAATTGAAAGGCCTTATATTTCTTGTTCGTTTTCCGTTTCAAAGACATAGCTAATAAACCTTCACTGAAATAGTTTCAACATATTTATTCTAATGAGTTGTCATTGTTTCCCAGAATATTATACAGAGAAGCCCACTTAATTGTATATCTTTTAACTGTTTACCTAATGAATCTGCCACGTCCAACTGCATAATTTACAAATTAAGCAAATGAAAACAAAACACATTTTTCAAAAAATTTCAGCAAACCATATCACATGACCCCTCATTGGAACAAGATTGATGGGCTTGCTCCAACAAGGGGGGGGGGGGCAGGGGAGAGGGGGGGTCACATGATATATGGCTTTGTTGAAATGTTTTCAAACAATAACTTTTAATATCCTGAGTATTGGAAATGATTAACTGAATAACCCTGTTAATTGTACATAACTTATAAATACCAAACAATTTACCATACCTTCAATTCAAATTCAAATTAGACCTGTTAATTGCATATAGGTTAATTGCATTCAGACCCGATAATTGAATAAAAATCTTGTAATTGATCTAAGCTTACTCCTCCATTCAATGAATTCAACATATTTGACCTCAATACTTCCTATATAGGCAATTAATCAAATATATCTTGTTTGACAGAGCTCAATGAGCTCTGGCAAACAAGATATAATAGAATGCTCAGTTTATAACGGGAAGATAGAAATATGGCCAGATTTCTGTTAACTGTATACTCCTGTTGATTAGCACTATTCTCTGGCAAAGTGGCTATTCAATTAACAGGGTTCCATTATATTGGCAAACTTGGTAAGGTAATCAAGTGAGGCCTAAAGATAATGTCTTATCTGTATTAGTTACCTCCGATTTTGTAGATCTTCACATCACTAAACTCTACTTCAAATGTATGAGGAAACATGGATTTCCTTACACCATAGAAATATTCTCTCACTTTGTTGTCTCTTGATTCTGTCCTCACAGTAGCACTTCTTTCTACAACCTTAAGAAATACACAAACTCAAATTAGAATTACTTTCTTGACCCTTTACCCAACGCAGATGGTTACAAAATTTATTATTTTAAGTATCATTTTTTTTTAATTTTTCAATTAATTTCAACAAAACCATATCATGTAACCCCTCTTTCGAATGAGCTCAACGAGCTCATTCCAAAGAGGGGTCACATGTTATGGTTTTGTTGAAATTTGTCAAAAAATAATATTTTTTCAGCTGCAAAATTTGCATATTACGCGGGAAGTTCCAGTGATTTGTTGGGTAAAGGGTTAATTTTCCGTTAGAACAATAACTGAACCCAAAGCAGTCTAGAGTATACATGACAACCCTGGAAAGTGGAGCAGTCTTTGATTTTTGTGGTAAATTTGTTTTTTTGTTTTTTTTTTATTGGGGTTTAATGAAACTTCCGACAGCCAGCGTCACCTAATATCGGACAGTTCATGAGCGGAGGAAGCCGGAGTACTCAGAGAGAACCACTGAACAACTGCAAGACTCCCTAATGCACCAACTCCGGTCAAGCAGGGTTAGCATTGGTTGAAGACAAGTTCACCATCATTTGTGGTATGCCTTAGTACACAGCACCACTGTGAGCAATCAGGGTTAAGCGTCTTGTCCAAGGACACAACGCAGACACTTCTGGGGGGAACTGAAACATGGGCCTTTCGGTTTGAAGTCCAATGCCATAAACACTGAGCCATAACCACAGAGCCACCACGATCCTGTTTTAACACTTTACCTAACGCAGATGATATCAAAATTTATTATTTTAAATATCATTTTTTTTTAATTTTTCAAAAAATTTCAACAAAACCATATCATGTAACCCCTCATTGGAACGAGCTCAATGAGCTCGTTCCAATGAGGGGTCACATGATATGGTTTTGTTGAAATATTTTGAAAAATTAAATTTTTTCAACTGCTCAATTTGCATATTATGCTGGCGGATGCGGGTGATTCGTTAGGTAAAGGGTTAATGATATGATAGGGTGCAGTAATCAATTGCCTGGTGTATAGGTCCTCTAAGTGTAAACAAGGACTCAATATAATTTTATACTTATGCTGTCAATTATCATATAGCCATAATTCTAATGAAAGTGTCAATGACACTGTCGCTTAACTTGTGTGTTGTGTTTGATGAAAAGGATAATGTTCAATGTTTATGAAAGGATTATGAAATAAGACAAGAATTGTGATAATTGGGAATATGTTCATTTCTGTTCCCTGTATGCTATGTTTATGATAAAAATAATATGAGGTGTACACTGCACTAAAGAGCTGAGGGGTGGGTTAATATGACCTCACAGTTAATGTATGTGGCCCTCACAGTTAACGTATATCAACAAAAGTTACCAAGTTACAGTGAAATTATTCCAAAATGAGTCATCCTATCAAGTTACATTAAAATCTCTTCATAAATATGGCCTGTAGACTGGGCTAAAGGTTTTCGGGCTTCGGGCCCCTGTAGCCGTCAGTTTCCCAATTGTGTCCAAAGGGGACGTTCTCATCTAGACATTATATGAAGTCAACCTACCAAGTTACAATGAAATCCCTTAATAAATATGACCTGAAGACTGTGCTAAAGGTTTTTGGGCTTTGGGCTCTGGCAGCCATCATGGTTGAATGATCGCAACCAAAAGGGGACATTCTCATCTGGGCATCATCTGGAGTGATCCTACAAAGTTACAATGAAATCCCTTCATAAATATGACCTGTAGACTGTGCTCACGGTTTTTGGGCTTCGGGCCCCTGAAGCCGTCACAGTTGACCAATCACGACCAAAAGGGTATGTCATCATCTAGGCATTATATGGAGTCAAACTTACAGGTTACAATGAAGTCCTTCCATAAATATGACCAATAGACTATGCTAAAGGTTTTGGGGTTTTGGGTTCGGGCAGCCATCATGGCTGAATGATCGCGACCAAAAGGGGACGTTCTCATCTAGACATTATTTAGAGTCATCCTACCAAGATACAATGAAATCCCTTCCTAAATATCACCTGTAGACTGTGCTAAAGATTTTCGGGCTTTGGGCCCCTGTAGCCAACACAGTTGCCTAATGGTGTCCAAAAGGGGCTGTTCTCATCTAGACATTACAGGAAGTCAACCTACCAAGTTACAATGAAATCCCTTCATAAATATGATCTGAAGACTGTGCTAAAGGTTTTCGGGCTTTAGGCTCGGGCAGCCAACATGGCTGAATGATCGCAACCAAAGGGGACAATCTCATCTGGGCATCATCTGGAGTGTTCCTGCGAAGTTACAATGAAATCCCTTCATAAATATGACCTGTAGACTGTGCTCAAGGTTTTCGGGCTTCGGGCACCAGTAGCCATCACAGTTGACCAATCACAACCAAAAGGGGATGTCATCATCTAGGCATTATATGGAGTCAACCTAACAGGTTACAATGAAATCCTTCTATAAATATAACCTTTTGCCTATGCTAAAGGTTTTTGGTCTCGGGCACCCATCAAGGCTGAATGATCATGACCAAAATGGGACGTTCTCATCTAGACATTATTTGGAGTCATCCTTCCAAGTTACAATGAAATCCCTTCATAAATATGACCTGTAGACTGTGCTAAAGATTTTCAGGCTTCGAGCATCTTAGCCGTCAAAGTTGCCCAATCATGTCCAAAGGGGACGTTCTCATCTAGACATTATATGAAGTCAACCTACCAAGTTACAATGAAATCCCTTCATAAATATGACCTGTAGACTGTGCTTAAGGCTTTCGGACTTCGGGCTCGGGCAGCCATCATGGTTGAATGATCGCAACCAAAGGGGACAATCTCATCTGGGCATCATCTGGAGTGATCCTACGAAGTTACAATGAAATCCCTTCATAAATATGACCTGTAGACTGTGCTCACGGTTTTCGGGCTTCGGGCACTTGTAGCCATCACAGCTGACCAATAACGACCAAAAGAGGATGTCATCATCTAGGCATTATATGGAGTCAACCTAATAGGTTACAATGAAATCCTTCCATAAATATGACCTTTTACCTATGCTAAAGGTTTTTGGGCTCGGGCACCCATCAAGGCTGAATGATCGTGATCAAAATGGGACGTTCTCATCTAGACATTATTTGGAGTCATCCTACCAAGTTACAATGAAATCCCCTCATAAATATGACCTGTAGACTGTGCTAAAGGTTTTCGGGCTTCGGGCACCTTTAGCCGTCACAGTTGCCCAATCACGTCCAAAAGGGGACGTTCTCATCTAGACATTATACGAAGTTAACCTACCAAGTTACAATGAAATCCCTTCATAAATATGACCTGTAGACTGGGCTAAAGGTTTTTCCGGGCTTCGGGCTTGGGCAGCCATCATGGCTGAATGATCGCAACCATAGGGGACAATCTCATCTGGGCATTATCTGCAGTGATCCTAAGAAGTTACAATGAAATCCCTTCATAAATATGCCCTGTAGACTGTGCTCAAGGTTTTCGGGCTTCGGGCACTTGTAGCCATCACAACTGACCAATCACGACCAAAAGGGGATGTCATCATCAAGGCATTATATGGAGTCAACCTAACAGGTTACAATAAAATCCTTCCATAAATATGACCTTTTGCCTATGCTAAAGGTTTTTGGGCTTGAGCACCCATCAAGGCTGCATGCTCGCGATCAAAATGGGACGTTCTCATCTAGACATTATTTGGAGTCATCCTACCAAGTTACAATGAAATCTCTTCATAAATATGACCTCTAGACTGTGCTAAAGGTTTTCGGGCTTTGGGCCCCTGTAGCCGTCACAGCAGCCCAATTACGTCCAAAAGGGGACTTTCTCATCTAGACATTGTATGAAGTCAACCCACCAGGTTACAATGAAATTCCTCAATAAATATGACCTGTAGACTGTGCTAAAGGTTTTCGGGTTTTGGGCTCGGGCAGTCGTCACGGTTGGCAGATCATGACCAAATGGGGAAATTCTCATCTAGACATCATAAGGAGTCATCCTACTAAGTTACAATGAAATCCCTCCACATTAAACATGTCCTGCAGACTGTGCTGTAAGTTTTTGGGTTTCGGGCTTGGGCAGCCATCACAGTTGATAGATCATGCCCAAAAGGGGACGTTCTCATCTAGGCATTATACAGAGGCATCCTACCAAGTTACAATGAAATCCCTTCATAAATATGACCTATAGACTGTGCTAATGGTTTTCGGGTTTTGGGCTTGGGCAGCCATACCGGTTGCCCGATTGCGACCAAAAGAGGACGTTCTCATCTAGACATGACCCCAAACCTGCATGTGAAATTTCGTGATGATCAGACAAGAACTGCGGGGTGTAGCCCGTGCTAATGGAAAATGTGAACAGACGTCACAGACTCACAGACTTTCGCACGCATGATGGCAATAGCTTATGTTGACTATGTCAAGTTAAGCTAAAAATGACCTTCAACACCAATAAATTAGAATAACTCTTAAGATGGCTATGAACCTGTCCCTCATCATCATAAATACCCTGGCCTAATTTCTTTTAATAACTGAATGTTTTCATATTTTGCATCTCAAACATAGCTTGTGATCCATCAATGAAAGAGGAACATGTGCATTGAACTTTGCGGGGTCATAATCTATTTTGAAGGCAAAATATGAAAACATTCCGTTACTGAAGACATTTTTTTTTGACAAGTGTTGCTTTCTAGTCATGTAAGGTGGAGAAATTGCTATCTAACCTTTGTAATAAGCTTAAAATAACCTTCCATGATAAACGGTCAGGAATCTTTTGGAGAATAGATAAGCCAAGTTTCACAATTTTGAAATCAATATTTATTTACAATATGGCCCCAAAAAGTAGATCTTCGGTTTCACAGGACATTTGTTGTAAAATTGAATGTGTGAGGGTGTGGTGGTTTGACATCAAAAGTTCATGTTCTTGGTTTGTTTTATGTTTTAGGCGTCATAATCTGCAGAATGGCATAGGTGGTGGTGTATTTCGTCCACTGCAAAGCCTTGTTGCACTCAAGGGGCAAATTAAAATCTTATTAACTTGGGTAAAATATCAGACATAAACCATTTAATTTTTATTTTTTTGAAAGTTTGCATTGGTTATAAAAAAGAGAGCATGCAGCAGCCAAAAGGACCATGCAGGGGGCCTGAGAAACAGATTTATAACTTTTTAGGCCTAAACAGCTAACATTTTTAAATTTTTATTTCAACTTCATATGTGGAGAGCAGATTAGAAGTAAAACACTTGTCGCTGTGACACATGCGCATGGAACTTGTTCCAATGAGGGGTCATAGGCTGTTTTGAAGACAAAATATAAAAACATTGAGTTATTGAAGAAATTTCTTTTTTTGACAAGTGTTGTTTTCTGGTTATGTAAGGTGCAGAATTAGCCCAATGACAGAAATTGCTGTCTAACATTTGTAATAAGCTTAACATGACCTTCAGTGATAACTGGCCAGGTATTTTTTTTTTTTAGAATAAATAGAAACAAAACGAGAGCAACGCGAAGAGCGGCATATGCTCCCTTCTGCAATATCATGGATAGCATTACAAAAAAATCTCCAAAACAGGATCAGTCTTGCAGAACTTTAGTCATAGAGCGGAAACCAATTTCAAGTAAATTTAACATTGGAGGTCACTGTGACCTTGACCTTTTGGCACATCATGGTCAAAATAAATAGGCTTCTTCCAGTTATCATACCTAACCCACATATGAAGTTTGGTAAAGATACGGTTGGAAGAACTTTAGTTAATTGACGGAATGCAAAAAGTTAACGGACGGGGGATGCCGGATGCCAGACATGGTGAAAACATAATGCTCCCGAGAAAATTTCTCGGGGCATGAAAAGGCCAATTTTCACAATTCTGAAATGAGTATTTACTTAGAATAACTTCCAAATTTTAGCTGTTTCAAGCTACTTGCTAAAAACATACAGTTAAAACTAGAAGTCCTGTCACGAACTGTGCACTTATCTAGGCTTAATTGCGCATTGGAATTGCGCGCAATTGCCATATTGAATGGCATCCAAAGCATGGCAGATTCTTCTGGTTACTCATAGCAAACACAGGCAATGTTTCCGCCAATGGACCTCCGGGTTACCCGGAGGTCCATTGGCTGAAATATTGCTTGTGCACAGGCCATATATACAGAATTTGATAGCCTTACTATGGTCATAACGCGTTCATTAACGCACAGATCAACGTGCTATTTGCACGCATTGCATGACAAGACTTCTAGTTTTAACTGTACAAGGGAGTTATACAAATGCAACATTTCTTCAATCACTGAGCCTATATAACTGAAATAACTAATGGAAACTTACCCCGCCTGACTTTGGATGGAGTACTACTTTAACAAATTCGGGCATATCCCTCTTCAACTCATTGTATAATCGTTCCTGATCAAGGACAATTATGACATCAACTGAAATAAAAAAGTCTAAAATTAGATTTAAAATATAAGTTACAGCTGAAAGTAGTCATTTTTCTTTTCGAATAAATCAGATTCATTTTCCCTTCCAAGCTATATACAGTGGAGCCCACTTAATTAGATATCTCTTAACTGAATAACCTTGTTAACTGAATATAATTTCCCAACACAAAACCGTTTACCACACCTTCAGTACAAATTTGACCTATTATTTATATTTATTTATTGGTGTTTAAGGTCACATACTTATGTACAATGGCTAATCGTGACCATGACAGTTTTACGGGTGGAGGAAGCCGAGTACCCAACGAAAACCACGAGCATCGACGAGCAACTGTCAGCTCCCCAATATTCTAACTCTGTTGAAGCTCCGCTCAAGCAGGGTTACAGCGGTTGAAGACATGAGCACCATCTACGTGCAGTATGCCTTAGTACACGGCATCATCATGCTCCCATGTTGGCAACCGGGATAAAGTGCCTTGCCCAAGAACACAATGCAGGTCGTCCCGGACGGGGATCGAACTCAGGACCTCTAGCATAGAATTCCAACAGTCTACCACTGAGCCACCATGCTCCCATTTGACCTGTTAATTGAAAATAGGTTATAGAGTAAACTCCTGTTAATTGAATAAAAAAAAAAAAATCTTGTAACCTCTCAAGAAATTACCCTGACTCTCCCCAGTTTTCCTTTGTTTACAGACCTATTTTGCCTCTGAACATCCAAACAGGCATTTAATCTATTATATCATGTTTGACAGAGGTCATGGAACTCCTTCAAACAAGATATAATAGGATAAATGCTATGTTTACCTCTAGAATACAGGAAAGTGACACAATCCCTGTTAATTGAATACTCCTGTTAACTGAATAATTTTCATTGGCAAAATGGTAATTCAGTTAACAGGGTTTCAATGTATTATAAAATTTTAAGTAACATTTCTGCACTCAACTAAGGAAAATAACATTTAATTCTCAACATCCCACGTTGGTTTTCAAACTTATCCAAGAAATTGTTAACAGGGTTCCTGCACCAAACTGAGAAGTGAATTTCAGGAGTTTATTGGAGGTTCAGGTCAATTTTTCAAGGAGTTTTCAGGAGTCAGCTGGCTGAAATTCAAGGGTTTTCAAGGAGTATAAAGCGACCATGTGTTGGGAAGAAGGAAAACTGTTAGGAGTTGAATTAATCCAGTGAGCAACAGACTCGATTTTTCCAAAATTCCAGGAGTTTCCAGGAGGTGCTTCAAAATTCAAGGAGTTTCCAGGTCCTTGGGAAGGGGGTTTTGAAATTCAAGGACTTTCAAGGAAATGCATCATTACCGAGTTCATTATTCGAGTAAAAGCCCAGGGCGCTAGGTTCAAACCGAAGTACATCGCTCAGAACTGATAAACCACTCCTAGGACTGCGAAGCGTAGATACTTTCTGAATGTCGGGTGTACCATGATGTGAAAGTACGCATCCTTGAGATCTACGCTTGTAGCATAGTCGTTCACCCGAAAACTCACTCTGACTGATCAAATTGTCTCCATATAGAACTTCGGAGCGACGATCAGCTTGTTTATCAAGCTCAGATCTATGACTGGACGAAACGAGCCGTCTGGTTTCGGAACCAGAAACAGATGGCTGTAGAAACCCGGTGATTCCTGGTCTTCTACGACCTCTACCGCGTTCTTCTCCAGAAGAGACTGTACTTCTGATAGAAGAGCGTCACTTTTCTGCGGATTTGACGGAAACTGAGTCCATTTTGGACTTCGAGTTAATGGAGGCTTTCGTTTGAAGAATATTCTTAGTCCTTCCGAAATTACCCCTCGAACCCAGGGGTCGTCCGTAATTGACGCCCAATTGTTTATAAAACTCGACAATCTTCCACCTACCGGAACACGATAGAGGTTCATACCATCACCTCCTGGACCTGCGAGGCTTGCGGAAGGAGAAACTACGTCCTCCATGACCCTCACCTCGCCCCGTCGACCTAGGGACATCTGACCGGTTATCTCGGCCAGTATAACATCCCCTATGTGAGTCGTTGCCTTGACGGTCTCTAGAATAAGACCTAGAGGACGCATAGGAACCTCTATAGGAACTTCCCTTGGGCGTACTTGTCCCAGAAGTGCCTGTCTTACTCTTTTCTGCTGTGTCCGAACTTTTAGAAGCAGATTTGAATAGCAGAGAATCCGAAGCTTTCTTAGTTATCTGATCATAGATTGCCGTCGAAGAGAAGCTCTCCGGAGACCGAAGAGACTCTGAGAGAGTTTTTCACCTTACCATCCACGCACATGGATGTAGCTAGGGCCGCGTCACGTCTAACCAACTCCAGGTTTGCCACTGAAAGGGCTGAGTTATACGTGGAATAAGCTATGGCCCTTAAAAGAATTCTTAAGGAGGATTGTATATCCTGGAATTCTTTCCCTTGAAGACGTAATGATAACGCTTTAGTAAGGTGATCTGCGTATGATAAAGCGTCTAAGTTAACTCTATTAGACATAATTGTTGTTTCCAACGTCGAGGTTGGAATTGACATAGACGACGGTATAGACAATTCTAGATCTTCAGCCTGGTCGTCTAGACGCAGAGGAACTCTCGGTATGCCCTGTCCTGCCGTTTCGAATTTATTCCTTGAATTGATGAAAGGCAGATGTAGAGCATTTGCGGATAAGAAACCATACTTGCTTGTTTTGGTAGCAAGCTTATATATAGCGTCATTCAATAATTCAAATGTTCTTGTGACATTATTGGACTGTGTCGGAAACTCAGGGACGATGTCCCTAAACTGATCAAAAAATTCTGTGTCCAGTGACGCTATCAGTCTCTTATCCGGCATCGCAGCATTCTGGACCGACAGAACAACCTCTGGAAGATAATGCCAGATAAAATCTACGGCAGCTTTATGTTGTTCCGAAAGGGAAAACTCCAGATCCTCTGAATCCCTTTCGCCATCCTGTCGGACCATATGAAGTTCTCGGTCGTCCGTACCTGATGCTTCAGCGGAGCGTACCGACACAGCGTCGGCCAAGGTGCGGTCGTGTGCGATGCCGTGAGGATGAGGAAGCCATATTGACAGTCTCTCCGGACTGTTTATATAACGGAGCGTCCCGAGTGGCGGACGTATGCTCCGAATGCGAAACGTTTTGTACCACAACATCTGGTCCCAGATGTTGTTGTATGAGAGAGGGACCTCTCTCACTCGCAGCCCAGATGGACCTGGACGGGCTAGGAACCGGACTAATAGGCTTCCTCTGTTCTCTCCTCTGATCCGTCATCACTGGGTGTGCACTTAGTGTTATTATAGTGCTCGCATCACCCAAATCTCCTTCCTGGACCGCAACGGACAAACCCGGCTGCCGAGCCATTCGATGAATGGTCGCTACACCGGTCGAGCTAGCGGACGCCAATGCCGTCGATCCTACTAGGGACCTCTTAGGCAATTGACGTATTTCCATGAGCACTTCTGCCGCTAGCTCTTCATTTAACTGTGACGACGGAGGCACACTTTTGGAAGACATCACGGAAACATCACCCTGTTCTTGTTCCTCTGAAAAAGAGATTGAAAAACTAGACTGACCCTGCGGAGAAAGGACCGGCATGGCCTTTACCCCGCTAACAACATACCCAGTGCTTCATTTTGACGGGGCCGATCGGCCCCAGCCCCGTAAACGGCACCTGAATCGGCCCGGCAAAAAAAGTTAAATCCCAAACACGTTATTGACGAATTGAACGGGTTGTCTCCATTTCGGTTTTTGTATATTGGTGCGAACGAAATTCTAACAACTTTGGTATCCGCTCAGCGAATGGAACGCAACCCGAGTGCATGATGATAAAAATTGAAAACTTTGAGACTGTCATCAAATTCAATGTCGAAATTTAAATCAAATAAAACTATTCTTGTCAGTACATTCAACAAATTTTCATTCGCAAATCAATATGAAGTTGAAATGCAACAGGATGATGATGGAAAGTTAAAAAATTTATAGTAATTTATATATTTTTTATACTTACCAATGACCCAGACTTAGCTGGTGCTAACTCTAAAAAATCTAGGGCCAAACACAAATTTTGCCCCCCAATCCCCAAAATTTGCATCTAAAACCAAAAGAAATCATGTTCTAAAGGACGTCCATACTTTGCCCCCACTGCGCATGCGCAGTGTCAAGGACGTTCCGAAATTGGCGCCAATCACCATTCTTACTAGCAGTGCCTGGTCAGCGCTATGTACTCAGCAGGAAGGTAAGAGTTCCCAACTCCTGGGAGGGCCATCCCCATCTGGGTCATTGGTAAGTATAAAAAATATATAAATTACTATAAATTTTTTAACATTTTTATACTGTACCAATGACCCAGACTTAGCTGAATAGTAAAAAGACTGGAGGGCCTAGGACATAGAGGAAAATCCAATAAGCTCAACTATATAATATAGAGAGAACCCCTCAAGGAGAAAAGGAGTATTAAGCTTTACATGTATCTTTCTTATTTTATTATAAATTAGAAAGATACAACACCCTTCATAATTGAGCACAATAACATTCATGTTCTCTATTAACATCCAGTATAACCCATTATACTAATTATTTTTAAAGTAAGCCAATAAATAAAGTTAGTCCAGAGAATTGAGACTCTTTATATTCATTAAAAGTGTCCGAGGATTGTATATTAACGCCCGTTTGACACTTGACATATACAAATGCTTCACACCGAGCTGCACTTTAAAAATATGACATGAATGAATTTTAACATTAATATTACACTTTAAAACCATCCCGGAAACGACTCAGAATTACTGACTCCGGAGGAGGAATTCCCTTGCTTTTCACTATAAAGCAGGTAACCTAAGGGAACACCCTCCCCCCCCCCCCTCCCCCCCTTCCCCTTGCCCTGGGTCAAATAGCCCAGAGCGAAGAGGGCAGCCGGACAGAGTCACTGCCGGAACAGAAAGCCTGCATAACTATAGTTGCAACTGTTTAGTGGATGACATTCTGAGCAACAGATAACGGACCTAAACAATGCAGGTCTCCAGAAATGGACTCAATGATCCCTACACCAACGACGAAAGACCTTCCACTTAGCCGCATAATTTAGCGAAGAGGAGGTCCTCCTACAGTTAGAAATCGCGTCCACTGCTCGTCCTGTAAAGTGCTTGCCATGCAAGAAGGACCGCACAACGGAAAAACATGAAGGTTGAGACCTTGCGGGTTGTGATGAAGTCGACGCGGTTTCCCCTGCGAAAGAAGATCCTCCTGTGGAGGAAGCTTTCGCTGTAGGTCCCACAACAGACACCTGAGTAGATTTATCCACGGTCTCTGTGGAGACAGAGATGCTACCAACAGAATCTTGCACTGAGATTGTTTTATCTTTATCAATATTTGCTGAATCAATGGCACTGGAGGATATGCATATCCTATCATTCCGTCCCATGAGATCGATAGAGCATCTACTGCAAATGCTCTTGGATCGGGGCACGGTGACACATACATCTGCAACTGATTGTTGAGATGTGTCGCAAATAAGTCTATTATTGGCCGTTTCCCACTGGTAGCAAATCTGATTGAATACTTGTTTGTTGAGAGTCCACTCCGACGGCAACAAGCGACCCTTCCGTGAAAGGGAGTCTGCTAGTACATTCAGACGACCCGGTATATGACGGACCGAAAGTAGAACCTGATGTTCTAGAGCAAACAGAAGGATTCTCTCCGTTAGATTGAATAACGGAACGGAATGAGTGCCTCCTTGGTTCCGTATATACGCCACTACTGTCGTATTGTCGGACAGAATTTGGACATGAGCTTTGTGAATAATGTCCCTCCAATGACGTAATGCAAGCCAAATTGACAT
The DNA here is from genome assembly GCA_031216915.1 of Pictodentalium vernedei. Classification (NCBI taxonomy): domain Eukaryota; kingdom Metazoa; phylum Mollusca; class Scaphopoda; order Dentaliida; family Dentaliidae; genus Pictodentalium; species Pictodentalium vernedei. The sequence goes on along the minus strand of CM062288.1, from coordinate 57,417,636 downwards.
CATTTCCTTGATGTTTATGTGCTTGGTTAGGAACTGTGGATCCCAAAGACCCTGGCATCTCGATTCCGTTGGGATCAATGATGCACCCCAACCTGTTTGACTGGCATCCGTCATAATGGTAAAACTCGGATCCGGCAACTGCAGCGGAACTCCCTGAGTTAACCACTGAATGTTTGCCCAAGTCTGAATCTCTTGTTTCACTTGATCTGACAAGAGAACATCTATGTCGAGCGAATGAATCTTCACACTCCAATTCTGAGTTAAGAAAATTTGGAGAGGACGAGTGCGCAACCACCCCATCGGAATGAGATCCGCGGCGGCTCAGCACAAGCCTATCAGTCTCATAAACTCCCTCGCTGTGACTTTGTCTGCATGAAGACAATAGCGAGCGTAACAACTGACTAATTTCGCTCTGGTTAACGGCAGACGAACGAGATTGTTGTGCGTCTCGAAGCTCATTCCCAGATGAGTGAATGACTTGGACGGCACCAGATCTGACTTCTCCTCGTTTACTATAAAACCGAGACGTCAGAGCAATAGAAGCAGATTCTGCACATCGTTCTGAAGTGTTAACTCGTTGCCGTACCTCTGAAGAATGTCGTCCAGGTAGGCCGACGTTACCGCAGACGAATGAGCTCGGAAATACATCATTACCGAGTTCATTACCCGAGTGAAAGCCCAGGGTGCTAGGTTCAATCCGAAGCACATCGCCCGGAATTGATACACAACTCCTAGGACTGCGAAGCGTAGATACTTTCTGAATGTCGGATGTACCACGACATGAAAGTACGCATCCTTGAGATCTATGCTTGTAGCATAATCGTTCACCCGAATACTCGCTCTGACTGACCGAATCGTCTCCATATAAAATTTCGGAGCGACGATCAGCTTGTTTATCCAGCTCAAATCTATGACTGGACGGAACGAGCCGTCTGGTTTCGGAACCAGAAACAGATGGCTGTAGAATCCTGGTGTTTCCTGGTCTTCTACGACCTCTACCGCGTTCTTCATTAAAAGAGACTGCACCTCCGATAAGAGAGCTTCTCTTTTTTGCGGATTTGATGGAAGTTGAGTCCATTTTGGACTTCGAGTTAACGGAGGCTTTCGTTTGAAGGATATTCTTAGACCTTCCGAAATCACCCCTCTCACCCAAGGGTCGTCCGTAATCGACGCCCACTCTTCTGAAAAACTCGACAACCTTCCGCCAACCGGAACGCGATAGAGGTTGAAGCCATCACTTCCTGAACCTGCGAGGCCTGCGGGAGGAGAAACCACGTCCTCCACGACCCGCACCTCGTCCCGTCGCCTCGGGGCATCCGACCGATTGTCCTGGCCCGAAGGACATCCCGCACGAGAGTCGCTGCCTTGACGGTCTCTGGAATAAGACCAAGAGGACGCACCGGAACCTCTATAGGAACCTTTCTTGGGTGCATTAGACCCAGAAGTGCCTGTCTTATTCTTCTCTGTCGTATCCGACTTTTTGGAAGCGGATTTAAACAACAAAGAATCTGAAGCTTTCTTCGTAATTTTATCGTAGATTGCAGAAAGCTTGCCATCGAATAGAAGTTCTCCGGAGACCGAAGAGACTCTGAGAGAGTTCTTCACCTTACTATCCACGCGTGTGGATGTAGCTACGGCTGCGTCACGTCTAACCAACTCCAGGTTTGCCACTGAAAGGGCGGAGTTATACGTGGAATAAGCCACTGCCCTTGAAAGAAGTCTTAATGAGGATTGTATATCCTGAAATTCTTTCCCTTGAAGACGCAGTGATAACGCCTTTGTAAGGTGGTCTGCGTAAGATAAAGCGTCTAAACTGGCCCTGTTAGACGTGATAGTTGTATCCAACACCGCGGTTGGAACGGACATAGACGACGGTAACGACAATTCTAAGTCTTCCGCCTCGTCGTCAAGACGCAGAGGAACTCTCGGAATACCCTGTCCTGCCGTATCGAATTTATTCCTTGCATTAATGAAAGGCAGGTTAAGAGCATTTGAGGACAAGAAACCAGCTTTGCCTGTTTTGGAGGCAAGCTTGAATATAGCGTCGTTCAATAATTCAAATGTTCTTGCGACATTATTGGACTGAGACGGAAACTCAGGGACAATGTCCCTGAACCGCTCAAAGAATTCAGTGTCCAATGACGCTATTATTCTCTTGTCCGGAACCGCAGCAGTCTGGCCCGACTGAACAACGTGAGGAAGGAAGTGCCGGATAAAATCCACGGCAGCTTTATGTTGTTCCGAAAGGGATAGCTCCAAGTCATCTGTATCCCTTTCACCATCCGGTCGGACCTCACGATGCTCCCAGTCGTCTGCACCCGATGCTTCGGCGAAGCGTACCGACCCAGCGCCGTCGGATAATTCCTGATCCGACACCGATTCTGTCGGCTGCTGGGATGCTGCGACAATTTGTGCTATCTGAGCAAGCACATCCGTCATCGAGGCCTGCGGAGTGGCGGTCTTTTGCTGCTTCGCCGCGGGAAGCTCCGCATCAACTGACTCCCGCATACTCTTCCTATGTGAACGTCTGGAGTCTACCGGCCTCGTGTCCCTGGCTACTGGATGGCGTGACCTGGTCGCCGAAGAATCCTTTATCGGCGAAGCTGGTAAAATCTCCGTGGTCACGTAGCCAAGGCGCAGTCGTGTGCGCTGGTGAGAGGATGAGGAAGCCTGTGCAGTCTCCGTGGACTGCCTAAACAACGGAGCGTCCCGAGCGACGGACGTGTGCTCCGCTTGCGACACATTTTGTACCACAACATCAGGTCCCTGATGTTGTTGTACGAGAGAGGGGCCTCTCTCGCTCGCAGCCCGGCTGGACCTGGACGAGCTAGGAACCGGACTAGAAGGCTTCCTCCGATCTCTCCTTTTATCCGCCGTCACTGGGTGTGCACCTAGTATATTTATAGTGCTCGCATCACCCAACATTTCCTCCTGGACTGCAACGGACGAACCCGGCTGCCGAACCATTCGCTGAATGGATGCTACACCGGGCGAGCTAGCGGACGACAGCGCCGTCGATCCTACTAGGGACCTCTTAGGCAACTGTCGTATCTCCATGAGCACTTTTGCCGCTAACTCTTCATTCAATTGTGACGACGGAAGCGCACTCTTGGAAGATAACATGGAAACATCACCCTGATCTTGTTCCTCTGAAATAGAAACTTATAGACTAGAGTGACCCAGCAGGGAAAGGACCGGCATAGTCCTTTCTCCACTAACAACATACCGTGACACACGTTTCCAATGTTTGTCATCCCAATATTGACATATTGAACAGGAGTTAGTGCGAGCACACTGACTACAATTAATACGATGATCATGAAAGTCAGAGGAAGATTTCTTCCTATTACAATTTGAACAATGTCCTTTCATTGTGAAAAAACAACAAGTCCTAGTACTCGCACCAACCCCTAAACACAAAGATACATAATAACATGATCCATTAATATTGAAAAAAGCAAATGAAATTCAAAATAATTTTTGAAAAATATTTTTTCAGCGAAGCCCAAGTTTCTGAAAAGTAACGTTGAGCCCCAATGGATCCCAAGGGTAAGTGTGGTCAAAATATTTTAAAATTATTTAAATAATTATAGCAACACTTACGGATAATAACAATGTATCTTGTAGTGAGATAAACTACTCCAAAGGCAAAAAGTCCCCCTCAAAAGAGACTGTTGCCAATGTAAACAAGAAGTGTATAAACACCAGAAAACATGACTCCAGGCACTGACAATACTGGCCCGAAATCAGTTATCAAAATTACACGCTATCTGATGCAAAACAGAGACTTCCAGAGAAGAATCTGCAGAACATCAGATGGTAGATGCAGAACACAACGTCTAAACACTCATGGGTGAAAACATAAACATGGGGAAAATAACAGAATTCATTCTGTAACCAAGTTAATTCTCCCAAGAATTTTTAGGAGTAATCTTACTCAAAAAATAAGCCAAAAGAATGGGAGAATAGCAAGGGGGGACTTAAAGGATAAGGAGAGAGGAAACACTGAATAAGCAGTGCAACTTCAAAGTAAGAATGACTACAACAGGCCCATGCCTCGAAAATAGGCAACTTAACATAATTTTATAACAAAATTTTAAGTTACAGCCCTGATTATTTTCTGTCACTCTTTTTTCCTCTCCTCCTTCTCTATCCTCCTTAGAATCACCATTTCTCCAATATTTATGTGTCTGGCATCATTTAAACTGAGATTTACAAGCACAAAGATCAGTGAGATGTTAACTGATGAAGGGCCAAACAAAGAATGGTGATTGGTGGCAATTTCGGAACGTCCTTGACACTGCGCATGCGCAGTGGGGGCGAAGTACGGAGGTCCTTTAGGACATGATTTCTTTTGGTTTTAGATGCAAATTTTGGGGATTGGGGGGCAAAATTTGTGTTTGGCCCTAGATTTTTTAGAGTTAGCACCAGCTAAGTCTGGGTCATTGGTACAGTATAAAAATATCATATGTTTCGAAAGTTACCTGCAAACTTTGCAGCAGACATCAGTAGGCAGTGATGCGGGCGACTCCCAAAGGGAAAATACGTAAGTACATTATTATTTTTCCAATTATATTTATTTTCTGAAGTAACTGCAACCACAAATGACAAATATGATTTTCAGGCCATTTATATTTCTGTGCAGTTGAGGTAATGGCCCACCGCTTCAGTTTAACAAAATCTTTACACAGAAAATTTAAATTGTGCCAGTCTGCGTGTGCACTCACTGTTGATCTTGCAAAACAGTTCACTGGTTGTCAGGGGAACCGAGCATAGGTCGTTTCGCTCGGTGTCAGGGGTCAGCCTGGCAGCTGATTTTAGGGAGAAGTGACTTCTCCCTTCAGAGACTTTAGGGAGAAGTCAGGACCCAGGAGGGAGAAGTCAGTGGACATGAAGGAGAAATCAGAAAAAAAAAACATAAAACGTATATGACATCGTGATAAAATAAATGAACATAGAGGACACAATTGTGGAGAAAAAAATAAATAAAAGTTTATACAAACACACACAAAACTAAGTCAAGATGGTTACATAACAGAATGTAGGTTAAAATCCTCCACCCCACCCTACAAAAAACTGTGTCGTTCATGGTTTCTGAATACCCCCTAACTCTTTGCCAAACAGTGATGACTAAGGTTACCGTGCAGTTGATTTTGTATTTGCCTCAACGATGTGGATTTGAAATTTAGTATGACCCATGGTGAGAGTGTTCTTCTCTGTAACAGAAGGTATATTCTTTTTAAAAAAATATTTAAAGTGTTTAAAATAAATTTCAAGTTCATATAAGAAGCTGGGTCATTCATGGTTTCTGAATACCCTAACTGAGTTGAAAAGCGTAGTTAAAAAAGTTTTCGATATCCTTCGTAAATTAAGCGTTATTAACAATTTGAGTTAATTAATTTCTTTGGTAAATGACAAAACATTTCAGTTGTCTCCCTTCCCGGCAGCGCTGGGTAAACTGATAATACACTGTTCAGAAAACTGACAATTTCTGCCAACCATCTTTCACTGACACGTGCGATTGGTGATTTGAAGGTCTGCCATTCTTATCCATCCAAATACCTGTGATTTCTATTGTAGCCTTATTACATTTAACCCCCTTCCAACAAACTTCACAAGTTTTCAAAGAAAAACATTCAATGCAAATTGCGGGGCGAATTTCAATGCAGCCAATTTTTCAGTGGAACAGAGCGTAACCGCAAGCAATTTCGATATGGACGAACTGTCGCCAATACATTTTTTTTGTTTTGAAACGATGGTTAACTTTAATAAATTCTAATTAACTCGATGCGTGTCTTGTGTGATTCGTTGTTGTCTGGTACTTTGTTTTTAAATAGCCATTTTGTGCTGGTTGCTATCAGTTGGGGCGAATTGTTCGAACGACTACGCCATTGCAATTCTTTTCAGAAATATAAAATTGGGCTAGTTTAGGCTATTTTCATAGCCGTGTGACGGACTTTAACAGCAACCGTGTTTACTGTTTTTTGCGGAAGCGTGTGTTTTTAAAAAATAAACCATAAGAAAATACAGTAAACTGCCATGTCTCCCAAGGAAGTTTGGGAGGGCGACTTGAATTTCGCCCCCAATGTAAGCCAAGGCGACTTGAGGAATGACAAGGCGACTTCTTTGCCCAAGTTGCCCACTCGGCTGACCCCTGCTCGGTGTTCAACTCGCCCCGAAGTCGATTCGTCCCAATTTCTCACACCTGTTCATTTCGCCCCAACTTCCACAAAGGGGTAGTTTTATTATAAACTTTTGATAATATAATTTATTTGACTCTGAGTCTGTTTGAGTGTCAGGTGTGACTGTCTGTTGGCCTGTCTGTCTGACTCTGTGTCATACTCTCTCTCTCAACACCCCCCCCCCCCCCCCCCCCCCCCCCGCCTCGCTCTGTCGTCTGACGGTCTCCTGCTTAATCTCTCTCTCTCTCTCTCTCTCTCTCCCCCCTCTCTCTCTCTGGGTAATTATTTTTTTTTTTTTTTCAGGTGAAACTGCTATGAAGTACGTTAATGGGTACGTTAATGGCCTATCTGGGTTCATCAGCAAGCATCACTTGTTACGGCACTTAGAAAGTGAAGGGCACAAGCGAGCCAGAGAAGATAGTATGGCAGTAGATGTTGCGGGAGGTGAGGATTCTGCAGTTGGGTCATCGGCAGGTTCAACACTCTCCAGTCCAGCAGCTCTTTTTCAGCCAACCATATCATCTGTTGTTGATAAGTTTACTAATGATGTATACAACAAAATTTTCCGAACAGCATACAATCTTGTGACAGAACGGTTGCCTTTCAATAAATTCCATGTGTTACTGAAATGTTTGAAAGAGTGTGGTGTCAAACTAATTGATGGTAAAATGGATGGACGTGTCATTAAAGACAAAATTTCATGTTTTCTTCGCTCCCAGACAGAATTTGGAATTCTTACTGATGGAAGCGAGCCAAAGAAAACAGGTAGTGAAAAGGAACTTGTGTATGTTCGAACAGTAAGACAGGGCATGCCAGTATACTTTGTGTTGGACTGGAGGATGTGAAGGATCACGGGGGTGATGCTGAGGGTCTCAAATCATGCACTGATAAATCTTTTAAGGACCTTCTCGTCTCTGATTGTGATTATATAAAATCTATGGTTTCAGCGACATCGGATGGTGAAGTGTTAATACGGGTATTCACAGTGGGCTCTTAACTAGACTTAAGGCTGAGCGGCCTTGGTTACTAGGTATTCACTGTGTGAACCACAGAGCAGAGTTGACGCTAAAGGATGCTTTATTAAAAAATGAACACATCAAGACAGCTGACAATTTTATGCAAAACATTTACTATCTCCATAAAAAATCAGGGAAAATGCGAAGGATGTACAATAATGCTTGTGATGCAATGAATGTTGATGCATACACTATTCTCCGTATACACGGAACAAGATTTGTAGCCCACCGCATTCGTGGTTTGCGTACACTCCTTCATGGTTGGATTCCTCTTGCAAACAGTTTTGGTGAAGCTCTTCAGAGTGATATGCCAATAGCCCCTGGCACCCGTGGAAAAATAACAGGTTTTCTAAAAAAACTGCAAAGCTTTTCATTCCTCAGAATAGTTCACACTTACAAAGAACTTCTGCAGGCACCAGTTGAGATCTCACTCTGTTTTGAGCAAGGTGATGTTTTAGCTTCGACTGTAGAGCCAGTAGTAACCAATGCCAAGAAAAATCTCAATGATTTATTAACTTGTACTGTTGATGATCATTCTGCAGGACCGTATTGTTTAGTTTCTGACAGTGATTCCTCTACCGGCTTTTCCATTGCTGCTGATATTCATAAACAAGGTCATATGCGTCGAAAAGCTAACAATCGAGAAACTGTCAAGCTCGTATTGAATCATATGACACACACTGACAAAAGTGCATCAGCAAATATTATTTCGACCATCAAACACAACATTGTACCAAATATGATTGACAAAATCAGTGAGCGTTTCCGCTCATTTTCTGATAATGATATATTTTTAAATATGGGAAATTTTATGGATCCAAGTGATTGGATCACATCTGATAAACTGTTTGGAGTGGATGACTTGAATAAGATAGCAGAACATTTTGAAGCAACTTTAGAGCACAGAGATTTTGATAAAAATGCCGCTCAGAATGAATGGAATGACCTGAAAAATTTAAGGGACTGAAAGTTAAAAAATTTATAGTAATTTATATATTTTTTATACTTACCAATGACCCAGACTTAGCTGGTGCTAACTCTAACAAAACCAGGGCCAAACACAAATTTTGCCCCCAATCCCCAAAATTTGCATCCAAAACAAAAAGAAATCATGTCCTAAAGGATCTCCATACTACGCCTCTACTGCGCATGCGCAGTGACGCAGACGTCCCGAAATTGGCGCCAATTATCATTCTTACTGGCAGTGCCTGGTCAGCGCTATGTACTCAGCGGGGAGGCAAGAGTTCCCAACTCCAGGGAGGGCCATCCCCATCTGGGTCATTGGTAAGTATAAAAAATATATAAATTACTATAAATTTTTTAACATTTTTATACTGTACCAATGCCCCAGACTTAGCTGAATAGTAAACAGGCTGGAGGGCCTAGGACATAGAGGAAAATCCAATAAGCTCAACTATATAGTAAAGAGGTAACCCCTTAAGGAGAAAAGGAGTATTAGGCTTTACATGTATCTTTCTTATTTAATATTAAATTAGAAAGATACACTACCCTTAATAATTGAGCACAATAACATTCATGTTCTCTATTAACAACCAGTATATCCCTTATACTAATTATTTTTAAAGCAAGCCAATAAATAAAGTAGTCCAGAGAATTGAGACTCTTTATAGTCATTTAAAAGTGTCCGAGTATTGTATATTAAAGCCCGTTTGACACTTGACATATATAAATGCTTCACACCGAGCTACACTTTAAAAATAAAACATGAATGAAATTTAACATTAATATTACACTTTAAAACCATCCCGGAAGCGACTCAGAAATACTGACTTGGAGGAGGCATTCCCTTGCTTTTCACTATAAAGCAGGTGACCTAAGGGAACACCCACCCCCCCCCCCCCCCCCTTCCCCTTGCCCTGGGTCAAATAGCCCAGAGCGAAGAGGGCAGCCGGACGGAGTCACTGCCGGAACAGAAAGCCTGCATAACTATAGTTGCAACTGTTTAGTGGATGACATTCTGAGCAACAGATAACGGACCTAAACAATGCAGGTCTCCAGAAATGGACTCAATATTTCTGAGATAAAAATTCGTAAATGTGGATGGCTGAGACCAATAAGCAGCCTTCATTAAATTTGTAATAGCAACACTATTAGCATAAGCCCAGGAAGTAGAAAGAGCTCTTACTTCATGAGCAGAAATCTTAAGCACAGACTGCTGAGAAGAAGATAAATCTTCATAAGCAGTACGGATAGTTAATTGAATCCATCTAGCAATAGAATGGACCGAAATGTCCTTTCTATTAGGCATCAAAGACAGAAAGAAACGTTTCCGTCCCTTTCTGATAAACTGAGATCTCTGTTTATAGATACGTAACGCTCTAACAGGACAGAGTAAAGGCCTACGCCCGTCTGAAGACGGAAGAGCCTTAATAACAATAGGTTCCGGATATTTATTAGGAGCCTGATTCTTAGCTAAAAAACCCACATTAGTAGTGAAGGTGATAGTGTTCCCAACACTACGATAGTGAGAATCATCCACCGACAGTGCATGAAGCTCACTGACTCTTCTAGCAGAAGAGAAAGCTAAGAGAAAAGCTGTCTTATAAGATAAGAATTTGAAATCTACTGTCCCAAGAGGTTCAAATGGCTTTTCCTTCAATTTAAGAAGAACCCAAGCTAAATTCCACTTAGGAATTAATCTAAGAGTTCTGGGTCTATTTATCGAAAAGTTTCAAACCAACTTCGATAAAGAGACATTAGATCCAATTTGTAAACTATCATGATGTGCATAGGTATCAGATAACATAGATCTATAACCCTTTATAGTAACAGGCTGCAGTTTGATTTCGTCAAACAAGTATACTAGAAAGTTTGCAATGTCTGGTATAGAGGGATCGAATATATCTACAGAATGATCCCTACACCAACGACGAAAAACCTTCCACTTAGCCGCATAGTTTAGCGAAGAGGAGGTCCTCCTACAGTTAGAAATCGCGTCCACTACTCGTCCTGTAAAGTGCTTGCCATGCAAGAAGGACCGCACAACGGAAAAACGTGAAGGTTGAGACCTTGCGGGTTGTGATGGAGTTGGCGCGATTTCCCCTGCGAAAGAAGATCCTCCCGTGGAGGAAGCTTCCGCGGTAGGTCCCACAACAGACACCTGAGTAGATTTATCCACGGTCTCTGTGGCGACAGAGATGCTACCAACAGAATCTTGCATTGAGATTGTTTTATCTTTAGCAATACTAGTTGAATTAACGGCGCTGGAGGATACGCATATCCTATCATTCCGTCCCAAGGGATCGACAGAGCGTCTACTGCAAATGCTCTTGGATCCGGACACGGAGACACATACGTCTGCAACTGATTGTTGAGATGTGTCGCAAATAAGTCTATCATTGGCCGTTCCCATTGGTAGCAAATCTGATTGAATACTTGTTTGTTGAGAGTCCACTCCGACGACAACAAGCGACCCTTTCGTGAAAGGGAGTCTGCTAGCACATTCAGACGACCCGGTATGTGACGGACCGAAAGAAGAACGTGATGTTCTAGCGCAAACAGAAGGATTCTTTCCGTTAGATTGAACAACGGAACTGAATGAGTGCCTCCCTGATTCCGTATATACGCCACTACTGTCGTATTGTCGGATAGGATTTGGACATGAGCATCGTGAATAATGTCCATCCAGTGACGTAACGCAAGCCAAATTGACATCATTTCCTTGATGTTTATGTGCTTGCACAGGAATTGCGGATCCCAAAGACCCTGGCATCTCGAATCCGTTGGGATTAATGATGCACCCCAACCTGTTTGACTGGCATCCGTCATAACGGTAAAACTCGGATCCGGCAACTGCAGCGGAACTCCTTGAGTTAACCACTGAATGTTTGCCCAAGTCTGAATCTCTTGTTTCACTTGATCTGACAAGAGAACGTCTACATCGAGCGAATGAATTTTCACACTCCAATTCAGAGTCAAGAAAATTTGAAGAGGACGTGTGCGTAACCGCCCCATCGGAATGAGATCCGCGGCGGCTCCGCACAGACCTATCAGTCTCATAAATTCTCTCGCCGTGACTTTGTCTGCGTGCAGACAATAGCAAGCGTAACAACTGACTAATTTCGCTCTGGTTAACGGCAGACGAACGAGATTGTTGTGCGTCTCGAAGCTCATTCCCAGATGAGTGAATGACTTGGACGGCACCAGATCCGACTTCTCCTCGTTTACTATAAAACCGAGACGTCGGAGCAATAGAAGAAGATTCTGAACATCGTTCTGAAGCGTTAACTCGTTGCCGTACCTCTGAAGAATGTCGTCCAGGTAGGCCGACGTTACCGCAGACGAATGAGCTCGGAGGTAGATCATTACCGAGTTCATTACCCGAGTGAAAGCCCAGGGTGCTAGATTCAATCCGAAGCACATCGCCCGGAATTGATACACCACTCCTAGGACTGCGAAGCGTAGATACTTTCGGAATGTCGGATGTACCATGACGTGAAAGTACGCATCTTTGAGATCTATGCTCGTTGCATAATCGTTCACCCGAATACTCGCTCTGACCGATCGAATCGTCTCCATATAAAACTTCGGAGCGACAATCAGCTTGTTTATCCAGCTCAAATCTATGACTGGACGGAACGAGCCGTCTGGTTTCGGAACCAGAAACAGATGGCTGTAGAATCCCGGAGATTCCTGGTTTTCTACGACCTCTACCGCGTTCTTCATTAAAAGAGACTGCACCTCTGATAACAGAGCGTCTCTTTTCTGCGGATTTGACGGAAGATGAGTCCACTTTGGACTTCGAGTTAATGGAGGCTTTCGTTTGAAGGATATCTTTAGACCTTCCGAAGTCACTCCTCTCACCCAAGGGTCGTCCGTAATCGACGCCCATTCTTGTGAAAAGCTCGACAACCTTCCGCCAACCGGAACGCGATAGAGGTTTAAGCCATCACCTCCTGGACCTGCGAGGCCTGCAGTAGGAGAAACCACGTCTTCCACGACCCGCACCTTGCCCCGTCGACCTCGGGGCGTCCGACCGATTGTCCCGGCCTGAAGGACGTCCCGAACGAGAGTCGCTATCCTGACGGTCTCTCGAATAAGACCAAGAGGACGCACCGGAACCTCTATAGGAACCTCTCTTGGGCGCATTAGACCCAGAAGTGCCTGTCTTATTCGTGTCTGCTGTATCCGACTTCTTAGGAGCAGATTTGAACAACAGAGAATCCTTAGCTTTCTTTGTAATTTTATCATAAATAGCGGAAAGCTTGCCGTCAAAGAGAAGTTCTCCTGAGACCGAAGGGACTCTAAGAGAGTTCTTCACCTTAGAATCCACTAGTGTGGATGTAGCTAGGGCTGCGTCACGTCTAACCAACTCCAGATTTGCCACTGAAAGGGCAGAGTTACACGTGGAATAAGCTACTGCCCTTGAAAGAAGTCTTAAAGAGGATTGTATATCCTGAAACTCTTTCCCCTGAAGGCGCAGTGATAACGCCTTAGTAAGGTGATCTGCGTAAGATAAGGCATCTAAATTGGCTCTGTTAGACGCAATAGCTGTTTCCAACACCGCGGTTGGAATAGAAGCTGACGACGGTAATGATAGCTCTAAGTCTTCCGCCTCGTCGTCCATACGCAGAGGAACTCTCGGTATACCCTGTCCTGCCGTATCGAATTTATTCCTTGCATTAATGAAAGGCAGGTTGAGAGTATTAGCGGACAAGAAACCTGCTTTCCCCGTCCTGGAAGCAAGTTTAAATATAATAATTCAAATGTTCTTGCAACATTATTGGACTGCGACGGAAACTCGGGAGCGATGTCCCTGAACCGCTCAAAAAATTCAGAGTCCAATGACGCTATAATTCTCTTGTCCGGAAGCGCAGCAGTCTGGCCCGACGGAACAACTTGAGGGAGAAAGTGCCGGATGAAGTCCACGGCAGCTTTATGTTGTTCCGAAAGGGATAGCTCCAAGTCATCCGTATCCCTTTCACCATCCGGTCGGACCTCATGATGTTCCCGGTCATCCGCCCCCGATGCTTCGGCGGAGCGTACCGACCCAGTGCCGTCAGATAATTCTCGATCCGACACCTTTACTGTCGGCTGCTGGGATGCTGCGATAAGCTGTGCTATCTGCACAAGAATGTCCGGCGTCGAGACCTGCGGAGGCGCAGTCTTTCGCTGCTTCGCCGAGGGCAGCTCTGCATCAGATGGCTCCCGCATACTTTTCCTGTGCGAACGTCCGGAGTCCATCGGTCTCGAATCCCTGGCTGCCGGATGGTGTGATCTGGTCGCCGAAGAATCCTTGATCGGCGAAGCTGGTAATATATCGGTGGTCACGCAGCCAAGGTGCGGCCGTGTGCGCTGACGAGAAGAGGAAGCCTTAACAGTCTCTGCGGACTGCTTATACAACGGAGCGTCCCGAGCGACGGACGTATGCTCCGCTAAAGACACATTTTGTACCACAACATCTGGTCCCAGATGTTGTTGTACGAGAGAGGGGCCTCTCTCGCTCGCGGCCCGGCTGGACCTGGACGAGCTAGGAACCGGACTCAAAGGCTTCCTCCGTTCTCGCTTACTATCCGCCGTCACTGGGTGTGCATCTATTATGTTTATAGTGCTCGCATCACCCAAAATTTCCTCTTGGACCGCATCGGACGAACCCGGCTGCCGAACCATTCGGTGAATGGACGCTACACCGGGCGAGCTAGCGGACGACATTTGTCTAATCTCCATGAGCACTTTTGCCGCTAGCTCTGAATTCATTTGTGACGACGGACGCACACTTGAAGAAGATAACATGGAAACATCACCCTGTTCTGGTTCCTCTGAAATAGAAACTGAGAGAGTAGAGTGACCTTGCGGAGAAAGAGCCGGCATCGCTCTTTCTCCAGAAACAACATATCGTGACACACGTTTCCAATGTTTCTCATCCCAATGTTCACATATAGGACAGGGATTAATGCGAGAACACTGACTACAATTAATACAATGATCATGAAAGTCAGAGGAAGATTTCTTCCTATTACAATTTGAACAACGTCCCTTCATTGTGAAAGAACAACAATAAGTCCTAGTTACTCGCAAAAACCCCTGACACAAAGATACATAATAACATGATCCATTAATAAATGAAAAAACAATTGCAAAACAAAATAATTTTGAAAAAATATTTTTTCAGCGAAGCCCAAGTTGCTGAAAAGTAACGTTGAGACCCGATGGATCCGATGGCAAAGTGTGGTCCAAAATTTTAAATTTATATTAAATAATTAATGAGACACTTACGGATAATATAAATGTATCTTATAGTGAGATAAACTACAGCAAAGGCAAACAGCCCCCCTCACAAAAGGCTGTTGCCAATGAAAACAAACAGTGTAAAAACACCAGAAAACATGACTCCAGGCACTGAAAAAACTGGCCCGGAATCAGTCATCAAGTACACTCTATCTGATGCAAAACAGAGACTCCCAGGGGAGAATCTGCAGAACATCAGATGGAAGATGCAGAACACAAACGTTATACACCCATGGGTGAAAACGTAACTATGGGGAAAATAACAGAAAACATTCTGCAACCAAGCAACTCTCCCAGGAAATTTTAGAAATGAAATTTCTCAAAATTATGCCAAAAGCATGGGAGAATTGCAAGGGGGGGACTTTAGAAGGCTAGGGGAGAGGAAACACTGAATAAGCAGTGCAACAATTAGCAAGAATGACAACAAGAGGCCCATGCCTCGAAAATAGGTAACTTAACATAATTTCATCAAAAAATTTTAAGTACAGCCCTGATTATTTTTTGTCACTTCTTTTTCCTCTCCTCCTTCTATCCTCCTTAGAATCACATTTTCTCCAAAAATTACGTGTCTGGCATCCTTTAAACTGAGATTTACAAGCACAAAGATCAGTGAGATGTTGACTGATGAAGGGCCAAACAGAGAATGATAATTGGCGCCAATTTCGGGACGTCTGCGTCACTGCGCATGCGCAGTAGAGGCGTAGTATGGAGGTCCTTTAGGACATGATTTCTTTTTGTTTTGGATGCAAATTTTGAGGATTGGGGGGCAAAATTTGTGTTTGGCCCTGGTTTTGTTAGAGTTAGCACCAGCTAAGTCTGGGTCATTGGTACAGTATAAAAATATAGGCAACTTAACATAATTTCATCAAAAAATTTTAAGTACAGCCCTGATTATTTTTTGTCACTTCTTTTTCCTCTCCTCCTTCTATCCTCCTTAGAATCACATTTTCTCCAAAAATTACGTGTCTGGCATCCTTTAAACTGAGATTTACAAGCACAAAGATCAGTGAGATGTTGACTGATGAAGGGCCAAACAGAGAATGATAATTGGCGCCAATTTCGGGACGTCTGCGTCACTGCGCATGCGCAGTAGAGGCGTAGTATGGAGGTCCTTTAGGACATGATTTCTTTTTGTTTTGGATGCAAATTTTGGGGATTGGGGGGCAAAATTTGTGTTTGGCCCTGGTTTTGTTAGAGTTAGCACCAGCTAAGTCTGGGTCATTGGTACAGTATAAAAATATACCTTGGGGTGAAGTGTTTGCCTTTTTGGAGAAATATTCTTGTTTTACAGAAGGGATCTGTTCCCAAATATATGTCTAATTGCAGAAATTTGTTTGAGTATCCCAATTTCGAATTCCACAACTGAGAGGGGGTTTTCTTTACTTATAAACATTTTAACTGATATCCATGCACCACTCCACTGTAAGAGATCAAATAATTGTTGCAGCAAATGATAAAGTGTGGTCCTTTGATGAAAAAAATGATATTGAGTCAGCTGTTTCAAAATATTTAGAAAAAAAAAGGAAGAAAAAAATAACTGATTCAGAACACAAAGACCTGTACAGAAACACAAAAAGAAGGAAACTTAATATTTTAGATAAATATTGTGATGCAGGTGCTGCAAACACCACTGATCCCTCCACTTCATTTTGCAGTGATTCTTCTGAAAGTGAACTGGAGAGTTCAGGTGATGATGTGGCTGAGCATGACATATCTTTGAACATTTCTGACAGTGATTTTAACATTGAGTGTTCTGATAGAGATGGTGACTGACCATATTTGTCCATTTGAAAAAAACAAGAAATTTCAGTTAAACTCCAATCAAACTAAAGATTTATTTTTTACAGTAAATTTACACGCACCATTTCTGAAGTTTTTGAAATGACTTCAAGTGTGACATTTTTAATACTAATTAAGTGCAACAGTAAGTTTAGAATGCTCCAGAGGACTCGGGAGTCTATAAGCAGTCAGCAGACTGCTTGCTTGTGTTCATTTTACTTTTCGAAAATTCCTTTGTTCTTACTGCCCAAGAGGTTTTCTGGGTAGTGGATTGGAACTCTTATAACTTACTTTATTTCAGCAGTTGAACTCCAAAGTGGCTGTGGGTCAGGGTGACAATTAGGACTGAACAAGAAAATTTTGTAACATTTTGTTTAATCATTATATTCAATTATTGGTACACAACTTTCATTTTTATAGGATTTGAATTTCGTACAATACAATGTACAACTGTCAACACTGTTGTCCCCTGCAATTATACTAAGGAGCAAGAGTCAATAAAACAAGAAACAATGTTTTAACTTTTCAGCTTACACCAAGTTACTGAAAAATTATTTAAAGATCATATTATTATATTAATATGGCATCTTCTACCCCACCCCCTCCAGACTCATTCCCTCACCCCATTACCTTTTTATCTAAATTGGTCATTTTTTATATGGCATTTATATAACATATAATTTACCAGATCATTTCCAACATATATATTGGAAATGATCTGGTAATACATATGTCATATAAATTAAAATACCATATAAAAAACTACATGTCATGCTGAATATAAGGCACTTTGGAGAAATCAGGCCTTACCTATAAAAATAGGCCCCGTAAGTGCTTTTACTGGGCCAATTTTTAGGCCTCGTTATTTTAAAATGCAAGGCCTGCATACCGTGACACACGTTTCCAATGTTTGTCATCCCAATTGACACACACTGAGCAGGAGTTAGTGCGAGTACACTGACTACAATTAATACAATGATTATGAAAGTCAGAGGAAGATTTCCTCTTATTACAATTTGAACAATATCCTTTCATTGTGAAAAGAACACAAACAGTCCTAGTACTCGCACCAACCCTTGAAAACAAAGATACATAATAACATGATCCAGTAACTGGTCAAGTGCTGAGTTTTTTCTGACAACAAATCAAAGCTCATCATATACAGCTCTATTACATTTAATTGGATAGTGCCTTATAGGCACTATCCAATTAAATGTCAGAGAGCAAGGTATTGTATAAAAAATCTGATCCATATCAGGGACAATAAAGGCTTCCTCAGGCAGAATGTAGCTACAGACAGTTATTGCCTGTCACTTTTAGTAAAGCTCAAAATAGGGCTTTCAGCACTCTACCAGTTAACATATAGAAAAAATAATTGAAATCAAAAAGATTTTTTGAAAAAATATTTTTTCAGAAAAGCCCAAGTTTCTGAAAGTAACGTTGAGCCCCAATGGATCCCCAAAAAGCCTAAGTGTGGACAAAATTTTTTAAAATATTTCAAAAAAGTTAAAAAATTTATAGTAATTTATATATTTTTTATACTTACCAATGACCCAGACATAGCTGGTGCTAACTCTTAAAATATAGGGCCAAACACAAATTTTGCCCCCCAATCCCCAAAATTTGCATCTAAAACCAAAGAAAACATGTCCTGAATGGCCCTCCACACTTCACCTCTACTGCGCATGCGCAGTGTCAAGGACGTTCCGAAATTGGCGCCATTAATCATTCTAATAACCAGTGCCTGGTAAGCGCTATGTACTCAGCGGGGAGGTAAGAGTTCCCAACTCCTGGGAGGGCCATCCCCGTCTGGGTCATTGGTAAGTATAAAAAATATATAAATTACTATAAATTTTTTAACATTTTTATACTGTACCAATGACCCAGACATAGCTGAATAGTAAAAAGGCTGGAGGGCCAAGGACATAGAGCAAGATGGAATACGCTCAATTATATAAAATAGAGTCATCCCCTCGAGGGAAAAAGAAGTATTAGGCCTTACATGTATCTTTCTTATTTATGATAAATTAGAAAGATACAACACCTTCCAAAATTGAGCATCATACATCCATGTACTCTATTAATATCTAGTATAATCCTTATACTAATAATTTTTAAAGTAAGCCAATAAATAAAGTAAGTCTAGAGAATAGAGACTCTTTATACTCCTTAAAGTGTCTGAGGATTGTATAATAATGTCCGTTGACACGTGCTATATTCAAAAGCTATACTTTAAAAACTAAGACCTGAATGAATTTTTAAAACATAAACTTCTCACTAAACAACCATCCCAATAACAGCTCAGAATTACTAACTCCGGAGGAGGTATCCCCTTGTTTTCATAGTAAAACAGGTGACCCAAGGGAACACCCTCCCCCCCCCCCCCCTTTTCTTGCCCTGGGTCAAATAGCCCAGAGCGAAGAGGGCAGCAGAATGGAGTCACTGCCGAAACAGACAGCCTACCTAGCTATAGTAGCAACTGTTAAGTGAATGACATTCTGAGCAGTAGATAATAGACCTAACAATAGAGGCCTCCAGAAATGGACTCAATATTTCTGAGATAAAAATTCATGAATGTGGATGGCTGAGCGCAATGAGCAGCCTTCAAAAATCTATAATAGCGACACTATTAATGTAAGCCCAAGATGTAGAAGAACTCTTACTTCATGAGCCGAAATCTCAAACACAACTGCTGAGTCAATGATATACCATAAGCAGTATCGATAGTTAATTGAATCCATTAGCAATAGAATGGAGCGTAACGTCCTTCTATTAGGCATCAAAGACAGAAGAAGCTTACGCCTGTAGTAATAAACAGAAATCTGTTTATAAATACCTAAACTCTAACCGGACTGAGTAAAGGCCTATGCCCATACAAAGACGGAAGGACCTTAATAACAATAGGTTCCGGATATTAATTAGGAGCCTGACTCTTATGCAAAAATCCAACCTAAATAGTAAAGGAAGTAGTGATTCCGAAACTACGAAAGTGAAAATCATCCACCGATAGTGCATGAAACTCACTGACTCTTCAGTAAAAGAGAAGCCAACAGAATTACTGTCTAAAAGGTCAGAATTTGAAAACTACTGTTTCCAGAGGCTCAAATGATTACTTAGCTAAATAAGAACCGAAGTTAAATTCCGTATAGGAATTTAATCTAATGATTCTAAGTCTATTTATCGAAAAGTTACTGACTTAGATAAAGAGACATAAGACTCAATTGTAAACTATCATAGAGTGCATAGGTATGAGGTAACATAAACCTATAACCTTAATAATAACAGGCTGCAGTAGATCTTGTCAACAAGTATACTAAAAAGTTGCAATGACTAGTATGGAGGGATCAATAATATCAACATAGTGATCCCTACACCAACGACGGAAGAGCCTCCACTTTAGCGAAGAAGAGGTTCTCCTATAGTAAGAAATCGCGTCCAAAGCTCGTCCAGTACAATGCTTACAATGCAATAAGGACCACACACTGGAATACGTGAAGGTTGAGACCTTGCGGGTTGTGATAAAGATGACACGATTTTACCCAGCGAAAAAAGATCCTCTCATGGAGGAAGATTTCGCGTTAAGTCCCACAGTAGACATCAGAGTAAATTTACCCACGGTCTCTGTGAAGACAGAGATGCTATCAACAGAAATGTATTGTGGTTGTCTATCTTAGCAATACTTGCTGAAACAACAGCGCAGGAGGATACGCATATCCTATCATTCCGTCCTATTAGATCAATAGAGCGTTAACAACATAAGCTCAGAGATCCGGACAAGCAAACACATACGTCTGCAATTGACAAGCAAGTTGTGTCGTAAATGAATTAACATTGGGCGCTCCCATTGATAGCAAATCTGATTGAATACTTGTTTGGTGAGAGTCCATTCTGACGGCAACAAGCGACCCATAAGTGAACGGGAGTCCGGTAATACAATCAGACGACCCGGAATATGACGGACCGAAGCAGAACTTGGTGTACTATAACAAACAGAAGGATTCTTTCCATTAAATTGAATAACGGAAACGAATGAGTGCCTCCCTGGTTCCGGAGATACGCCACTACTGTCGAATTAACGGACAGGATTTGGACATGCGTTTCTGAATAATGTTCATCCAATGACATAAAGCAAGCCTAAAAAAAAAACATTATTCCGTGGAAGATAAGTGCTTGCTTAGAGACTGCGGAACCCAAAGACCCTGGCACTTCGAATCCGTTGGGATCAATATTATATCCCAACCTGTTTGACTGGCAACCGTCATAATTATAAAACTCGGATCCGGCAACTGCAGTGGCACTCTCTGAGTCAAACACCGAATGTTTGCCCCAGTCTGAATCTCTTGCTACACTAGATAGACAAGAGAACGTGTAAATCGAGCAATTCATGGATTGCTGAAAAGTTGCCGTCGAAGAGAAGCTTCTCCGAGAATGAAGCGACTCTGAGAGAGTTCTTCACCTTACTATCCATGCGCGTGGATGTAGCTAGGGCTGCGTCACGTCTAACCAACTCCAAGCAGCCACTGAAGGGCAGAGTTATACGTGAACAAACTACTGCCCTCAAAAGAAATCACATTGAGGATTATCCCAGAATTCTTTCTCTTGAAGACGTAATGATAACGCCTCAGTAAGGTGGATTACGTATGATAAAGCGTCTAAGTTAAGTCTATTAGACAACATTGTCGTTTCCAACATTGTGGTTGGAAAAGACATAGACGGCGAAAAAGATTATTTCCAGTCTTTAACCACGCCGTCTGGACGCATATGAACTCTCGGTATGCCCTGTTCTGCCAAAATAAATTATTCGTATAAATGATAAAAGGCAGAAATGAGCATTGCGGACAAGAAACTAAACTATCATGCTTGGTAGCAGGCTTATATATATATATATAGCGTCGATAAATAATACACATGTTCTAATGACATTATTGGACTGTGTCGGTAAGTCAGGGACAATGTCCCTGAACCGATCCAAAATTCCGTGTCCAATGACGCTATAAGTCTCTTATCCAACATCGCAGCAATGTAGTCCGAAATAACAATCACTGGAAGATAATGCCGGAAGATATGTATGGCAGCTTCCGATGCTACGAAAGGGAAAACTCGAAATCTTTCGAATCCCTTTCGCCATCCTGTCGGACCCTATAAAGCGTTCGGTCGTCCGTATCTGATGCAACCGCGGACCGCACCGACCCAGCGCCGTCAGATAATTCCTGATTCGACCAAGAAACTGTCGATTGCTGGGATGCTGCGAAAAAACTGTGCTAACTCGGATAGCACGTCCGTCACTGAGGCCTGTGGAGAAGCGGTCCTACGATGCATTGCCGCTGGAAGCTCCGTGATCGTTACCCCGTGCATACTACCAATATGCGAGCGAACGGAATGTATAGGCCTCGTGTCCCTTGGCTACTGGATGGCGTGACCTGTTCGCCGTGGAATCACTGAATGACGAAACTGATCGGATACTCGAGGTCACGTAGCCAATGTGCGGTCGTGTGCACTGCTGTGAGGATGAGGAAGCATTATCGACAGTCTCTCAGACTGTCAATATAACGGAGCGTCCCGAGCGACGGACATATGCTCCGAATGTAAAATATCTGAACCACAACATGCGGTCCCCTATGTTGTTGGACGAGAGAGGGACCTCTCTTGCTCACAGCCCGGACGGACCTGGACAAGCCAGGAACTGGACTAACAGGCTTCCTCCGATCTGTCCTCAATCCGCCGTCACTGGGTGAGTACTAAAGTAATTATAGTGCTCGCATCACCCAAATCTCCTTCCTAGACCGCAACGGACGAACCCGGCAGCCGAACCATTCGATGAATGTACGCTACACCGGGTGAGCTAGCGAATGTCACTCCGTCGATCCTACAAGGGACCTCTTAGGCGATAGACATATTCCATGAGCACTTATTGCCGCTAGCTCTTCATTAACTATGACGACAGAGGCACACTTTTGAAAGACATCTCCGTAACTTTGCGAACAAGAAACCAGAAATGCTTGGTAATAGCAAGCATATAATAATAAATATATAGCGTCGCTCAATAATTCGAAAGTTTGTGTGACATTATTGGACTATGTCGGAACTGAGGGACGAAGTCCCTGAACCGAACCAAAAATTTCTAAGTACACCGACGCTATCAGTTTCTTATCCGGCATCGCAGCATTCTGGTCCGACGAAAGAACCTGTAGAAGATCAAGTCAGATGACAAACACAACAGCATATGTTGTTCCGAAAGGGAAAGCTTGAAATCCTCCGAATCCCTTTCGGTATCCCGTCGGACCGGATGAAATTTTCGGTCGTCTGTACCCGCTTCCGCGGAGCGTCCCGACCCAGCATCGTCAGATAAAACATTATGCGACAGATTCAGTTGATGCTGGGATGCTGCGATAAGCTGTGCTATTTAGGATAGCACGTCCGTCCCCGAGGCCTGTGCAGTAGCGGTCTTACGATGCATTGCCGCCGGAAACTCCGTGTACGTTGACTCCCGCACACTTTCCTATGCGAACGTCCGGAGTCTGCAGGCCTCGTGTCCCTGGCTACCGGATGGTGTGACCTGGTCGCCGATGATTCTCTGACTGGCGAAGCTGACTGGATATCCGAGGTCACGTAGCCAAGAGCGGTCGTGTGCGCTACCATGAGAATGAGGAAGCCTTATTGACAGTCTCTCCGGACTGACTATACGTCGGAGCGTCCCGAGCGGCGGACGTATGCTCCGAATGCGAAACATTTTGTACCACAACATCTGGGGCCAGATGTTGTTGTACGAGAGAGGGGCCTCTCTCGCTCGCCGTCCGGATGGACCAGAACGAGCTATGAACCGGACTAAAAGGCTTCCTCCGTTCTCCCTCTAATCCGCCGTCACTGGGTGTGCATTCGGTTGATTTATAGTGCTCACATCACCCCAAAACTCCTTCTAGACCGCAACGGACGAACCCGGCTGCCGAACCATTCGATGAATGGACGCTACACCGGGCGAGCTAGCGGACGTCAAAGGCCGTCGAACCTACTAGGGTCCTCTTAGGCAAGTGGCGTATTTACATGAGCACTTTTCCGCTAGCCCTTCATTAATTGTGACGATGGAGGCACACTGTTGGAAGACATCACAGATACATCACCCTAATCTTGATCGTCTGAAATAGAAATTGATAAAGTAGAGTGACCCTGCGGGGAAAAGACCGGAATGTCCAATTCCCCACTAACATACCGTGACATACGCTTCCCATGTTGTCATCGAAATCATCAGATACAGAACAGGAGTTAATGCGAGTACACTGACCACATATAGAATGATTATAAAGTCAGAGGAAGACTTCCTCTTATTACAATTGATCAAAATCCTTTCAATGTGAAAAGAAAACAAAGTCCTGGTACTCGCACCAACCCCTGACAATCAAAATACATAATAATAATATGATCCATTGACATAGAAAAAATAATTGAAATCAAAATATTTTGAAAAAATATTTTTTCAGAACAGCCCAAGTTTCTGAAAAGTAACGTTGAGCCCCAATGGATCCCAAGCCTAAGTGTGGACAAAAAATTTAAAAATATTTTAAACAATTTATGCAACACTTACGAACAATAATAATGTATCTAGTTATGATTAAATTAACATCAAGATATTATTTTCAAGAAATCCCCCCCCCCCTCACACAGAGGGCTGTTGTTAATGTAAACAATGAGTGTAAAAACACTAAAATAAGACTCCAGGCACCTAGGCCCGAAATCAGTTACCAAAATACACTATCTGATGCAAAACAGAGACTTCCAGGGAAGAAACTGCAGAACATCAGATGGTAGATGCAGAACACAACGCCTAACCACCCATAGGTGAAGACGTAAACATGGGGAAAAGAACAGAATTCATTCTGTTATTCAGCTAAAACTCCCAAGAAATTTTAGTAATTATAATTACAGAAACTATGCCAAAAGCATGGGAGAATAGCAAAAGGGGACTTAAAGGAAAGGGAGAGAGGAAAACACTAAAAAGTTAAAAAATTTATAGTAATTTATATATTTTTTATACTTACCAATGACCCAGACATAGCTGGTGCTAACTCTTAAAATATAGGGCCAAACACAAATTTTGCCCCCCAATCCCCAAAATTTGCATCTAAACCTAAAGAAAACATGTCCTGAAAGGCCCTCCACACCTCGCCCCTACTGCGCATGCGCAGTGTCAAGGACGTTCCGAAATTGGCGCCATTTATCATTCTAATAACCAGTGCCTGGTAAGCGCTATGTACTCAGCGGGGAGGCAAGAGTTCCCAACTCCTGGGAGGGCCATCCCCGTCTGGGTCATTGGTAAGTATAAAAAATATATAAATTACTATAAATTTTTTAACATTTTTATACTGTACCAATGACCCAGACATAGCTGAATAGTAAAAAGGCTGGAGGGCCAAGGACATAGAGCAAAATGGAATACGCTCAATAAAATAAAATAGAGTCATCCCCTGTAGGGAAAAGAAGTAATAGGCCTTACATGTATCTTTCTTATTTATGATAAATTAGAAAGATACAACACCTTCCAAAATTGAGCTTCATACATCCATGTACTCTATTAATATCCAATATAATCCTATACTAATAATTTTTAAAGTAAGCCAATAATAAAGTAAGTCTAGAAAATAGAGACTCTTATACTCCTAAAAGTGTCTGAGAATTGCATAATCATGTCCGTTGACATATGCAATATTCAAAAGCTATACTTTAAAAACTAAGACTTGAATGAATTTTATAAACTTAAACTTCTCACTAAACAACCATCCCAATAACAGCTCAGAATTACTAACTCCGGAGGAGGTATCCCCTTGTTTTCATAGTAAAACAGGTGACCCAAGGGAACATCCTCCCCCCCCCCCCCCCTTTTTCTTGCCCTGGGTCAAATAGCCCAGAGCGAAGAGGGCAGCCGAACGGAGACACTGCCGAAACAGACAGCCTACCTAGCTATAGTAGCAACTGTTAAGAGAATGACATTCTGAGCAGTAGATAATAAAATTCATGAATGTGGATGGCTGAGCGCAATGAGCGGCCTTCAAAAATCTATAATAGCGACACTATTAAAGTAAGCCCAAGAAGTAGAAGAACTCTTACTTCATGAGCCGAAATCTTAAGCACAACTGCTAAGTCAATGATATACCATAAGCAGTACGCTAGTTAATAGAATCCATTAACAATAAAATGGAGCGTAACGTCCTTCTACTAGACATCAAAGACAGAAGAAGCTTACGCCCTTGTAATAAACAGATATCTGTTTATAAATACATAAACTGTACCCGGAAAGAGTAAAGGCCTATGCCCATATGAAGACGGAAGGACCTTAAAATAATAGGTTCCGGATAATAGGAGCCTAACTCTTATGCAACAATCCAACCTAAATAGTAACGGAAGTATTGATTCCGAAACTATGAAAGTGAAAATCATCCATCGATAGTGCATGAAACTCACTGACTCTACAGTAAAAGAGAAACCAACAGAATTACTGTCTAAAAGGTCAGAATTTGAAAACTACTGTTTCCAGAGGCTCAAATGATTACTTAGCTAAATAAGAACCGAAGTTAAAATCCGTATAGGAATTTAATCTAAAGATTCTAAGTCTATTTATCAAAAAGTTACTAACTGACTTAGATAAAGAGACAAAAGACTCAATTGTAAACTATCGTAGAGTGCATAGGTATGAGGTAACATAAACCTATAACCTAAATAATAACAGGCTGCAGTAGATCTTGTGAAACAAGTATACTAAAAAATAGCAATGAGTAGTATGGAGGGATCAACAATATGAACATAATGATCCCTACACCACGACGGAAGAGCCTCCACTTTAGTCGCATAGAATAGCGAAGAAGAGGATCTCCTATAGTAAGAAATCGCGTCCAAAGCTCGTCCAGTACAGTGCTTACAATGCAATACGGACCACACAACGGAATACATGAAGGTTGCGACCTTGCTGGTAGTGATAAAGATGACACGATTAACCCAGTGAAAAAAGATCCTCACATAGAGGAAGATTTCACGTTAAGATCCACAGTAGACAAGAGAGTAAATTACTCATGATCTCTGTGAAGATAGAGATGCTATCAACAGAAATGTATTGTGGTTGTTTATCTTAGCAATACCTGCTAAAACAACAGCGCCGGAGGATACGCGTATCCTATCATTCCGTCCTATAGATCAATAGAGCGTAAACACTATTAGCTCAGAGATCTGGACAAGCCAACACATACGTCTGCAATTGATTAGCAAGCTGTGTCATAAATAAAACATCATTGGGCGCTCCCATAGATAGCAAATTTGATTGAATACTTGTTTGTTGAGAGTCCATTCTGACAGCAACAAGCGACCCGTAAGAGAACAGGAGTCCGATAAAACAATCAGACGACCCAGAATATGACGGACCAAAACTGAACTTGGTGTACTATAACCAACAGACGGATTCTTTCCATTAAATTGAATAACGGAAACGAAAGAGTGCCTCCCTGGTTCCGGAGATACGCCACTACTGTCGAATTAAAGGACAGGAATTTGGGCATGCGTTTCTGAATAATGTTCATGCAATGACATAAAGCAAGCCTAAAAAACATTATTCCGCGGAAGTTAAACTGATAGCTAAAAGACTGCGGAACCCAAAGACCCTGGCACTTCGAATCCGTAGGGATCAGTATATATCCCAATCTGTTTGACTGGCAACCGTCATACAGCCACACTCGGGTCCGGCAACTGCGGCGGCACTCTCTGAGTCAACCACCGAATGTTTGCCCCAGTCTGAATCTCTTGTAACACTAGATAGACAAGAGAATGTATAAATCGAGCAATTCATGGATTGCTGGAAAGTTGCCGTCGAAGAGAAGCTCCTCCGAGAACGAAGCGACTCTGAGAGAGTTCTTAACCTTACTATCCACGCGTGTGGATGTAGCTAGGGCTGCGTCACGTCTAACCAACTCCAATCAGCCACTGAAGGGCGGAGTTATACGTGAACAAACTACTGCCCTCAAAAGAAATTACATTGAGAATAATATCTCGTAAATCTTTTCTTGAAGACGTAATGATAACGCCTCAGTAAGGCGGATTACGTATAATAAAGCGTCTAAGTTAAGTCTACTATACATAATGTCGTTCCCAACATTGAAATTGGAAAAGACATAAACGGCGAAAAAGAATATATGCAGTCTTTAATCACACCGTCTAGACGCATATGAACTCTCGGTATGCCCTGCTCTGCCAAAATAAACTATTTGTAAAAATGATAAAATGGCAGAAATGAGCCACGCGGACAAGAAACTAAACTATCATGCTTAGTAGCAGGCTTGTATATATATATAAATATATAGCGTCGAAAAATAAAACACATGTTGTAATGACAATATTGGACTGCGTCGGTAAGTCAGGGACAATGTCCCTGTACCGATCGAAAAATCCGAGTCCAATGACGCTATAAGTCTCTTATCCAAGATCGCAGCAATGAAGTCCGAAAAATAATCACTGGAAGAAATGCCAGAAGATATGAAAGGCATCTTCCGATACTACTAAAGGGAAAACTCGAAATCTTTCGAATCCCTTTCGCCATCCTGTCGGACCCTATAAAGCGTTCGGTCGTCCGTAGCTGATGCAACCGCGGACCGCACCGACCCAGCGCCGTCGGATAATTCCTGATTCGACCGAGAAACTGTCAATTGCTGGGATGCTGCGAAACAACTGTGCTAACTCGGATAGCACGTCCGTCACTGAGGCCTGAGGAGAAGCGGTCTTACGATGCATTGCCGCTGGAAGCTCCGTGATCGTTACCCCGTGCATACTTCCAATATGCGAGCGAACGGAGTGTATAGGCCTCGTGTCCCTTGGCTACCGGATGGCGCGACCTATTCGCCGTGGAATCACTGAATGCCGAAACTGATCGGATACTCGAGGTCACGTAGCCAATGTGCGGTCGTGTGCCCTGCTGTGAGGATGAGGAAGCATTAAAGACAGTCTCTCGGACTGTCAATATAACGGAGCGTCCCGAGCAACGGACATATGCTCCGAATGTAAAATATCTGAACCACAACATGCGGTCCCCTATGTTGTTGGCTTCCTCCGATCTGTCCTCAATCTGCCGTCACTGGGTGAGTACTAAAGTAATTAAAGTGCTCGCATCACCCAAATCTCCTTCCTAGACCGCAACGGACGAACCCGGCAGCCGAACCATTCGATGAATGTACGCTACACCGGGTGAGCTAGCGAATGTCACTCCATAAGCGATAGACATATTCCATGAGCACTTATTGCCGCTAACTCTTCATTAACTATGACGACAGAGGCACACTTTTGAAAAACATCTCCATAACTCTTCGAACAAGAAACCAGAAATGCTTGGATAGCAAGCATAAAATAATAATATATATAGCGTCGTTGAATAATTCGAAAGTTTGTGTGACATTATTGGACTATGTCGGAACTGAGGGACGATGTCCCTGAACCGAACCAAAAATTTCTAAGTCCACCGACGCTATCAGTTTCTTATCCGGCATCGCAGCATATGTTGTTCCGAAAGGGAAAGCTTGAAATCCTCCGAATCCCTTTCGGTATCCCGTCGGACCGGATGAAACTTTCGGACGTCCGTACCCGCTTCCACGGAGCGTCCCGACCCAGCATCGTCGGATAAAATATATGCGACAGATTCAGTTGATGCTGGGATGCTGCGATAAACTGTGCTATTAAGGAAAGCACGTCCGTTCCCGAGACCTGTGCAGTAGCGGACTTACGATGCATTGCCGCCGGAAGCTCCGTGTACGTTGACTCCCGCACACTTCCTATGCGAACGTCCGGAGTCTGCAGGCCTCGAGTCCCCGGCTACCGACCCAGCGCTGTCGGATAATTCTCGATCCGGCACCGTTTCTGTCGGCTGCTGGGATGCTGCGATAAGCTGTGCTATGTGCACAAGAATGTCCGGCGTCGAGACCTGCGGAGGCGCAGTCTATCGCTGCTTCGCCGAGGGCAGCTCCGCATCAGATGGCTCCCGCATACTTTTCCTATGCGAACGTCCGGAGTCCATCGGTCTCGAATCCCTGGCTGCCGGATGGTGTGACCTGGTCGCCGAAGAATCCTTGATCGGCGAAGCTGGTAATATATCGGCGGTCACGCAGCCAAGGTGCGGTCGTGTGCGCTGACGAGAAGAGGAAGCCTTAGCAGTCTCAGCGGACTGCCTATACAACGGAGCGTCCCGAGCGACGGACGTATGCTCCGCTAGCGACACATTTTGTACCACAACATCTGGGGCCAGATGTTGTTGAACGAGAGAGGGGCCTCTCTCGCTTGCCGTCCGGATGGACCGGAACGAGCTATGAACCGGACTAAAAGGCTTCCTCCGTTCTCCCTCCGATCCGCCGTCACTGGGTGTGCATTAAGTTAATTTTATAGTGCTCGCATCACCCCAAAATTCCTTCTAGACCGCAACGGACGAACCCGGCTGCCGAACCATTCGGTGAATGGACGCTACACCGGGCGAGCTAGCGGACGTCAAAGGCCGTCGAACCTACTAGGGTCCTCTTAGGCAATTGGCGTATAACATGAGCACTTTTCCGCTAGCCCTTCATTAATAGTGACGACGGAGGCACACTGTTGGAAGACATCACAGATACATCACCCTAATCTTGATCGTCTGAAATAGAAATTGATAAAGTAGAGTGACCCTGCGGGGAAAGGACCGGAGTGTCCAAATCCCCAACAACATACCGTGACATACGCTTCCCATATTGTCATCGAAATCATACGATACAGAACTGGAGTTAATGCGAGTACACTGACCACATATAGAATGATAATAAAGTCAGAGGAAGACTTCCTCTAAAACAATTGATCAATATCCTTTCAATGTGAAAAGAAAACAAGTCCTGGTACTCGCACTAACCCCTGGCAATCAAAATACATAATAATAATATGATCCATTAATATAGAAAAAATAATTGAAATCAAAATATTTTGAAAAAATATTTTTTCAGAACAGCCCAAGTTTCTGAAAAGTAACGTTGAGCCCCAATGGATCCCAAGCCTAAGTGTGGACAAAAATTTTAAAAATATTTTAAACAATTTATTCAACACTTACGAACAATAATAATGTATCTAGTTATGATTAAAATAACATAAAGATATTATTTATTAGAAATCCCCCCCTCACACAGAGGGCTGTTGTAAATGTAAACAATGAGTGTAAAAACACTAAAATAAGACTCCAGGCACCCAAGCCCGAAATCAGTTACCAAAAATACACTATCTGATGCAAAACAGAGACTTCCAGGGAAGAAACTGCAGAACATCAGATGGTAGATGCAGAACACAACGCCTAACCACCCGTAGGTGAAGAAGTAAACATGGGGAAAGAACAGAATTCATTCTGTTATTCAGCTAAAACTCCCAAGAAATTTTAGTAATAATAATTACAGAAACTATGCCAAAAGCATGGGAGAATAGCAAGGGGGAACTTAAAGGACAGGGAGAGAGGAAAACACTTGTAAAAACAGTGTAACTAATAATCAGAATGACAACAAAATGGCTGCTGCCTTGAAAATAGGTAACTTAACATAATTTCATTAAAAAATTTTAAGTTACAGCCCTGATAATATTCTGTCACACATTCTTTTCCTCTCCTCCTTCTCTATCCTCCTTAGAATCACCATTTCACTAATATTTATGTGTCTGGCATCATTTAAACTGAGATTTAAAAGCACAAAGATCAGTCAGATGTTAACTGATGAAGGGCCAAACTTAGAATGATAAATGGCGCCAATTTCGGAACGTCCTTGACACTGCGCATGCGCAGTAGGGGCGAGGTGTGGAGGGCCTTTCAGGACATGTTTTCTTTAGTTTTAGATGCAAATTTTGGGGATTGGGGGGCAAAATTTGTGTTTGGCCCTATATTTTAAGAGTTAGCACCAGCTATGTCTGGGTCATTGGTACAGTATAAAAATATCAGTGTAACTAAATAACAAGAATGACAACAAAATGGCTGCTGCCTCGAAAATAGGTAACTTAACATAATTTCATTAAAAAATTTTAAGTTACAGCCCTGATAATATTCTGTCACACATTTTTCCTCTCCTCCTTCTCTATCCTCCTTAGAATCACCATTTCACTAATATTTATGTGTCTGGCATCATTTAAACTGAGATTTACAAGCACAAAGATCAGTCAGATGTTAACTGATGAAGGGCCAAACTTAGAATGATTAATGGCGCCAATTTCGGAACGTCCTTGACACTGCGCATGCGCAGTAGAGGTGAAGTGTGGAGGGCCATTCAGGACATGTTTTCTTTGGTTTTAGATGTAAATTTTCGGGATTGGGGGGCAAAATTTGTGTTTGGCCCTATATTTTAAGAGTTAGCACCAGCTATGTCTGGGTCATTGGTACAGTATAAAAATATTAATGCAACACTTACGTATAATAATAATGTATCTTGTTATGATTAAACTAATACAAAGACAAGAAATCCCTCTCAACAGAAACCGTTGTCAATGTAAACAAGAAGTGTATAAAAACCGGAAACATGACTCCAGGCACTGATAAACATGGCCCGAAATCAGTTACCAATTACAACACTATCTGATGCAAAGCAGAGACTTCCCGGGAAGAAACTGCGGAACATCAGATGGTAGATGCAGAACACAATGCCTAAACACCCATGGGTGAGGACGTAAACATGGGGAAAAAACAGAATTCATTCTGTTACCAAGCTAAAACTCCCAAGAAATTTTAGTAATAATATTACAGAAAATATGCCAAAAGCATGGGAGAATAGCAAGGGTGGACTAAAGGAAAGGGAGAGAGGAAACACTGAACAAGCAGTGTAACTTTGTAGCAAGAATGACAACAACAGGCCCATGCCTTGAAATTAGGTAACATAACATAATTTCATAAAAAAAATTTAAGTTACAGCCCTGATTATTTCCTGCCACTAATTTTTCCTCTCCTCCTTCTATTTCCTCTTTAGATCCACCATTTCTCTAATATTTATGTGTCTGGCATCATTTAAACTGAGATTTACAAGCACAAATATCAGTCAGATGTGAACTGATGAAGGGCCAAACAAAGAATGATAATTGGCGCCAATTTCGAGACCTCCTTGACACTGCGCATGCGCAGTGGAGGAAAAGTATGGAGGACCATTTAGGACATGTTATTTTCGGTTTTAGATGCAAATTTTGGGGATTGGGGGGCAAAATTTGTGTTTGGCCCTAGATTTTGAGAATTAGCACCAGCTATGTCTGGGTCATTGGTACAGTATAAAAATAATGATATTGAAAATAATAAATTTTGATATCGTCTGCGTTGGGTAAAGGGTTAAGTAAAGGGCTGACATTTTTATTTGATTCACTGTTGGAAAGAACTCTGCAACATAAAAACAGATGGTAGGGTTACAAAAGTGTTATAAAGTTTACTAAATCCACACATACAAAGAGCCTACATATATGGTAAAAGTAGGAATGACAGGATAAGGGTCAAAACGTGACAATTTGTGTTCAAGTTACTGCAGGGAATAATGACTGCCAAGCTGGGGCTGATTGGTAAAAGAACTTGACACTTCATTGCAACAACTTTTTTGCCGTCCAAAGAATTCTACCCCATAAGTACAGTGGACCCACTTAATTGGATATCTCTTCACTGTATATCCCTTTTAATTGCATACAATTTCCAAGCACAAAACCATTTACCATACTGTCAGCATATACTTGACCTATTAAATGCATATAGGTTATACAGAATCCTTCTGTTCATTGAATAAAACTTCCTGAAATATATTGAACAATTACTCTGACAGCCACTGAATACTCTATGTTGATAGACTTATTTGGCCTCAGTAATCAAATGTAGGGATTTAATCTTCTGTATCTTGTTTGACAGAGCTTATGGAGCTCTGTCAAACAAGATTTAATAGAATAAATGTTCCGATTCTCATTAGAATAGAAACTAGAGGCTCTACAGAGCCTGTAATCGCTCACCTGGAAATACATATAAAAGTTAAAAAATTTATAGTAATTTATATATTTTTTATACTTACCAATGACCCAGACTTAGCTGGTGCTAACTCCACAAAAACCAGGGCCAAACACAAATTTTGCCCCCCAATCCCCAAAATTTGCATCCAAAACAAAAAGAAATCATGTCCTAAAGGACCTCCATAGTACGACTCTACTGCGCATGCGCAGTGACGCAGTCGTCCCGAAATTGGCGCCAAATATCATTCTTACTGGCAGTGCCTGGTCAGCGATATGTACTCAGCGGGGAGGCAAGAGTTCCCAACTCAGGGAGGGCCATCCCCGTCTGGGTCATTGGTAAGTATAAAAAATATATAAATTACTATAAATTTTTTAACATTTTTATACTGTACCAATGACCCAGACTTAGCTGAATAGTAAACAGGCTGGAGGGCCTAGGACATAGAGGAAAATCCAATAAGCTCAATTATAAAATAAAGAGATAACCCCTTAAGGAGAAAAGGAGTATTAGGCTTTACATGTATCTTTCTTATTTAATATTTAAATTAGAAAGATACACTACCCTTAATAATTGAGCACAATAACATTCATGTTCTCTATTAATATCCAGTATAACCTTTATACTAATTATTATTAAAACAAGCCAATAAATAAAGTAGTCCAGAGAATTGAGACTCTTTATAATCATTTAAAAGTGTCCGAGTATTGTATATTAAAGCCCGTTTGACACTTGACATATACAAATGCTTCACACCGAGCTACACTTTAAAAATAAGACATGAATGAAATTAAACATTAATATTACACTTTAAAACCATCCCGGAAGCGACTCAGAAATACTGTCTTGGAGGAGGCATTCCCTTGCTTTTCACTATAAAGCAGGTGACCTAAGGGAACACCCGCCCCCCCCCCCCCTTCCCCTTGCCCTGGGTCAAATAGCCCAGAGCGAAGAGGGCAGCCGGACGGAGTCACTGCCGGAACAGAAAGCCTGCATAACTATAGTTGCAACTGTTTAGTGGACGACATTCTGAGCAACAGATAACGGACCTAAACAATGCAGGTCTCCAGAAATGGACTCAATATTTCTGAGATAAAAATTAGTAAATGTGGATGGCTGAGACCAATAAGCAGCCTTCATTAAATCTGTAATAGCAACACTATTAGCATAAGCCCAGGAAGTAGAAAGAGCTCTTACTTCATGAGCAGAAATCTTAAGCACAGACTGCTGAGAAGAAGATAAATCTTCATACGCAGTACGGATAGTTAACTGAATCCATCTAGCAATAGAATGGACTGAAATGTCCTTTCTATTAGGCATCAAAGACAGAAAGAAACGTTTCCGTCCCTTTCTGATGAACTGAGATCTCTGTTTATAGATACGTAGTGCTCTAACAGGACAGAGTAAAGGCCTACGCCCGTCTGAAGACGGAAGAGCCTTAATAACAATAGGTTCCGGATATTTATTAGGAGCCTGATTCTTAGCTAAAAAACCGACGTTAGTAGTGAAGGTGATAGTGTTCCCAACACTACGATAATGAGAATCATCCACCGATAGTGCATGAAGCTCACTGACTCTTCTGGCAGAAGAGAAAGCTAAGAGAAAAGCTGTCTTATAAGATAAGAATTTGAAATCTACTGTCCCAAGAGGTTCAAATGGCTTTTCCTTCAATTTAAGGAGAACCCAAGCTAAATTCCACTTAGGAATTAATCTAAGAGTTCTGGGTCTATTTATCGAAAAGTTTCTAACCAATTTCGATAAAGAGACATTAGATCCAATTTGTAAACTATCATGATGTGCATAGGTATCAGATAACATAGATCTATAACCCTTTATAGTAACCGGTTGCAGTTTGATTTCGTCAAACAAGTATACTAGAAAGTTAGCAATGTCTGGTATAGAGGGATCAAATATATCAACAGAATGATCCCTACACCAACGACGGAAAACCTTCCACTTAGCCGCATAGTTTAGCGAAGAGGAGGTCCTCCTACAGTTAGAAATCGCGTCCACTGCTCGTCCTGTAAAGTGCTTGCCATGCAAGAAGGACCGCACAACG
Source organism: Pictodentalium vernedei (assembly GCA_031216915.1). Classification (NCBI taxonomy): domain Eukaryota; kingdom Metazoa; phylum Mollusca; class Scaphopoda; order Dentaliida; family Dentaliidae; genus Pictodentalium; species Pictodentalium vernedei. The sequence continues at coordinate 57,382,380 of CM062288.1, read as the reverse complement.
GAAAAACGTGAAGGTTGAGACCTTGCGGGTTGTGATGCAGTTGGCGCGATTTCCCCTGCCAAAGAAGATCCTCTCGTGGAGGGAGCTTCCGCGGTAGGTCCCACAACAGACACCTGAGTAGATTTATCCACGGTCTCTGTGGCGACAGAGATGCTACCAACAGAATCTTGCATTGAGATTGTTTTATCTTTAGCAATACTTGTTGAATTAACGGCGCTGGAGGATACGCATATCCTATCATTCCGTCCCAAGGGATCGATAGAGCGTCTACAGCAAATGCTCTTGGATCCGGACACGGGGACACATACGTCTGCAACTGATTGTTGAGATGTGTCGCAAATAAGTCTATCATTGGCCGTTCCCATTGGTAGCAAATCTGATTGAATACTTGTTTGTTGAGAGTCCACTCCGACGGCAACAAGCGACCCTTTCGAGAAAGGGAGTCTGCTAGCACATTCAGACGACCCGGTATGTGACGGACCGAAAGAAGAACGTGATGTTCCAACGCAAACAGAAGGATTCTTTCCGTTAGATTGAACAACGGAACTGAATGAGTGCCTCCCTGATTCCGTATATACGCCACTACTGTCGTATTGTCGGATAGGATTTGGACATGAGCATCGTGAATAATGTCCATCCAGTGACGTAACGCAAGCCAAATTGACATCATTTCCTTGATGTTTATGTGCTTGCACAGGAATTGCGGATCCCAAAGACCCTGGCATCTCGAATCCGTTGGGATTAATGATGCACCCCAACCTGTTTGACTGGCATCCGTCATAATGGTAAAACTCGGATCCGGCAACTGCAGCGGAACTCCTTGAGTTAACCACTGAATGTTTGCCCAAGTCTGAATCTCTTGTTTCACTTGATCTGACAAGAGAACGTCTACATCGAGCGAATGAATTTTCACACTCCAATTCTGAGTCAAGAAAATTTGAAGAGGCCGTGTGCGTAGCCGTCCCATCGGAATGAGATCCGCAGCGGCTCCGCACAGACCTATCAGTCTCATAAATTCTCTCGCTGTGACTTTGTCTGTATTTAGACAATAGCGAGCGTAACAACTGACTAATTTCGCTCTGGTTAACGGCAGACGAACGAGATTGTTGTGCGTCTCGAAGCTCATTCCCAGATGAGTGAATGACTTGGACGGCACCAGATCCGACTTCTCCTCGTTTACTATGAAACCGAGACGTCGGAGCAATAGAAGAAGATTCTGAACATCGTTCTGAAGCGTTAACTCGTTGCCGTACCTCTGAAGAATGTCGTCCAGGTAGGCCGACGTTACCGCAGACGAATGAGCTCGGAAGTAAATCATTACCGAGTTCATTACTCGAGTGAAAGCCCAGGGTGCTAGATTCAATCCGAAGCACATGGCCCGGAACTGATACACCACTCCTAGGACTGCGAAGCGTAGATACTTTCGGAATGTCGGATGTACCATGACGTGAAAGTACGCATCTTTGAGATCTATGCTCGTTGCATAATCGTTCACCCGAATACTCGCTCTGACCGATCGAATCGTCTCCATATAAAACTTCGGAGCGATGATCAGCTTGTTTATCCAGCTCAAATCTATGACTGGACGGAACGAGCCGTCTGGTTTCGGAACCAGAAACAGATGGCTGTAGAATCCCAGCGATTCCTGGTTTTCTACGACCTCTACCGCGTTCTTCATTAAAAGAGACTGCACCTCTGATAGCAGAGCGTCTCTTTTCTGAGGGTTTGACGGAAGATGAGTCCACTTTGGACTTCGAGTTAATGGAGGCTTTCGTTTGAAGGATATCTTTAGACCTTCCGAAGTCACTCCTCTCACCCAAGGGTCGTCCGTAATCGACGCCCACTCTTGAGAAAAACTCGACAACCTTCCGCCAACCGGAACGCGATAGAGGTTTGAGCCATCACCTCCTGGATCTGCGAGGCCTGCGGTAGGAGAAACCACGTCTTCCACGACCCGCACCTCGCCTCGTCGACCTCGGGGCGTCCGACCGATTGTCCCGGCCTGAAGGACGTCCCGAACGAGAGTCGCTATCCTGACGGTCTCTCGAATAAGAGCTAGAGGACGCACCGGAACCTCTATAGGAACCTCTCTTGGGCGGATAAGACCCAGAAGTGCCCGCCTTATTCGTGTCTGCTGAATCCGACCTTTTAGGAGCGGATCTAAACAACAGAGAATCACTAGCTTTCTTTTTAATATTATCATAAATAGCGGAAAGCTTGCCGTCAAAGAGAAGATCTCCTGAGACCGAAGCGACTCTAAGAGAGTTCTTCACCTTAGAATCCACTAGTGTGGATGTAGACAGGGCTGCGTCACGTCTAACCAACTCCAGATTAGCCACTGAAAGGGCGGAGTTACACGTGGAATAAGCTACTGCCCTTGAAAGAAGTCTTAAGGAGGATTGTATATCCTGAAACTCTTCCCCTTGAAGACGCAGTGATAACGCCTTCGTAAGGTGATCTGCGTAAGATAAGGCATCTAAATTGGCTCTGTTAGACGCAATAGCTGTTTCCAACACTGCGGTTGGAATAGAAGCTGACGACGGTAATGATAGCTCTAAGTCTTCCGCCTCGTCGTCCATACGCAGAGGAACTCTCGGTATACCCTGACCTGCCGTGTCGAATTTATTCCTTGCATTAATGAAAGGCAGGTTGAGAGTATTTGCGGACAAGAAGCCTGCTTTCCCTGTCCTGGAAGCAAGTTTAAAAATAGCGTCGTTCAATAATTCAAATGTTCTTGCAACATTATTGGACTGCGACGGAAACTCGGGAGCGATGTCCCTGAACCGCTCGAAAAAATCAGAGTCCAATGACGCTATAATTCTCCTGTCCGGAAGCGCAGCAGTCTGGCCCGACGGAACAACTTGAGGAAGAAAGTGCCGGATGAAGTCTACGGCAGCTTTGTGTTGTTCCGAAAGGGATAGCTCCAATTCATCCGTATCCCTTTCACCATCCGGTCGGACCTCCCGATGTTCCCGGTCGTCCGCCCCCGATGCTTCGGCGGAGCGTACCGACCCAGCGCCGTCGGATAATTCTCGATCCGACACCGTCTCTGTCGGCTGCTGGGATGCTGCGATAAGCTGTGCTATCTGCACTAGAATGTCCGACGTCGAGACCTGCGGAGGAGCGGTCTTTCGCTGCTTTGCCGAGGGCAGCTCCGCATCGGATGGCTCCCGCATACTTTTCCTATGCGAACGTCCGGAGTCCATCGGTCTCGAGTCCCTGGCTGCCGGATGGTGTGACCTGGTCGCCGAATAATCCTTCCTCGGCGAAGCTGGCAAGATATCGGAGGTCACGCAGCCAAGGTGCGGTCGTGTGCGCCGGCGAGAAGAGGAAGCCTTAACAGTCTCTGCGGACTGCTTATACAACGGAGCGTCCCGAGCGACGGACGTATGCTCCGCTAAAGACACATTTTGTACCACAACATCTGGTCCCAGATGTTGTTGTACGAGAGAGGGGCCTCTCTCGCTCGCGGCCCGGCTGGACCTGGACGAGCTAGGAACCGGACTAAAAGGCTTCCTCCGTTCTCGTTCACTATCCGCCGTCACTGGGTGTGCATCTATTATTTTTATAGTGCTCGCATCACCCAAAATTTCCTCTTGGACCGCATCGGACGAACCCGGCTGCCGAACCATTCGGTGAATGGACGCTACACCGGGCGAGCTAGCGGACGACATTTGTCTAATCTCCATGAGCACTTTTGCCGCTAGCTCTGTATTTAATTGTGACGACGGACGCACACTTGAAGAAGATAACATGGAAACATCACCCTGTTCTGGTTCCTCTGAAATAGAAACTGAGAGAGTAGAGTGACCTTGTGGAGAAAGAGCCGGCATCGCTCTTTCTCCAGAAACAACATATCGTGACACACGTTTCCAATGTTTCTCATCCCAATGTTCACATACAGGACAGGGATTAATGCGAGAACACTGACTACAATTTATGCAATAATCATGAAAGTCAGAGGAAGATTTCTTCCTATTACAATTTGAACAAGTTCCTTTCATTGTGAAGGAACAACAATAAGTCCTAGTTACTCGCAAAAACCCCTGACACAAAGATACATAATAACATGATCCATTAATAAATGAAAAAACAATTGCAAAACAAAATAATTTTGAAAAAATATTTTTTCAGAGAAGCCCAAGTTGCTGAAAAGTAACGTTGAGCCCCGATGGATCCGATGGCAAAGTGTGGTCAAAAATTTTAAAATTATATAAAATAATTAATGAGACACTTTCGGATAATATAAATGTATCTTATAATGAGATAAACTACCTCAAAGACAAACAGCCCCCCTCAAAAAAGGCTGTTGCCAATGAAAACAAACAGTGTAAACACAGAAGAAAACATGACTCCAGGCACTGAAAAAACTGGCCCGGAATCAGTCCTCAATTACACTCTATCTGATGCAAAACAGAGACTCCCAGGGGAGAATCTGCAGAACATCAGATGGAAGATGCAGAACACAAACGTTATACACCCATGGGTGAAAACGTAACTATGGGGAAAATAACAGAAAACATTCTGTAACCAAGCAACTCTCCCAGGGAAATTTTAGAAATGAAACTTCTCAAAAATATGCCAAAAGCATGGGAGAATTGCAAGGGGGGACTTTAGAAGGTTACGGGAGAGGAAACACTGAATAAGCAGTGCAACAATTAGCAAGAATGACAACAAGAGGCGTTTGCCTCGAAAATAGGCAACTTAACATAATTTTAACAAAAAATTTTAAGTACAGCCCTGATTATTTTTTGCCACTTCTTTTTTCCTCTCCTCCTTCTATCCTCCTTAGAATCACATTTTCTCCAAGAATTACGTGTCTGGCATCCTTTAAACTGAGATTTACAAGCACAAAGATCAGTGAGATGTTGACTGATGAAGGGCCAAACAGAGAATGATATTTGGCGCCAATTTCGGGACGACTGCGTCACTGCGCATGCGCAGTAGAGTCGTACTATGGAGGTCCTTTAGGACATGATTTCTTTTTGTTTTGGATGCAAATTTTGGGGATTGGGGGGCAAAATTTGTGTTTGGCCCTGGTTTTTGTGGAGTTAGCACCAGCTAAGTCTGGGTCATTGGTACAGTATAAAAATATGTGATTTCCCATAGGCTTTCCATGGTAATTATGAGCTCCAATTGTGGCCATGTTTGCAACATTACATCAAAATTACATGAGGATCATTGGTAGAAGGTGACCCAGTCTTCAATCACGTGAAGTTTCAAAACATTTGAATCCATCAAACAGAATCATAGAATGTCTCTGGTGGCCATATTTTCCAGCCAATGGGAACAAAAATAGGATCGTTTGTAGAGGGCCTCCTATAGACCATTCTTGCCAAGTTTTGGTTCACGTCAGCTCAATAGTTCCAGAGAAAAGATGAAAATGTGATTTCCTATAGGTTTTTTCTATAGTAACTATAAACCACAATTGTGGACCTGTTTGCAGAACGATCAACATTAAAATGAGGAAGGTTGGTGGAGGGTGTCCCAGTTATCAACCATGCAAAGTTTCAAAAAATTTGGTCCTGTGGTTTCAGAGGAGAAGAGTTTTCAAAATTGACCAATCAGAATCAAAGAATGCTTCTGGTGGCCACGTTTTTTAACCCAACAGGAATAAAATGAGTAACAGTTGTAGAGAACCTCTCATAGACAATGCCAGTCAAGTCTGGTTCACATTGGCTCAGTACTTTCAGTGAAGATGATGAAAATGTGATTTCCTATAGGGTTTCTATAGTAACTATAAGCCACAATTGCTGCCGTAATTGCAACTCGATGAAGATTAAAATAAGGATCATTGGTAGAGGGTGTTACAGTCATCAGTCACATTAAGTTTTTTCAAACCATTTGGCCTTGTAGTTTCAAAGAAGATTTTCTTGAAAATGCACACATTTATGAATTCTGTTTCAACAAAAAAAATCAGTAAAAAAGGGTTAAAATATTTTGAAAATTACAATTTTTTCAGACAGTATTCTCTTTCAAAATATCTTTTGGATAGGTAAAGGGTTACAGGAATCTTAAAAAAATATACAATAATTACTGTCATCTGAGCTGACATGATTGAAAGATAATAAACAAACTTCCCCAGATTTTCTAAATCTGTCAACATTTATCAAACATAATTAGATTACAGCTGAAGATATCAACCTACAGTTGCACTTGTTTTACAGTACAAGTCAAAATAAGTTGTGTAGGATAATCCTATAAACTATGTATCTGTTTTCTTCCTGCACTGATAAGACCAGAAGCCGACACCATTTTCTGGAAAGCTCTCACTGATAGCTTTTCCAGAAAATGTCAGATTCTGATCTTGTCAGGGCAGAAGCTGCAGTCTTCTTAGTTTATTGCAGTTATGCTACAGCTTATTTTGACTTGTACTGTATACACAATATTTTGGGGTTTTTTACCCCCTAGTTCTCAGTGGAGAAAAAACTGGAACCAACCTTTAACAGATTCTCAAAACACAAGTATTTTGCTGACAGTACTGATCTTTGTGCAGACAGGAGAGTCATTGGGTTAAGCATTAGAATATAGCCTCTGGTGGCCACATATTTCCATCCTCTCATAGACCATTCCTGCGAAGTTTGGGTCACGTCGGCTCAGCAGTTCCAGAGAAGAAGATGAAAATGTGATTTCCCACAGGGTTTCTATAGTAACTATAAGCCGCAATTGTGGCCATGTTTACAACCCGATCAACATTATATGAGGATCGTTGGTAGAGAGGGTCCCAGTCATCACTTATGTGAAGTATCAAAACATTTGGCCTGGCAGTTTCAGAGGAGAAGATTTTTGAAAATCCACCTATCAGAATCAAATAATGCCTCTGGCGGCCATGTTTTTCAACCCACGGGAACAAAATGAGGATCGTTTGTAGAGGACCTCCCATAGACCATCTCTGCCAGGTTTGGTTCACGTCGGCTCAGTAGTTCAGGAGAAGAAGATGAAAATGTGATTTCCAATAGGGTTTCTATGGTAGCTATAAGCCGCAATTGTGGCCATGTTTGCAGGTAACCCAATCAACATTAAATGAGGATCGTTGGTAGAGAGGGTCCCAGTCATCATTTATATGAAGTTTCAAAACATTTGGAAAGTGTTGTTAAACCCCAATAAAATAAATAAATAAATAAATAAATAAATAAATAAATAAATAAATAAATAAATAAAAAAATAAATGGTTTCAGAGGAGAAGATTTTTGAAAATCCACCAATCAGAATCAAAAAATGCCTCTGGCAGCCATGTTTTTCAACCCACAGGAACAAAATGAGCATCGTTTGTAGAGGACCTCCCATAGACTATCCCTGCCAGGTTTGTTTTCACATCACCTTGGTTTTTCCAGAGAAGAAGAGGAAAATGTGATTTCCCACCCGATCAACATTAAATGATGATCGTTGGTAGAGGGGGTCCCAGTCATCATTTATATGAAGTTTCAAAACATTTGGAAAGTGTTGTTAAACCCCAATAAAATAAATAAATAAATAAATAAATAAATAAATAAATAAATAAATAAATAAATAAATAAATAAATAAATTTCTCTGACAAAGTGGCAATTCAATTAACAGAGTTCCACTGTACCTTCAAATGCACCTGCAGCATGTTTCAATGATTCATATCCTCCACCTCTAATCCAGCCACCTGTATTCACAACTATACCACTATAATTTACTGCAAGTATAAAAAAAATACATAAATATACAAAGAAGATACCAACTGTGTGAATTATCAGAGCAAGCAGGCCCAAAGCTGTGAATTCAAAATTTTCAGACATGGTGGGGTGGGAGTTAAAGTTTAGATAGTGAGCTCCATTGTAGTATGTTTGATATCAGTCTCACTGAATAAATATTGTTTAAACTAACAAGAGGCCTGTCACGCCTAGAGAGCTCCGCTGAGAATAATTGATGACACACCGTCTATTGATAATACATATTGTTATGAAGTTTGGTGTAAAAATATTCAGCGGTTCAGAAATTATGGCTTGGACAAACAAATATCAAAAATATCTTAAGATTTTCTTGATCCTGTGACCTTGACCCTGTGGATTTACAGACCGCAGAATAATTGATGACACACCGTCTATTGATACTACATATTGTTATGAAGTTTGGTGGAAAAATATTCAGCGGTTTAGAAATTATTGCTCGGACAAATAAAATGTTGACGAAGGACGGATGGACGGACAGACGGACGACGGACGACAGACGATGGACGACGGACGAATCAGTATAAGAAAAGCTCTGCTGACTTTGTCAGCGGAGCTAATAAAAGTGATCAGTGAAACAATTGTGTGTGAGTTTCAAGTATTAATAACTAATGGGTTGAAGACAGATAGGCCGAATTAATCAGGAATGTGTATCTTGTTTTTCCATACAATGTTTTTGATGCATGTGTCGATTATGACACAAGAAAAAGCAGAGTACCCACACAGTTTAGAAAATCACATGAATTTCAGCAAAACCATATCATGTGACCTTTCAATGTAACAAGCGCAACAGTTTGAATATTGTGCATATTCAGTTATTAGTGGTACAGTAGAGCCCACTTAATTGTATATCTCTTAACTGATTAATCCTGTTAATTGAATATAATTTCCCAACACAAAACCATTTACCATACCTCCAGTACAAATTTGACCTGTTAACCCTTTACCCAACGTAACGGCCAAAACCGGCCAGCGCTATTCTCAAAAATCGCCTATTAATTTTAATTATTTTTTTCATTTTTTGTCTCAAAAACATAGATTATGACCCCTCATTGGAACGAGCTCGTCGAGCTCATTCCAATGAGGGGTCATAACCTATGTTTTTGAGACAAAAAATGAAAAAAAATAGTTATTCAAGAATTTTTTTTGCAAGTGTCGTCTGCTTTTCATGTTAGGTAATGGGTTAAAGAGTAAACTCCTGTTGAATAAAAAATCTTGCAACCTGTTGAGAAATTACCCTGATTCTCCCCAGTTTTCCTTTGTTTATAGACCTATTTGGCCTCAGTACATAGAATATAAGCAATTACTCTATTATATCTTGTTTGACAGAGCTCATGGAGGTATAATCACAAATGTTAATGAACTGAGAATTCATTTGTAATGAATATTACTTACTTTTCTTCAAGGTTTCACATTTAGTATTCACAACTTCAGCAAGTCTTGATACAAGTAAATTAAATAATGCAAGATTTTCAGATGGATCATTGTGGATGCATGTGTCGATTATGACACAAGAAAAAGCAGAGTACCCACACAGTTTAGAAAATCACATGAATTTCAGCAAAACCATATCATGTGACCTTTCAATGTAACAAGCGCAACAGTTTGAATATTGTGCATATTCAGTTATTAGTGGTACAGTAGAGCCCACTTAATTGTATATCTCTTAACTGAATAATCCTGTTAATTGAATATAATTTCCCAACACAAAACCATTTACCATACCTCCAGTACAAATTTGACCTGTTAACCCTTTACCCAACGTAACGGCCAAAACCAGCCAGCGCTATTCTCAAAAATCGCCTATTAATTTTAATTATTTTTTTCATTTTTTGTCTCAAAAACATAGGTTATGACCCCTCATTGGAACGAGCTCGTCGAGCTCATTCCAATGAGGGGTCATAACCTATGTTTTTGAGACAAAAAATGAAAAAAAATAGTTATTCAAGAATTTTTTTTGCAAGTGTCGTCTGCTTTTCATGTTAGGTAATGGGTTAAAGAGTAAACTCCTGTTGAATAAAAAATCTTGCAACCTGTTGAGAAATTACCCTGATTCTCCCCAGTTTTCCTTTGTTTATAGACCTATTTGGCCTCAGTACATAGAATATAAGCAATTACTCTATTATATCTTGTTTGACAGAGCTCATGGAGGTATAATCACAAATGTTAATGAACTGAGAATTCATTTGTAATGAATATTACTTACTTTTCTTCAAGGTTTCACATTTAGTATTCACAACTTCAGCAAGTCTTGATACAAGTAAATTAAATAATGCAAGATTTTCAGATGGATCATTGTGGCCATAATGAAACACCAATGGTGCATTCATTGTGAATCCTTCCTCCACATCAGCTGGTCTCTCTACTACAATAGCACCTTGAATATGATAAAATTAACATTAAATACATAATCTCAATTTTCCCCAATGCTAACTAAAATCATGAAGCTTAAAAATACAGCCAACAAATTTTTAACTGTTTCAGTGCTACAGGCAATTATCAGGGCTGTAATAAACCTGTATGTGGCAGACTTGCACAAAATGGCATTATGATCGTTTTGGTTGCCTTATAAGAAATAAGGTAAGTGATTTTTCATTTGCACTGATTATCTGTTTATTTATTGGTGTTTAGAGTTACTTTCAGCATATATGGCTATACAATCACATCTGACATCAGCTGATTTTAAGCCATCGGTTGACCATCGATAGAGGTGTTTGAACATTGGTCATGCCGATGGTTACATGGAAACCACTGGATCAAAATTGTTTGTATTTTTGTTTGATTGGGAGCGCAGTGGCTCAGTGGTAGACTGTTGGACTTCAATGCTAGAGGTCCCGAGTTCGATCCCCATCCAAGACGATCCACGTTGTGTCCTTGGGCAAGACGCTTTATCCCGGGGGGAGGGGGGGGGGGGGCATGATGACGCCATGTACTAAGGCGTACTGCACGTCGATGGTGCACATGTCTTCAACTGCTGTAACCCTGCTTGAGTGGAGCTTGAACAGAGTTAGAATGTTGAGGAACTGATAGTTGATTGTCGATGCTCGGTGGTTCTCTCCGGATACTACAGCTTCCTCCACCCGTAAAACTGTCACGGTCACGATTAGCCATAGTACATAAGTATGTGACTTTAAACACCAATAAATAAATAAATACATTTACGCTTGATTAACAATCTCATACAAGCAGTAACAAACTTAATAAGTTGCCACAATGATTGGCAGGCATCAAGATTGGCCTAATCTCATTGATTGGTCTGATCATCTCCTTGATTGCCGATCATGACACACATGCCACATGTTGTGTGATAACTCAAAGAAATGCGACATCACCAGAAACAAGTTAACAGTGCAGAGTCTTTGATCGTTGATCGAAGACGCTGTGCTGTTAACTTGTTTCCATTGATGTCGTATTTCATTTTAGTACACACACCGACATACTATTCAAGTCAACAAACCAATCAACCTGACTGCACTGTAAAAGTAACCCTAATCTATGCATTCTTAAACATACTACTCCTTTTGGTTGTTACTATATGACATTGGCACTCACAATCGGCAGATTGTGTGCTCAACTAATCAGCAAGCAGATGACGGTCGCAAATCCTTATCGCTTAATCACTAGAAGTCACAATGAGCCAATCCATTATATTCACGCTGCTGTTTTACCAGTAAAGCACTGCTCCGCTTCTTAAATAGCAAGAAAACATTATTTCAGTTGCTCTTTATTTGTGACTATTTTTCTAGAGATGGGCGATATACTATAAATACCATTCGGTATCGGTATCAAGTCAATTCTGATTTACCATACCGAGGGATTCTCAATATATCAAAATTTCAGTATTGAAAAATATTCTCAACATTAGTTATAAATAAAAAAGCAAACTACAGAAAATTACACAAAAATCAAGACAAGAAGAGCCGGCTCCATGGACTATGTTTATCTAAAGGTATTTGCCACCAGCCATTTGATGTAACAAAAATGCTGAGAGAAAATACCCAGTGGGTATTTTCTCTCAGCTTTTTTGTTACTTCAAATGACAACTGGCAAGTGCCCTTGTTACTTCAAACATTTTTTTACAATTATGCAGTGTTGTCTACTATAAATGATGGCCTACAGTTGGGGAGTATATCCCAAAACACCATTCGATATTGGAGTTGGTGCTTTCATGTTAGTTGTGGACACTTAATACCATACTGGTACCAAGGTAAATCAGTCCATACCGATTGGGACTGGACATTCTTTCTGTACCATACTGGTACCAAGGTAAATCAGTCCATATCGATTGGGGCTGGACATTCTTTCTATACCATACTGGTACCAAGGTAAATCAGTCCATGCCGATTGGGGCTGGACATTCTTTCTATACCATACTGGTACCAAGGTAAATCAGTCCATGCCAATAGGGACTAGACATTCTTTCTATACAATACTGGTACCAAGGTAAATCAGTCCATGCCGATTGGGGCTGGACATTCTTTCTATACCATACTGGTACCAAGGTAAATCAGTCCATGCCAATTGGGGCTGGACATTCTTTCTATACCATACTGGTACCAAGGTAAATCAGTCCAAGCCGATTGGGGCTGGACATTCTTTCTATACCATACTGGTACCAAGGTAAATCAGTCCATGCCGATTGGGGCTGGACATTCTTTCTATACCATACTGGTACCAAGGTAAATCAGTCCATGCCGATTGGGGCTGGACATTCTTTCTATACCAAACTGGTACCAAGGTAAATCAGTCCATGCCGATTGGGACTGGACATTCTTTCTATACCATACTGGTACCAAGGTAAATCAGTCCATGCCGATTGGGGCTGGACATTCTTTCTATACCATACTGGTACCAAGGTAAATCAGTCCATGCCGATTGGGGCTGGACATTCTTTCTATACCATACTGGTACCAAGGTAAATCAGTCCATGCCAATTGGGGCTGGACATTCTTTCTATACCATACTGGTACCAAGGTAAATCAGTCCATGCCGATTGGGGCTGGACATTCTTTCTATACCATACTGGTACCAAGGTAAATCAGTCCATGCCGATTGGGGCTGGACATTCTTTCTATACCATACTAGTACCAAGGTAAATCAGTCCATGCCGATTGGGGCTGGACATTCTTTCTATACCATACTGGTACCAAGGTAAATCAGTCCATGCCGATTGGAGCTGGACATTCTTTCTGTACCATACTGGTACCAAGGTAAATCAGTCCAAGCCGATTGCGACTGGACATTCTTTCTGTACCATACGGGTACCAAGGTAAATCAGTCCATACCGATTGGGGCTGGACATTCTTTCTATACCATACTGGTACCAAGGTAAATCAGTCCATACCGATTGGGACTGGACATTCTTTCTATACCATACTGGTACCAAGGTAAATCAGTCCATACCGATTGGGACTGGAATTCTTTCTATACCATACTGGTACCAAGGTAAATCAGTCCATACCGATTGGGGCTGGACATTCTTTCTATACCATACTGGTACCAAGGTAAATCAGTCCATGCCAATTGGGGCTGGACATTCTTTCTATACCATACTGGTACCAAGGTAAATCAGTCCATGCCGATTGGGGCTGGACATTCTTTCTATACCATACTGGTACCAAGGTAAATCAGTCCATGCCAATTGGGACTGGACATTCTTTCTATACCATACTGGTACCAAGGTAAATCAGTCCATGCCGATTGGGGCTGGACATTCTTTCTATACCATACTGGTACCAAGGTAAATCAGTCCATGCTGATTGGGGCTGGACATTCTTTCTATACCCTACTGGTACCAAGGTAAATCAGTCCATGCTGATTGGGGCTGGACATTCTTTCTATACCATACTGGTACCAAGGTAAATCAGTCCATGCCGATTGGGGCTGGACATTCTTTCTATACCATACTGGTACCAAGGTAAATCAGTCCATACCGATTGGGACTGGACATTCTTTCTATACCATACTGGTACCAAGGTAAATAAGCCCATACCGATTGGGGCTGGACATTCTTTCTGTTTTCCAGTTTGGTTGTGGCTTTTGCATTGCAGCAAACCAGAAAACCGAACAGCAAGACCCAGCAAAAAATGGCCAAACAGTTTGTCTTTGTGCATAAGCTGATCAAACTATCTTACTGCGAGGGAACTGAACTAGTGACTACTATGGTCTCTTGTCACTTAGTCTATCTGGTATATGGGCAAATATGTTCTGATTGCAGGGCTCAAATTAATCTGAAAATTTTGAATAGCAATTTACTATTCACCATGGAAAATTGTTTAGCAGTTGATTCAAAAGCACTGCAGACTGATAATTATTGAATAGCAAAATTCATAAATTGGATAGCGAAATGCTATGCTAATCCAGTTATTTTGAGCCCTGTCTGATTGTCACATTTTCTCCCTTATTGACCCATCCACCAGACGAGTCAATACGGGAGAAAATTTGATAATCAGAACACAACAAAGATTTGATGAACTTTATTCACTGGATATCCTGACTTAGGGTTTTTTTGCCTGAATAGGCTTAGCAACTTATCCCCTAGAACCCCTAAGAATGATAACCGGAAGTTAGGCTGAACCCAATGGAGATAATAACAGACAGGACTTTTGTTGTAACTCATTCCGTGTCTTCCCTGGAGGTAGGAATTCTGGATCTTCCCTTGTGTTATATTGTTGTAGTATCTATAATGGGGTTATCTAGTTTATGCTTGATTAACATTAGTATTTTATTCTCAAATCATTGTTTAGCACGAGCCCGTGAATCACATAATTCGTATTTGGGGCATTGGTGAAAATTTCAAAATTGGTCCAAGTTCTGTTGGATGACCCGTTACTAAGCTGTGCGATACAAACTATGGCCCATTTTTTTACCAAATTAGGTAGCCTGAGGTGTTATTTACTACAGTTAAAACTAGAAGTCCTGTCCTGAAATGCGCACAAATAGCACGTTGATCTGCGCGTTAATGTACGCGTTATGGCCATAGTAAAGCTATCGAATTCTGTCCAAATGGCCTGTGCACAAGCAATGTTTCAGCCAATGGACCTCCGGGTAACCCGGAGGTCCATTGTCTGAAACATTGCATGTGTTTGCTGTGAGTAACCAGGAGAACCTAGTGTGCTTTGGATGCCATTCGATATGGCAATTGCGCGCAATTTCAACGCGCAATTAAGTCTAGATAAGCGCACTATTCGTGACAGGACTTCTAGTTTTAACTGTATCTGTTCTTAACACATAGAAAAAACGAACTGAAACTCATGTTTTTCCTGAAACCCAACCAAAACTGAATCTGAAATAACAAGACCCAGTTGTAACACTGATACTGAAACCGAACTTGAAATTTCAAAATAGCCCAACTCTGTATTTTTCAGAAACATCATTTCTTTTATAATGACAATTACACTTTTAACCCTTTACCCAACTTAACGGCCAAAACTGGCCAGCGCTATTCACAAAAAATACCATCCAATTTTCATTATTTTTTTCATTTTTTATCACAAAAACATAGCTTATGACCCCTCATTTGAACAAGCTCGTTCAGATCGTTCCAATGAGGGGTCATAACCTTTGTTTTTGAGACAAAAAATGAAAAAAATTAGTTATTCAAGAATTGTTTTTGAAAGTTTCGTCTGCTTTTTATGTTAGGTAAAGGGTTAACACTGACATGAGTATACTAGGATGTAATACAATGTTGGAAAGGGCACTCAGTGTTCTTTCAATCAGTGTAATACAACACAGGAAGTAAGCTTAATGAAGGAAACTTGTGAAAAAATGCTTCTGAATTCTGGATTTGCTGGTAACATACAGTACAGCCGTCATGGATGTGGGCAATATTTCCACAGATGCAATAATATTAGATTCCAGTCACTAATTATAGGAATACTCATCACAAATTTGATTAATGAAGCACCGGGTACTACCACATGTAGATTACGACCAGTCCACGGCGGCTGTACTGTTTGACTTTAACAGAATTTCAGCAGTAAAAACCTGGAGATTATCTCAAGTACACTAATGTTTTAAGTTATTCAAAATTAATACAGCATATTTATGGATTACTTTAACATTACAGATGGCATCTTGCAGAGGAATTGTTAGGGAATCAAACTCTTTTCTGTTTCGTTAATAGGGTCCTGGAAAGCTTTGAAATTTGATTTGATTCAAAATCATCCAGATGATTCAATTCGATTTGTGATGAATCAGAAAATTTTTCAATCAGTTGAGATTTTCTTAAAATCTGATTGTGTGTCTCCTCTTGAACTCTTCTTTTATCATCAGGGCTCTTTTACAGGAGAATTGATGATAGATGAAGAATTAAAAGATAATTCAATTTGATTCATGATGATTCAGAAAATCTTTGAGATGTTCTCAAAATCCTCTTGTCTCCTCTTGAACTCTTCGTTTATCATTGGAGAACTGATGATAGTTGAAGAATTAAAGGAGATCTGAAGAGTGTTGAGATTCGATTTGTTTACCAGATTGCCCAAACTTTTATGCTCCCAAAGTTTTCAGTTGATAAATTCTTTAGATATTCTACTTAAAATATAGAAGCCTATAATATGTGAGTCACTTCAATAAACGTCAAAAAGTAGCAACAACTGTCAGCTGGAAGTTGATTCCTATCAAATCAAATCTGCACAAAATCTTTTCTCCTCACCAATACTGAAACCATAAATGCCAGAGCGTTAACTTATCTCCAAAAACTGGAGGAAAGTTAAAAAATTTATAGTAATTTATATATTTTTTATACTTACCAATGACCCAGACATAGCTGGTGCTAACTCTTAAAATATAGGGCCAAACACAAATTTTGCCCCCCAATCCCCAAAATTTGCATCTAAAACTAAAGAAAACATGTCCTGAAAGGCCCTCCACACTTCGCCCCTACTGCGCATGCGCAGTGTCAAGGACGTTCCGAAATTGGCGCCATTTATCATTCTAATAACCAGTGCCTGGTAAGCGCTATGTACTCAGCGGGGAGGCAAGAGTTCCCAACTCCTGGGAGGGCCATCCCCGTCTGGGTCATTGGTAAGTATAAAAAATATATAAATTACTATAAATTTTTTAACATTTTTATACTGTACCAATGACCCAGACATAGCTGAATAGTAAAAAGGCTGGAGGGCCAAGGACATAGAGCAAAATGGAATACGCTCAATAAAATAAAATAGAGTCATCCCCTGTAGGGAAAAGAAGTAATAGGCCTTACATGTATCTTTCTTATTTATGATAAATTAGAAAGATACAACACCTTCTAAAAATTGAGCTTCATACATCCATGTACTCTATTAATATCCAATAATCCTTATACTAATAATTTTTAAAGTAAGCCAATAATAAAGTAAGTCTAGAGAATAGAGACTCTTATACTCCTAAAAGTGTGTGAGAATTGCATAATCATGTCCGTTGACATATGCAATATTCAAAAGCTATACTTTAAAAACTAAGACTTGAATGAATTTTATAAACTTAAACTTCTCACTAAACAACCATCCCAATAACAGCTCAGAATTACTAACTCCGGAGGAGGTATCCCCTTGTTTTCATAGCAAAAACAGGTGACCCAAGGGAACACCCTCCCCCCCCCCCCCTTTTTCTTGCCCTGGGTCAAATAGCCCAGAGCGAAGAGGGCAGCCGAACGGAGACACTGCCGAAACAGACAGCCTACCTAGCTATAGTAGCAACTGTTAAGTGAATGACATTCTGAGCAGTAGATAATAGACCTAACAATAGAGGCCTCCAGAAATGGACTCGATATTTCTGAGATAAAATTCATGAATGGATGGCTGAGCGCAATGAGCAGCCTTCAAAAATCTATAATAGCAACACTATTAATGTAAGCCCAAGAAGTAGAACTCTTACTTCATGAGCCGAAATCTTAAGCACAACTGCTAAGCCAATGATATACCATAAGCAGTACGCTAGTTAATAGAATCCATTAACAATAAAATGGAGCGTAACGTCCTTCTACTAGACATCAAAGACAGAAGAAGCTTACGCCCTTGTAATAAACAGATATCTGTTTATAAATACATAAACTGTACCCGGAAAGAGTAAAGGCCTATGCCCATACGAAGACGGAAGGACCTTAAAATAATAGGTTCCGGATAATAGGAGCCTAACTCTTATGCAACAATCCAACCTAAATAGTAACGGAAGTATTGATTCCGAAACTATGAAAGTGAAAATCATCCATCGATAGTGCATGAAACTCACTGACTCTACAGTAAAAGAGAAACCAACAGAATTACTGTCTAAAAGGTCAGAATTTGAAAACTACTGTTTCCAGAGGCTCAAATGATAACTTAGCTAAATAAGAACCGAAGTTAAAATCCGTATAGGAATTTAATCTAAAGATTCTAAGTCTATTTATCAAAAAGTTACTAACTGACTTAGATAAAGAGACAAAAGACTCCATTGTAAACTATCGTAGAGTGCATAGGTATGAGGTAACATAAACCTATAACCTAAATAACACAGGCTGCAGTAGATCTTGTGAAACAAGTATACTAAAAAAATAGCAATGAGTAGTATGGAGGGATCAACCATATGAACATAATGATCCCTACACCACGACGGAAGAGCCTCCACTTTAGTCGCATAGAATAGCGAAGAAGAGGATCTCCTATAGTAAGAAATCGCGTCCAAAGCTTGTCCAGTACAGTGCTTACAATGCAATACGGACCACACAACGGAATACATGAAGGTTGCGACCTTGCTGGTTGTGATAAAGATGACACGATTAACCCAGTGAAAAAAGATCCTCACATAGAGGAAGATTTCACGTTAAGATCCACAGTAGACAAGAGAGTAAATTACTCAAGATCTCTGTGAAGATAGAGATGCTATCAACAGAAATGTATTGTGGTTGTTTATCTTAGCAATACCTGCTAAAACAACAGCGCCGGAGGATACGCGTATCCTATCATTCCGTCCTATAGATCAATAGAGCGTTAACAGTATTAGCTCAGAGATCTGGACAAGCCAACACATACGTCTGCAATTGATTAGCAAGCTGTGTCATAAATAAAACATCATTGGGCGCTCCCATAGATAGCAAATCTGATTAAATACTTGTTTGTTGAGAGTCCATTCTGACAGCAACAAGCGACCCGTAAGAGAACGGGAGTGCGATAAAACAATCAGACGACCCAGAATATGACGGACCAAAACTGAACTTGGTGTACTATAACCAACAGACGAATTCTTTCCATTAAATTGAATAACGGAAACGAAAGAGTGCCTCCCTGGTTCCGGAGATATGCCACTACTGTCGAATTAAAGGACAGGAATTTGGGCATGCGTTCCTGAATAATGTTCATGCAATGACATAAAGCAAGCCTAAAAAACATTATTCCGCGGAAGTTAAACTGATAGCTAAAAGACTGCGGAACCCAAAGACCCTGGCACTTCGAATCCGTAGGGATCAGTATATATCCCAATCTGTTTGACTGGCAACCATCATAACAGCCACACTCGGGTCCGGCAACTGCGGCGGCACTCTCTGAGTCAACCACCGAATGTTTGCCCCAGTCTGAATCTCTTGTAACACTAGATAGACAAGAGAATGTATAAATCAAGCAATTCATGGATTGCCGGAAAGTTGCCATCGAAGAGAAGCTCCTCCGAGAACGAAGCGACTCTGAGAGAGTTCTTAACCTACTATCCACGCGTGGATGTAGCTAGGGCTGCATCACGTCTAACCAACTCCAATCAGCCACTGAAGGGCGGAGTTATACGTGAACAAACTACTGCCCTCAAAAGAAATTACATTGAGAATAATATCCCGTAAATCTTTTCTTGAAGACGTAATGATAACGCCTCAGTAAGGCGGATTACGTATAATAAAGCGTCTAAGTTAAGTCTACTATACATAATGTCGTTCCCAACATTGAAATTTGAAAAGACATAAACGGCGAAAAAGAATATATGCAGTCTTTAATCACCGTCTAGACGCATATGAACTCTCGGTATGCCCTGCTCTGCCAAAATAAACTATATGTAAAAAAGATAAAATGGCAGAAATGAGCCACGCGGACAAGAAACTAAACTATCATGCTCAGTAGCAGGCTTGTATATATATAAATATATAGCGTCGAAAAATAAAACACATGTTGTAATGACAATATTGGACTGCGTCGGTAAGTCAGGGACAAAGTCCCTGTACCGATCGAAAAATCCGAGTCCAATGACGCTATAAGTCTCTTATCCAAGATCGCAGCAATGAAGTCCGAAAAATAATCACTGGAAGAAATGCCAGAAGATATGAAAGGCATCTTCCGATACTACTAAAGGGAAAACTCGAAATCTTTCGAATCCCTTTCGCCATCCTGTCGGACCCTATAAAGCGTTCGGTCGTCCGTAGCTTGATGCAACCGCAGACCGCACCGACCCAGCGCCGTCGGATAATTCCTGATTCGACCGAGAAACCTCAATTGCTGGGATGCTGCGAAACACTGTGCTAACTCGGATAGCACGTCCGTCACTGAGGCCTGAGGAGCAGCGGTCTTACGATGCATTGCCGCAGGAAGCTCCGAGATCGTTACCCCGTGCATACTTCCAATATGCGAGCGAACGGAGTGTATAGGCCTCGTGTCCCTTGGCTACCGGTTGGCGCGACCTATTCGCTGTGGAATCACTGAATGCCGAAACTGATCGGATACTCGAGGTCACGTAGCCAATGTGCGGTCGTGTGCCCTGCTGTGAGGATGAGGAAGCATTAAAGACAGTCTCTCGGACTGTCAATATAACGGAGCGTCCCGAGCAACGGACATATGCTCCGAATGTAAAATATCTGAACCACAACATGCGGTCCCCTATGTTGTTGGCTTCCTCCGATCTGTCCTCAATCTGCCGTCACTGGGTGAGTACTAAAGTAATTAAAGTGCTCGCATCACCCAAATCTCCTTCCTAGACCGCAACGGACGAACCCGGCAGCCGAACCATTCGATGAATGTACGCTACACCGGGTGAGCTAGCGAATGTCACTCCGTAAGCGATAGACATATTCCATGAGCACTTATTGCCGCTAACTCTTCATTAACTATGACGACTGAGGCACACTTTTGAAAGACATCTCCATAACTCTTCGAACAAGAAACCAGAAATGCTTGGATAGCAAGCATAAAATAATAATATATATAGCGTCGTTCAATAATTCGAAAGTTTGTGTGACATTATTGGACTATGTCGGAACTGAGGGACGATGTCCCTGAACCGAACCAAAAATTTCTAAGTCCACCGACGCTATCAGTTTCTTATCCGGCATCGCAGCATATGTTGTTCCGAAAGGGAAAGCTTGAAATCCACCGAATCCCTTTCGGTATCCCGTCGGACCGGATGAAAATTTTCGGACGTCCGTACCCGCTTCCACGGAGCGTCTCGACCCAGCATCGTCGGATAAAATATATGCGACAGAATCAGTTGATGCTGGGATGCTGCGATAAACTGTGCTATTGAGGAAAGCACGTCCGTTCCCGAGGCCTGTGCAGTAGCGGACTTACGATGCATTGCCGCTGGAAGCTCCGTGTACGTTGACTCCCGCACACTTCCTATGCGAACGTCCGGAGTCTGCAGGCCTCGAGTCCCCGGCTACCGACCCAGCGCTGTCGGATAATTCTCGATCCGACACCGTTTCTGTCGGCTGCTGGGATGCTGCGATAAGCTGTGCTATGTGCACAAGAATGTCCGGCGTCGAGACCTGCGGAGGCGCAGTCTATCGCTGCTTCGCCGAGGGCAGCTCCGCATCAGATGGCTCCCGCATACTTTTCCTATGCGAACGTCCGGAGTCCATCGGTCTCGAATCCCTGGCTGCCGGATGGTGTGACCTGGTCGCCGAAGAATCCTTGATCGGCGAAGCTGGTAATATATCGGCGGTCACGCAGCCAAGGTGCGGTCGTGTGCGCTGACGAGAAGAGGAAGCCTTAGCAGTCTCAGCGGACTGCCTATACAACGGAGCGTCCCGAGCGACGGACGTATGCTCCGCTAACGACACATTTGTACCACAACATCTGGGGCCAGATGTTGTTGAACGAGAGAGGGGCCTCTCTCGCTTGCCGTCCGGATGGACCGGAACGAGCTATGAACCGGACTAAAAGGCTTCCTCCGATCTCCCTCCGATCCGCCGTCACTGGGTGTGCATTAAGTTAATTTTATAGTGCTCGCATCACCCCAAAATTCCTTCTAGACCGCAACGGACGAACCCGGCTGCCGAACCATTCGGTGAATGGACGCTACACCGGGCGAGCTAGCGGACGTCAAAGGCCGTCGAACCTACTAGGGTCCTCTTAGGCAATTGGCGTATTACATGAGCACTTTTCCGCTAGCCCTTCATTAATTGTGACGACGGAGTCACACTGTTGGAAGACATCACAGATACATCACCCTAATCTTGATCGTCTGAAATAGAAATTGATAAAGTAGAGTGACCCTGCGGGGAAAGGACCGGAGTGTCCAAATCCCCAACAACATACCGTGACATACGCTTCCCATATTGTCATCGAAATCATACGATACAGAACAGGAGTTAATGCGAGTACACTGACCACATATAGAATGATAATAAGGTCAGAGGAAGACTTCCTCTTAAAACAATTGATCAATATCCTTTCAATGTGAAAAGAAAACAAGTCCTGGTACTCGCACTAACCCCTGGCAATCAAAATACATAATAATAATATGATCCATTAATATAGAAAAAATAATTTTCAGAACAGCCCAAGTTTCTGAAAAGTAACGTTGAGCCCCAATGGATCCCAAGCCTAAGTGTGGACAAAAATTTTAAAAATATTTTAAACAATTTATTCAACACTTACGAACAATAATAATGTATCTAGTTATGATTAAAATAACATAAAGATATTATTATTTAGAAATCCCCCCCTCACACAGAGGGCTGTTGTAAATGTAAACAATGAGTGTAAAAACACTAAAATAAGACTCCAGGCACCCAGGCCCGAAATCAGTTACCAAAAATACACCATCTGATGCAAAACAGAGACTTCCAGGGAAGAAACTGCAGAACATCAGATGGTAGATGCAGAACACAACGCCTAACCACCCGTAGGTGAAGACGTAAACATGGGGAAAGAACAGAATTCATTCTGTTATACAGCTAAAACTCCCAAGAAATTTTAGTAATAATAATTACAGAAACTATGCCAAAAGCATGGGAGAATAGCAAGGGGGAACTTAAAGGACAGGGAGAGAGGAAAAACACTTGAAAAAACAGTGTAACTAAATAATCAGAATGACAACAAAATGGCTGCTGCCTTGAAAATAGGTAACTTAACATAATTTCATTAAAAAATTTTAAGTTACAGCCCTGATAATATTCTGTCACACATTCTTTTCCTCTCCTCCTTTTCTATCCTCCTTAGAATCACCATTTCACTAATATTTATGTGTCTGGCATCATTTAAACTGAGATTTAAAAGCACAAAGATCAGTCAGATGTTAACTGATGAAGGGCCAAACTTAGAATGATAAATGGCGCCAATTTCGGAACGTCCTTGACACTGCGCATGCGCAGTAGGGGCGAAGTGTGGAGGGCCTTTCAGGACATGTTTTCTTTAGTTTTAGATGCAAATTTTGGGGATTGGGGGGCAAAATTTGTGTTTGGCCCTATATTTTAAGAGTTAGCACCAGCTATGTCTGGGTCATTGGTACAGTATAAAAATATCAAAAGTGTGCAACTGGGTGAGTGCTAAATTATTTTTCGAAGGTGATTTGAAACATGGGTATTTTTTTTCCAAAGTTACCCTGTCACCAGTACATTTATTTATTTATTTATTTATTTATTTATTTATTTATTTATTTATTTATTTATTTATTTATTACGGTTTAATGGCACTTTAACAGCCAAGGTCATACTGTGTCGGTGACAGTTTTACGGGTGGATGAAGCCGGAGTACCCGGAGAGAACCACCGAGCAACGTCGAGCAGCTGCCAGCTCCCCCAACATCATAACTCTGCACTGCAGCACAGGCAGGGTTAGATTGGTTGAAGACATGTGCACATCGACGTTCAGTATGCCTAAGTACATGGTGTCATCAAGCCCCCATGTGGACAATTGGGGTTAAGTGCCTTGCTCAAGGGCACAACGAAGAGGCCAAATCGATCGCTTAGACAGTCACCCATCAAAGGACTAACTGGGCTCGACGTTGCTTAATTTCGGTGATCTGATGGGAACCAGTTACCGCAATGCCACCTCGCCTCCTTGCCTCCAGTACAAGTCATCTTAGTTTACCATAGTTTAGAGTTTTGTTCATAATTGTTTTGTTACAATTTCTTGGAGAGTACCAATAGGCACTCTCCAATAAATTGCAATCAAACAATTTTATATAATTTTTTTTTTTCTGCTGATCAAACCTCAAGCTAATGTATACAGTGTAAAGCCACTAATGTGGCTTCCAGCACTTTTCAATAGAGCCATGAGAGAGGCTTTTAGCACTCAACCAGTTCAATTTAAAACATAGGGTCATTTTTTCAAGTCTTTCTAAATATTATGAGCAGGAGGTAACTAGTAATTTCCACATCACCCCTCGTCCCTACTAGGCTTACCTATAAGAGTAGGTAAACCTGAGGTGTGACATAAAAATGATTAGATATATCATAATGTTGATATCTTATGACTGGCTGGTAAATAACCCAAGAACGAGTGTTTAGGTTGTGGGGGTTGCGTTGATCATATAAAACACAAATGCACTCCAGATTATGAAAATTAATGCAGCATAAATTAAATTTATAATTTCGCATGTTTCACCAGTCAGATTTGGGTTGCTCATTGTATCCACATTTGAAAAGAGTAGCATGGATCTTATCTTAACAGAATTTCTGCCCAAATAAATAGCACCAAGTTATGTGTGATCATGAGATTGCGCTTTAGTTTGTTGCTATTCATTTTTAGAGAAATTCTATTAAAACGTACATGGCTAGGCTTACGTTTGTAAAACAAATAATATGGGAAAGAATCACAGCTATTTTTTCATGTTGGTTACCAGCAGATTATATAGCATAACCGCCTAACAGGTTATGATGTAAGCTCTTTATTTCTACAGTCCTTCCCAGAAGAAAATCCCACGGGAGCAATAAAATGCCCTCGCAAAAATGGAGACGGGGCATTATGCACTCGTGAATCTATAACAGCATGTTACAATTTTCCAAAATTTTAACATGCAGGTAGAAAAAAAAATTTGTTCCCACCCAAATTAAAAGTAGATTGACACCCTACAAGCCACCAGAACAAAGTGATTTTCATGGAAAATGCAAGGCGATTCGGCGGATTTGGAGCTGCGTGGTACAGTCTTTCGATTTTGAAAACCGTAGGCACGTTATAGCCTACATCGCTTGCTACTATTTGAAGTGATGTGCGCTATCGTGCATCCAGCCCCGTCGATTAGAAAAAAGATTTGTCGGCGGCAATTCTTTGGCGAGAATACTTCGGAGTGATGCCTGATGGTCATGTTGTTGGCAAGAACAATTAACATGCAATGAAGAATGCAGCCACCAATTGACAGCACTGTGATTTCAGAACGGTATTTGGGCATATCCGTATCGAACGGTAACATGAAAGCTGGACGATTTGGTGCTTTCATGGTTTTCATTAAAGGAATCCAACTTTTGGGTCATGACGATGTGTTAGGCGCCAGGTAACAAAAAAGTGCACATTGCTGCTATAATTTATGCGGAGCTGAAAAATTTGCTTCATTGGTGAATACTGAATGGTGATTGGACCAGGAAGCACGAACCTCTCAGAGAACATCAGGTTTTTCCAAACAGAAGAAGTGAATAGGATTTGTGCTGAATACATTCACGCTGTTACTAAAGCCCACTGCCAGATATTCGTCCCTTGTTACTTAATAAAAAAATAATTGACTGTTCACACAGAAATGATTTCTCAACTGGAATGAATTACCAGATTTTGATAGCTCTCTTAGCAGAGCCGAGGCGCACTGTTGTTGACTCGCATTTCCGCGAATCGTCTTGTATCCCAATGAGTTTATAGGTGCTCAATCAAAATGCGTATTAAACTAAGTGACAGCAATACATGGTATGTTTGATTATCATGATTCCTGGCCATAAATGCCAGTCTTTCGCTAAATTTCCGGTAATTTTACAGTAAATAATTAAAATATAGTAATCGCGTCGCTTGAAACCTTTCTCCTTACTTGATAATAATATATGCCTGGTCAAAACACGAGCCCGGTTTTTTGCACTCTGGAAATGGGAATGACAGGTGCGAGCGCTATAGCGCCCGTCTCATGAGAAGGACTGTTTCTAGTCCTGTTATGAGCACAGAAACACGTGGGTTTGATGGGAGGTTAGCTCTTTGATACTTTTGTATGTGCTTTTACATGCGAAATCAAACAGCACGTTGATACTTTGTGGTCATTTGTTTTGTTATTATTTTTCGATTTTTTAAAGTTTTAACCTGAAATTCCTATTTTCTCCTGAATAGCACTAAGTGATAACAAAAGAGGTTAAATGTCATTGCAGCTCAAAATACTAATATAATCCTGCTGTCAAGACTTCTTAACTGGTCGAGTACTAGAAGCCACTATCAGGGATTAAAAAAAAATGAGGATACCAGAGCAAAAGCCAACACTTTCCTTGCTTATATTTCAAATTCAGTCAAAACACAAATAATATTTTTATATTAATTTGTTTTTTTACAAATTATTGGAGAGTGCCTGTGGGCACTCTCCAATAATTTGTAATAAAACAAGTTTTCAATAACAAATACAGACCAACGACCAACAAAAATAATCTAGCCCTCAATCGGCTAATCACTAATGTGAAAAATATCTTGTTATTGGTACTTTCCGACGTTTGACGTCGCATTTTGAAAAATGTTGAAGAAACGTTGAATTCCCAGTGACGTTTGAACGTCAGGATAATTAAAGTATCAAAGGGTTAAGTATTATAGAGACTGTTGGCAAAAATGCATGTCTCGGTATCGATGTTTTCAGTTGAATTCAACATTTCATTTTCCATTGCAAATTTACTCTTCCTGGCTATACCTACCTTAGTTCAACATGAATGCAGACCAGGAGTGCGGTGTTCTTGTTTTCCTGCGATTATGATAAAATTTAGTTCTATCGTGTTATAACAGCAACTGACAGATAAGCTAATGAGTTAACTTCTTAAAATTATTTACATGTATAAAATGCATTCCTATACTTTCCCAAACCCACTTGCCTTCAGAATTTGGACTAACAATTTTAGTTCCCCTTAGTAAATTTTTTATTTGCCTTAAGTAAACTGATATGAAGCAATGTATGGAATTGAAAAAAAGATCTATGGTACAAGCGTTTTTACTTACACTAAAATGACTGCTGAACTGGGGGGGGGGGGGGGGAGGGGGGCAATGCCCTTTCTGAATGTTACTCCAGGAGGGCATTCATCAAACTTTTGTAATTTCTAAAACTAAAGTCCAGATTCACACAGTTGGATATGAAGTGGTGAACTCAAACCTATTCAGTTAAATCTTCCAGAGGCTGTGCAAAATACAAAGAGTAATTTAAATTTTATTTTCTTATTTTTCTTAACTAACTTAAACAAGCTTGTTGAATTCCTTTCAATGATGTGTTATAAGCTACTGTTTAGAAAATAACAGATTTATCTTTTAGTAATTTTTTTTACAATAAAATATCAATTATGCTCACAAGTTTTGTTTGTTGATGGATTACTGCTATGATGGTAAGGCCAAACAAAGTAGATCTTCTGTTTCTCAGGCCATTATTTGTAAAATTGCATGCGGGCGGGCGGTTTTTTATTTTATTTTTTATTTCTGTAATTATTTGTTTACCATCAAAAGTTCATGCTCTTGGTTTATGTTTTAGGCCTCATAATGTACGGAATAGCACGGGTGGTGGTGTATTTTGTCCCTTGAGAGCAAGAAGGCTTTGCAATGCTAAAGCATTGCAAAGCCTTCTTGCACTCAAGGGACAAATTTATCAATTTTTTTAACTTGGGTAAAATATGAGACATAAACCATTTAATAAAAAGAGAGCATGCGGCTGCCAAAAGGACCATGCGGAAGGGCTTAAGAAACAGATTTTTAATTTTTTTAGGCCTAACTTACCTTCTTGTGGACTTGTGGACAGATTTAGTTGTTTGGTAGTTCATTAGTCATACAGATGAAGGTACAAATTCAACAAACGCTGGACAGATGGATGGGTAGGTGGATGGACAGACAGATGCATGTTATCTAGTGTAGCCCCCAATCTCATCGAGAGTGGCAGGTATAATTATAATATAATGATCATAATAAATAAAACTTACCAATTGTACCAGGTATTGAAATACTACCCTGAAAACATAAAAATATATCATAAATTTACATATAAAATGTATGATAAATTGATAGAACCACACAAGCATTTGAATGGGTAATTTGACAAGAAAATCTGACAAGCGATGCTGGAGTAAAAAATACAAAATGTTTGTATGGAAAGTTTTCTTGGTGTAACAATGGCCATAACTATGGTATATATGCATGGGCAAAATCCATAATATGTGGATATCCCTTCCCCTATACTGGTCTCTCTCTATACCAAAAGAAATCTGAATGAAATGCTTGAGTTTGAATGTGAAA
Organism: Pictodentalium vernedei; assembly: GCA_031216915.1. NCBI lineage: Eukaryota > Metazoa > Mollusca > Scaphopoda > Dentaliida > Dentaliidae > Pictodentalium > Pictodentalium vernedei. The sequence continues at coordinate 57,354,092 of CM062288.1, read as the reverse complement.
TGTTTCAATGGAAGTACAGAATTACGAATGGATGGAATGAGCCCCAGCCTTCAGAAAAGTCACCGTGGACTGGTCACTTACCACAGGTGGGCAATATTTCCACAGATGCAATAATATGAGATTCCAAACACTAATTACAGGAAAAATTAACAAAATTTAATTAATGAAGCACAGGGTATAACCAGGTGCTTCATTAATTAAAATTTTGCCGATGATGATTTTTATTACCTGGTAACGGATGCATGGACATCACTGTCCACGTGTGGATTAAGACTAAGCCACAGCGACTGTACTGTATTTGGCCACCAAAACCTCTTATGGAGGTAAGGGGCATAATAAACAAGAATTTCATGTCCGGAAAGACGTACGGATGGACGTACGGACGGACGGACGGACGTACGGACGTACAGGGCGATTCCTATATAGCCCCCACTTCTTCGAAGCGGGGGTATAATAAATATTGGTTCATTAAGCGCTTGACCATTAACTTTTGTAGTATGTATCAGTGATAGTGTTAATAATAAGGTAAATTTGGAGTTGAAAACGAATCTTTAACCCTTTACCCAACGCAGACGATATCAAAATTTATTATTTTAAATATCATTTTTTTAATTTTTTCAAAAAATTTCAACAAAACCATATCATGTGACCCCTCGTTGGAACGAGCTCGTTCCAACGAGGGGTCACATGATATGGTTTTGTTGAAATTTTTTGAAAAAATAATATTTTTTCAACTGCTGAATTTGCATATTACGTGGGCGGATGCGGCGGTTCGTTGGGTAAAAGGTTAAATACAGCACAATCAAATGTGACTTCTTACTGCCTGAATTGAGTTGCGTACTTTCGTTCCTTTGCATATATGATTTCATACTTGTTAAAAGCAACAAGAGCTGGACTGTCGTCCGGTGCATACCCCCATGTGATGTACCGCCTAGTGTGGGCATACTTATAACCAAATATTATAGAAAACAAGTTCCATAATAATTTATCAAGTTATGAAAGTTATGAATATTCTCGGACGGACTCACACTCGGATGGACGCACGGATGCACAGATGGACCGACACATGTAATCCAATATACCCCTCCATTCTTTGAAAGTGGGGGTATAATAAATATTGAGCTGATAAAAGCATTGAATATTGTAAGATATTGATGTCAAAATGAAGTATTACTAATAACAATCATTTAGTAGTTTGCAAAGTTGAGTTATACATTCGCAAATAATGAAATATGAATTGACTGATGGTAATATTCATTGTTTGTTACTCCATTTTGCTTCACACTTGCTTGTTGTTTTGTAGTACTACTGCACGCCGATGGTGCACTTGACTTCAACCAATGCAAACCCTGCTTGTGTGGAGTTAATACATTGTTGATTCTGACAGTTGCTCACAGTTGCTTGGTGGTTCTCTCTGGTTTCCTCCACCCAAAAGACTGCCCAACACGAGGTGACCTGGGCTGACAAAAGTGTCGATAAACCCCAATAAATAAATATTGTTTTGTGAATACAAGTCATGTGAAGGGAGAGGGGATAACATACGTCATTAATATGGAAAATGCTGATAAAGTCAGAATTGAATAAATTATAATGACATTTACTGGTAACATCAAACCCAAAGTATTGAATAAAATATAGAACTGTAACAAGGGAGGGGGGGGAGGGGGGGGCATGGTGGCGTTGTCGATGGTTCACTTATCTTCAACCAATGCTAACCCTGCTTGTGTGGAATTGGGGAGCCTGACAGCTGCTTGCCATTGCTCATTGGTACTCTCCGGGTACTCCGGCTTCCTCCATCCGTAAAACTGTCCCAACACGAGGTCACCCTGTAGAAAGCAGGGCTGTCACGATCGATCGATTAATCGATTGTTGATCGGTCACGGCGAAATCGATTAGTATTTTTCGTTGTCGAATAATCGGAAAGTTAAAAAATTTATAGTAATTTATATATTTTTTATACTTACCAATGACCCAGACTTAGCTGGTGCTAACTCCACAAAAACCAGGGCCAAACACAAATTTTGCCCCCCAATCCCCAAAATTTGCATCCAAAACAAAAAGAAATCATGTCCTAAAGGACCTCCATAGTACGACTCTACTGCGCATGCGCAGTGACGCAGTCGTCCCGAAATTGGCGCCAAATATCATTCTTACTGGCAGTGCCTGGTCAGCGTTATGTACTCAGCGGGGAGGCAAGAGTTCCCAACTCAGGGAGGGCCATCCCCGTCTGGGTCATTGGTAAGTATAAAAAATATATAAATTACTATAAATTTTTTAACATTTTTATACTGTACCAATGACCCAGACTTAGCTGAATAGTAAACAGGCTGGAGGGCCTAGGACATAGAGGAAAATCCAATAAGCTCAATTATAAAATAAAGAGGTAACCCCTTAAGGAGAAAAGGAGTATTAGGCTTTACATGTATCTTTCTTATTTAATATTTAAATTAGAAAGATACACTACCCTTAATAATTGAGCACAATAACATTCATGTTCTCTATTAACATCCAGTATAACCTTTATACTAATTATTTTTAAAACAAGCCAATAAATAAAGTAGTCCAGAGAATTGAGACTCTTTATAATCATTTAAAAGTGTCCGAGTATTGTATATTAAAGCCCGTTTGACACTTGACATATACAAATGCTTCACACCGAGCTACACTTTAAAAATAAGACATGAATGAAATTAAACATTAATATTACACTTTAAAACCATCCCGGAAGCGACTCAGAAATACTGTCTTGGAGGAGGCATTCCCTTGCTTTTCACTATAAAGCAGGTGACCTAAGGGAACACCCGCCCCCCCCCCCCCCCTTCCCCTTGCCCTGGGTCAAATAACCCAGAGCGAAGAGGGCAGCCGGACGGAGTCACTGCCGGAACAGAAAGCCTGCATAACTATAGTTGCAACTGTTTAGTGGACGACATTCTGAGCAACAGATAACGGACCTAAACAATGCAGGTCTCCAGAAATGGACTCAATATTTCTGAGATAAAAATTAGTAAATGTGGATGGCTGAGACGAATAAGCAGCCTTCATTAAATCTGTAATAGCAACACTATTAGCATAAGCCCAGGAAGTAGAAAGAGCTCTTACTTCATGAGCAGAAATCTTAAGCACAGACTGCTGAGAAGAAGATAAATCTTCATACGCAGTACGGATAGTTAACTGAATCCATCTAGCAATAGAATGGACTGAAATGTCCTTTCTATTAGGCATCAAAGACAGAAAGAAACGTTTCCGTCCCTTTCTGATGAACTGAGATCTCTGTTTATAGATACGTAGTGCTCTAACAGGACAGAGTAAAGGCCTACGCCCGTCTGAAGACGGAAGAGTCTTAATAACAATAGGTTCCGGATATTTATTAGGAGCCTGATTCTTAGCTAAAAAACCGACATTAGTAGTGAAGGTGATAGTGTTCCCAACACTACGATAATGAGAATCATCCACCGATAGTGCATGAAGCTCACTGACTCTTCTGGCAGAAGAGAAAGCTAAGAGAAAAGCTGTCTTATAAGATAAGAATTTGAAATCTACTGTCCCAAGAGGTTCAAATGGCTTTTCCTTCAATTTAAGGAGAACCCAAGCTAAATTCCACTTAGGAATTAATCTAAGAGTTCTGGGTCTATTTATCGAAAAGTTTCTAACCAATTTCGATAAAGAGACATTAGATCCAATTTGTAAACTATCATGATGTGCATAGGTATCAGATAACATAGATCTATAACCCTTTATAGTAACCGGTTGCAGTTTGATTTCGTCAAACAAGTATACTAGAAAGTTAGCAATGTCTGGTATAGAGGGATCAAATATATCAACAGAATGATCCCTACACCAACGACGGAAAACCTTCCACTTAGCCGCATAGTTTAGCGAAGAGGAGGTCCTCCTACAGTTAGAAATCGCGTCCACTGCTCGTCCTGTAAAGTGCTTGCCATGCAAGAAGGACCGCACAACGGAAAAACGTGAAGGTTGAGACCTTGCGGGTTGTGATGCAGTTGGCGCGATTTCCCCTGCCAAAGAAGATCCTCTCGTGGAGGGAGCTTCCGCGGTAGGTCCCACAACAGACACCTGAGTAGATTTATCCACGGTCTCTGTGGCGACAGAGATGCTACCAACAGAATCTTGCATTGAGATTGTTTTATCTTTAGCAATACTTGTTGAATTAACGGCGCTGGAGGATACGCATATCCTATCATTCCGTCCCAAGGGATCGATAGAGCGTCTACAGCAAATGCTCTTGGATCCGGACACGGGGACACATACGTCTGCAACTGATTGTTGAGATGTGTCGCAAATAAGTCTATCATTGGCCGTTCCCATTGGTAGCAAATCTGATTGAATACTTGTTTGTTGAGAGTCCACTCCGACGGCAACAAGCGACCCTTTCGTGAAAGGGAGTCTGCTAGCACATTCAGACGACCCGGTATGTGACGGACCGAAAGAAGAACGTGATGTTCCAACGCAAACAGAAGGATTCTTTCCGTTAGATTGAACAACGGAACTGAATGAGTGCCTCCCTGATTCCGTATATACGCCACTACTGTCGTATTGTCGGATAGGATTTGGACATGAGCATCGTGAATAATGTCCATCCAGTGACGTAACGCAAGCCAAATTGACATCATTTCCTTGATGTTTATGTGCTTGCACAGGAATTGCGGATCCCAAAGACCCTGGCATCTCGAATCCGTTGGGATTAATGATGCACCCCAACCTGTTTGACTGGCATCCGTCATAATGGTAAAACTCGGATCCGGCAACTGCAGCGGAACTCCTTGAGTTAACCACTGAATGTTTGCCCAAGTCTGAATCTCTTGTTTCACTTGATCTGACAAGAGAACGTCTACATCGAGCGAATGAATTTTCACACTCCAATTCTGAGTCAGGAAAATTTGAAGAGGCCGTGTGCGTAGCCGTCCCATCGGAATGAGATCCGCGGCGGCTCCGCACAGACCTATCAGTCTCATAAATTCTCTCGCTGTGACTTTGTCTGTATTTAGACAATAGCCAGCGTAACAACTGACTAATTTCGCTCTGGTTAACGGCAGACGAACGAGATTGTTGTGCGTCTCGAAGCTCATTCCCAGATGAGTGAATGACTTGGACGGCACCAGATCCGACTTCTCCTCGTTTACTATGAAACCGAGACGTCGGAGCAATAGAAGAAGATTCTGAACATCGTTCTGAAGCGTTAACTCGTTGCCGTATCTCTGAAGAATGTCGTCCAGGTAGGCCGACGTTACCGCAGACGAATGAGCTCGGAAGTAGATCATTACCGAGTTCATTACCCGAGTGAAAGCCCAGGGTGCTAGATTCAATCCGAAGCACATGGCCCGGAACTGATACACCACTCCTAGGACTGCGAAGCGTAGATACTTTCGGAATGTCGGATGTACCATGACGTGAAAGTACGCATCTTTGAGATCTATGCTCGTTGCATAATCGTTCACCCGAATACTCGCTCTGACCGATCGAATCGTCTCCATATAAAATTTCGGAGCGACGATCAGCTTGTTTATCCAGCACAAATCTATGACTGGACGGAACGAGCCGTCTGGTTTCGGAACCAGAAACAGATGGCTGTAGAATCCCAGCGATTCCTGGTTTTCTACGACCTCTACCGCGTTCTTCATTAAAAGAGACTGCACCTCTGATAGCAGAGCGTCTCTTTTCTGAGGGTTTGACGGAAGATGAGTCCACTTTGGACTTCGAGTTAATGGAGGCTTTCGTTTGAAGGATATCTTTAGACCTTCCGAAGTCACTCCTCTCACCCACGGGTCGTCCGTAATCGACGCCCACTCTTGAGAAAAACTCGACAACCTTCCGCCAACCGGAACGCGATAGAGGTTTGAGCCATCACCTCCTGGATCTGCGAGGCCTGCGGTAGGAGAAACCACGTCTTCCACGACCCGCACCTCGCCTCGTCGACCTCGGGGCGTCCGACCGATTGTCCCGGCCTGAAGGACGTCCCGAACGAGAGTCGCTATCCTGACGGTCTCTCGAATAAGAGCTAGAGGACGCACCGGAACCTCTATAGGAACCTCTCTTGGGCGGATAAGACCCAGAAGTGCCCGCCTTATTCGTGTCTGCTGAATCCGACCTTTTAGGAGCGGATCTAAACAACAGAGAATCACTAGCTTTCTTTTTAATATTATCATAAATAGCGGAAAGCTTGCCGTCAAAGAGAAGATCTCCTGAGACCGAAGCGACTCTAAGAGAGTTCTTCACCTTAGAATCCACTAGTGTGGATGTAGACAGGGCTGCGTCACGTCTAACCAACTCCAGATTTGCCACTGAAAGGGCGGAGTTACACGTGGAATAAGCTACTGCCCTTGAAAGAAGTCTTAAGGAGGATTGTATATCCTGAAACTCTTCCCCTTGAAGACGCAGTGATAACGCCTTCGTAAGGTGATCTGCGTAAGATAAGGCATCTAAATTGGCTCTGTTAGACGCGATAGCTGTTTCCAACACTGCGGTTGGAATAGAAGCTGACGACGGTAATGATAGCTCTAAGTCTTCCGCCTCGTCGTCCATACGCAGAGGAACTCTCGGTATACCCTGACCTGCCGTGTCGAATTTATTCCTTGCATTAATGAAAGGCAGGTTGAGAGTATTTGCGGACAAGAAGCCTGCTTTCCCTGTCCTGGAAGCAAGTTTAAAAATAGCGTCGTTCAATAATTCAAATGTTCTTGCAACATTATTGGACTGCGACGGAAACTCGGGAGCGATGTCCCTGAACCGCTCGAAAAAATCAGAGTCCAATGATGCTATAATTCTCCTGTCCGGAAGCGCAGCAGTCTGGCCCGACGGAACAACTTGAGGAAGAAAGTGCCGGATGAAGTCTACGGCAGCTTTGTGTTGTTCCGAAAGGGATAGCTCCAATTCATCCGTATCCCTTTCACCATCCGGTCGGACCTCCCGATGTTCCCGGTCGTCCGCCCCCGATGCTTCGGCGGAGCGTACCGACCCAGCGCCGTCGGATAATTCTCGATCCGACACCGTCTCTGTCGGCTGCTGGGATGCTGCGATAAGCTGTGCTATCTGCACTAGAATGTCCGACGTCGAGACCTGCGGAGGAGCGGTCTTTCGCTGCTTTGCCGAGGGCAGCTCCGCATCAGATGGCTCCCGCATACTTTTCCTATGCGAACGTCCGGAGTCCATCGGTCTCGAATCCCTGGCTGCCGGATGGTGTGACCTGGTCGCCGAATAATCCTTCATCGGCGAAGCTGGCAAGATATCGGAGGTCACGCAGCCAAGGTGCGGTCGTGTGCGCCGGCGAGAAGAGGAAGCCTTAACAGTCTCTGCGGACTGCTTATACAACGGAGCGTCCCGAGCGACGGACGTATGCTCCGCTAAAGACACATTTTGTACCACAACATCTGGTCCCAGATGTTGTTGTACGAGAGAGGGGCCTCTCTCGCTCGCGGCCCGGCTGGACCTGGACGAGCTAGGAACCGGACTAAAAGGCTTCCTCCGTTCTCGTTCACTATCCGCCGTCACTGGGTGTGCATCTATTATTTTTATAGTGCTCGCATCACCCAAAATTTCCTCTTGGACCGCATCGGACGAACCCGGCTGCCGAACCATTCGGTGAATGGACGCTACACCGGGCGAGCTAGCGGACGACATTTGTCTAATCTCCATGAGCACTTTTGCCGCTAGCTCTGTATTTAATTGTGACGACGGACGCACACTTGAAGAAGATAACATGGAAACATCACCCTGTTCTGGTTCCTCTGAAATAGAAACTGAGAGAGTAGAGTGACCTTGTGGAGAAAGAGCCGGCATCGCTCTTTCTCCAGAAACAACATATCGTGACACACGTTTCCAATGTTTCTCATCCCAATGTTCACATACAGGACAGGGATTAATGCGAGAACACTGACTACAATTAATGCAATAATCATGAAAGTCAGAGGAAGATTTCTTCCTATTACAATTTGAACAAGTTCCCTTCATTGTGAAAGAACAACAATAAGTCCTAGTTACTCGCAAAAACCCCTGACACAAAGATACATAATAACATGATCCATTAATAAATGAAAAAACAATTGCAAAACAAAATAATTTTGAAAAAATATTTTTTTCAGAGAAGCCCAAGTTGCTGAAAAGTAACGTTGAGCCCCGATGGATCCGATGGCAAAGTGTGGTCAAAAATTTTAAAATTATATAAAATAATTAATGAGACACTTTCGGATAATATAAATGTATCTTATAATGAGATAAACTACCTCAAAGGCAAACAGCCCCCCTCAAAAAAGGCTGTTGCCAATGAAAACAAACAGTGTAAACACAGAAGAAAACATGACTCCAGGCACTGAAAAAACTGGCCCGGAATCAGTCATCAATTACACTCTATCTGATGCAAAACAGAGACTCCCAGGGGATAATCTGCAGAACATCAGATGGAAGATGCAGAACACAAACGTTATACACCCATGGGTGAAAACGTAACTATGGGGAAAATAACAGAAAACATTCTGTAACCAAGCAACTCTCCCCAGGGAATTTTTAGAAATGAAACTTCTCAAAAATATGCCAAAAGCATGGGAGAATTGCAAGGGGGGACTTTAGAAGGTTAGGGGAGAGGAAACACTGAATAAGCAGTGCAACAATTAGCAAGAATGACAACAAAAGGGCGTTTGCCTCGAAAATAGGCAACTTAACATAATTTCAACAAAAAATTTTAAGTACAGCCCTGATTATTTTTTGCCACTTCTTTTTTCCTCTCCTCCTTCTATCCTCCTTAGAATCACATTTTCTCCAAGAATTACGTGTCTGGCATCCTTTAAACTGAGATTTACAAGCACAAAGATCAGTGAGATGTTGACTGATGAAGGGCCAAACAGAGAATGATATTTGGCGCCAATTTCGGGACGACTGCGTCACTGCGCATGCGCAGTAGAGTCGTACTATGGAGGTCCTTTAGGACATGATTTCTTTTTGTTTTGGATGCAAATTTTGGGGATTGGGGGGCAAAATTTGTGTTTGGCCCTGGTTTTTGTGGAGTTAGCACCAGCTAAGTCTGGGTCATTGGTACAGTATAAAAATATTGTATCCCATTTTAGAAGTATGATAATTAAAAGAAAATTTGATGAAAAAACTATTGTTTCTAAAGGTATTGAGTTAAGAAACGCGATGTTAAACCCCAAGAAGCCGTTGGAAGCATTTGTCTTCCAGGTAGATTCATCAAAGCTTTGATGTTCTGAATCTCTGAACCATCAGTGTAATAATCAAGACTGGTCAGCAGTTGCGAAGATTGCAACTGCCGACCGGTCTTGATTATTACACTGACAGTTCAAAAGTTCAGAACATCAAAGCTTTGAATGTACCTAAAAGTTGATCGTCTTCGTTGTTTACTTGCAGCTGACTTGAACTTCATTTTTATCGACTTCAAAGAGAGGGAGGGGGTGGGGGGGTCATCTAGGTACGATTAATCGATTATTTGCGACGATTAATCGATTCCTAAATTGAAAAATCGTGACAGCCCTAGTAGAAAGTGTTGTTAAACCCCAAAAAATAAATAAATACACTGTGGTGAAGAGCAGTTTAGACAGACAAAATTGTACATTCAACTGATATGTACTGCACCATGAAGACTATAAAATCTGTTGCAGCATTTTAAGCGTAGATTCACATAAATATGATCACATGAATCCATCCTATAGAAAGTGAGTTTACATTTGATACATTTTGTTCATTTGGCTGGTTATTAAAATATTTATTGGTGTTTAAGGTCACATACTTATGCACAATGGCTAATCATGACAGTGACAGTTTTACAGGTGGAGGAAGCCGGAGTACCCGGAGAGAACCACCAAGCAACGACGAGCATCTGCCAGCTCCCAACATCGTAACTCCGCACTGCAGCTCAGGCAGGGTTAGATTGGTTGAAGACGTGCACCATCGATGTGCAGTTTTCCCTGCTTAACTTCGGCGATCTGACAAGAACCAGTTACCGCAATGCCACTGTGTCCCCCCCCCCCACCCTCCCTATTTGGTTGGATACTGAGGTTATCAACATGTTCAAAGAGCCAGAATTATATTGTATCCAAGATCCAAACAAGGTGATGAAGCTGTGGTATGCACTAGAAGAGAATTCTAAGCAGCAAGCAACTGTCAGACTTTCAAATGTTTTTAATTCCATATTTATTGGTGTTTCGCTCCAGTTATCGCATAAAACAGACATACCAACACACAACAGTCAGTCAACCTCAAAATGTATTTCAATTGAATTTCAATGCAATAAATTTATACACAAGGTGGCAATTGATATGATTCTTCGGGTATTTATAAAACAATTTGTTTGATGTTTGATTATATGTTTTTCTGGAACAACACTTACAACAGCCAGGGTCATATTGATCGATGCATTAGCCTCTTTTAACCTGTACCTAACATGAAAAGCAGACGACACTTGCAAACAAAATTCTTGAATAACTAATTTTTTTAATTTTTTGTCTCAAAAACATAGGTTCTGACCCCTCGTTGGAATGAGCTCGTTCCAACGGGGGGTCATAACCTATGTTTTTGAGACAAAAAATTAAAAAATAATGAAAATTAATTGGCGATTTTTTAGAATAGAGCTGGCCGGTTTTGGCTGTTACGTTGGGTAAAGGGTTAATGTTTATTATTTATTTTATTTATTTTTTGGTGTTTAAGGTTGCATATTTCTGCACAATGGTTAATCATGACCACGACAGTTTTACGGGTGGAGGAAGCTGGAGTACCCAGAGAGAACCACCGAATAACTGTAAGCTCCCCAACATACTAAATCAACACAAGCAGGGTTAGCCTTCGATGAAGACAGGCACACCATCGATGTGCAGGATCTTAGTACACAATGCCACCATGCTCCACTTGAACAAGGGAGGTGAAGTGTCTTGCCCAAGAACACAATGCAGTTGCTGCAGTTGGAACCGAGGACGCTCTCAGTTTGCAGTCTGCACCTATACCTGCTGAGCCACCATTCCCCCAACCCCACCCCCCCAATTCATCTTAAGTAGAGTTCAAGTTCTGTTCATACAGGATGATGACAACAACGTTCTTTAACCCATAAAGGGCTAGTTCTGACTTTGACCGCTAATAACTGGAATAGAACAGGTGCCCCAACATTTTGTCTCTGAGTAAACATGTATGTTACATTTTAAGTGCCTTGGCAGTTATTTCTATATAGGCACCCAAGACTTTCCTAAAAACAACTGTGATGCCACAGGACATAGAATGTCAGAGCACAGAAAAAGTATATAGAAAACTCCCTTAACCCTTTGCACAATGAATCGGCCACTTCAACTCACATCATTTACAGATTGAGAGCTCTTGGAAAAAAACATTTTTTTTTCAAAACATTTCAACGAAATCATATCATGTGACCTGAATGACTTGAAGCAGCAATACTTCCATATTCTGACAACAAAAAATGTCTAAGATTTACTCCCCCACAAAAGAAATTCCCTGCAAAATATAGATAGTATAAGGGTTAAAAAGTATTGGAATAGAGCTAAACAATGCATACCTGTAATCTAAAAGCTTTAACCCTTTACCTAACATGAAAAGCAGACAACACTTGCAAACAAAATTCTTGAATAACTAATCTTTTTCATTTTTTGTCTCAAAAACATAGGTTATGACCTCTCACTGGAACGAGCTCGACGGGCACGTTCCAAAGAGGGGTCATAACGTATGTTTTTGAGACAAAAAATGAAAAAATAATGGAAATTAATTGGGAATTTTTGAGAATAGTGCTGAATGGTTTTGGCTGTTTTAAGGATTAAACACATGGGATTCAAAGTAACGGAGCTAAACATTAATTCTTACAAACTGGCCATGGACACCGATGATGACCTGAAGGTAGATGCTATGCCTATGTACAAGGAGTTAAAGCATGAGCACACCATACTGTATAGTAGGTGAGCTAAAAAAAAAAAATATTTATATCAGAAACCAATGTTTTTGAGCACTTAGTTGTCATGTACTTTCAAGGCCCTTTGGAATTCAGAAAGAATTTGCCACTGCTTTCAAAGCTTTCAAAATATAAATATAGAAGGAAGAGGCGAGTGGGGATCAGGAAGAGGCGAAAGGGCAGCTTCCATTTCCACCTCAGTCTCCACAGACTCTTCCGCATCCGACAATACCGACTGGGAAGCCAGCATTTGGATGGGGCTGTCTGTGGGAATGGGAGGGGAAGTGGTGGCCACCTCTGGCTCTTTCTTTTCCTCACCTTTCTCTTTCTTCATCTCCAAGAATGCCTCCAAGCATCGGGAATCCCTCTGCTTGGTGGACGGGCTCTTCTTTCTTCTCTTTCTCTTTTCAGGGCCTCCTGACCTACTTGGGTGAGGACCAGTGTGAGAGGGGATCCTCTCATCAAAGGTACTACCTCTCCCCGAGTAGGGTGGTAATTCTTTCTCTTCTTCAACCTTGAATTTGAGGTTCAGATGAACGCTCTTGCCTATCTCCTGGATGGTCCAGGTGATAGGGCAAGAGACGCCCAGAGCTGCTATCGTTCTCTTCAATCGCGCTGGTAGTTCCAGAGGAGCCGGCAGTTGATTGGGTGTGCCAGTGTGACTAGGAGGGGAACTGGCGGCTGCCTCCAGAGCCTCCACCCCCTCACTCAACTCTTTTTTACTATTCAGGAATGCCTCCAAGCACCGGGCATCCCTGTGCTTGGTTGATGGACTCTTCTTCTTTTTCTTCCTCTTCTCAGGGCCTCCATGCCTCTTTGGGTGAGGACCAGTGGGAGAGGGGATCCTCTCTCCAAAGGTACTACCTCTCCCCGAAGAGGGTGGTGTCTTGGTTGTCTCAATCTCGAACTCCAAGTTCAGGTGGACTCTCTTGCCTGTCTCCTGGACAGTCCAGATTCTTGAATCAGGTCTTCACGCTCTGGATTCAGAAGTGTGAATGAATGAAAATGAATGGGCAACACGTCCCAAATCAAATGGTTTTGCGCGCCGAAGGCGCGAAGGGACGATTTGGGGAGCAAGCCCCTTTCGACCCTCATTAGCTGTAGAATTTGAAAGTGTCAGACCGTGGTAAAGGAGGAGAAGTTGTGGGTTGTTAGCGGCACTTGTGTCTTTTCTGCTTCTTTTTCTGAGGTGGAGGTTTGGAAGGAGAGACAGTGGTAGTTGGCGTTGTTGGTGGGCTGCCTGATGGTGGTTCTGAGTTTTGTAGGGTCTGGTCCTAGCCGAGTCTGGAGTGGTTGTGGGTGATTGCTGAGTCTTTTGTTGTTGTAGATTTCTGGCGTCTATTAGTTTTTTGGCTTCTTCGACTTGTTGGAGGAATACTTGGTATTGCCTGTCCATCTCTTGCCTGTGAAGGTCCCCTTGTATTTCGTGTTCCTGTAAGATGTTCTCTATCCTGTCGTCCGCGTCCTGGCATTCTGGTTTAGAAGGAAGAGGCGAGTGGGGTTCAGGAAGAGGCGAAAGGGCAGCTTCCATTTCCACCTCAGTCTCCACAGACTCTTCCGCATCCGACAATACCGACTGGGAAGCCGGCATTTGGATGGGGCTGTCTGTGGGAGTGGGAGGGGGAAGTGGTGGCCACCTCTGGCTCTTTCTTTTCCTCACCTTTCTCTTTCTTCATCTCCAAGAATGCCTCCAAGCATCGGGAATCCCTCCGCTTGGTGGACGGGCTCTTCTTTCTTCTCTTTCTCTTTTCGGGGCCTCCTGACCTACTCGGGTGAGGACCAGTGTGAGTGGGGATCCTCTCATCAAAGGTACTACCTCTCCCCGAGTAGGGTGGTAATTCTTTCTCTTCTTCAACCTTGAATTCGAGGTTCAGATGAACGCTCTTGCCTATCTCCTGGATGGTCCAGGTGATAGGGCAAGAGACGCCCAGAGCTGCTATCGTTCTCTTCAATCGTGCTGGTAGTTCCAGAGTTTCCATAATTAAGAATATAATTAGGATGCTCGCACTCTGAGTTCAGAGGTGCGAATGGTGAATGTGCCTGGGTCCCACTGTGACCTGATACCAAACTTGTATTTTTATGCCATAATGGACCTGTCTTGAGAGACCGCCCCTTTGAAGACTGAAACCATGACAAAAACTTTTTACCTGTTCTGAAATTGGAAAATCCATTGTAGTTACACTAACATAATTAAAAGTATTAAAAGCTCTTAATTGGGTTTCAATTGCTAACTCATTAAAGATTGAGATGTTTTTATAAGACCCCTGTGAAAAGATTTGGATTATTGCTGAATAAACAATTTCATACATACCTGAAATGTGACAGATAGGAATAAAAATAAATTTGTGTTGCAGGGTTCCCCCAGAATACTGAAAACAAAATTCAAGGACTTTCAAGGACCTTTTTGAAGAAAATTCAAGGATATTCAAGGACCGTCTCGAGGCTGAAACGTCCTAAGGCCCAAACGTCCCAATGGCAATACCCCCTTTACAATAAGTAGTCAATTGTACCTCGGTTCACAACTTGTGAACCGAGGTAAAATTTACTACTTATTGTTTGTCAAGCAAACAGGTGCGCACGTTTTCAACACTGTAACAACTGTTTCATCTGCTATGAAAGCCCTCATTTCAGTCGCATCTGTATCCACCCAAGATTGGGCAAGTGTGAATGGTTTCATGTCTGGGTTTTTTTCAAAGTATTGTTTGGCATATAAATTTGTTTGCGAAGTGCACAGTTCAATAAAATCATTGTTAAAAAATTTACTGAAAAAAAAAACTCACGTTCGTTGCCATCCACAGAAAACTGGGCTCGTCAAATGTTTTTAACCATGGGTGGTGGAACGAATCCCCCAAATTCAATGTTTTGTCAACATGAACACACGTGCTTGATTGATCAGCTGATTCGCCGGCATTTACATTTTCTTCCAAATTGCTTTTATACGACTCGAATTCATCTGACGAGCCTTCTTTGATATTTCTTATGAAAGAATATCCAGGAAAACCATCCTCATCTGAATCACAATCCTCAATAATGTCATAGAAAGTTGATAAATTATTTTCAATTGATGACGCCATTTTCCAAACAAAGTCGAACTGGGACGTTTTGTCCCCCTGTCGGACAAAGTATTGGAACACATGCGTTACTTTATATGGAAACTCATGACGATTCCGGTGGAAATCAAAAGGTTTTCATTGGTTGTTAAACATAATTCGACCAGGGAAGCCCCCCTCTGTACTAATAAACATGAGCCGACCGAGTGCTAAGAGTTAATTAATATTAATAACACCTACTTGTTTGGATTTGTCAAATTTATTTGTTCCTTTTCGAACCGCTATTATGCTTGTGATAAATCAGCGATCAAATTCAAGGACATTCAAGGACCTTTTACTGACATACCTCGTTTTCAAGGACTTTCAAGGCCTTGAAAATAGCGTTTCAAATTCAAGGACATTCCAGGTTTTCAAGGACCTGCGGCTACCCTGGTGTTGAAAATCTTTTTGTAACAAATTGAAATGGACTGTTATAAAAATTATAAAAATAAATTAGTGTTGAAAATCTCAAATGAAGATTTTCAACACTAATTTATTTTTATAATTTTTATAACAGTCCATTTCAATTTGTTACAAAAACTTCAAAAAAAGAACAATTACAAAAATCCATTCTTCTCCATTTCTGAATTTTGTGGTTGGTTATTCACTGACTTGAGAAAACCTGAAACCTGTTATGAGAGACCACCTGTCTTGATAGAACACTTTTGTGTGGCCCAAAGGGCGGTCTTTCAAGACAGGTTCTACTGTATAAGTATTTCCATTAGTTCCTTGAATCCTGCATCCAATGTAACACATTTAACAAACTAACTCTGTGTATTTTACAGCTTTATATAATTAGTCAATGTATATTTTCATGTACTGTATGATATTGCAGTATATCAACTAATTAAGGAATAGTGCATGGGGTGGAGTTGACTACGCCCATATAGTGCCCAGTGAGGTGGTGTAGTTCCCGACACGAAGCGGAGGAAACTACACCACCTCACTGGGCACTATATGGGCATAGTCAACGACAAGACCTGCACTAATCCTTATATTATATCGAACACCCATCAAGAAAAACATCTGTCCGATTTGTTAATCTATTACCAAGGTAGCAGCCCTACCAGCCAGCGTTATATAGAAAAAAATACCATGTAGTTTTCAAAAAACAAATCGATTGTAGTTTAAATCACAATTTGAAGCTGTCATTCTCGGTACGAAACACTAACTTGGATTATTGATATGAGCAGAAGACAAATTTTGAATCGGTCGGCAAGGGTAAACAAAACATTTCCCCCAAATGGAACTGTGTATTCTGGAATCGCGTAACTCACAAATGAAAGCTAAAATTTTCGAAATTTGACAACGCAATTTGATAATTTCAACACATTTGTCACACATATACATTACCGAATGTGTCAGTACGGGATACAAAACTCCGAAGATTCAAATGAATTCCATTATTTATTCGTTTACTGCCCAAAACATACAATTAAATAGCGAAATAATATGAGCAGCAAAAAACAAACGAGTTTTCATATCCAGACACGTTCTCAAGAAAGTTGTAACCAGCTAAGGATCATTCTCATCGAAACGAGAAATGGATCATCTTCTCAAGGAATAAAATGAACGCCTCGAAAAATGTGACTTTGACAATGGAAAAGCGATACATTTTTCCACAATGATTTCTTTCCGGGTCGTTTTGTGGATGCTGTGCCTCTGTGAATCGATATTTAAATTTAGCCTGATTAGTTTTATTCGCTCAGTACGAAAAGAAAACTGATATAGTAGTGTGCTAAAAATAGAAACCGTGTAGTGCCTGGGTGTAGTGCCTGGTCAGTTCTGTGGATAAAAACTACACGAAATAGGGGTGCAACATTCGTCCAATCAGGAGCCTAGAAGGTCACATGAGATATAATATTCCTGTATATTTACCTGTGATTAGCTCTGTTAGCCCCCCGCCTCGCTCTCTGAGTACTTAGATAACCATTGGGCAGTGGTGAGCAACTGTCAGACTCCCCAACATACTAACTCTGCACAAGCAGGGTTAGCAATGGTTGAAGACAAGTGCACCATTCACAGTACATTAATTAGTATACAGCACCACCATGCTGACACGTGGGCAATCGTGATTAAATGCCTTGCCCAAGGACACAATGTAGTTACCCCTGGTGGGGATAAAGCCATCAACCTTTCAGTTTGAAGTGCAATGCCATAAGCACTGAGCCACCGTGCTCCCAAATAAAAAATAAATAATAGACTGTGAGCAAGCTATTAACCCTTTAGCCAATGCAGACGATTTCAAAATTTATTATTTTAAATATCATTCTTTCAATTTTTTCAAAAAAATTCAACAAAACCATATCATGTGACCCCTCTCTGGAACGAGCTCGACGAAAGAGGGGTCACATGATATGGTTTTGTTGAAATTTTTCGAAAAATAATATTTTTTCAGCTGCTGAATTTGCATATTACGTGGGCGGATGTGGGCGATACTTTGGGTAAAGGGTTAATTGAAAATAGAATCCTTTTTCATTAAACTTTCCACAATCCAACCCTGTGCATTCCTAAGTCAGTTCATATTTTCATGTACTGTGTGTGATATGGCAGTCTATCAACTAATCCTGCGCAATGTCTATGGATAATCAGTATATGTGAGTTTACCAACTAACTCTTTGCAATGCACAGTGTTAGTTACTCTTCTTGTTCTGATTATAAATAAGATCACCTCTGTTATGCGACACGTATAGGTTACAGCATAGAAAACGAGTGATATTGAATATACAATCGCGAGAGTTAGTTAACGAGGACTTGTCCAAGTAACTAGCTTGAGCGATTGTATGTTCAATATCAAGAGTTTTTGTGCTGTAACCGACTTGTCACATTGACGTTTGCACAAACAATCAAAACACGAACAAACAAACACTCCACTGAACCCTTGTCTGACACGTGTCCATTCCCGTTTAATTAGTTAATTTCTTAAGCCAAACTTGCAAGACACATGAAGATTGATGGAAAGCAAGTGATATTACTTCATTTTTTCCGTTTCGTCATTGCGCTCAAAAGGTTGAGTGAGAAATTAAACGTTCCATTTATCATTTACACCCGGGTGTGGATTTCTTTCTTTAACTCTTTCAATAAAATCAAAAGTCAGGTAAATTCTCGTTTCTCTGTTCAAAACATTTTAGCACAGGTGCCCTTAATCTTTCCTCTCGGCTGTGTTTGTATTAGAACTGACAGGTTACACAATCACTGTCTATTGTTCCTTGATTGGTAACAGTGTGGCGATATATGTTGAATATCACACATGCTCTAACCAACTCTTCGAAATATATCACACACTTTTAACAAAGGCGTGACGTCATAACTATGTGACAAATCCTGTGCACAGCCTTAGTGAGTGGACTTTTTCATGCAGTGTGTGATAAGGCAGTTACCATTATTTTTTATAACCAGAAAGTGTGACTAACCCTGTGCGATGCACAGGGTTAGCCACACTTTCTGGTGATAAGACATTTTCATTATTAGTTGAGTAACTAACCCTTTGACCTGTACAGCCTTAGTGTAAATCTCAACGTTAGTAACTCTTTTACCCAATGTAAAGGCCAAACCACCCATTAATATTTTCAAAAAGCATTTAAACTCGGCTTATAGCCCAGGGACCGACCTGGGCATGCGCCAGTGCGCATTTGGTTCTGAAACATCAGGACCTGGCTCTTAAATCTAAGAAATAGGCTTCTCAGTTGGCGCGTAACTTCTCAGATCATATTTTGATATTCTTTCATTGGATAATCGAGAGAGACACTCTTACATGTATTATATATATGATTATCATTTATCATTGTTGTAGAGTGCTTAAGTTAATATTTCAAGTCTTAATTACCAAGCATTAATCTTCAATGTGGTTTCTGATCAAGTCTTGGCTGCCTAAATAGGCAGCCAAGACTTGATCAGAAACCACAGGGAAGATTAATGTTTTCTATAGTGTACTAAATGAAAATGATGAGAGCTATTACATACTTGCAGTGTGTGTTACAAACAGCAGTGTGACTCCGTAAATTGAAATCTGGCGCATGAAATGAAAAAATAGGCTCCGAGGCTAGAGCGTATTTTAAATAGTCCTGATCGGTCCCTGATAACCCCTCATTAGAATTATTTTTTCATTTATTTATTGGGGTTTAATGACATTTTCGGCAGTCAGGCTCACCTTGTGTCAGACAGTTTTCCAGATGGAGGAAGCCACAGTACCTGGAGAGAACCATCAAGCAACAACAAACAACTGTCAGACTTCCCAATGTACTAACGCCACATAAGCGGGGTTAGCATTGGTTGAAGACAAGTGCACCATCGACTTGCAGCTCGCCTTAGTACACAGTGCCACCATGTCCCCAAGTGGGCAATTGGGATGAAGCGCCTTGCCCCCTCATTAGAATGAATTGAGGAGAGTTTTTTCAGTATTTATTTATTTATTGGTGTTTAAGGTCACATTTTTGCACAATGGCTAATCATGACAACAACATGAGTATCAACTCAAGACCAGGGGTGAGCGTCAATAAGCCATGTTGCCCATTTTAGAGAGGGTTTGCTCTTCCCAAGCACTGGTGACTGGGTCCTATTTTACCAGTAAAACAGAGCCTGTTTACCGCAGTAAACAGGCACTGCTTCACTTCCTGGGGTTCCCGCGGGGAGAGTTTTTTCAGTGAATTCCAAAATTGAAAACCTATTCTATTTTCATTTAATTAATTTGTTTTGAAATGGATAAAATTTTACCTGACCAACATCCAAATCAACAAACACTGGAGACCTGCCAACTCTAACAGCATAATTTGTCAATAATCTGCAAAGTGTTGTCTTACCGACATCAGTTGGTCCAACTACCAATACCTGTATAATCAGAAATTGAATGCTTTTTTAATAATAATTCCTACAGTAATGCCACTGTCAATAAGTTTCTTCCTTAGGCCTTAAAAATCTGTTTCTCGGGCCCTCCCAAATGGTCATTTCGGCTGCCCTATGTTCTGAGTCAATCGTACTCCCACCAACTCCACATTAAATAATATAAAAAGATAAATAACAAAAAACATTCAAAATATAAATCGAAAAATAGTTTACACAAAAAAAATTCTGAAAAATTTTGACAAGAGCCCAAGTTCCCAAAGGGAACGAAGTGCCCAAATGTATCCCAAAAGGGCCCAAGTGTGGACAAAAATTAAGGTTTGTATCCAAAAAAACAACTGCTACACTACGGGACAGATAAATGTATCTTACAACAGACCTACCATATAATAAATAGGAAACTACATATATATAAAGAGCATTGCAAATGTAAATAAAGTCAGAATGAAAACTGGAAACGAGACCCCAGGCAACATGGCCCGAAGTCAGTAACAGATTTTTTAATTATCCGATGTAAATTAAGATCTTCATCAGAAGAAAAAATGATACATTGGATGTATGATGCATGACCAAAAATACCTAAACACCCAAAGGGTGAGGACGTAACCCTGGGGATATACAGAATAAACTTTCTGTGTAACATGTTAAACTCCCAAGAAATTTCATAAAAAAAATTTCAATAAAATAAGCCAAAAAGCTTGGGAGTTTAACTGGGGGGGATCAAGGGAGGGTAGGGAAGGAATACTTAACCAACAGTGGAAAAATCATTATCAACAATGATGACATCAGGCCCATGTCACGAAATTGGGGAACATGAACTAATTTTTATAAATATTATAAAATTACAGCCCTGAACATTTCAAACCACAGTTTCTTTCTTCCTTCATCCAGTTGTGTCCTTGGATCCACCAAATTAACTATTGGTTTGTGTCTGGCATCATTATAAACAGAGATTTAAAAAGCACAAAAGTCAGTTTATTGTTATCTGACAAGGGCCAAACAAAGAATGGTGTTACCGCCAATTCCGGTCACTTCCTGGTGTCTGCACATGCGCAGAGAGCAAATGTATGGAGGACCAGATAGGACTTCTAATTTTTGGTTTTGCATGCAAATTTTTGGGATTGGGGGGGTAAAATTTGTGTTTGACCCTAGATATTTTAGAGTTAGCACCAGCTATGTCTGGGCCATTGGTTTACTGTGTAAAAATATAAAAATTAAATGGTTTATGTCTGATATTTTACCAAAGTTAAAAAAATTGATAAATTTGTCCCTTGAGTGCAAGAAGGCTTTGAAATGCTTTAGCATTGCAAAGACTTCTTGCACTCAAGGGACAAAATACACCACTGCCCATGCTATTCTGCAGATTATGAGGCCTAAAACATAAAACAACCCAAGAACATGAATTTTTGATGGCAATGAAATAATTATAAAAATAAAAAATAACATAAAAAATGCCCACCTACATACAATTTCACAAAAATTGGCATGAGAAACAGAAGATCTACTTTGTGGGTCCTTATATAACAAAATAAATTTGTCCCTTGAGTGCAAGAAGGCTTTGCTATGCTTTAGCATTGCAAAGCTTCCTTGCTCTCAAGGGATGAAATACACCACCACCCATGCTATTCCATAGATTATGAGGGCTAAAACATAAACCAAGAACATGAACTTTTGATGGCAAAGAAATAATTACAGAAATAAAAAAATAAAATAAAAAGCGCTCACCCGCTTGCAATTTTACAAATAATGACCTGAGAAACAGAAGATCTACGGTACTTTGTGTGGCCTTATTGAGGAGCAAAGAATATTGTATTGGTGTGGTAGGTTGTCAGAGAAATATCTCCATTTTCCCATATGAGTTCCAGGCCAGGAAAACTATTTTCCTATTTTCATGACTTTCCATGTTTCAGTGACCTGTACAAAGCCTGAGTGATAAAACTGACCTTTGGAAGTGTCAGTGATGAAATCAGTTTGACAAACATAACCAATTCTCTGATTCTCAATGCGACAGATACACCTTAACATATATTAGGCCAAATAAAAAAAATGAATTGATTCTCAGGCAATTTTTTTTTATAATCAGTGAGGGAGGGAGGATTTTATTTTTATTTTTTTTTTGTTTATTTTTTCTTTGTTTCATGTAAAGGGTTGAGTATACACAGTAAATCTTTTTGCTGTTTTTCCACTTGACAAAGAGAAAAGGTTGTATTTTAGTGTAGTTATACTATACCTTTTATTACTAAGTGCCATAACAACAACTAAAAGGATTTGTATTTTATTGTTCTTTTTAATGGTATAGTTCTGTCAAACATCATGATCCATTAGAATAGGCCCCAGTAACCAATGCTTGGGACAGGAGTCCTTTAAAATGGGAAACATGGCTCTAAATGATTGGTTAAACTTGAGTTTATATTGGTGTTGCGGCCACTATTAGTCATTGTACAGAAATATATGACCTTAAACACCATCAAATAAATAAATAATTAAATCTTGATCCAGTATATCAGAATTTGCCTTGTTACAGCTTATGGGAGAGTGCCTCTGGGCACTCTCCCATAAACTGCAACAAGAAAAACCAATTTACCGCAAACACAGCTAAATAATTATATGTCGAGAAATGTGAAAAAATGTCCATTCCAAGTTTTCACAAATTCTTAAAAAAACATGACCCAATAAAAATGTCTAATGAGGAGGTTCAAATCCAACGAAGGAGGGCCTGAGAATCAAAACATTATTTTTTTTTTTTTTTAGCCTTACTAGGCTTTAATGAATGAAACAGGGAGTGTGGTGGCTCAGTGGTAGACTGTTGGACTTCTATGCTAGAGGTCCCGAGTTTGATCCCCGTCCGGGACGACCCGCGTTGAGTCCTTGGGCAAGGCACTTTATCCCGGTTGCCTACATGGGGACAGGATGACACCAAGCACTAAGGCGTACCGCACGTCGATGGTGCACGTCTTCAATAGCTGTAACCATGCTTGAGCAGAGCTTGAACAGAGTTAGAATGTTGAGGGGCTGACAGTTTCTTGTCGATGCTCGGTGGTTCTCTCCGGGTACTCCGCCTTCCTTCATCCATAAAACTGTCATGGTCACAATTAGCCACTGTGCACAAGTATGTGACCCTAAACACCGATAAATGAATAAATAAATAATGAATGAAACAAAAGCTAGTGCTGGGGGTTATTTTGGTTTTCTGGTTCAATTCCAGTTTTTGCGGCAAACCAGAAACCCGAACCACAAGACACAGCAAAATGAAAGTGTCAATGAAACTGTAGCTCAACTTGTGTAAGACATGTACATGTATAGTATGTAACACAACAATGACACACATCTAGGTAATGACCTGATAACAAAGGTACATGTAAAGTATTGTAATGGTCTGTACATAAATGCAGACCATAGCCTGTAACAAATGTATAGGTAAAGTATTGTAAAGGTGGGCGACAGTTAGATGCTAAACTAGAAAAGAAATCTTTGAGTCCCAGAGTGGGTCTGACTGAACCCAAAAATATTTGTTCCCATTGCACAGTGATAACAAAGGCACTAAAAAACACTTGTTACTGTTCCAAGGAGAAAACAAAGATACCCAAGAAGTTTCATGAAGATCAGACATAAATACAGCCCCTAGCCCGAGCCATACTGACATGTGCACTTACTGAGTATAAGTAGCACTGAATAAATCAAAGTTCATCTAATTTGCATAATTTCTGCACAAGAAAAAACCCGTATTATATGTGATGTATTCCATATTACTAAAGATTCATTCAAAAATTTATTCAAATCAGAACCTTCATATAGAAGTTTTGCACCAAAAACTGATTGCATTAACTAAAGTACAAAATGGCTGCTGGTGGCCATCTTGAATTTTGGACCGCACCCAAAAACACTTGTTCTCGTCCCACGTTGATAACAAAGGTACTCAAGAAGTTTCAGAAAGATTGGTTCATAAATACGGCCTCTAGCCCGAGCCATATTGAATTGTTGACAGACAGACAGACGGACCATGGCATAACCTCAAATTTGACTTAAGTTGAGCTAAAAATGATGAACGGTTTTACTGTGTTTGTGTATAAACTGATTAGGCCACACAAAGTAGATGTTCTGTTTCTCAGGCCAAGTTTTGTAAAATTGCATGCGGGCGGCCGGTTTTTTATTTTATATTTTATTTTTGTAATTATTTCTTTGCCATCAGAAGTTCATATTCTTGGTTTATTTTATGTTTTAGGCCTCATAATCTACAGAATAGCAAGGGTGGTGGTGTATTTCATCCCTTGGGTGCAACAAGGCTTTGCAATGCTAAAGCATTGCAAAGCCTTGTTGCACTCAAGGGACAAATTTATCAATTTTATTAACTTGTGTAAAATATCAGACATAAACCATTTAATTTTTATTTTTTCAAGTTTGCATTGATCATAAAAAGAGAGCATGCGGCAGCCAAAAGGACCATGCGGGAGAACCTGAGAAACAGATTTTTAATATTATTAAGCCTTAAACTCTCTTACTAGGAGGGAACAGCACTAGTCTCGTCACTTAGTCTATCTGATAAAGGGACAAACATGCCATATTCACATTGTCACATTTTCTTCCTTATTTATTTATTTAATGGTGTTTAAGGTCACATACTTATGCACAATGGCTAATCATGACCGTAAAAGTATTACAGGTGGAGGAAGCCGGAGTACCCGGAGAGAACCACCGAGCATCGACGAGCAACTGTCAGCTCCTCAACATTCTCTGTTCAAGCTCTGCCCAAGCAGGGTTACAGCGGTTGAAGACATGTGCACCATCAACGTGCAGTATGCCTTAGTACACAAGATCATCATGCCCCCATGTAGGCAACCAGGATAAAGTGCCCTGCCCAAGGACACAACATGGGTCATCCCGGATGGGGTTCGAACTCGGGATCTCGAGTATAGAAGTCCAACAGTCTACCACTGAGCCACCACGCTCCCATTTTCTTCCTTACATGACAATAAGGACAACATACAGTTAAAACTAGAAGTCCTGTCATGAAGTGCGCACAAATAGCACGTTGATATGCGCGTTAATGTACGCGTTAAGGCCCAAGTAAAGCTATCAAATTCTGTACATATTGCCTGTGCACAAGCAATATTTCAGCCAATGGACCTCCGGGTAACCCGGAGGTCCATTGGCAGAAACATTGCATGTGTTTGCTATCAGTAACCAAGAGAACCTGCATTGCATTGGATGCCATTCGATATGGCAATTGCGCGCAATTCCAACGCGCAATTAAGCCTAGATAAGCGCACTATTCGTGACAGGACTTGTAGTTTTAACTGTAGATTAGATTACCTTTGTTCATTTGTTACTCTAATTTATGTTTTTTTCTGACTGAATACATTAAGTAACTGACCCCCCCCCCCCTCACCCCCCAGAACCCCTTAACTGGTTGAGTGTTGGAAGCCCAAATTTGGACTCTACTGGGAAGATTGAGTGGCACAAGTTAAAAGTTTCATATTCTGTGGATGTGCTTCATATCATTTTTGAAGTGAAATTATTTAGTCTGTAAGGAATTGCCATGTTGCAATTTATGGGAGAGTGCCTATGGGCATAAATTGTAACAAGTTAAAAACAGGAGAACAAATTTCGGTGACCAAAAATAATTCAGCACTCTACCAGTTAACCCTTTACCTAACCTGAAAAGCAGACGACACTTGCAAAAAAAATTCTTGAATAACTAATTTTTTTCATTTTTTGTCTCAAAAACATAGGTTATGACCCCTCGTTGGAACGAGCTCGACGAGCTCGTTCCAACGAGGGGTCATAACCTATGTTTTTGAGACAAAAAATGAAAATATTTTGAAAATTAATTGGCGATTTTTGAGAATAGCGCTGGCCGGTTTTGGCCGTTACGTTGGGTAAAGGGTTAAGAATGATCAAAGGGAAGTTACGATGAATTCAATGGTGATAAGTTACAGTCAAGGCTTTTTGCATTGAGTGGTGTTACAGGGATAAAATTTCGACGAGAATCCGAGAATCGATTCGCAAAAAGATTCACGCAATAAAACCGGCGAGAATCCATGTAGATTCTCGCTGCACCTCTGCTAGGACTCGCGTGAAAAGAATTGAGTCAATTTAACCCTTTATTTAACACAGCGGCAACAAATTAACCAGCAGAAGGCTAACATGACCTGAAATATCCTGACACTATGTCAATAAAATCTTACAAATATGGCTGTCATTGGAACCGGCTCATTGAGCCGGTTCCAACGACAGCCATATTTGTAAGATTTTATTGGTAAATATTGTTCATTTAATTATTTTATTATCTATTTATTATTTATTGTTTAAAAATTATCAAATTTAGTTTTAAAAATTAAAAAGGTGTGTTGGGTAAAATGTTAACATGTGTTATCAGTATACAACAGTGGTTCAACCATGGTGGCGTCATGGGATCCTGGGACACTCATAGTTGGTATGGATTCTCGCAACCATTTTCACGAGAATCCAAATGGATTCTCACAAATTTAGACGAAATATAAGCCCTGTGTTATACAAACTAGAGCAGAATTTTCTAAGATGAGGAGCCTGAAGTGATATTAACATGTGTATATTTCTTAACAAATAGAAAAACCAAACCGAAATTGAAGTTTTTGTCTTGAAACCAAACCGAAAAAACCCTGCAATATCAAAACCTCCCAACTCTAACAAAAAACACCTACCTTTTACAAGGTGTACTGCCCAATAGAGTGATGCTGCTTAACCCTTCACCTAACATGCAAAGCAGATGACACCTGCAAACAAAATTCTTGAATACCTATATTTTTTTCATTTTTTTGCGTCAAAAACATAGCTCAATGAGCTCATTCCAATGAAGGGTCATAAGCTATATTTTTAAGATAAAAATGAAATAAGGAAAATTGAATGGTGGTCTTTGTGAATAGCGCTGACTGGATTTTGGCTGTTACGTTGGGTAAACGGTTAATACACCCACACAGACATATATGTTTATCATAGTATTAAGTAAAGGTCCAGCATTGTAATGAGTTGGAATGCCTGTGATACATACTAAGGCAGGGCTTTAGATTAGACTATTTGGGGGACATCACAAACTTATCTAGTTATCTGCTGTTCAGCCCCATTAACTCTTAGAAGCCAGGGAATCAGAATGAATTTATTGAACATGACATACCGCAAAAAACTTACAGTAAAGCAGGTGCTTCTAGTCAAGTGCCGTCTGCCTTTTAAGGCAGATGACACTTGACTAGAAGCACCTGCTCAGTGTTTAATTCTCCCCAGATTACCTGCTGTATTACATCACAGGCAAGAAAACTTGACTCCCGGCTTCTAAGAGTTAAAGAAACCTTTTGGAGACTGTCTGAAATGCTATTTATGGCCTCTTGGGGCTGTGTTGGAGTTTCATAATATCTACTAACCCAACAGGGACTAATTTCAATTTTCATCACTTTTTACTGCAACAGAACATGTACCCCAACAGTCAGCCTCTGGGTAAACTGAAAGTTACATTTCAAGTACCTTGGCAGTTGCTTCTAGGAAAGTCTTGGCTGCCTGTATAGGCAGCCAATACTTGCCTAGAAATAACTGCAAAGCCACAGGGTGTAGACTGTCATTTTGTAGCAAGAATGTATAAGCTTTCCAAACCTTTACATTCCAGGGTTAAAGTATTTTTTATAAAATTTAACAAAAAGCTGAAAAAACAGACTATACTATGCGTTATGCACGTGGGAACATTTTTGTAAATTTGGGAGGTCGGCTACCAATGTTAGTTTGGTGGAATTTAAAGACTTGACTGAGGTTTTGTACAAACAAAATTATTTGCAGGTTTGCATTCGGCATGTATATACTTACCCTCGGTCCCCGAGATCTGTCTTTCTCAGCTTTCTGTCTCATCTGTTCCAAGCCAGCATGTGTATTGACATAAATGGTCATGGGTGTTTCTTTCGAGACATATGCCACCTCTGATTTCCCAACAACGTAATATATTAAGGAATGTTTTTGACAGCTCATAGATGTCCAAAAAAATAAGTGAGAACATGGTTCATTGTCTTAAGGAAGTGATTAATTCAAGGTTTTTTAAGGAACTTTCCAAGCCATTTTCAAGGACCTTTCAGACAAATTTGAGACTATTCCATGCTATATTTGTTTATTGGGGTTTAATGACACATTCAACAGCCAGGGTCACCTCATGTCGGACAGTTTTGAGGGTGGAGAAAACTAGAGTATCTGGAGGGAACCAACAAGCAGTGTCAAGCAACTGTCAGACTTTACAACGTACTAACTCCACACAAGAAAGGTTAGCAAAGGTTGAACACAAGTGCACCATCGACGTGTAGTATGTCAAAGGCTGAACACAAGTGCACCACCGACGTGTAGTATGTCTTGGTACACTGGGCCACCTTTCCACAAATGGGCAATCAGAATTAAGTGCCTTGCCCAAGGACACAACACAGTAACCCCTGGCAGGGATCAACCATGTACCTTTCGGTATGAAGTCCAATATTGTAACCACTGAGTTATCGCACTCCCTAGATATTTAAGGAATAGTGCATGGCTTGGAGTTGACTACGCCCATATAGTGCCCAGTGAGGTGGTGTAGTTCCCGCCGCAAAGCGGAGGGAACTACACCATCGCACTGGGCACTATATGGGCGTAGTCAACGACAAGACATGCACTAATCCTTATATTATATCGAACACCCATCAAGAAAAACATCTGTCCGATTTGTTAATCTATTACCAAGGTAGCCGCCCTACCAACCAGCGTTATATAGAAAAAAATACCATGTAGTTTTTAAAAAACATTTTCTTCTTCCAAAACACGGCTAACTTGGATTAGTGATATGAGCAGAAGACAGATTTTGAATCGATCGGCAAGGGTAAACAAAACATTTCCCCCAAACGGAACTGTGTATTCTAGAATCGCGCAACTCGCGAATGAAAGCTAAACTTTTCGAAATTTGACAACGCAGTTTGATAATTTCTACACATTTGTCACACATATACATTACCGAATGAGTCAGTACGGGATACCAAATGCCGAAGATTCAAGTGAATTCCATTATTTATTCGTTTACTGCCCAAAGCATACACTTAAATAGCGAAATAATATGTGCTGCGAAACAAACTATTTTTCATATCCGGACGCGTTCTCATGAAAGTTGTACCCAGGTATGGATCATTCTCTTCGAAATGAGATATGGATCATCTTCTCAAGGAATAAAATGAACACCTCGGAAAGTGTGACTTCAATCATGGAAAAGTGATACATTTTTCCACAATGATTTCTTTCCGGGTCGTTTTGTGGATGCTGTGCCTCTGTGAATCGATATTTAAATTTAGCCTGATTAGTTTTATTCGCCCAGCATGAAAAGAACACTGATATAGTAGTGTGCTAAAAATAGAAAACATGTAGTGCCCGGGTGTAGTGCCTGGTCAGTTCTGTGGATGCAAACTACACGAAATAGGGGTGCAGCATTCGTCCAATCAGGAGCCTAGAAGGTCACGTGAGATATAATATATGTATATAGCTCTGAATAAGATGACTTCTACTTAAGAAAAGAGACATAAGTTAACACCAAGAAGCCTAAAGTGAGGCTGCTCATGCCTAATGTTGTATAGCAGGGATGGGCACTAATGTTTGACTAATAGTGAATAAGCAGTCATCTGACCAAGCCAGAAAATAAGCAGACAGTCATCTGCAAAATGAGGTCCCCCCAGAGGGTGAATTTTGTGATGCTACCCTGCACAGCAGGGTAGCATCACTAAATATACCCTCTGTGAACCTCAATCTGAATCAGGTTCTCAAAACTAAACAGAAAGAGGTACCCAGAGGATAAATTGGCCCACTGTATGGGATAGCATCATCAAATTCACCCTCTGGGGACCACATTCTGCAAATGTCAGACTGCTTATTTTCAGGCCTGCATCTAACCTGAGCAGTCATTTTCAGTCAAGGATTGTTTACATGACACTTGACTAAAAACAACTACTAAGTGAAATAATTCCAGAACGGAATTAATGTAATTTCAGAAGCGGAACCTAACTGAAGTCTTTTTCTATCATCAGGTCTCCTGTACAGGAGGGGGGAGGGGGGTTATCCTGTACAGTAGACCTGATGATAGAAGAAGAATTCAAGAAGAGACACTTTGTAGAATTTTGAGAACATCTAAATGATTCGAAAATATTCAAATTGGTACGATTAAAATCAAATTGAATCATGGGAACTATTTTGAATCGAATCAAATTTCGAAGCTTTGCAGGACCCTACAGTCACTTGACTAAAAACAACTGTTGGACCATAAGTCTTGGTCCAGTTTAATATTTAATAAATTCTCTCCCATTATCCAGACTAACCATCCTTAAAATCAATGACTTTACCCTTTACCCAATGCATGCGATATAAAATAATGTTATTTTAATTATTTTTTTTCTCCAATTTTTCAAAAAATTTCAACAAAACCATATCATGTCACCATGATATGGTTTTGAGACCCTTTTTCAATAAATTTATGGAAAATAAAATTTAGAATTTTGATCATTAACTCTAAAATCCATGAACAATTTCACCTCATTTCCACTTCAACTCAGTCAGAAAGTCTTGTCTACAAGTACAAGCAGTTTGAGAAAGTCGGAAATAGCCCTTAAGAACTAACCCTAAAAGGCGCACTTCAGATTTAGACCAGATTTTACTGGAACAGAACAGTAACCCAACATTCAGCCTCTGGGTAAACTACTGTCTATTTCATATGGGTCGTGGTTTTAGACTGTGGCACGTATCTCCCGTTCTGTTTATTATTCAATTATAAAAAAACACTCAAATTAAAGATTTGGTTAACGAGTCAATTTTTGTATTATTACCTAATCGGTGGGTCTTCATTTTCCCTTCATTTCTCTCAAAAGCTCAACGCTGTTGTCATTTAATGCCAGTAGCCTACATATTGTTTACCAATGAAGTAAAGGATAGCATAATCTATTTTCACATGAGGGTTTCAAGGCTGTTGCGAGGCGCTGTGTTTTGATGGATTTGGATACAGATCAAACATAAATCAGAACCGTTCCACAACATCGGTAGGTTTGTTACGAAATCCGAACCCAAGTAAAACTTACGATCACAAGGTGATGACCGTTTCTGTAAAACAAATTTATTATTTATATTTATTTATTGATGTTTAAGGTCACTTACTTATGCACAATGGCTAAACGTGACCATGGCAGTTTTACAGGTGGAGAAAACAAGAGAACCCAGACAGAACCACAGAGCAGCGACGAGCGACTGTCAGCTCCTCAACATTCTTACTCTGTTCAAGTTCCATTTAAGCAGGATTACAGCGGTTGAAGACATATGCACCATAGACATGCAGTTCGCTTTAGTACACAGCATCATCAGGCTCCCATGTAGGCAACTGGGATAAAGTGCCTTGCCCAAGGACATAATGCGGGTCGTCCCGGATGGGGATCGAACATGTAAAATAAATAAAATACGATGAAAAATAACTGTACAGGCTTTCTAAATAAAATTTTGAAGCTCACACTGATAAATTTTGCAACAGCTTTAAAAATGTACACACAAGAAGAACTGTGAAAGATTTAATAATGTTTTGTTTTTTTTTCTGCCTAAAATTCTTTCTCCGAGAAAAATTCTTTAGTTGGGTCGAAGTTTATCGTCAGTTCGGGTGGGGATAAGCCCCATATTTTTCACCAGACCAAAAAATTGATTTCGACAGATTTCTGATTGAACAATCAAATCATGTAGGCCTGCCATTTTTAGTTAGTTAATTACTGGTGCTTACGGCCACATGTTTCCGCACAATGGCTAATCATGACCACGACGGTTTTGCGGATGGAGGAAGCCGGAGTATCCAGAGAGAACCACCATGCAATGGTGAACAACTGTCAACTCCCAAACATTCTAACTTCACATATGCAGGGTTAGCATTGGTTGAAGACAAGTGCACCATCAACGAGCAGTATGCCTTATGCCTTAGCACACAATGCCACTGTGCCCCGCCGTGGGCAATGGGGGTGAAGTGTCATGCCCAAGGACATGCACAATGCGGTTGTGTCCTTGGGTGCATGTCATTGGGCAAGACACTTCACCCCCATTGCCCACGTGGGGGCAAGCCAAGATTTGAACCAAGGACCTCTTAGCTTTCAGCCTACACCTCTACAAACTGAGCTACCATGCCCCATATACTGTTTTTGCATCAAAGCGGATTACTTATCGAAAAATCTAGCTCTAAAGTATGTTTCAACCAGAATACCAGATTTTACTTCCATCTCACCAAATTTACCAACAAGAGGCCTAAATCAAAATTCTCTTCAAGCCAAGGGCCAACACAACTCTTACAAAAATATGAGTGGACTTTGGGTGGTGCTCCCCTCACCCCACCAACACCACTCGAAGTCCACTTCGCCACTATCCTGCCACTGAACTTTGTAGAATAAAATAAAAAGTCAAACGAAGCACCCAGAAATCAAGTTTGCAGAAATGGGCCAACCATCTTTGGTTTGTCACATATACATGTGTATGTCTTGCAAGGAAACAGATTCAAGACAGTCTGGGATTGGGATAGCTGGTGGCAGGTCCTCGATCGGACATCATGGACTGTCTACACGATGGTCCCAAAAAATGCACACCACGTCTCCAGGTGACATATAGTCACATGTTCCAATTTTTCAGTCAGTGAATTTATAGCCCATACTCATTGAAATCTGGGCAGAGGTTATGTATACAGTAGAACCTGTCTTGAGAGACCGCCCTTTGGGCCACACAAAAGTGGTCTCTCAAGACAGGTGGTCTCTCATAACAGGTTTCAGGTTTTCTCAAGTCAGTGAATAACCAACCACAAAATTCAGAAATGGAGAAGAATGGATTTTTGTAATTACTTTGTAGTTGTTCTTTTTTATGAAGTTTTTGTAACAAATTGAAATGGACTGTTATAAAAATTATAAAAATAAATTAGTGTTGAAAATCTTCATTGAAGATTTTCAACACTAATTTATTTTTATAATTTTTATAACAGTCCATTTCAATTTGTTACAAAAAGATTTTCAACACAAATTTATTTTTATTCCTATCTGTCACATTTCAGGTATGTATGAAATTGTTTATTCAGCAATAATCCTAATCCTAATCTTTTCACAGGGGTCTTATAAAAACATCTCAATCTGTAATGAATTAGCAATTGAAACCCAATTAAGAGCTTTTAATACTCTTAATTATGTTAGTATAACCACAATGGATTTTCCAATTCCAGAACGGGTAAAAAGTTTTTGTCATGGTTTCAGTCTTCAAAGGGGCGGTCTCTCAAGACAGGTCCATTATGGCATAAAAATACAAGTTGGTACCAGGTCACAGTGGTCTCTCAAGACAGGTGGTCTCTCAAGACAGGTGGTCTCCCATAGCAGGTCCATTATAGAGTAAAACCAGTCGGTGCCTGGCATGTGTGGTCTCTCAAGACAGGTGGTCTCTCAAGACAGTGGTCTCTCAAGACAGGTTTTACTGTAACTTGAACA
The DNA here is from genome assembly GCA_031216915.1 of Pictodentalium vernedei. Taxonomy (NCBI): domain Eukaryota; kingdom Metazoa; phylum Mollusca; class Scaphopoda; order Dentaliida; family Dentaliidae; genus Pictodentalium; species Pictodentalium vernedei. The sequence continues at coordinate 57,320,763 of CM062288.1, read as the reverse complement.
AAGTTTTAAAAGATTAACCTGGCTATTCAAGACGTGACATGTTTCAACCAAACTCCCTCCCCCCACCCCACATCCGAATCACTTCAATAACATTAAACTCTGACTTCGCCAAAGTAATTTCTGTCTGTATTTTACACGTTTGGGGTCATCAGTGTTTAATACCATGCAAATCATCGTTAGAAAAAGAAATTGTAATATACTTCGCGAGTGTGAATCTTACCACGAGTATACTGTTTTCAGTGTGTGCATATTATCTCTCTTCCACATTCCTAAGAGGAAAAGTTACGTCTCGATTAAAGAAGTGAAGAAAGTCTCAAATTTTGAACTTGATAAGCAAAACCTTTGAATATGAAGCAAGAATAAATAAAACGAATCCAAAGTCACATGGCAAGATAGGTGGAGGCGGGGGTGAGGTATACCGGTATATCATCTTCCACTCATCTTGGAGCTAGAAAATAAGCCTTTTTAAAAGCAAATGGTTTTTAAATTTGGGGAGGGGAAGCACACAAGATTTTATCCTCTTGGGTGGTGGTGGAATGAAGGGAGAAAGTTAGATGGTTACATTGGAACTAATACATAACATTAATTGATGAGAGGTCACTTATTTTATTCATTCATTTATTAGGGTTTAATGACACATTAACAGCCAAGGCCATATCATGTAGGTGACAGTTTTATGGGTGGAGGAAGCCGGAGTATCTGGAGAGAACCACCGAGCAACAACGAGCAATTGCCCGCTCCCCAACTTCGTATCTCCACACTGCAGCGTAAGATTGGCTGAAGACATGCAAACCATCGACGTGCGGTACGCCTTAGCCTATGGCGTCATCGTGCCCCTATGTGGACAATCGGGGTGAAGTGCCTTGCCCGAGGACACAACATGGGAGTCGGGAGGTCATTGGAATTTTTTTTTTAAAACCATTGGCGTATGAGACAAGGAGGGAGAGGTTGCCACCTTTCTAGGTCCGGGAAATTCAGCTATAATCATAGAATACTTGAATTAGATTAAGTATGTTTACGTCCTGCTATGTCATACAAAAGTCACGTTCCTCAATGACGCGTTCGTTCGTTGTCATGAGGGCGGGGCTCCACAGAAAGGAGACCCCCCAAAAAAAATCAACGTCTAGAAATTTCAAAATTGGAACCACTATTTGAGTAACAGCCAGAAACTTCACACCCTATGGTAGTCGTGAAATACTTCTTGGAATGCAATGCAAACAGTCAAAATTATATCGTGTTCTGGCAGTGAGGCGTACATTCAGGAAGAGCAAAATTTGGATCGCAGGTAGGGGTTGTCTAAAAAAAACTGTTTTTTCCAGCCTAGTTTCTATATTTTTTATTTGCAACCCCACCCCTTCCCCGGTCTAAGTTGAATATTAAAAATTATTTCAATGTGAGCACCAGTCTTTCTGAAATTAATTTAATCACCACCGGATTTCTTCCACTATGCCGATATACGAGTGGTTGAGGAGGCAAATATTCCAATTTATTTTACTAGTATACCATCAACTCACAGCGGATAAGCCGTCATAAAATACAGAAACTGGAAGTTGGATCTCGAGAGGCATAGAATATTTTGCTCCACTCATTGGGAGTGGTCTGGAGTGGGTTTTCTTGGGTTTTTGGTCACCCGACTTTATGAACGATTTTAAAAAATATAAACTACATCACAAAGGATGCTAATGTTAATTGTATCTTCGGAAGTCTACCCGATTTATAGGCTATAACATCGTAGAAAAAGGCCAACTGACCGACTGCTACAGTTACAGGCTAATGTTATTATATAAAAACTCACACTACCTACCCGAAAAATGTGAGCAGACTGAATGCCAACATATGGTTTATTAAGTGTCCAAAAAGCCCTCGGGATTGATTTTTAACCATTTTCCCGGGATGCCCAAAAGGGGGGCGACACTCTCTCCTATAATTCTATTAGCATCCCACCCCAGCTCTTCGGATATGCCTCTGGGATATCTGGGGCCCCTTCCTCAAGTATATTGTGAGGGGGAGGTGGAGGGGTGTCAGACACTCTTGAGCCTCTACTGCACCTAGTGAAAATAATGCAGACATGTTGAAATATTAGACAGTCGAGATGGTAATTCATAGCTTAGGGTTCTTGAAAATTTAGTTGTAATTAGCTGCAGGGTAGGTAGATGTTTAAAGGGAACTATCCAAAAGATATGTCGAACTTAGAAGTGGAGACAATCCAAGGTAAAAAAAAAAGTCAGAGTAAAAGTCATGGGAACTAATCGAAATTGGTGAGAGGAGGTCAAAAGAAAGAGGTCTTTATGTGGCCTGCATGCATGACAAAGAGCAGCCAGGTTTTGAAGAGTACCTTGATGAAGGAACCTTGGGGTGGGGGGGGGAGGGGGCAATGTTGTTCAAGCTGAGGTCGTGATCACTGAAGATTATATGGGGAAATTGAGAAAGACACTGGAATGGAGAGCCAAATATGTAACTTGGGCATAGTGGTGACCTTGGAATACTTTTTATTAGGACATCCAAGGTCCCAGTCTACCAAAATAAGATTCACTGGGCATAGTATAATGTGGAAATGAGATGGGACAATGAAGGACATGTGGCTAATGGTTAACACAAAGGCGATGGTTAGTATGCTTATCGGAGGAATTGTGAAGAATGGGGGTACAGAGTGTCTTCAGGCAGTTCGTCTCAGTATTGGGAGGAAAGATGCATGGGAATCGGGAGCAGTTGGAAGCACATGGGTAACATGGGTCTCACCTGAGAACCACAGCAAATCACCAGCCAAACTGTTATTAATAGTATATCGACCTACGTATATAGTGTCAAAGCCTCATCTATCTACAGGGTTCGATCCTCTAATGCCATGGACACACAGGCCTAACATTACAAGTACTTACTCCAGCTGAGTACTGAAAATCATATAAACTTGTTTTATTCCAGTTGATTGATACCTGACGAGACTGTACGAAAATATTCAGCCAGGCACCTCTACAAATGCGATCTTCTTTTCTTTCAATTACAAGGTCCGAAAGGAAGTCTAGAAATCCTCCCAGGGGATCAGATTTTTTAAACCATTCAGTCTAGACCCCATTAGTAGGAAACATGCCCATGTACACCAAACCCAAGGCTACGCACCAAGCTGATGCATCATTTTTCGGGCAAAATAAATCTTCCAGCTCCAGCACACCCACACCCCACCCTCCCCATGGAAAAAGTTGGCCTGCATACAGTTGGGTATAATAAGAGAATTCAAAATATGAATAATATTATATAAATTCTCTGATCAACTTTGTCGAGAGATTTCTCCATCGGAAGATTTATCAGATGCTTGCTGAGGGAGGAGGAGTGACGTGATCATGTAGTTGTGTATTTGTGACGCCCCTGCCCCCTACAATTTTTCAATAAACTTTCTAGTGATTATATTATCCTCGGGATTTGATTTGAAGATATAAATTGTCTCCTGCTATTAGTTATATACTTTCTTAAAAGTAGATTTGATACTTTGACTTGTTGTGTCAGGTTATAGCAAAAACAACACCTGGAGTAAATGCATCAAGTGAGCAAAAACGGCACCAACTGCTGGTGGCGATAACGACGCCAATTATGCTAGCAAAATAGCATCATGGGTTGTGAAAACGGCACTAGTTTGGAGGGCGAAAACGGAACCAGTATTTAATTCATTTCGTTCTGCCTTTTTCTGTGTTTTGTTTTGAAACTGAGTATTTAGCCTAAGTTTGCAGATGGATTTTAGGTTCTCTAATAAATTTGTTGAAAATTGAGCAGTTAAAAATGAGAGGATATATCGCCCCTCCCAATTTTCTGAAATGGATTTCTTGTTATTTAGCAGTGACTTTTAAACATTAAAAGCAAGAACACCCCTCCCCCAATCCCCCCACCCTCTCCCCAGCCCTGGAATCTATCCAACCTGGATTCACGATACCCCCCCCCCCCCCCTCCCTCTTTACCCCAGATGCATTCTGAAGGTCACTGCGAAGCTGGGGTGCTGTGGCAAAGCGGTTCCTACGGGCCTAAATGATCAAAAAACGGTCTTCAGCTGCAGATCTTGCCCTGTCTCTGCCACCACCATGCCGTCTTACTGGTGTGCCATACTGCTGAAATCTTGCTCAGGCTCTGGTGATCACCGTATGGCGCACACCAAGTGCTTCACCAACCTGACGATGGGTAGCCCCCGCTCCACCATCCCTACAGCCCGCCACATTTCTGCTTCAGACAAATGTCTTCTTACATTTGCATTTGCCATATTCAATCATTAAATCACAAGGGTTTGTGTTCAAATAAAGATTGAATACCCTACACATGTCAAGTACATGTAGACAGTACACGAGAACATCATGCAAATGAAGGGGTACATGCTTTCCATGCCTGTCACGAGAGCTAATGCAAACACTGGGGACCATCTCAATACATTCCTCAATCATATCCACCAAAAATATTGCAAATATGTCACAAGGAAATTTCACAATGATGTGTCAAATATTTGGTGCTTAGCAAATTTTGAGTAGTATATGTGAGAAAAGATAAAAAAAAAAAAAAACTTGTAAAAGAGAGACAAAATCAAAACAACAATCTGAGGGAAATTGAATACTTGATCATGTTACATAGTGTTGTTATTCTTTCGCCAAGTTATGGTTTCGTTCCCCATTTCGCCAGACGCAAGTTTGGTGCCATTTTCGCCTGTACCCATATCTTACAAACAATCATAGCCTATATGGAGATCTGAAGCACCCGATTGTTGAGGGCTGTTGTCGGCAAGGCATGATAAATATTGTATACTGGTACGGCACGTATTAATTAAATAATTTGCGTCACAACTATAATACATGTATATTTTATTTATACACTAACAAGTTTTGAACAAGACTTGAGTTTTATTTTGAGCCATAATCACGACTAACTGATATTCCAACTTCGTCAAAACACGCCTTCTGCACAGGCAAGCCGTGAATATTTAAATTTGACCTGTTCTCAAACGGACAATCCAAGTTACGTCACTTGTGCATTGTTGCAAAAGGACGCTCTGCCGAAAATACACACAAATTCCCATAGAGAATTAAAAAATCTGTTCATATAATTTTTGAGTGAGCTTCTATCACAGAAACATAACGACGGTGAAGTTAAATATATTACAAGTAATCGGGATCTGAAAACTAAAGGATATTTTCTTGATTTTGTATTATTCCTATGTTTATTTAATCGCCTGGGGTGTTATGAAACAGACAGTAGTGTTAACCCTTTGAAACTTTAATTATCCTGATGTTCAAATGTCACAGGGATTTCAGTTTCTTCCAACGTTTTTCAAAATGTGACGTCAAACATCGGAAAGTACAAATAACGAGATATTTTTCAGTGATTAACTGGTAGAGTGCTGGAAGCCCATATTTGGGCTTTATTCTGAAGTGCAGGTGCCACAACTTAATGGCTTCGTATTCTGTGAATGTGCTTCACATTATTTTTGAAGTAAAATTATTTAATCTGTGGAGATTTGCCTTGTTACAATTTATAGGAGAGTGCCAATAGGCACTCTCCCATAAATTGTAACAAGGCAAAGAGACATGGACAAATTTGGATGACCAAAAATAATTTAGCACTCTACCAGTTAAGAAGTCTTGACAGCAGAATTATATTAATATTTTAAGCTGTGATAACATTTGGCTCAACAGGTTTCACCGAACACTATTTGTGAGAAAATAAGAATTCATGTTAAAACTTTAAGAAATAAAAAAATAATAACAGAACAAATGACCATTTTTGGGGGGAGGGGGGTAATCTTATAACACCACTCTTCATTGTGAGATTCTTTTTCATTTTAGGTAATTTTACTGTTTATTTTTTCACAAACTATTGTACAAGGGAAACTCATTGTTTACGTATCTAAAAATAACTTTGCTTTCATCAAACAGTGAATGCCGTCCCAAACTGGTGTAAATATTGATGTATTTTTGCACTGTTTTGTTCATTATCATTTTTCATCGGTATTTTATATAAAAACATTCAAAAGCTAGAGGGTACTTAGTCATGTTAAATCATCGAACAGAAGGCAGCTGACAAAGTAAAGGTAGAAAGTACGTGAAAAGAGCTATCAAAGTATCAATGAGCTGACTGATTTCGAAAGTCATAAGATGTATGAAAGTATCAAAGGGCTGAAATGGTTAGTCTCCTAGTCTTTATTGACGTTGGATTTCCGAGTCGACTAGTTGGAGCATATAGTATTTCCTGTAAAAACATTAGTCAAACAAGCTAGTAATTTATAATTGATTGTGTTTTCATTTTTGGAATTCACTAAAAAAAAACAAATGAAGGATCTAAAGTTGAGGATGAATAGTATTGGCTGGTTTGGGGCATTACGTTGAATAAAGAGTTGATATAGATGAAATTTACACTACACTAAGGCTGTACATTTATTTATTTATTTATTTATTTATTTATTTATTTATTTATTTATTGGTGTTTAAGGTCACATACTTATGCACAATGGCTAATCGTGACCGTGACAGTTTTACGGGTGGAGGAAGCCGGAGTACCCGGAGAGAACCACCGAGCAACGACGAGCAGCTGTCAGCTCTCCAACATCGTAACTCTGAACTCTGCATCGCAGCACAGGCAGGGTTAGATTGGTTGAAGACATGCGCACCATCGACGTGCAGTACGCCTCAGTACACAGCGTCATCGTGCCCCCATGTAGGCAATCGGGGTGAAGTGCCTTGCCCAAGGACAAAACGCGGTTGCCGCAGGTGGGATTCGAACCGAAGACCTCTCGGCTTGCAGCCTGCACCTCTACCAACTGAGTCCCCCTAAGGCTGTACAGTACACTGGGTTAGTTATTCAATTAAAAATGAAATTTTTTTATAACCAGAAAGTGTGACTAACCCTGTGCAATGCACAGGGTTAGTCACAGTTTCTGGTTATAAAAAACTGATAACTGGTATATCACACGCTACATGAAAATATACATTGACTAAAGCTGTAAAAAGTTAAAAAATTTATAGTAATTTATATATTTTTTATACTTACCAATGACCCAGACTTAGCTGGTGCTAACTCTAACAAAACCAGGGCCAAACACAAATTTTGCCCCCCAATCCCCAAAATTTGCATCCAAAACAAAAAGAAATCATGTCCTAAAGGACCTCCATACTACGCCTCTACTGCGCATGCGCAGTGACGCAGACGTCCCGAAATTGGCGCCAATTATCATTCTTACTGGCAGTGCCTGGTCAGCGCTATGTACTCAGCGGGGAGGCAAGAGTTCCCAACTCCAGGGAGGGCCATCCCCGTCTGGGTCATTGGTAAGTATAAAAAATATATAAATTACTATAAATTTTTTAACATTTTTATACTGTACCAATGACCCAGACTTAGCTGAATAGTAAACAGGCTGGAGGGCCTAGGACATAGAGGAAAATCCAATAAGCTCAACTATATAGTAAAGAGGTAACCCCTTAAGGAGAAAAGGAGTATTAGGCTTTACATGTATCTTTCTTATTTAATATTAAATTAGAAAGATACACTACCCTTAATAATTGAGCACAATAACATTCATGTTCTCTATTAACATCCAGTATAACCCTTATACTAATTATTTTTAAAGCAAGCCAATAAATAAAGTAGTCCAGAGAATTGAGACTCTTTATAGTCATTTAAAAGTGTCCGAGTATTGTATATTAAAGCCCATTTGACACTTGACATATACAAATGCTTCACACCGAGCTACACTTTAAAAATAAGACATGAATGAATTTAAACATTAATATTACACTTTAAAACCATCCCGGAAGCGACTCAGAAATACTGACTTGGAGGAGGCATTCCCTTGCTTTACACTATAAAGCAGGTGACCTAAGGGAACACCCGCCCCCCCCCCCCCCCCCCCCCCCTTCCCCTTGCCCTGGGTCAAATAGCCCAGAGCGAAGAGGGCAGCCGGACGGAGTCACTGCCGGAACAGAAAGCCTGCATAACTATAGTTGCAACTGTTTAGTGGACGACATTCTGAGCAACAGATAACGGACCTAAACAATGCAGGTCTCCAGAAATGGACTCAACATTTCTGAGATAAAAATTTGTAAATGTGGATGGCTGAGACCAATAAGCAGCCTTCATTAAATCTGTAATAGCAACACTATTAGCATAAGCCCAGGAAGTAGAAAGAGCTCTTACTTCATGAGCAGAAATCTTAAGCACAGACTGCTGAGAAGAAGATAAATCTTCATAAGCAGTACGGATAGTTAACTGAATCCATCTAGCAATAGAATGGACTGAAATATCCTTTCTATTAGGTATCAAAGACAGAAAGAAACGTTTCCGTCCCTTCCTGATAAACTGAGATCTCTGTTTATAGATACGTAATGCTCTAACAGGACAGAGTAAAGGCCTACGCCCGTCTGAAGACGGAAGAGCCTTAATAACAATAGGTTCCGGACATTTATTAGGAGCCTGATTCTTAGCTAAAAAACCCACATTAGTAGTGAAGGTGATAGTGTTCCCAACACTACGATAATGAGAATCATCCACCGATAGTGCATGAAGCTCACTGACTCTTCTAGCAGAAGAGAAAGCTAAGAGAAAAGCTGTCTTATAAGATAAGAATTTGAAATCTACTGTCCCAAGAGGTTCAAATGGCTTTTCCTTCAATTTAAGAAGAACCCAAGCTAAATTTCACTTAGGAATTAATCTAAGAGTTCTGGGTCTATTTATCGAAAAGTTTCTAACCAACTTCGATAAAGAGACATTAGATCCAATTTGTAAACTATCATGATGTGCATAGGTATCAGATAACATAGATCTATAACCCTTTATAGTAACAGGCTGCAGTTTGATTTCGTCAAACAAGTATACTAGAAAGTTTGCAATGTCTGGTATAGAGGGATCGAATATATCTACAGAATGATCCCTACACCAACGACGAAAAACCTTCCACTTAGCCGCATAGTTTAGCGAAGAGGAGGTCCTCCTACAGTTAGAAATCGCGTCCACTGCTCGTCCTATAAAGTGCTTGCCATGCAAGAAGGACCGCACAACGGAAAAACGTGAAGGTTGAGACCTTGCGGGTTGTGATGGAGTTGGCGTGATTTCCCCTGCGAAAGAAGATCCTCCCGTGGAGGAAGCTTCCGCGGTAGGTCCCACAACAGACACCTGAGTAGATTTATCCACGGTCTCTGTGGCGACAGAGATGCTACCAACAGAATCTTGCACTGAGATTGTTTTATCTTTAGCAATACTTGTTGAATTAACGGCGCTGGAGGATACGCATATCCTATTATTCCGTCCCAAGGGATCGACAGAGCGTCTACTGCAAATGCTCTTGGATCCGGACACGGAGACACATACGTCTGCAACTGATTGTTGAGATGTGTCGCAAATAAGTCTATCATTGGCCGTTCCCATTGGTAGCAAATTTGATTGAATACTTGTTTGTTGAGAGTCCACTCCGACCGCAACAAGCGACCCTTTCGTGAAAGGGAGTCTGCTAGCACATTCAGACAACCCGGTATGTGACGGACCGAAAGAAGAACGTGATGTTCTAATGCAAACAGAAGGATTCTTTCCGTTAGATTGAACAACGGAACTGAATGAGTGCCTCCCTGATTCCGTATATACGCCACTACTGTCGTATTGTCGGATAGGATTTGGACATGAGCATCGTGAATAATGTCCATCCAGTGACGTAACGCAAGCCAAATTGACATCATTTCCTTGATGTTTATGTGCTTGCACAGGAATTGCGGATCCCAAAGACCCTGGCATCTCGAATCCGTTGGGATTAATGATGCACCCCAACCTGTTTGACTGGCATCCGTCATAACGGTAAAACTCGGATCCGGCAACTGCAGTGGAACTCCTTGAGTTAACCACTGAATGTTTGCCCAAGTCTGAATCTCTTGTTTCACTTGATCTGACAAGAGAACGTCTACATCGAGCGAATGAATTTTCACACTCCAATTCTGAGTCAGGAAAATTTGAAGAGGACGTGTGCGTAACCGCCCCATCGGAATGAGATCCGCGGCGGCTCCGCACAGACTTATCAGTCTCATAAATTCTCTCGCCGTGACTTTGTCTGCATGCAGACAATAGCGAGCGTAACAACTGACTAATTTCGCTCTGGTTAACGGCAGACGAACGAGATTGTTGTGCGTCTCGAAGCTCATTCCCAGATGAGTGAATGACTTGGACGGCACCAGATCCGACTTCTCCTCGTTTACTATAAAACCGAGACGTCAGAGCAATAGAAGAAGATTCTGAACATCGTTCTGAAGCGTTAACTCGTTGCCGTACCTCTGAAGAATTCGTCCAGGTAGGCCGACGTTACCGCAGACGAATGAGCTCGGAAGTAGATCATTACCGAGTTCATTACCCGAGTGAAAGCCCAGGGTGCTAGATTCAATCCGAAGCACATCGCCCGGAATTGATACACCACTCCTAGGACTGCGAAGCGTAGATACTTTCGGAATGTCGGATGTACCATGACGTGAAAGTACGCATCTTTGAGATCTATGCTCGTTGCATAATCGTTCACCCGAATACTCGCTCTGACCGATCGAATCGTCTCCATATAAAACTTCGGAGCGACGATCAGCTTGTTTATCCAGCTCAAATCTATGACTGGACGGAACGAGCCGTCTGGTTTCGGAACCAGAAACAGATGGCTGTAGAATCCCGGAGATTCCTGGTTTTCTACGACCTCTACCGCGTTCTTCATTAAAAGAGACTGCACCTCTGATAACAGAGCGTCTCTTTTCTGCGGATTTGACGGAAGATGAGTCCACTTTGGACTTCGAGTTAATGGAGGCTTTCGTTTGAAGGATATCTTTAGACCTTCCGAAGTCACTCCTCTCACCCAAGGGTCATCCGTAATCGACGCCCATTCTTCTGAAAAGCTCGACAACCTTCCGCCAACCGGAACGCGATAGAGGTTTAAGCCATCACCTCCTGGACCTGCGAGGCCTGCGGTAGGAGAAACCACGTCTTCCACGACCCGCACCTCGCCCCGTCGACCTCGGGGCGTCCGACCGATTGTCCCGGCCTGAAGGACGTCCCGAACGAGAGTCGCTATCCTGACGGTCTCTCGAATAAGACCAAGAGGACGCACCGGAACCTCTATAGGAACCTCTCTTGGGCGCATTAGACCCAGAAGTGCCTGTCTTATTCGTGTCTGCTGTATCCGACTTCTTAGGAGCAGATTTGAACAACAGAGAATCCTTAGCTTTCTTTGTAATTTTATCATAAATAGCGGAAAGCTTGCCGTCAAAGAGAAGCTCTCCTGAGACCGAAGCGACTCTAAGAGAGTTCTTCACCTTAGAATCCACTAGTGTGGATGTAGCTAGGGCTGCGTCACGTCTAACCAACTCCAGATTTGCCACTGAAAGGGCGGAGTTACACGTGGAATAAGCTACTGCCCTTGAAAGAAGTCTTAAAGAGGATTGTATATCCTGAAACTCTTTCCCCTGAAGGCGCAGTGATAACGCCTTAGTAAGGTGATCTGCGTAAGATAAGGCATCTAAATTGGCTCTGTTAGACGCAATAGCTGTTTCCAACACCGCAGTTGGAATAGAAGCTGACGACGGTAATGATAGCTCTAAGTCTTCCGCCTCGTCGTCCATACGCAGAGGAACTCTCAGTATACCCTGTCCTGCCGTATCGAATTTATTCCTTGCATTAATGAAAGGCAGGTTGAGAGTATTAGCGGACAAGAAACCTGCTTTCCCCGTCCTGGAAGCAAGTTTAAATATAGCGTCGTTCAATAATTCAAATGTTCTAGCAACATTATTGGACTGCGACGGAAACTCGGGAGCGATGTCCCTGAACCGCTCAAAAAATTCAGAGTCTATATTATATCAAAATGACGCTATAATTCTCTTGTCCGGAAGTGCAGCAGTCTGGCCCGACGGAACAACTTGAGGGAGAAAGTGCCGGATGAAGTCCACGGCAGCTTTATGTTGTTCCGAAAGGGATACTTCCAAGTCATCCGTATCCCTTTCACCATCCGGTCGGACCTCATGATGTTCCTGGTCGTCCGCCCCCGATGCTTCGCCGGAGCGTACCGACCCAGCGCCGTCGGATAATTCTCGATCCGACACCGTTTCTGTCGGCTGCTGGGATGCTGCGATAAGCTGTGCTATCTGCACAAGAATGTCCGGCGTCGAGACCTGCGGAGGCGCAGTCTTTCGCTGCTTCGCCGAGGGCAGCTCCGCATCAGATGGCTCCCGCATACTTTTCCTATGCGAACGTCCGGAGTCCATCGGTCTCGAATCCCTGGCTGCCGGATGGTGTGACCTGGTCGCCGAAGAATCCTTGATCGGCGAAGCTGGTAATATATCGGCGGTCACGCAGCCAAGGTGCGGTCGTGTGCGCTGACGAGAAGAGGAAGCCTTAACAGTCTCTGCGGACTGCTTATACAACGGAGCGTCCCGAGCGACGGACGTATGCTCCGCTAAAGACACATTTTGTACCACAACATCTGGTCCCAGATGTTTTTGTGCGAGAGAGGGGCCTCTCTCGCTCGCGGCCCAGCTGGACCTGGACGAGCTAGGAACCGGACTCAAAGGCTTCCTCCGTTCTCGCTTACTATCCGCCGTCACTGGGTGTGCATCTATTATGTTTAAAGTGCTCGCATCACCCAAAATTTCCTCTTGGACCGCATCGGACGAACCCGGCTGCCGAACCATTCGGTGAATGGACGCTACACCGGGCGAGTTAGCGGACGACATTTGTCTAATCTCCATGAGCACTTTTGCCGCTAGCTCTGAATTCATTTGTGACGACGGACGCACACTTGTAGAAGATAACATGGAAACATCACCCTGTTCTGGTTCCACTGAAATAGAAACTGAGAGAGTAGAGTGACCTTGCGGAGAAAGAGCCGGCATCGCTCTTTCTCCAGAAACAACATATCGTGACACACGTTTCCAATGTTTCTCATCCCAATGTTCACATATAGGACAGGGATTAATGCGAGAACACTGACTACAATTAATACAATGATCATGAAAGTCAGAGGAAGATTTCTTCCTATTACAATTTGAACAACGTCCCTTCATTGTGAAAGAACAACAATAAGTCCTAGTTACTCGCAAAAACCCCTGACACAAAGATACATAATAACATGATCCATTAATAAATGAAAAAACAATTGCAAAACAAAATAATTTTGAAAAAATATTTTTTCAGCGAAGCCCAAGTTGCTGAAAAGTAACGTTGAGCCCCGATGGATCTGATGGCAAAGTGTGGTCAAAAATTTTAAATTTATATTAAATAATTAATGAGACACTTTCGGATAATATAAATGTATCTTATAGTGAGATAAACTACAGCAAAGGCAAACAGCCCCCCTCAAAAAAGGCTGTTGCCAATGAAAACAAACAGTGTAAAAACACCAGAAAACATGACTCCAGGCACTGAAAAAACTGGCCCGGAATCAGTCATCAATTACACTCTATCTGATGCAAAACAGAGACTCCCAGAGGAGAATCTGTAGAACATCAGATGGAAGATGCAGAACACAAACGTTATACACCCATGGGTGAAAACGTAACTATGGGGAAAATAACAGAAAACATTCTGTAACCAAGCAACTCTCCCAGGAAATTTTAGAAATGAAATTTCTCAAAAATATGCCAAAAGCATGGGAGAATTGCAAGGGGGGACTTTAGAAGGCTAGGGGAGAGGAAACACTGAATAAGCAGTGCAACAATTAGCAAGAATGACAACAAGAGGCCCATGCCTCGAAAATAGGCAACTTAACATAATTTCATCAAAAAATTTTAAGTACAGCCCTGATTATTTTTTGTCACTTCTTTTTCCTCTCCTCCTTCTATCCTCCTTAGAATCACATTTTCTCCAAAAATTACGTGTCTGGCATCCTTTAAACTGAGATTTACAAGCACAAAGATCAGTGAGATGTTGACTGATGAAGGGTCAAACAGAGAATGATAATTGGCGCCAATTTCGGGACGTCTGCGTCACTGCGCATGCGCAGTAGAGGCGTAGTATGGAGGTCCTTTAGGACATGATTTCTTTTTGTTTTGGATGCAAATTTTGGGGATTGGGGGGCAAAATTTGTGTTTGGCCCTGGTTTTGTTAGAGTTAGCACCAGCTAAGTCTGGGTCATTGGTACAGTATAAAAATATGCATAGGTTTAGTTGGTTACAGGATCCAAGGAACTATTGGAAATTGTACTGGATTGTGGAGAAAAAAAAAATTTTTAAGTGAATTCCAAAAATGAAAATATATTCTATTTTCAATTAGTGTTGAAACAATTAGTCGATGTCGACTAAGGTTCTGCCGATAATCGATTAGCAATTTCCTAGTCGACTAGTCGCCGTTTTCCACAGATACATATATTTTGTAGATTACCGTATATGTCCGTGTATAAGTCACCCCCGTGTATAAGTCGCACCCCAAACTCACACTTGGAATTCCTCTCTTTTGCCTAAATCCCATGTATAAGTCGCATCCCCATTTTTAAATATATGCAGTGAAAAAGAATTAGTTGCAAGTTAAGTTTTGTCAATTTGGGGCAGTTTGGGATGCAAAGGAAATAGGTAAGTTTTCAGCAGTTACCATGTGGTGAATAAGATAAACGAATAAAGGAAAATTATTATTAAAGATTTAAAAAATACTCGCATTTATTTGTTTTTCGTTGTTTATTTATCACCCCAATGTTTTCATCCCTGTGAAGAAAAACTAACACTCGTTTGTGACTGAAACTTCATAGTTTCAGAATCAGAGCACCATTTGCGCCATAACCTGTGCAGTTGTTGTGATTAAGTTGGTTTTTCCAGAACGTTCCGGAAAAAACAATAAAAATACAACAAATGCGCAGGTTACAATACCCTTCGCACTGAAACAATTCACACTGTGAATCCCACTGACAAATATTCGGTCCTTGTCAGTTGAAAATAATCGACTGGTCACACAGAAATGAATCCCCAACTACAGTGAATTGGTAATTTTGGGGAGCAAATTGGGGAAAAATGTGACTATCCAAACTAACCCCCCTCTCACCTACACCCCCACCCCCCCACCCCCCCCCCCCCCCTGTGTTCTAACCTTATATTAGGTGCCGACTAGTCGACTAGTAGTCGACTAATAGCGATCGACTAGTCAACTACGAAATACCCTAGTCGTTTCAACACTATTTTCAATTAATATTGTGTTTTAGAATATAATAAAATTATGATGCAAGGTCTACTGAGGAAGAGTTAAAACGATTGTCAGTTGACCTGTTCAGCGAGTGAAATCAACAACACTAATAATGAGATAACTTACATAGACTTTAAGATCAAAGGAGAAATGAAAGTTGACTGTCTTGCATTGGCTCCTTTTCACTTGCCGACAGTGGTTGCACTTCATGTGCCTTAATACTGTTAATGGCTTAGTTTTTTGAACTTGTCACCATACAATAAGATGTCTATTATAGAGAGATTCCCATGCCGTTTATGAAATCTAGTAGTAGAGTGGTGGTCGAGTGGATAAGTGTGCTGGTCTCTCATGCCAGAGGTCCCAGGATCGCTGCTCGGTTGGGGAAAGTTCTCGAAGTGTCCCAACATTCTCTGTCAGCATCAGTTGAGGGGTTGATGCTGTCACACCGTGCCGTCCAATCAGGTGGGGATGTAAAATGGCTGTCCTCTGTGCGGAGAAAGACACACTCTGTGCAGGTTAAAGATCCCTCTCATAGTATTGAAGAAGAGTGAGGCCATGAAGTAGCCACTATGGAGGTCAACCCACACACCTGCACCATTACACCAAGGAGAGGCATTAATATAAGTTGCATAACTTGCTTGTCAATCCTTGTAAAACAAATAAGCTTAACCCTTCACCCAACGCAGACGATGTCAAAATTTATTATTTTAAATATCATTTTTTTAAATTTTTCAAAACATTTCAACAAAACCATATCATGTGACCCCTCATTGGAACGAGCTCAATGAGCTCGTTTCAATGAGGGGTCACAATATGGTTTTCTTGAAATATTTTGATAAAAATAATTTTTTCTACTGCTCAATTTTGTGGAAATATTTTGATAAAAATAATTTTTTCTACTGCTCAATTTGCATATCACGCGGGCAGATGCGAGCGATTCATTAGGTAAAGGGTTAAATTAAATTTATTACATATGTAGTCGACGCAATGACAAATTGATGATTATACCGGCTTTCATTACTTAATACTTTCCCACATCTGCGGTCGATTGTACCTTGAACTAAATCATTAATCTTATCTGCCAGTGTCTAATGAAATAGTCATTTTGTTAACAACTTAACACCACAATATAATCCAAATGTAACCCATCTATGGCTATAAGCTACCTCACGTCACCCATGAACTGGCATCAGTAAACTGTGCAAATAGAAAAAAATATTCAACTGCAGGGGTATTGTCAATGTTAATCTTGGTGGCAAAAACTGGAGTGCAGACTAGTCTACTTCGACTTTTCTTTTGGGTATCGACTAATTGACTCCAGAATCCCAAAAGTCGTTTCAACACAAGGGTAAACTCACAAGTTACATTCTTAGAACTAGGGCTGTTTAATCGACTAATCGTCAACTTTTGCGGTAATCGACGGTTTTTATTTTTAGTCGATCATCGTTCATTTTTAAAGTGGTACAAGTCGGATTAAAATTTTGCTGTGTAATGAGGTAAATTAACAGATTGTTAACCTTTGAAATGTATTGCCATAGTTACTTTTAATATCCCATGGCCTTTGTTTTCTGCAGTATTTGTTTTCTGCATTTTCTGCATTATTGTGCAACAACATAATTTTGAAAACACTGAACCTGGCCATTTGATCAATTCCTGTTCTCGGTAGTATTAACCAGCACCCATTGATCAGTACTAAAGAGTATATTTCAAATGGTGTGTCTTTTAATACTTGCACTGCAGAGTAAATAGAATCTTCAGCCTTGTACACTAGAACAACCCCTTTTGGAATAATTGGAACCGCAAAAGTGAGAAAATTGTCACAAGACCCACAACAGTAACTTCACATGTGGTACTAAGTTGTAACTTGTGTTGGAATGGAGGGAGTTTTATATTCAAAATTTCTGAATATTAGTTACAGAAAAGAAACATTTACACAAATGTTCTTGTGTTTAAATTTTTCAAATCAATCAGAGTCTGCCGGAGATATTTCGGTGTTTCTATTTTACATGTACAGGGACCGATCAGGACTATTTAATATACGCTCTAGCCTCGGAGCCTATTTTTTCAATTCATGCGCCAGATTTCAATTTACAGAGTCACACTGCTGTTTGTAACACACACTGCAAGTATGTAATAGCTCTCATCATTTTCATTTAGTACACTATAGCAAACATTAATCTTCACTGTGGTTTCTGATCAAGTCTTGGCTGCCTATTTAGGCAGCCAAGACTTGATCAGAAACCACAGTGAAGATAAATGCTTGGTAATTAAGACTTGAAGTATTAACTTAAGCACTCTATAACAATGATAAATGATAATCATATATATAATACATGTAAGAGTGTCTCTCTCGATTATCCATCGAAAGAATATCAAAATATGATCTGAGAAGTTACGCGCCAACTGAGAAGCCTATTTCTGAGATTTAAGAGCCAGGTCCTGATGTTTCAGAACCAAATACACACTGGCGCATGCCCAGGTCGGTCCCTGCATGTACATGTATCTCGATGCAGAAAAGTACACATTCAAACATCGTCAGTTTTAAATTTATTTTGTATGTATATCAGAGCTTGTTGAATTCACAGGAAACAACTATTAATCGACGAATCGTCGACTAATGCTGGCGATTAGTCAACAATGAAAATTGATAGTCGTGACAGCTCTGCTTAGAACCTTGGCATTTGTTACTAGGCAAGTCTTGGACACCCATATGGGCAGTCAAGACTTGCCTAGTTAGGACTGTCATGCCACAAAATGTTGACTATCAAGTATGTATGACAATCTCCAGGCTTCAAAGGTTTATTAGCTGAAATCAGCAAATGTGCTTAACTTTCATCTCTGTGACATAGCTCAACAATCGCCAGGCTCCAAAGGTTTATTAGCTGAAATCAGCAAATGTGCTTAACTTTCATCTCTGTGACATAGCTTATAGCCTCAGTAGTCAACTATGCCTATAAGCTACCTCACAGTGATGAGAGAGATTAGCAAATTTGCTAATTTCAGCAAATTAATCCTCAAAGACCTACAAAGGAATTTTTTATTTTATTAGGGTTTAATGACACATTAACAGCCAGGGTCATATCATGTCAGTGACAGTTTTATGGGTGGAGGAAGCCGGAGTACCCAGAGAGAACCACCAAGCAACGACGAGCAGCTGTCAGCTCTCCAACATCGTAACTCTGAACTCTGCATCGTGACACAGGCAGTGTTAAATTGGTTGAAGACATGCACACCTTTGACGTACAAAATGCCTTAGTATACAGCGTCATCATCCCCCCATGAAGGCAATCGGGGTTAAGTGCCTTGCCCAAGGACACAATGCGGGAGCGCGAATCAGTTGCTGAAATGGTCACCCATCCAACTACTAACCGTGCTCGACGTTGCTTAACTTCAGTGATCTGACGAGAACCGGTTACTGCGACATCACCGTGCCCCACAAAGGAAATTAATGTATCGAAATTACACTCAAATGTCTATAAACTAGAAAGGATATGGTAATTGTACACTCATGGAAGGTATATACAGCAACTTTGGAACCAGACAGGAATTCATATTTTTTATTCTTTGTTAGTTCTGTACCAAATATCTCTGCCTTTCCATCAATAAGCTGAAAGTTTTAATAAAAACAATATCAGATTAGGCTTAAAAAGTTAAAAATCTGTTTCTTAGGCCCTCCTGTATCATCCTTTTGGCTACTGCATGCTCTTTATTTTATAACCAATGCAAACTTAAAAAAATAAAAATTAATAAAATTGATATAATTTAATAAATTTATTTGAACTAAGTTAATAATATTGATAAATTTATCCCTGGAGTGCAACAAGGCTTTGCAATGTTTCAGCATTTCAAAGCCTTCTTGCACTCAAGGGACGCAAATACACCACCAATCATTCTATTCTGTAAATCATGAGGCCTAAACTATAAAACAAACCAAGAATATGAACGTTTGATGTCTTACATGAAGAATTACAAAGAATTACAAAAATAAAAAATAAAATAAACAAGAGGCCCCAAGGGGCCTTAAATCACTCACCTGACAAAGTAGTTCAAAGGATCATTTTAGGTCACATTCAGCTACAGTTAAAACTAGAAGTCCTGTCATGAAATACGCACAAATAGCATGTTGATATGCGCGTTAATGTGCGCGTTATGACCCAATTAAAGCTATCATATTCTGTACATATGGCCTGTGCACAGGCAATGTTTCAGCCAATGGTAACCCGGAGGTCCATTGGCAGAAACATTGCATTAGTTTGCTATGAGTAACCAGGAGAACCTGCCGTGCTTTGGATGCCATTCGATATGGCAATTGCATGCAATTCCAATGTGCAATTAAGCCTACAGTTAAAACTAGAAGTCCTGTCATGAAATGTGCGCTTATCTAGGCTTAATTGCGCGTAGGAATTGCGCATTCAAAGCACGGCAGGTTCTCCTGGTTACTCATAGCAAACACAGGCAATGTTTCTGCCAATAGACCTCCGGGTTACCCGGAGGTCCATTGGCTGAAACATTGCTTGTGCACAGGCCGCTTGTACACAATTTGATAGCCTTACTATGGTCATAACACGTAGATTAACGCGCAGATCAACGTGCTATATATGCGCATTTCAGGACAGGACTTTTAGTTGTAACTGTAGATAAGCACACTATTCGTGACAGGACTTCTATTTTTAACTGTAGTCATGGCTTATCAACGCTATCGAGAAATAAAGTCATGAAATTATTCATAGGTCCTGTTGATGGAGTCCAATTCCACCAGGTGTAGACAAGCACTGTCATAATCCAAGGGTTGTTATGTCACTGCTGTTTGAAAGGCATAATTGATGGAAAAATACTGAGGCGTGGATTTTTGTAAAAATTGAATCTGCTCCCCATCCCCACCCCCTCCCCTCTTAAGGATGTTGCATACCAAAATATTGAAAGATTCTGACTGGTTCACCTGATGAAACTGATTAGACAGAATTCTGACCTCTGATGGTGCCCAGGTGCTGTATACAAAATATCCCAAGGATTTTGACTGCTCGAATTGGAAAAGAAGCTTTTCAAAAGATTTTACTCATTTTGCACAAAATTAAAATTTGGGCTTTCATAAGCAGCCTAAACCTGACCCCAAGAGATGTTGTATACCAAATATGAAAAGATCCTGACTGGTGGATCTGAAGAGAAGAAATTTAAAGAACATTCTTCATATTGCACTAAGTTAAACTTTGGGCTCAAACAGGGAGGCCCAAAATTAACACATGAACCCAATTTGAACAAACTTGAACCTGACCCCCAACCCACCCACCAGAGATGTTGTAATCAAATACCAAAAAATTTCAACTGGTGGATCTGAAGAAGATTTTTAAAGAATATTCTACATATTGCACTAATTTAAAATTCAAGTTCCAATAGAGAGCCCAAATATTAACCCAGGGACTCGGTTTGAACAAACTTGAATCTAGAGATGTTGTATACCAAATATGAAAAGATTCTGACTGGTTGATCAGAAGGGCCTGATAGGACTTTTAATTTTCGGTATTGTAGGCAAATTTGGGGGATTGGGGGGGGGGGGCAAAATTTGTGTTTGGCCATTGATAATATTGAGTTTGCACTAGCTAAGTCTGGGCCTTTAGTTGTAGTATAAAAATATATTCCTGGAAGCCACCAGTTGTGTGAAGGAATGAAGTGAAATGGCAGTCAACAACGCCATAGTTGAGATGGTTTTAAATCCTCCACAGGTTAACATGAGGGGACTTATGGATTGATGGATTGCATTCTGTCTATCCATCTGTCCGTCTGCCTCAGAGAATCTTTGAGCTTTTGTTTCATATTTTCAGCATTGATCAAACATGTAAAATTGACGCACATCAACTTTTTTCCCCAAAAAAAATTCAAGATGGCCAGCCAAATGGCAACCATTTTTGTTTGAAATTGCAAATAATTAGTTTTCTGCCTACAGTTAATAAATGACAATTTTGATTTCAATAATTTTAGGTACGGAGGATAGCAGCATAAGATAAATAACATATCGTACAGGTTTTTTTATGTGCATAAATTATGCAAATTAGACAAACTTATGCTTTTTTCAGTCATATTTGTATATATTGTTTGTGTGTCCTGTTACCACCTGTATCTCAGAGACACTTTGACACTTTTGTTTCAAATTTTCAGCAATGATCACACATTAAATACTAGAGTGATGTCACGCATGCAGCCCGACTGTCCCAGGAATGGCAAAGCTTAGACGCAAAATAGTCGGAACCATTTTTTGTTAACAGTTTACCTAACGTATCTGCCATATCTGCACTCGTGATATACAAAATTTGCTATTCAAATTTTATTTTTTCATTTCTCTACTTCAAAACATACCTCATGACCTATTAATGGAACAAACTTGTTCCAATAAGGAGTAATAAGCCATGGTTAGAAGTAAAAAATGAAAAAATCTGATGTTTCAGAAAAATAATTTGTATTGTTGGCTTCAACTTGTGTTAGGTAAAGGATTAAAGATGCAGAACATAAAGCAATGTTGGGCTATATGAGTTAATTTTCTTTTTGGCATGTAATAACTCCCAATCCTTCAAAATGCATTTTGGGAATAATTGCCTAAGTGACACGTTTGTGTGTGAGTGTGTGTGTTTGGGGGGGGGGGGGGGGGGGGGGGGGGGGGGGGGGGGGGGGAATTTGATTTCAACTTTGGCTGAAATCAAATAATCCAAACTGGAGTTATCAGTCGGAAACCAATTGTTTACAGACAGATGGATGGACCGACATATGGACAGATGAAAGTCATGACTATAGCCCTGACTATAAACAGTCAGGCTAAAAATGCATTTTGTACCAAAGAGAAAATACTGCATGAATGGCCCTGGGTGAGGAGGAGGTGGGGGTGAGGGGTGGGGAAGAGTGGGGGGTGTTAGGGGAGTCCATTTTATTTTCCACATGTGGTCAGTCTAAATCCTTCAGAATGCAATTTGAGCAGAGAAAAAAAAAATACCTAACTGGCACCATGGGGGTGGGGTGGTGGTGTTTGTCTGGGTTTTTAACTACAAACTTTAACCAAAACTGTAAAAAAGCATTTTTGCCGAAAAAAAAAGTGCCTAATTGCCCCTCCCCCCCCCCCCCCCCCCCAGCTGTAAACAAGTATTTTTGACGAAAGAAAATAAAAAGTGCCTAATTGGCCCCCAGTGGGGGTGGGGGTGGGGGGGGGGGGGGGGAGGGGGGGTACATAAGTTTAAAAAAAAGGTTCTGAATGTAGTGCTGTAAATAGTTCAATATGCATATTGGAGAAAAGAAAAAAAAGCCTAATGGGGGGGGGGGGGGGGGGGGGGGGGAAGGGGGGGTAGGGGGTGGTGGTGTTTGGGTTTTTAACCACAAACTTGGAGTCATCCTACCAAGCTACAATGAAATCCCTTCATAATTATGGCCTGTGGAATATTCTAAAGGTTTTCGGGCTTCGGGTCCCTGTTGCCGTTACAGGTGCCCAAAAGGGGACGTTCTCATCTAGACATTATATGAAGTCAACCTATCAAGTTACAATGAAATCCCTCCATAAATATGACGTGTAGACTGTGCTAAAGGTTTTCGGGCTTCGGGTCCCTGTTGCCGTTACAGGTGCCCAAAAGGGGACGTTCTCATCTAGACATTATATGAAGTCAACCTATCAAGTTACAATGAAATCCCTCCATAAATATGACGTGTAGACTGTGCTAAAGGTTTTTGGGCTTCGGGTTCGGGCAGCCATCATGGTTGAATGATCGCAACCAAAAGGGGACATTCTCATGTGGGCATCATGTGGATTGATCCTACAAAGTTACAATGAAATCCCTCCATAAATATGACCTGTAGACTGTGCTAAAGGTTTTCAGGTTTTGGGCTTGGGCAGCTGTGACAGTTGATAGATCACGCCCAAATGGGGAAATTCTCATGTAGACATCATACGGAGTCATTGTATCAAGTTACAATGAAATCTGTCCATATTAAACATGACCTGCAGACTGTGCTAAAAGTTTTTGGGTTTCGGGCTTGGGCAGCCATCACGGTTGACATATCATGCCCAAACGGGGACGTTCTCATCTAGACATTATACAGAGGCATTCTGTGAAGTTGCAATGAAATCCCTTCATAAATATGTCCTGTAGACTGTGCTAATGGTTTTCGGGTTTTGGGCTCGGGCAGCCATACCGGTTGACCGATCTCAACCAAAAGGGGACGTTCTCATGTAGGCATGACCTAAAACCTGCATATGAAATTTTGTGATGATCAGACAAGAACTACCAGGTATACCCTGTACTTGAAGGTTGAATAAAAAACTTTAACCACAAACTTTAACCAAAACTCCAAATGTCAACTAAACAGGAAAAGAAAGAAAAAAAAACCCACTTGAACCTTCAGTAAACAACTTTAACCACAAACTTTAACCAAAACTCTAAATGTTAACAGACGGACAGATGGACGGATGGACGGACGGACGGACGTACAGACAAAAGTCATTACTATAGCCCTCACTGTAAACAGTCGGGCTAAAAATTATTGGATATCAAATTTTTTTTGCAAAAAAAATTCAAGATGGCCAGCTGGCAGCCATTTTTGTTGAAAATTGTGGGTAATTTGTTTTCTGCATAGTTCCGTGTCTATAATGAATTAATCCTTTACCCAACATAACGTCCAAAACTGGCCAGTGCTATTCACAAAAATCGCAAATTAATTTTCATTATTTTTTTTTTAGTTTTTTGCAACTGTTTTTTTGTCTCTTTTTTTTCATTTTTTGTGCGTAAGCGATCCATCGGAATAACATTCGTAGCCACTTCGCACAACCCCATCCGACGCATAAAATCTTTCACTGTTAATGTGTCTAATAGAAGACAAAAGCGAGTGAAACAACAGACAAACCAGCTTATTGAGAATGAATTGTAGGATATGCGTATCATTCATCCCATGAGACATTATCTAGTTCATTCAGGGCTAAAATTTCGTCTAAATTTGTGAGAATCCATTTGGATTCTCGTGAAAATGGTTGCGAGAATCCATACCTACAATGAGTGTCCCAGGATCCCATCATGCCACAATGGTTGAACCACTGTTATATACTGATAACACATGTTAACATTTTACCCAACACACCTTTTTAATTTTTAAAACTAAATTTGATAATTTTTAAACTATAAATAATAAATAGATGATAAAATAATTAAATGAACAATATTTACCAATAAAATCTTACAAATATGGCTGTCATTGGAACCGGCTCATTGAGCCGGTTCCAATGACAGCCATATTTGTAAGATTTTATTGACATAGTGTCAGGATATATCAGGTCATGTTAGCCTTCTACTGGTTAATTTGTTGCCGCTGTGTTAAATAAAGGGTTAAATTGACTCAATTCTTTTCACGCGAATCCTAGCAGAGGTGCAGCAAGAATCTACATGGATTCTCGTCGGTTTTATTGCGCAAATCTTTGTGCGAATCGATTCTCGGATTCTCGTCGAAATTTTAGCCCTGTTCATTATTCAAGTGATCTTAAGAACTATACTTGCCGCACAGTCAATCATTCGAACGCTTGCTTTATCGACTGAATGATTACCATAAATAACCTTTTCGAGCCATGATAAACACGTTATCCTGTTCCAGTCAATTATCGGTTGGACCAAGCTCTTGAAGAGCCTTGAGCCACCGGCTTAGGGGGTGTCTGATCAGTAATCTTGAATAGACCTAAACCCCCTATCCGAGTCGCTGTATTGACGATCCCTAAAGTAATTATAGGAGGGTTACCTATATCCACGCTATGGGTCCTTTTTAGACGATCTGAGTCTAGGACATCCTCTCTTACTCTTTTCTGCTGTTGTTGGTCAATTAGACACCAACTTAAGGAGCAGAGTATTGATGCTTTCTTTGTAGCCTAATCCTACATTAATGAAAACTTATCGTCAAAGACTTAGTGTCTGAAAAACCAGAGCGACCTGTAGAGAGTTTTCCACCTTGTGTCTATTAAAGATGACGACGCAAGGCTTCGTCACATCAGAATTACTTCCACTTAGCAACTGTTAAGACAGATCTATATGTGATAAATAGGCCTGGAAAGAATTTTTAAAGAGGTACAAACAAAATTCCTTTCCTTATAGACGTTGCGTCAAAGTTCTTAAAGGTGATCTACATAAGACAGTGAGTCTAAATTCGCTCTGAATAAGAAATTATCTTCTCAATTGTATCCAAGCGAACAGCAAAATGACAAAGGTAAGGCCGCAACTAAGGCCTTAGCCTGCTCATTCAAATGCAGAGAAACCCTCAACACATCTTCCCTGGTCGTTTTTTAAATGAATGTTCAAAACACGGTAAAAAATACAGGAGATGATGATAAGAAACCATATTACTTCTTCCCACAGGAAGTTTGAATATGGCGTTGTCTAAATAACCGAAGACATGTGACACCTGTGTAGACTTAACCGGAAAAGACATATCCTCCTCTTTGTCTGGATGAAGTCAGCATCTAACAATGCTAGCGGTTTCTCACAATTACTTGCAGCATTCTGATTCACTGGAACAAGTTCAAGGTAGTGATAATGGATAGCATCCATACCATCCATGTGTTGTTCCGAAAGGGAAGGTTAATCCTCCTCCGTATCCCTTTCATCATCTGTCTAAATCAGTTTTAGAATCACGGTCAATGAAATATGAACTCGCAGATGACCGGACCGACCGAGCACCATCCAACAGCTCAAGCTCTGAGACTGACGTTGAGTGCTTCTGCATTTGCAGGAATACTGCGATGAGTTGCGCAATCTGGGACAGCAAGTCTGTTACAGAGGCCTGAGGAGCAGCTGTCAAGTACTGCTTGTCTGCCGGCTGCTCCTGGGACAGTGTGTCCGAGATTGCTCTTAACTGCGGACGTCCCGATGAATGAGGCCTTGTCTCCTTGGCTACTAGATGGTGCGACTTCCTTGACAAAAAGTGGACCTATTTGACGATGCAGACTAGATATCCGAAGTCACGTAGCCAAGGTGTAGTTGTGTGTGTATACGCTGAAGAAGCCGAATTATAACCGACCCTGGCCGTGTATTAAACGGAGCATCTCGGACAATAGGCATGTACGTAAGCTCCGACTGACGCAAGTTCCTATCAACAGCATCTGGCCCCAGATGTTGCAAGAGAGAGGGGCCTCTCTTGCTTGCGGTCCTGGCAGACTTAGCCGAGCGTACCTCAGAACTTGCCAGCTTCCTCCTTTCTGTCGACGCAGGGTGAGCTTGTTTGGATTTTCTAGTGCTCGCTACACCCTTTTTTTCTCACCTCGACCGCTACAGACACACCCGGCGTCACGTTACTCAAAACCTGAGTAATCGCTTCACCAGTCGAGCTAGCTGGCGACAAGGCAGTAAACCCTAAATGCTAAGGTCTAGTTCCTTGTCTAATATTATTGAGCACTTTTGCCGCTAGCTCTGATTTACTATGTAAATGCGACACACCCGGTGTCACGGCCCTCATATTCAAGAGTAATCGCTTCACCGGCGACAGGGAACTGAAACCACGTGCCATGGTTTATAGCCCTGTGCAATATTGAGAGCACTTTAGCCATTATGTAGAGGAAACCGTAAGACTAGCCGACCCTGGCTGCCTATTAGACGGAACATCCCGGAAGGAGGCATGGACATAAGCTCCGACTGTCGCAAGTTCCTACCAATAACATCTGGCCCCAGATGATGTTGTAAGAGAGCGAGGCCTCTCTCTTTCTTGTGGTCATGGCAGACCTGGCCAAGCGTACCTCAGAACTTGCCGGCTTCCCCCTTCCGTCGTCGCAGGGTGTGCATGATTGTATATTATAGTGCTTGCTCCACCCTTTTTCGTCTCCTAGACAAGAACGGATCATCCGACGTCACTTTCCTCAGAGAGGAGCCCAAATATGAACCCATGGTTTTGATTTGAACAAACTTGAAACTGAGCTCCATAATGATGCTGTGTATCAAATATCAAAAGATTCTAAAACGGTAGATCTCAACATTTTGAAAGAAGCTTCCTCACACTGAACTAAGTTAAAATTTGGACACTCTATGGGAGCTCAACCATAAACCCAGGGACTTGGTTCAAACAACTTTGAATTTGATCCCAAAAAGAATGCAGAAAAGCAAATACAGTAAAACCTGTCTTGAGAGACCACTGTCTTGAGAGACCACCTGTCTTGAGAGACCACATCTGCCAGGCACCAATTGGTTTTACTCTATAATGGACCTGCTATGGGAGACCACCTGTCTTGAGAGACCACTGTGACCTGGTACCAACTTGTATTTTTATGTCATAATGGACCTGTCTTGAGAGACCAACCCTTTGAAGACTGAAACCATGACAAAAACTTTTTACCTGTTCTGGAATTGGAAAATTCATTGTGGTTATACTAACATAATGAAAAGTATTAAAAGCTCTTAATTAGGTTTCAATTGCTAACTCATTAAAGATTGAGATGTTTTTATAAGACCCCTGTGAAAAGATTAGGATTATTGCTGAATAAACAATTTCATACATACCTGAAATGTGACAGATAGGAATAAAAATAAATTTGTGTTGAAAATCTTTTTGTAACATATTGAAATGGACTGTTATAAAAATTATAAAAATAAATTAGTGTTGAAAATCTTCAATGAAGATTTTCAACACTAATTTATTTTTATAATTTTTATAACAGTCCATTTCAATTTGTTACAAAAACTTAATAAAAAAGAACAGCTACAAAGTAATTACAAAAATCCATTCTTCTCCATTCTGAATTTTGTGGTTGGTTATTCACTGACTTGAGAAAACCTGAAACCTGTTATGAGAGACCACCTGTCTTGAGAGACCACTTTTGTGTGGCCCAAAGGGCGGGCTCTCAAGACAGGTTCTACTGTATGAAAAGTTTCTGCCAGGTGGATCTGACGAAGAATATTTTCAAATAATCTTTCTTATATTGCATTTGTTTTTTATAAGGCCTGGTTTTGATAGAGACCTCACAGTTATCTAAGTCATGTACCAGTCTGGCGGTCATGCATGGCCAAAATATGTCAGTCTCATCTAGATATCATACCAAGTCATCTTACCAAAATACAACAAATCACTTCATAAATACAACCTGTAGACAGTGATAAAGGAATCTACGTTACGTGCCCAAGCGGCGGTAACGGCTTACCAATCATGAACAAAATAGGACAGTCTCATCTAGACATCATACCCAGTCATCCAACCATGTTACAATGAAATCGCTTCATAAATATGAACTCTTGACTGTGCTAAACAAATCTAGATCACGTGCCCACGACCCAAGGTTGACCAATCATGACCAAAATAAGAGGTTCTCATCTAGACATTATACCGAGTCATCCTGCCCATTTACAATGAAATCCCTTCATAAATGCAAGCTGTGCTAAAGGAATCTAGGTGACGTGCACTGGCCGTCAATGAAATCTCTTCATAAATGTAACCTATAAACTGTGCTAAAGGAATCTTGGTCTCATGCCCCTGCGGCCATCACGTCTGACGGAACCCAACCAAAATAGCGGGTTCTCATCTAGACATTATACAAAATCATCCTACCAAGTTACAATGAAACCCTTTCATAAATACGAGCAGTAGGCTGAGCTAAAGGTTTTTGAGTTTCGAACCTGGGCAGTCATCATGGGCGATCGATCGCGACCACGAGATGAAAGTGGTAGACATAAAAAATACCAGAAAGTGTAAATTGCTGAGTGAAGCTAGGCACGCATGACTAGCATAGACTAGGGTCCAGGGGCCACTCTAGGATTGTAGATGCTCCAAGGGCGATTCACACATTTATTTACCAGGAACCTGACAAATGTTGATGGCAGTGATTGATTTGAATTTATGTCAGAACGTTTTCTGATATGTACTTTTGTTTTTATACTATTTTGCCGTCATTTCCAAAGTCCATTTCTTTTGCACACCAAAAACACTTCACCTTTCCAGTGCGATTTATTTAAGAAATAACTGTTGTTTTCCTTCGGTTTATGCGACATAAACTGAAAATTTTCAGCACAAGCTTCATAACTCGAATAGCGAGTTATGATTAAGCTTGTGCTGAAAATTTTCGGTTTATATCATATAAACCGAAGGAAAACAACAGTTATTTCTTATAATTTAATCCGGCGGTAATATAAAATATAAAAACTATGTGTACGTGAACGAAAAACT
Source organism: Pictodentalium vernedei (assembly GCA_031216915.1). Classification (NCBI taxonomy): domain Eukaryota; kingdom Metazoa; phylum Mollusca; class Scaphopoda; order Dentaliida; family Dentaliidae; genus Pictodentalium; species Pictodentalium vernedei. The sequence goes on along the minus strand of CM062288.1, from coordinate 57,291,474 downwards.
TTTAATTTTCGCAAAAGACAACAGTCAACCTCAGGAAAGTGTGCCACAAACAGGTCACATCAATCATTGTCAAATGTTTGTTGTTTTGATTTTCGATCGCAGACGACAGGTATTTAGCAAGTCACGTAACAATATCATTAAAAACATTTTTTTTAAGTTCCCCCAAAATCATGTTTGGATGTATGATCTTTTATTCGTCTCCAACTTCGGTATATTTTATTAAATTCAATTGTTTCTGAGAAAGTATCATTATATTCTCGCTGACATTATATTCTCATTGATCTTTGTTTACAAGCTTGTTATCCATCTATCAGTCTGCCATCACGCCCTCACGGTGACAATTGGATTGAGTGGGCGGGGCTTCCAGAGTCTTCAAAGTTGGACTGGATGTGCAAACGTGTAGACATTCCAAATCATTACGTGATTTGGTTTATACGATTTTGATGACTTTCACGCTGTATGCTTTCAACCAATCAAACACAGAGGCGGGGCAAATGATTAAATTATTTTTCATATTAAGTCAGAGAGAAAGTCATCATTAGAATCCTTTTCTTGTAACCAGCCACAAGGAAACTTATTTTTGATTCGTTTATCAACAAGTGATATATCCTCCTGTCCTTTAAATTCCACTGTTCACATTGAAAAGCATGATCTTCAATGAGCACTGAATACACACAAGAAACAAGAAATTCCATTGGCTGAATTCTCACACAATTTCACTTTTTGAACATGACTGTTCAATCAGCATTTAGTACACAACTGGAACTTAGTTTGACATCCAACAATTGCTAAAATATGAAAAAGGAAACTACAAGTGGAAAGGAAATGTTTGATTACCCAAGAAAGCAGACTTTGGGGTGTGTAAAAAGTATAATTTGGAACACAAAAAATAAACCCGGGAATTCTGGAATTCTGTCAAATTCCGGAAAATTTTCATTCCTGTCTAGACATGACCTTGAACCTGCACATAAAATTTACTGATAATCGGACAAGAACTATGGGGGTGTAGACTATGCTAAAGAAAATGTGAACAGACTCATAGACTTCTGCACACGTGATGGCAATAGCTTATCTTGACTTTGTCAAGTTGAGCTAATAAATAATTATTTATTCTCATTCTGTATTTTGCCTTCAACAGTCGCTGTACAATATAGTATAATTTAGGAGTATCAAGGAAAAGGCAAGAAGCTAAAATATTTATCTTTTATTGATTAGATAGGTTTTAATGATGATTTAATGGTGATTCCTAACATGTGCACTGGAGTGATGATTCTGCTATTTCTTGATTATCAGTAACCGGAAGAAATCTGTCCCTGAAAAAAAGTTTTCTTCAAAAAATCATAAGTTCATATACCTCCAAAGTCACTGTTGCTTCTGCTTCAACCTCGAACCTCAGCTCTGAGTTAGCTTCTAGGTGGTATTTATTCTCTATCTTACCCTAAAACAGAAAGTTAAGTATACATGAACGATAATTAGCTGCAGTGATTCACTGTAAAATGTGATTTTCAAGAAAAAGCCAACAATCTGTTAACATTATACACACATTTCTGTATTGGAAGGTACAGACAGAGTAAATTTGATCCTGTTTAACTGAATACTACGGTTCTTAATACAATGCAAGTAATTGCATACACATTCAAAGATGAAACCATTATTCAAAACATTAGCAAACAAGCAACTGAAGTGTCAATGGCACTGTACCTTAACTTGACTGTGTGTAGTCTTTGATGAAAAGGATAATGTTCAATGTTTATGAAAGGATTATGAAATAAGACAAGAATTGTGATAATTGAGAATATGTTAATTTCTGTTCCCTGCATGCTATGTTTTCAATACGAATAATTTGAGGTGTAGACTATACTAAAGAATTGAGGCCTGGGTTGATGTGGCCCTCAGAGTTAATGTATGTCAACCAAAGTTACAGTAAAGTCATTCCAAAACGAGTCATCCTACCAAGTTAGAATGAAATCCCTTCATGAATATGACTCGTAGACTTTGCTAAAGGAATCTAGGTCACATGATGGCCCAGCTGTCACAGATGACCGATCATAACCAAAATAGGACAGTCTCATCTCGATATTATATCAAGTTATTCTACCAATTTACAATGAAATGCCTTCATAATAGCAACCTGTAGACAGTGCTCAAAGGAACTAGGTCATGTGACTAGGCGGGCAGTTACGGCTGACCCATCGCAATCAAATAGGACAGCCTCATCTAGACATCATACTAAGTTATCTTTCTAAGTTACAATGAAATCGCTTCATAAATATGACTGTAGACTGTGCTAGACAAAAAAAAAGCACTTGGTCACCTGGTTTCAGCTAACTTGGTTCGAATTTGATGTATGGTCGACTCGAACATTTTTTGGCAAGTTTGTGTCGAAAGTTGAGTCGAAAAAAATATCTTCAAGTCTGTTTGTTTAGCAGTGCTGGGTCAGAGCGATTTCTGTGTGAAAATGGACAAGATTCTAGAAGTTAATCATGTTAATGAAGCACTAGTTACTTAGTGTTACTAGTTACTAGCAAATTAGGCTTTGTGTAGGTACATGATAGACATTATTCATGCTACAATTTCTTACCACTGAATTTCTAACTTTTAAGCATAACATACAGTGGAAGGGATTCATACAATTTGTATCCATTTCCCACACGTTCATACTCCAATAAAGATTAAAAAAATTGCATTCAATTCTTATAATTACATTCCGTAACTGTTTAAACTACTTTTTACCAAACAACAAAGCAGAAAGACGAAATAAAACATGTACAAACGGACGAGGCGAAAAACCACCCTCACACAAAATACAAAGCGCACAACTTTGATTTTTAATTTTCACAACTTTAGAAATGGATACCAGTATTTTAGTAACAGGCTTTATGCCATAGTTGGGAAATGTCACCAAAGAAACAGCAGCGGAGTTGATCACTGTGAGAGGCGCTAAAAGTTAAAAACCCGCCTGAATTACATTCTGTCAACTGCACTCTACCGTAAATGCGGGTCAAAGTTCGACCAAATGTATTCATTGGAAAATGAATTACATTTGGTCATGAATTTTTCACCCAGCTGACCAATGGGAATTGAGTATTTGGACCCAAAACATATAACTACACTAACAATGTAATTATTTAACAAATAAGCTATTATTGTTGTACAATTGTCCGGTTCTGATAACAGTCCATCTTCCCAGAAATGTACTACAGAAGGACGACAGTTTCAAAACAGAAAGTCGAAGTAAAACATAGAATGAACAATCACACACTCTAAACCAAATCAGTTGGCTGATAACAAATTTTTAATGTGGGTCTATTAGTATTGATAGTTGTTCCAATCTTTGTTGCCATACATGTAGTTCACTTTAATTGAGCAATTAAATGGTAGTTGTCATAACTAAACACCAGAAATGACCCACATGATAGCAACTGAATAAATTAGGATACTTGTTTTTTTTAGTTTATCAATGAAATCATTTTTGTGAATTTGCCAAGAATATTCAACAGAATTATGAGGAAAACCTACCAAGCCTGAATATAAGCAGACTGTCATCTGCAAAATGAGGTCCCCAGAGGGTGAATTTGTTGATGCTACCCTGCACAGCAGGGTAGCTTCACAAAATTTACCCTCTGTGAACCTCAGTCTGAATGAAGGTCTCAAGCGAACCAGAAAGATGTACTAGAGGATAAATTGGCCCACTGTAAGGGATAGCATCAGCAAATTCACCCTCTGGGGACCTCATTTTGCAAATGACAGGTTGCTTATATTCAGGCTAGATACCTACTACAAAGTACAAAATGTTCACATTGCATATTTTTCACTTTCCATTCAAGAAGTTAATTGTGCCTCCATACCTGTCGTTCTGAACTGTGCGGAGTTGACTCCTGCTGAACTTTCTTCATCAAAACAAAATGGCAGCATCTTGGGATTAGTCTTACTATTCATTCAGCTCATGAATGACAAAAACAATTCTCAAAAGTCTGTACAAGAAGGATTTCAAATACAACTATTCAGTCAGTTTAAGGTATTTTATTGCCAAAATTTGAGGCTTTTACTTACAGCACAGTTGCTGTGGACTGGTCATAATCCATGCGTGAGCAGAGATGTCCATGCATGCATTTACAAGATAACAAAAATCATTTTAATTAACCCTTTACCTAACCTGAAAAGCAGACGACACTTGCAAAAAAATTCTTGAATAACTAATTTTTTTCATTTTTTGTCTCAAAAACATAGGTTATGACCCCTCGTTGGAACGAGCTCAACGAGCTCGTTCCAACGAGGGGTCATAACCTATGTTTTTGAGACAAAAAATCAAAAAATAATGAAAATTAATTGGCGATTTTTGAGAATAGCGCTGGCCGGTTTTGGCCGTTATGTTGGGTAAAGGGTTAATGAAGCACCAAGTTGTTCTTTTTTATGGGTTCGCATCACTGACACACTAATAAGACAGTAAATTTGCTTAACTTGATTAACTTATTCCCTCGAATCAATCTGTGTCACTCGTTTGTGACTGAAACTTCAAGTTTCAAATCACAGTTTGCTCCATACACATGTGCAGTTGTTGTATTAATGTCACATTTTCCTGAACATGCTCACTTTCAGGAAAATCCAACATAAATACAACAACTGCACATATGTATGGTGCAAATTGTTTCTAGAGGGGTTACGGTACGAAAAACCAATTACGTTGAACGATTGAGTCAGTGACAGCCCCACCCCCCCCCCCCCCCCCTCCTCCTCCATAACATAAGTTAATAAGTGCAGATACAGACACTTTGAACTTAGTCAGGTTTAATTCGTGCATATGGTGAATTGTTTTTACCTCGTCTGGTTTGTAGATTCATTATGGGCATTAAATATATGAAACAAAAGTGCCAAAAATATAGATTCCACCTTAAGCACAGACAGGAATCCACTTGGATTACTGTATTTTCATTTTGAGGAAATTACGGGAATCGGCTTCCCATAGAAAAGCAATCCCTGGGTCATTTCTGAGTAAATAATTCTCTTTGTTTGAGCATTGTTATTATACATAAAAGTGTCTGTTTACTATTGAAAATGATCGCAAACAGACGGCAGTTTACACATACTTGAATCATTGTAACATCCGCATAACCTGAACGACCTTTCACAACTTATTTCAAGGCCTGCCATAGAAGACTTTCAGGCAGTGCTTCCAACTACTTGACAGCAGTTCCATACCAAATTTGAGTTTCCACATGTTCTATGTTTTTTTACCAAACATTTTGGTAAAAATTTACTGGGGTTATTTCTTTCTGGCCATGTTTGGACTTTGGAGAAAATTTCTTGAAATTTTACCAAAGTTAGGTTGGATGACCCCTTAATGTTATGAAACATTCTCTGTTAAGTTCTGAAAGTTCTCTGTACCCTCATAGTGAAAAGTCAGAAAAAAATCGAGGTAGGAATTCTGTGTCTTCCCGAGAGGTAGGAATTCTGGGTCTTCCCTTGTGTTATATTGTAGTATCTATAATGGGGTTGTCTAGTTACATGTATGTTTGTCTAATAATATTTTATTCTCAAATCATTGTTTAGCACGAGCCCACGATTCACATCACTAATTTGTATTTGGGACATTGGTGGAAATTTCAATGAAAGTATCAGTGACACTGTAGCTCAACTTGACAAACTTGAACTTGGTAAGTTATAAATGAAACGGCAAAATTGAAGATCATTGGTACCTATGTTCTTTGATGAAATTTCAACATAACAGAATTGTGTGTGCACAACATCAGAGTAATCCATGCAATCTTTAAATGTAAACAGTAAGACTGGCTAAAGGAAGAATGTTGACACACAAATGCAGTATGTTCAGAGGTTATTGTAAATGGAACTTTTTTCACAGAAATGAATGCTAGTCAATAACTCTTATCTAAAGGTCTTGCCAAATGAGCACACCAAGTTCAAAAACAATCCTATATGATAAATGTGACCTGCAGGCCATGTCAAAGAATGTTGATGCACAATTGCAATAAATTCAAAGATTGTTGCTAACAGCAACAGTTTTTGATGAAATGAAAAGAAAATCAATAGCTCCTATCTTTGTCACCCTGCATAAGCATACAAAGTTTTAAAACAACATGATAATGAATGTGTCCTCTGAGGCATACCAAAGGAAGATGTTAATGCACAAATGTACTAAGCAGAAGGTCATTGCTTGTGGCAATGTTTTTTGGTTTTTTTTTTTTTTTGGGGGGGGGGGGGGGGGGGGGTATGGAAATTCATAAATATACCCTGCTGAGAGTTCAAAAGGGATAAGTTGATGCACAAATGCAATAAGTTCAAAGGCTGGTGATAACGACAATAATTTTTTATGGAAATGAAAAAAATCAATAGCCCACATCTAGAGGTCACCCCGAACACACATACCAAGTTTCAAAGTGATCCAATCATAAATGTGCCCTGAAGGGTGTGTTAAAGGGAAATATTGAGGCCTGATTAAACGAAGTTCAAAGGGCAGCGGCAACATTTTTTGACAAATAGGAAGAAAATTGACAGCTCCCATATAGATGTCACACCACACAAGCACACCAAGTTTGCAAGCGATCCAATGATAAATGTGCCCTGCAGGGTGTGTCAAAGGGAAATATTGATGCTTAACTGCATTAAGTTTTTACTAAGTTCATTGAAGGTCATTACCAATGGCAACATTTTTTGGACGGAAATCAAAGAAAATCGATAGCTCCCATCTAGAGGAAACCCCAAACAAGCATACAAAGTTTCAAACCGATCTGATCATAAATGGGGCCTGTAGGGCATGCCAAATGAATATACTGATACCTGACTAAACTAAGTTCAAAGATTGTTGTCAGCGGCAGCATTTTTTGACGGACAGAATGAAAGAAAATCGAGAGCTCCCATCTAGAGGTCACCCCAAACATGCATGCCAGGTTTCAAAGCAATCCGATCATAAATGCTGCCCTGTAGGGTGTGCCAAAGGGAAATATTGACGTCTGGACTAAACTAAGTTCTAAGAACATTGGCCGCGGCAACATTTTTTGACGTAAATGGAAGAAAATCGACAGCTCCCATCTAGAGGTCACCCCAAACAAGCATACCAGGTTTCAAAGCAATCCAATCATAAATGTGCCCTGTAGGGTGTGCCAAAGGGAAATACTGAGGTTTGACTAAACTAAGTTCTAAGAACGTTGGCCGCGGCAACATTTTTTGATGGAAATGGAAGAAAATCAACAGCTCCCATCTAGAAGGCAACCCCAAATAAGCATGCCAGTTTTCAAAGCAATCCAATCATAAATGTGCCCTGTAGACTGTGCCAAAGGGAAATATTGAGGTTTGACTAAACTAAGTTCTAAGATTGTTGGCCGCGGCAACATTTTTTGAAGGAAATGGAAGAAAATCGATAGCTCCCATCTAGAGGTCACCCAAAACAAGCATACCAAGTTTCAAAGTGATCCAATCATAAATGTGCCCTGTAGGGTGTGCCAAAGGGAAATATTGAGGTTTGACTAAACTAAGTTCTAAGAACATTGGCCGCGGCAACATTTTTTGACGGAAATTGAAAAAAATCGATAGCTCCCATCTAGAGGTCACCCTAAACAAGCATACCAAGTTTCAAAGCAATCCAATCATAAATGTGCTCTGTAGGGTGTGCCAAAGGGAAATATTGAGGTTTGGACTAAACTAAGTTCTAAGAACGTTGGCCACGGCAACATTTTTTGACGGAAATTGAAAAAAAATCGATAGCTCTCATCTAGAGGTCACCCCAAACAAGCATACCAAGTTTCAAAGCGATCCAATCATAAATGTGCCCTGTAGGGTGTGCCAAAGGGAAATATTGAGGTTTGACTAAACTAAGTTCTAAGAACGTTGGCCCGCGGGCAACATTTTCTGACGGAAATTGAAGAAAATCGATAGCTCCCATCTAGAGGTCACCCCAAACAAGCATACTTCAAGTTTCAAAGCGATCTGATCATAAATGCGACCTGTGTGGTGTGCCAAAGGAAATTGTGGATGTATGTACTAACATACTAATGTACTAGAAGTGATGGTAATAGCTCAGATTGACTTTGTCAAGTTGAGCTAGAAATTGGTCCAAGTTCCGTTGGATGACCCCTTAATTTGTATTTGTGGCACTGGCGACCTGTGGCAACCTGCAGGGACATATGGTATTAGGGTGACCCATGTAGATAACACATTATCTATCTGTTCTTAAACACCAATAAATAAATATGTTTGACTTTGTGGTAGTCCAAATGTGGCCTGAAAGACAGCATTTTAATTTTCTGGTTATTTCATCCTTCAAGTCCAACATTCTTCCCATACCATCAGTGGCAAAAATAAATACATGTAGCCGATAAAAATCATCAATTTTAGAAAAATGAATTTGTTTTTGGGATAAAAGTTCACACATTTCTGAGAAGAATATAAAAATTACCTTTTCATCGGTATGTGTTTCTTGTCAATATCTTCAATACAACACTCTCAATGTTCTTTTTCTAAAAAAGTGTGTTACAGTTTTGAAATGTGAACGGCCATTTTCTAGTTTCGATTTGAATATTATCGGGGAGAATGTGTTTTATGGAACGCGTTGTCAAAAGTACCGATGGGAAGACTGCAAATACATGCTTAGTTTTCTCTTTTGGGAACAAATCTTTATTAATTTTAACACCAGGTGAAGAGTAAACCAAAAGTTAGAAAGATTTTATCTGGTAGATTTTAAAAGAAAAAAAAACAAATGCCCACTCTTATCAGTGAGTGGGGAAGGGGGAATAGCCAGACTGGAGCCTTTAGGGGCCTACTCCATCTGGTGGTTGGAGGGTTCTGACTAAAATGATATTAAACAGCATGGATATTTTTTATATATTTTATACAGTGAATAGTCATGATGAAGATTTCATGATGATATTATTACAGAACAAGACTACCAGTGACCACACAGTCATGGGTGCCCCCGAACTATGACCTTGATCTGTGACCTTACCTCCATGGAACAAAAAAAAAAAAATGTGCACGACACATCGTCTCCCGATAAGCAACATGTATGCCAAGTTTCAACAAAATCCAAAGAGTTATGGAGCGGATACGAAAATCTTCCTGATGGACAGACAGACAGAAATGACAAACACTATATGCCCCTGAAAACATTTTTTTCAGGGGTCGTAAAAATAAAATACTTCATGACCTCCTACCCAAATTAACCATATTAACCTAACCAGAGTAAGAGACAGTGCTCACTAAACAAAATTCTCCAACAAATAAGTTGGTTTTTTTTGCATTCTTTTCTTCTGTTGACAAAATTCAGTCTTTCCCAGCCATGTCTTAAGGGAGACTTCTATATTGTCACATTCATAATGATATTTACTACTGAATGAAGTTTTACAACTCACATTACGCTGTGCACATACTGACCAAACAAATCGCATTGTTTGGTCATGTGATGCATTTAATATTCAATGAGGCTATTGTTTATAGTTTGTCTAGCCTGACCAAACAAATTGCACTGTTTGTTCATGTGATGCATTTAATATTCAATGAGGCTATTGTTTATAGTTTGTCTAGCTTTTCATAAGGGGTTGATTAAATTATGCGAATGTAGGAAAAAAAGTAACAGGAAAAAAAGTAACAGGAAAAAAAAGAAACGGAAAAAAAGTAATAATTATAATAATACAACAGGAAAAAAAGTAACAGTGTTTTTTCATTATTTCATTTTTCATTATAATAATTATAATAATAATTTTATTTTTTATTTTTTTAATTATTTTGTAATTGGAGATCATGTGTGCTATGACAATGTTGTTACAAGGATATCCATCATGCTTTCTTTGATGTACAACAATGTTCTTGAAACAAATGAACACACATTGTAATAAACACACAGCAAGTGTGGTTACTTTCAAGTATTCTCTTCTTTGATGTACAACAATGTTCTTGAAAAAATAAACACAAGCAAGTATGGCTACTTTCATGAATTCTCTTCTTTGATGTACAACAATGTTCTTGAAAAAATAAACACACAGCAAACTATATATTGGACAGCAGTTTGAACTAGAACTATCACTGAAGGTGATTAATACCCCCGCTTTGGGTTTTTAGAGGAATGCACTTCTGATCATGTAGGCGAAGGCCATAAGGAAATGTATACATAAAGATCATTTTTTGTTGTTGAAATTTGTATTTGCATGTGGCCTTCCACAGAACAGCACTGAATACTTAAAGAGCCCACACATATATGGTTTACATTTGGAAAAACACATTTACAATGTGCAACATGTATGCAAAATCGGTTCATTAATGTAGGAGGAGTTGCACACACAAGAATCCCATTTGAAAACCCATAATAAATCCAAGTTAAAGGGAGATAACCTGGTTAAAATTGTCGCAGATCAAAAATTTGGGAATATGCGTATGTTCACTTAGTTGTGATAATGTTTGAAAGGTTTCGTCAAAATTGATTGATAAATGTAGGAGGAGTTGCACGCACAAGAATTTCAAGTAGAAACCCATAATAAATCTAGGTTAAAGGGAGATAACCTAGTTAAAATTGCCACAGCTCAAAAATTTTGGAATATGCGCATGTTTACTTAGTAGTGATGATGTCTGTAAACTTTTGTCCAAATTGATTGATAAATGTAGGAGGAGTTGCGCACACAAGAATTTCATGCAGAAACCCATATTAAATCAAAGTTCAAGAGAGATAACCTGGTTAAAATTGTCGCAGATCAAAAAGTTTGGAATATGCACATGTTCACTTAGTAGAGATGATGTTTGAAAGGTTTCATCAAAATCGGTTCATTAATGTAGGAGGAGTTGCGCACACAAGAATTTGTTTGAACGGAAAAACATAATAAATCTAAGTCAAAGGGAGATAACCTGGTTAAAATTGTCACAGATCAAAAATCTTGGAATATGCGCATGTTTAATTAGTAGTGATGATGTCTGAAAAGTTTTGTCCAAATTGATTGATAAATGTAGGAGGAGTTGCGCACACAAGAATTTCATGTAGAAACCCATATTAAATCAAAGTTCAAGAGAGATAACCTGGTTAAAATTGTCGCAGATTAAAAAGTTTGGAATATGCACATGTTCACTTAGTAGAGATGATGTTTGAAAGGTTTCATCAAAATCGGTTCATTAATGTAGGAGGAGTTGAGCACACAAGAATTTGTTCGGATGGAAAGACACAATAAATCTAAGTCAAAGGGAGAAAACCTGGTTAAAATTGTCGCAGATCAAAAATCTTGGAATATGCGCATGTTCACTTAGTAGTGATGATGTCTGAAAAGTTTTGTCCAAATTGATTGATAAATGTAGGAGGAGTTGCACGCACAAGAATTTCATGTAGAAACCCATAATAAATCTAAGTTAAAGGGAGATAACCTAGTTAAAATTGCCACAGCTCAAAAATTTTGGAATATGCGCATGTTCACTTAGTAGTGATGATGTCTGAAAACTTTCATCCAAATTGATTGATAAATGTAGGAGGAGTTGTGCACACAAGAATTTCATGCCGAAACCCATATTAAATCAAAGTTCAAGAGAGATAACCTGGTTAAAATTGTCGCAGATCAAAAAGTTTGGAATATGCACATGTTCACTTAGTAGAGATGATGTTTGAAAGGTTTCATCAAAATCGGTTCATTAATGTAGGAGGAGTTGCGCACACAAGAATTTGTTCGAACGGAAAAACATAATAAATCTAAGTCAAAGGGAGATAACCTGGTTAAAATTGTCACAGATAAAAAATCTTGGAATATGCGCACGATAAATCTAAGTTAAAGGGAGATAACCTAGTTAAAATTGCCACAGCTCAAAAATTTTGGAATATGCGCATGTTCACTTAGTGATGATGTCTGAAAACTTTCATCCAAATTGATTGATAAATGTAGGAGGAGTTGTGCACACAAGAATTTCATGCCGAAACCCATATTAAATCAAAGTTCAAGAGAGATAACCTGGTTAAAATTGTCGCAGATCAAAAAGTTTGGAATATGCACATGTTCACTTAGTAGAGATGATGTTTGAAAGGTTTCATCAAAATCGGTTCATTAATGTAGGAGGAGTTGCGCACACAAGAATTTGTTCGAACGGAAAAACATAATAAATCTAAGTCAAAGGGAGATAACCTGGTTAAAATTGTCACAGATAAAAAATCTTGGAATATGCGCACGTTCAATTAGTAGTGATGATGTCTGAAAAGTTTTGTCCAAATTGATTGATAAATGTAGGAGGAGTTGCGCACACAAGAATTTCATGTAGAAACCCATATTAAATCAAAGTTTAAGAGAGATAACCTGGTTAAAATTGTCGCAGATTAAAAAGTTTGGAATATGCACATGTTCACTTAGTAGAGATGATGTTTGAAAGGTTTCATCAAAATCGGTTCATTAATGTAGGAGGAGTTGCGCACACAAGAATTTGTTCGGATGGAAAGACACAATAAATCTAAGTCAAAGGGAGAAAACCTGGTTAAAATTGTCGCAGATCAAAAATCTTGGAATATGCGCATGTTCACTTAGTAGTGATGATGTCTGAAAAGTTTTGTCCAAATTGATTCATAAATGTAGGAGGAGTTGCGCACACAAGAATTTCATGTCCGGAAAGACGTACGGACGGACGTACGGACGGACGGACAGACGGACGGACGGACGGACGGACGGACGTACGGACGTACAGGGCGATTCCTATATAGCCCCCACTTCTTCGAAGCGGGGGTATAATTAGTCATTAAATGTTCTTGAGTCATCATGGAAGTCATTGAGAGTAATAAGAGGGGCAAAAAACTTTGTCATGAAGGTTTCATGTACACTGTATCTGTAAGAAGGAAGAACAAGGTCTGGTGGAAATGCACTAAACGTGCTAAATCAGACTGCCGTGCAAGTCTCTGTACTACTACAGATTTCAACAACCCAGAAATAGTTAGACAACACAACCATCCTCCAGAAAATGTCAGTATCGCATATACCAAATTGAGAAATGAAATGCGAAAACAAGCAGCTTCTTCCTTAGATAAGCCATCACAGATCCTCGCAACAGCTGTTTCAAATGCTGAAAGTGAAGTCAAGTTGATGCTGCCAGACTTAGATAATGCCAAACGGAGTCTGAGATACCACAGAAGAAGTCCTCCTGTCCCCAAAAGTCAGTCTGAGCTGACCATTCCAGAAGAGTTTCAGAAAATATCAGACTCTGAACAATTCCTTTTCTTTGATAATGGACCTGATGCAAGTGAGCGTGTGGTTGCATTTGCAACAAATAGTGGACTCAATTATCTTGGCAGTGCAAGTACTTTATTTATGGACGGTAATTTTGCAATGGCTCCTCCACTATTTCAGCAAATTTATGTTGTTAGGGTTAAGTTTCATGACAGTTTTTTATCTTGTGTATACGCTATATTACAGAGGAAGACACGTACTTCCTATGAGACTCTGTTTCAAGCTATTGTAGATAAACTGACTGAACTAAATATTGACTTGAATGTAAATACTGTTGTGACTGATTTTGAAGATGGTGTGTTACGAGCTGTGAATGCTGTGTTTGGTAGACATGTACAGAGTAGAGGTTGTTTCTACTGTGGTTTATATTCCCAAGGTTCACTTACTATTTCAGCTTTTCTTACTGGCATTGGTCAGAATATTAGATTACACAAGGTGTGATATGTAATAATCTAACTAAATCATAATTAAGTTTGTTAAATTATTTTATAACTATGTACTATGTAGTACTTATACTGATATGTAATAATCTAACTAGTTTCAATAATATAACTAAATCATAATTAAGTAATCTATCACTTTTATGAAATAAAAATAAGAAAGTGTGACTCTTTTTCCTGTTTTTTTTTTCCTACCCAAATCTGTTACTTTTTTTCCTGTTTCTTTTTTACCTTATAAAAATAAGAAAGTGTTACTTTTTTTCCTGTTTCTTTTTTTCCTACCCAAATCTGTTACTTTTTTTCCTGTTACTTTTTTTCCTGTTACTTTTTTTCCGATTACCAAATTATGCAGGTCATGGAACAATCGCATCATCAGAGTACACTTCTCCAGCCACCTGTTTTCTGGTTTCAAAGTTTTTTAGCACAATAACAAAGTGCAGAAATTTCAGATTAGCCCACAATATACAAAGGAATTTTCGGGGGAAAGTTTGATTTTCTTTATTTCTATTTCCTTAATGACAATGCACATCTTTGAACACAACTGCCAAATGCCATTCCATCAAGTACAGTTACACTGTCTTTTATTAGAATGCTCAACAGATCAAACCCAGTGCACCTTCGTGCCAAAACCTTTCTTATTATGGGAACAAGTTGGTTAGCTTTCTAAAGTGAAAGAATACATGTTCTGCATTGGGCTGGCTTGAGGTTCCAGTGATTTAAATGTCCCTGTCATGATTCTTGCATTTTTTCTTTCCCTAAATCTGAGTAAAGGCTATCATAAATAAACATCTCCAATGCCGCTATTCCAATTGTCATGGGATATGCAATTTTTGTTAGAATATTTTCTGCCTTAGCATACAATTAAAAGTAGAAGTCATGTGACTGTATTGTGTACTATTTTGAAGTAATGGCACACGGAGTAAGTTAGTGCTGTAGGTTTTTTAATTTCTTGTTCGGTTTCGGTTTTGGTTTTTCAGGTGGAGTAAAACCTCGGTTCGGTTTTCGGTTTGTTCATGAGGCCAAGTAAAATTCAAAACTCATTCTTATGTCCGGAATCATAACTGAATGGTAGTGAAAATGAGTGAAACTCAATGAATGCCCGAAATAAGCTATAATACATGAAGAATCAGGAAGGCCAATATAATAATTACCTAAATATACAGAACTTTTATTGTTCTCGACCATTTTTCGAGGTCTGACACCTACACGCAACTTGAGGAAAGCTGCAAACACAACTACATTGAAATGTCGGAAATTCACAGAATGCAGCCTTCCCAGAGTAGTGAGAGTACCCAGACACTGCCATTGGCAGTGTCTAGGTACTCTCACTACTCTGGGATGGCTACATTCTGTGAATTTCTGCAGCAAGAGAGTATTTAACTGGTAGAGTGCTGAATTATTTTTGGTCATCAAAATTTGTTCACATATGTTTGCCCTGTTACAATTTATGGGAGAGTGCCAATAGGCACTCTCCCATAAATTGTAACATGGCAAATCCTTACAGACTAAATAATTTTACTTCAAAGGTGGTATGAACAACATCCACAAAATATGAAGCCTTTAAGTGCTGGTACGGACACTTCAGAGTAAAGCCCAAATATGGGCTTCCAGCACTCTACCAGTTAATAAAAAACAAAAAACCTTAGATTACGGGATGTCGACGGTTTTGGTTTTTTAAAAAAACTAAAAACCTCAGTTCGGTTTCGGTTAACCTACAGCTCTAGAGTAAGTGCACTTCTGTCCCTGTCAAACTGCATCATTAGCGTAACTCAATTCCCCAGAAAAACACCGTGCCTGACTCTATACAATTCTGTACTAAATAGAGATAATTAACATCATTCCTAACCTTTACTGGCACATGTGTACATGTAATGATGTAAATAGATATTAACCCTTTGATACTTTTGTACGTCTTATGACGTACAAAATCAAACAGCACGTTAACACTTTGTGGTCATTTATTTTGTTATTATTTTTCGATTTTTTAAAGTTTTAACCTCAATTCCTATTTTCTCCCGAATAGTGCTCAGTGACAACCGTTGAGCCAAATGTTATCGCAGCTTCAAATACTAATATAAACCTGCTGTAAAGACATCTTAACTGGTTGAATGCTATAAGTTCAGTCAAGGCTTTCAAAACATGAGGATACCAACGCAAAAGCCAACACTTTCCTTGCTTATATTTCATATTCAGTCAAACACAAACACTTATTTTGTTTATATAAATTTGTTTTATTGCAAATTATTGGAGAGTGCCTGCGGGCACTCTCCAATAATTTGGAATAAAAAAGTTTTGAATAACAAATTCAGACCACCAAAAATAATCTAGCCCTCAACCAGAGAATCACTGATGTGAAAAATATCTTGTTATTTGTACTTTCCGACGTTTGACGTCGCATTTTGAAAAACGTTGAAGAAACTGAATTCTCAGTTAGCCTAACTCAATTCCTGCAAAAACACATGTCCAACTCTGTACAATTCTATACTAGGGCTGTCATGATCAATTGATTAATCGATTGTTGATCGGTCACGGTGAAATCAATTAGTATTTTTCGTTGTCGAATAATCAGTAAATTGTATCCCGTTTTAGATGTTTAATAATTAAAAGAAAATTTGATGAAAAAACTATTGTTTCTAAAGGTATTGAGTTAAGAACATCAATGTTAAACCCCAAGAAGCCATTGGAAGCATTTGTCTTCCACGTACATTCATCAAAGCTTTGATGTTCTGAATCTTTGAACCGTCAGTGTAATAATCAAGACCGGTCGGCAGTTGCGAAGATCGCAACTGCCGACTGGTCTTGATTATTACACTGACGGTTCAAAAGTTCAGAACATCAAAGCTTTGAATGTACCTAAAAGTTGATCGTCTTCGTTGTTTACTTGAGGTAGGTCAGCTGACTTGAACTTCATTTTTTATCGACTTCAAAGAGAGGGAGATGGTTGGGGGTCATCTAGGTACGATTAATCGATTATTATCGATTATTTGTGACGATTAATCGATTCCTAAATTTAAAAATCGTGACAGCCCTATTCTATACCAGTAAATAGAGATCATTAACATCATTCCTACCCTCTACTGCGATGCACGTACATGGAATGACATAAATAGCTTTTAAAATTCGAATCCATATAAAGAATGAAGTGACTGGATTATTGCTTAATCGCAGAGCCGTATATTCTCCACTCAAAAAGTATTTATAATTGTTCATAACGGCACAAGAAACACTTGCAAACTTTCATCACATGGACCACCGGGTGCAACCTGGTGGTTCATGTGCTGAAAGTTTGTAAGTACTTCTTGTGTTTTGTCCTCAGGAAATGTAAATAATTACTAAGTGAAAAATCTGTCCCACAGCAATTTAGTAATAATCCACCCTCCATATACTGTGGTCTCAATATTTTCTGTCTGTTTGATTGGTTCAGTTCGTGATTTAACTTCCGGCCATGCTAATACAGTAAAACCTGTCTTGAGAGACTGCCCTTTTGGCCACACAAAAGTGGTCTCTCAAGACAGGTGGTCTCTCATAACAGGTTTCAGGTTTTCTCAAGTCAGTGAATAATCAACCACAAAATTCAGAAATAGAGAAGAATGGATTTTTGTAATTACTTTGTAGTTGTTCTTTTTTATGAAGTTTTTGTAACAAATTGAAATGGACTGTTATAAAAATTATAAAAATAAATTAGTGTTGAAAATCTTCATTGAAGATTTTCAACACTAATATATTTTTATAATTGTTGTAACAGTCCATTTCAATTTGTTACAAAAGGATTTTCAACACAAATTTATTTTTATTCCTATCTGTCACATTTCAGGTATGTATGAAATTGTTTATTCAGCAATAATCCTAATCTTTTCACAGTGGTCTTATAAAAACATCTCAATCTTTAATGAGTTAGCAATTGAAACCCAATTAAGAGGTTTTAATACTTTTAATTGTGTTAGTATACACAATGGATTTTCCATTTCCAGAAAAGGTAAGAAGTTTTTGTCATGGTTTCAGTCTTCAAAGGGGTGGTCTCTCAAGACAGGTCAATTATGGCATAAAAATACAAGTTGGTACCAGGTTACAGTGCGTGTGTTTTCATTTCATCATTCACACTTCTGACTTCAGAGCGTGAGCATCTCGACTGACATGGAAATACCAGCTAGACTAGAGAAAGCCATATCAGCTCTGGGTGTCTCTTGCCCTATCTCCTGGACTATCCAGGAAAAAGGCAAGAGCGTCCAACTGACATTGGATTTCATCATTGAAGAAAACAATACACCACCTCTTCGGGGAGAGGTAGCACCTTTGGCGAGAGGATCCCCTCTCCCACTGGTCCTCACCCGAAGGGGCACAGATGCCCTGAAAAGAGACAAAACAAGAAAAAGAAGAGCCCATCGACCAGGCGCAGGGACAACCGGTGCTTGGAGGCCTTCCGGAATGGGAAGAAAGAGGTGAGTGAGAGGATGGAGGTTTTGGAGGCAGCTGCCAGTTCCCCTCCTAGTCCCACTAGTACACCCAACCAACTGCCAGCTCCTGAGCCAGTACTGTTGGATGAGGAACGTCTGGTGGAGACTGAGGAAGAACCGGAGGTTGCATTTTCACCACCTCCCACCCCTCACTCCCCACTTCCTTCTCTACCGGACAGCCCGGGTGTGTCAATCTCATCAATACAGCCACCTAAGTCTGCAGTCACCGCCGAAGAAATAAGGAGAGTAATAGAGATGGGAAAACGAGCAGTTGAAATGGGAAACCGAATCGCCTCCGAAACCCACGAGTTCAGGGAAAAAGCCAAGGCAAATTCCAAAAAGGAATTAGACGCAATCCAGTCACCAAACTCAACACTAAACTCAACATCGTCGACTTCCACATCACAATCTCAACCACCTCCAAAGAAAAAGAGCCGGAAGAAGCCCAGGCGGAGTTAAGCTACCTCCTCCTTCCTTTTCCTCCTCCACCGCGCCTTGACATCCTACAACAACAACAAACAGCTAACGTGGGTCGAAAGGGGCTTGTCCCCCATATCGTCCCTGCGCGCCTTCGGCGTGCGAAACCATTCCTTTCGAGGTTACAGTGGCAAATGCCAGTGTTGTCACTCATCATTCGCACCTCTGAACTCAGAGTGCGAGCATCCTAATTATCATCTTAATTATGGAAACACTGGAACTACCAGCGCGACTGAAGAAAACGATAGCAGCTCTGGGCTTCTCTTGCCCTGTCACCTGGACTATCCAGGAGACAGGCAAGAGCGTCCATCTGTCTCTTGAGTTCAAGATCGAGGAAGACAAGAAATCACCACCCTACTCGGGGAGAGGTAGTACCTTTGATGAGAGGATCCCCTCTCACACTGGTCCTCAGCCGAGTAGGTCAGGAGGCCCTGAAAAGAGAAAGAGAAGAAAGAAGAGCCCATCCACCAAGCGGAGGGATTCCCGACGCTTGGAGGCATTCTTGGAGATGAAGAAAGAGAAAGGTGAGGAAAAGAAAGAGCCAGAGGCGGCCACCACTTCCCCTCCCACTCCCACAGACAGCCCCAGCCAAATGCCGGCTTCCCAGTCGGTATTGTCGGATGTGGAAGAGTCTGTGGAGACTGAGGTGGAAATGGAAGCTGCCCTCTCGCCTCTTCCTGATCCCCACTCGCCTCTTCCTTCTAAACCAGAATGCCAGGACGCGGACGACAGGATAGAGAACATCTTAGGGGAACACAAAATACAAAGGGACCTTCACAAGCAAGAGATGGACAGGAAATACCAAGTATTCCTCCAACAAGTCGAAGAAGCCAAAAAACTAATACACGCCAGAAACCTACAACAACAAAAGACTCAGCAATCACCCACAACCACTCCAGACTTGGCTAGGACCAGACCCTACAAAACTCAGCAACCACCATCAGGCAGTCCACCAACAACACCAACTACCACTGTCTCTCCTTCCAAACCTCCACCTCTGAAAAAGAAGCAGAAAAGACAGAAGCGCCGCTAACAACCCACAACTTCTCCTCCTTTACCACGGTCTGACACTTTCAAATTCTACAGCTAATGAGGGGCGAAAGGGGCGTGCTCCCCAAATCGTCCCTACGCGCCTTCGGCGCGCAAAACCATTTGATTCGGTTACAGTGGTCTCTCAAGACAGGTGGTCTCTCAAGACAGGTGGTCTCCCATAGCAGGTCCATTATAGAGTAAAACCATTCGGTGCCTGGCAGATGTGGTCTCTCAAGACAGGTGGTCTCTCAAGACAGTGGTCTCTCAAGACAGGTTTTACTGTAGCGCAATACGTTTTGCATTGCATAGAGCAAATGCTCTTGTTTAGTTCAGACCACTTCACTCAGCTGTAGTAATGAGCGTGTTACCTAACAAGCATTTTCTGCGCTAATTATGACAGGGCTTCTTGTTTCAACTGTAGTATACATGTAAAGTCCTGAATCAGAATGTTGATGATTTCTTCTAAACACTACAACAAGGTAAATTCTGATCGGAAAGCTTCTGAAAAATATTTTCACTCTTCTTGAAAAATTAAGAAGAGTGAGTGCAATGACGCGTCTTGCGATTTTTAGAGGAGTTGTTTTCAGCTCTCCTCATACATGTATTTTCGAATCAACAGCACTGCAATTTCATGTGTTTGTCCTGAAGTCAAATTTTAACTGCTGTCGTATTTAAATGTCATATTGTTTTGATACATACATGAGTTGGCCAGACCCTGTTTTAGAGATGAGCAATATACTGAAAAACAAAACCGACATCAATATCACGAGGATACCGAAAAACCGAACCAATCATTGAATACTGAAACCGTCTGAATTTTCCTACATTCACTATTTATAAGTCCCTGTTGAGGCTTGATAACAGCTGAAAGGTTCATTTTCATGAAAGAAGTAATTGATTTTCTTTTCAGTTTTGTTAACCCTCAATGGACTGGGTAACTGTCCTAAATTCCCATTAGACTACAACCAATACATGTCTAATTGCTTATCATTGATTTCTAAGACCTGACTAGAAATCACTGCCCAGGTGTCTTGTCTAGTGATGAACCGATAATCGGAATCGGCAATCAGAACCAACCGGTTATGGGCATCAGCCGATTATGACTACCGGCAGTTTCCGATTATTCTATATTTAATACTGAGTGTGGAGTGCATATCAGAATATTTAGGGATTTGCAGAGCAGAGACAATTCCCATGAATATGACTGTCGACAGGCATTTGGAATTTTTGCCCAAGCCCAAAAGCACTCATTACCATCCCATGATGATAACAAACGTAGTCCTAGAAGTTCTGTACAAAAAATTGATTGCACCTAATTTCTTTATAAAATGGCCAGTGGCGGCCATCTTGAATTTTTGACCACACCCCAAAACACTCGTTCTCATCCCAAGGTGATAACAAAGGTACCCAAGGCGTTTTGTGAAGATCAGTTCATAAATACAGCCTCGAGCCCGAGCCGATGTGAAATGTGCACTTACTGTGTATAAGTAGCATTAAATAAATCAAAGTTCATCTAATTTTCATAATTTCTGCACGAGAAAAAACCTGTATTATATGTGATGTATTCCCTATTATTAAACATTCATTCAAAAATTTATTCAAATCAGAACCTTCCATATAGAAGTTCTGTACAAAAAAACTTATTGTCCCTAATTTTGGTACAAAATGGCCACCGGCAGCCATCTTGAATTTTGGATTGCACCCCAAAACATTTGTTCTCGTCCCAAGGTGATAAGAAAGGTACCTCAGAAGTTTTGTGACGATCAGTTCATAAATACAGCCTATCATTGATGCTTCGCAGCATACAAATCTCGATAAGTGAAGGATAAAACATAGTTTTGATTAATAGACTTTGCACAAATGTAAGGAAATACATGTATTATCAAATGCAGTCGGCAAAGAGGGCAAAGGCTTGATATATTTTCCTATTTTGAGTTCCCAATAAAACTTATTGGGGACTTTTACAACAGATTTGAATGGGAGCAATCTGAATGTAGAGGGGAAGCCACTACGTTCAGATCACTGAACTACTTGGATATCTGAAGCATATGTCACCTATGTGACCACGAGTTGTTCTCCGAAAATATTATTTTATTATCAGTTCTGGTATGAATACGGTAGACTTCCAGGAACCATCGCCTGCTGTAAACTCTGTGAGTTGGTTGGGATGTACTAAAATGTGTATACCGAGGCCGAGGCCAGGTCCGGAAAAACTGTATACGGGAATTTTGTTTTGTTTGTTGTTGGTTAATATTGATAGTACTGATCTAACGTTTGGTGTGTGATCAGTCATGGGTCATATCTTGATGTTAGAAAAAGAATTCTTTGAAAATGTTGCATGTTGCGTGATTTATTGCAGTTTTTCACTCCGAGGCATACTAAAAAGTGTATACGGACTCAGCACCGAAGCCCGGTTTCCTTTTTATAGGTTTTGGACTAATCCATTAATTGGCTTATATAATTACAGTTGGTAGTGGGATGACCCGAGTCGTCGGAATAAAATTTGGAGGGGTCACTCTATTTACCCCAAAACACCCAAAAAGACCCCAAAACACCTTAAGTTATGAGAAAAATTATCCTTATTTTGCATTTATCTCATTGGTAAAGCTGAAGGATAGGGAACTCTGCAATTTATTTTAGTCTACAAAATTTTTCTTAAGAGTATTTTCATTCCAAATCATGTTCCCAACAAATATCAACTGTTTCAGACTCAAAAATGTCATATTTATTATTCATTCTAACCCCTTCACATACTGTAAACGTAATCTCAAGGGTTGGCAGTGGCTTGCTAACCCTTCCCCTTACTAGACTGACCCTAAAAATTTCCCCCCAAGTTTGTAATTATCTTCTTGCATCTTCATGCAGCAGGTGGCACTTTTCATTGCATGCGGAACACAGGTAGGATGAAAGTGTGTAAAATTGTGCTACCTCAGCCCCAAAACAGGCATACATGTATAATAGAGACACAAAAGGGTTAATCCAATTTTTTCTCTTCAACATTATAGAAAGGAGTAATAAATGAAAACAAGTTGAGGAGACCCGGTATTTTTAACATAAATCCCCCATTCTTCAGCTTTACCATCTTATTTTCTGTTGGAGGTGGATTTGGAAGTGAAATGAATGTTATCTGTGCTAGTATTCCTCATAGCATCCTTTCTAAACTGTTTTTGTACTAAGTCCGATCTAACTGGCCAGTTCATTTGTGAAGCTTTTCTATTTGACAGCTGATGATACATGCATATGCTGTTGTGTAACGCAGTGCAAGCAGTATAAATTTTATAGTAAATTTCCTTTCTTATTATACCTACCGAAATTGTTTACAACAGGCTTGCACTACAGTGGAAGAACCTAACTCGGATAAAATACTCTCTATTTTAATCTTTCCCAAGATTCGGGAAAGAAAAGTGGTGTAAAAACACCACGAAAAAATAAGCCCAAACTGGGCCGAGCACCATCGGCGCACACCCAGTATGGGACGCTCTTCCATAGTACAAATCCATGACTTCCGTCACAGTGCGCAATGCATCAATTCGTCATTCTTTTGATTCCGAACAACACAGGAGTTATGTGATCAGCGGGGAGGAAGGATTCTTACCCGAATAAGAAGACGGGAGGGCCTCCATGTAAACAATTTCGGTAGGTATAATAAGAAAGGAAATTTACTATAAAATTTATACTTCTTATCAACCTACCTCAATTGTTTACAACAGGCTGAATAGACAAAAGGCTGGAGGGAATCACATAACCAACCCACACATAACTCAATAGCACTGGGACCATGGACAGAGGAAGAGATCCCTAGGCCTATCAAACCATAGCATCACAAACATTAGAAAAGCCAATGAAAGATGAGGCGTATGGTGAAGTGCGACGAACAGACAGAAAAGGCAGTAACAGCACAAAGCTGGAACCGACCCTGAATAAAGCTGAAAAGCTTGGATAGACAACATCCTAAGCCGAAGAAAGAGGGCCCCAAGGGTCTCTGTCGGCTCCTGCAACTGTCGCAGAGAAAAAGGAGAATGTAGCATTTCTCCAGAAGGCTGCCAGTATAACATCAGTCATCCGACAACATGACAGAGTTATTAAAAGAGGAAGACAATGCACGCACCTCGTGGCAGAAAAAACAATTGGTAATACAATCACCAGTAGCTAGACGAGCGGAAGCTGCACGAATAGCAAGACAAGTCCATCAAGAAATGGAGGCAGGAGAGATCTGGCATGAGGGAAAAATGCATATTCATCCAGGATAAAGGAGTGAACGCCCACCCCCAAGCAGAGCAGCGCCCAAGAAAGTGACCATCTTGGAGTAAACTGCAAAGTCCTAGGCCTTTTCAAGGAAAAGAGCTGGACAAGCTTGGAGAGGCAAGGATGAGTGTCGAAACAATGCGGTATCACATAGGAAAAAAATGTCTCCGAAGCATGGACAAGTACACATTGCTGGAGACCCCCAGAAACAAACATATACCAGAAAACTCTGCAAGCAGTGTGATCGAAGGAGTGACAGAAGCAACAGAGTGATCGCACACCATCGACAGAAGAACCTTCCACTTAGCCACAGAGGCTAAACCAGTGGAGTGAGTGCTTCCTAGAAGAAAAGCAACTCCACTGCGTGTCTTGAAAAACCACTATGGAGGAGACAGGACCCGATAAAAGACATGTGCGAAGGCACAATGAAGTCGAGTCAACTTGAAAACCTCCCGGGCGACTTTGGCAAAGAAAGTGGCAAGGTAGAGGGAGACATGCCGGAACCGCCGCTAACAGAAAGCGGAGCAGACTGATCCACACCCACCGAAGCGACGGGTGTGATCGAAAGGATTCGACGACTGCAGGTTCATATCTGGGTGAGAACCTGAGGCGGAATCGGAACCGGTAGGAAGGTGTAGCCAACAAGACCATCCCAAAGGAGGGCCAGAGCGTCCACGGCGAAAGCCAGAGCATCTGGACACAGGGACACGAAAGTGTCCACCGGATGGTTCCAACTAGTCACAAGAGATCGATGGAACCCGCCATGTGGAGCATCCACCTGGTGGAAATGACCCTCCCCCGACGGGACAGGGAGTCGGCTAGGATGTTCAGGCGACCGGGAATGTGACGAACAGCCACCCCGTCGTGGACATCCTGAGCGAGCAGTATAAGATCCCAAGCCAATCCGTACATTGGAACAGAGTGCGTGCCGCCCTGGTTCCGAATGTAAGCAACCACCGTCGAATGGTCGGACAACAGAAGGACCTGGCGATTCGACAGGTGAGGGATCCACTGCCTGAAATGCAGAAGAAGAGCAAGAAGCTCCTTCTGGTTGATGTGTAGAGCTGCATGATCCTGGTCCACCATCCCATGAATGGAAAGACCTAGAGGATCAAACGTCGCACCCCATCCGAGATCGCTGGCATCTGCCGTCAGAACGTGATCGGACATGGGTAAGTCCAACGGAACACCCTGCGAAAGCCACTGGACATCCGCCCAGAGGAGAAGGTGAGGATAAAGATAGTCTGGAAACTGAAGCACCAGATCCAGAAAATCTACATTCGGCCTCAACGACTGAGCAGAAAGTGTTGGGGAGGTCTGACACGCAGCCGACCTGGAGGAATGAGATCCGTCACCGAATAGCAGAGACCGATTAGCCGGAGAAATCTCCGAGCTGTCGTGGATGTGGACTGGGACAGAGTCGGAGCAAAAGCTGAGAGAATCACAGCCTTGGACTGGGGAACCGCCACCAAATTGAATTGTGTGCGGAAAGCCATCCCCAGATGATAAAACGACTGAGAAGGGACCAGGTCCGACTTCTCCTCGTTGACTCTGAAACGTAGCGACGTGAGCAAGCTCAACAGAGTGGCGACATCCGACTCCAGGAAGGCAGCATTGGAATGCCCCTGGAGGATATCGTCCAGATATGCCGAAGAAGTCACCCTGGACTGTGTGCGATGGAAAGCTATCACATGCGACATCAGCCTGGTGAAGGACCAAGGAACCAGGTTGAGGCCGAAAGGCATGGCCTTGAACTGGTAAACTCGCCCCAGAAAAATGAACCTGAGATACTTCCGTAATGCCCAATGAATCGGAACGTGAAAGTAAGCGTCTCGCAGGTCGAAGCTGGAAGCGAAATCTCCCTGGTGAATTGAACGGAGGACCGACCTGAAAGTCTCCATGCTGAACTTGGGAGCAATGATAGACTGGTTCAGGAAACTCAGATCGAGAACCGGTCGGAATTGGCCGTCCTTCTTCGGCACCAAGAACAGGCGGGAATAGAAACCCACTGACCTAATGTTCTTGATGACCTCAATCGCCCCCTTTGTCAGGAGATTGTCTATCTCCGTGGACAAAAGTTCCCGACGTAAAATGTCTGAAGGAACTGTGGTTGGAAAAGGCACCCCGGACAGAGTGGAGTGCCGTCGGAAGGATATTCGCAGCCCGGACCAAACAACATCTAACATCCAAGGATCAGATGTGATGGTGGCCCACGGTCTGCGAACTCTGCTATCCTTCCTCCAACCTGGGACGAGTCGAGGTGAGGACCTTCATTGCGAACCCCGACGAGGCTCGCGAGAGGAGAAAACACCTCTACTGAATGAAGAATCCTGGGAGTTCCCTCCTCAAGACTGCCGACGCTTACCCTTACCCCTTGAGTAAGAAGCAGAAGCGGTGGCAGAAGGATCAGCCCCTTTTGCTTCGCAGAGGAAGCAGAGGGAACTTGTTAGGCTTGGAACGGCCCGTGCCTACCCTAGAAGGCTGATCAAGCTGAAGAAACAGCAGCTGATCATTGGAATGACGTAGGACGTCACACCGGACCGTCAACACAGAATCATGGAAAAGTTGCGGACCTGTCAAAAAAGCAGATCGAAGAGCAGCGTACTGCTCCTCAGGAAGGGATCGGCCTGTGTCCCGCACAGAGTCCCTTCGAACTAATTCCAGATTAGCCGTGTTACAGGCATGTGCGTGAGTAAGATGCATGAGCGCCTTGGACAGCACACGCAAAGGAGCCTGTACCTCGTCAATCTTATCTGAAGGCAGATAAGCAGCAAAAGCTGAGACGACGTGATCGGAGAGAGAAAGCAGACCAAGCATCTCTCTCGATAAGCCCAATGTGGACTCCAGAGTCGTCATCGGAATGACGGCAGACTTGGACTTGGAAAGCCCAAGGGAATTGGAGTCCTGATCCAAAACCGTCAAAGTCTGGTAGACCGACGGATTGGCGGAATCGTAGGAACGATAACGCGCCGGAGGCAAAAAGGTGTCAACCCTGGTGAAGAACGGAGCCTTCATAGCCTTGGAACTTAGCTTGGAGTCCAAGGCTGAAAATGCTTCAACCAACTGTACCGAAGGGCACGGTCGAAGACGCCCAGAAGCAGGTTGCTCCATAGACTGTTGGCGCGCGACCGATGATCGCGGCCTGGCTGAAACTGTCGACTGGTTAGATGGTTTGAGATCCGGAAGGAACCAAAACACGAAATCAAGAGCTGCCCCCAAGTCCGAAGACTGCTGGCTCTCGACATCAAGCATGTCTGACTCTTCCCCTGAGTCGGAAGACACATAGCCCATCGTGGGCAAACCAGCCGACGCCTCCCATGGTGTCGGAACACCAGGGGATCAGAAAGCGGCCTGTTTCCAATCCCGGGAGGCGGCGCCATAGGAGGCACCTGGAAACCACTCGCTGCCTCGCTGGAAGCAACAGGAAGGCTCGTTGACAGAACCTGAGTGAGTAAGGAGAGGGCCTCCCTAAGCTCACTGCCCGTACTGGCCGGTTCGACAGGGGAACGAACCGGTAAAGTGGCTTCACCGCTGACCCTCTGAACCAGCGAAGGGTCACGATCCTCCAAAAGATCCGACGTGGGACGACGGGCGGCAGCCAAAAACGTCTGAAGCCAGACGTGTATAGGGGTGTGACACACCCCGAGGATCAACATAGCAGGAACTCATGAGAGTCACCGCTGACCTCTGCAGGGCAGAAGGTCCAGGCTGCACAAAAGACGTTGGACCCCCAAAACTGGTCGTGTGGCCAGAATGAGGGACGGAAACGCCACAGAGTTCATAGTGTCCCACTAAGAACAACCGAATCCAATGACAACTGTGGTGCTCAATGGCGTAGAGACCACAGGAGAGGGTCCGGCCGGCAGCCACTTCCAACTTTGCCGAGTTGAAGTCAGGGAAGGCTGAGGCCGATACCCCCACGTCTACACAACCAGACACCGCAGCAGACCACTGCAGGTATAAAACTACTGTGCTCAATGGCTGAGAGGACACAGTATGGGGTTCAGTCGGCAGCCCCATTTGACTTCGCCGAGTGGAAGTCTGGGAAGGCGGAGGCCGAAACCCCACAACCACACTACAGACATCCCTGCAGACCCTGGCAGGGAGAAGCCGAGGCCGGCTAAAAACAGTGCCCAATGACGTTGTAGACGGAACAGCAGTAGCAGCAGATACGACGGGAGCTGTTGGAACTGGTGGAAAAGCGGAGAGAGCCACCAAGCTCGGCCTCCAAAGGAGGAGTCACAACCCTAGTGACAGCCTCAGATGTCGACTGGAGAGGGCGCATAGTCCCGGAACAAGGCATCTCTACACCAGAAAACCAACAGCTCCCGCAGTATCCACCACGGTAAAACACTGCACATTCCCCATGGAAGGGGAATAACCCTCACCAGACATGGTCGAATCAGGAAGCCCCGAAACGAAAGCGGTCCCCACCCCCCGCTGGTGCGGGAGGAGCTGCACATCCCCCACGGAGGAGGAGCAATTCTCATCAGACGTGGTCGAATTGGGCGACCCGAAACGAAAGCGTTCACCACCCCCCCTCCCCCCCCCCCCCCCCCCGCGGGAACGGGAGGAGCTGTACATCCCCCACAGAGGGGGTCAAACCCACACCAGATGTGGTCGAGTCAGGGGGTCCCAAAACGACAGTGCCCCCCCCCCCTGTGGGTGCAGGAGGAGCTGCACATCCCCCACGGAGGGGGTAAACTCACATCAGATGTGGTCGAGTCGGGAGGCTCCCGAAACGACTGCATTCCACACCACCCGCGTGTGCGGACGAAACGGACACGAAAACGCACCAATGGCGAGGGCAAAAGGAATTGCCCTAAAGGAACCGAACTGGAAAGAACAGAGGTGAGAGCAGTAGAAGAAAAAGGTGAACTCAACAGAAACAGAAAGTAGAAGAACACCCTCAACTACGAGAGAAGGTGGCAGAACCCAGACGGCCAACACCTACTCCAATAAAAATTTTTATCAACCGAAAAAATTCATTGTCGAATCGCAATGACACGATGTCACAAAACATTCGCGAAAACGGAACAGTAATTAATAAACAATGAGAATGTGGTTGAAAATATAAAGGAGAATATATAAAACACAGTCCTGTTATTATACGATCTTCAGATCCATAATTCCAGTCACAGGAAAACCACTATCCACGAGTTGAATTATCACTGTTTCATAATGCATATGGCGGAAACACATCCTGCTCGTGCTTCGGATAGAAAAAGAATGACGAACTGATGCATTGCGCACTGTGACGGAAGTCATGGATTTGTACTATGGAAGAGCGTCCCATACTGGGTGTGCACCGATGGCGCTCGGACCAGTTTTGGCTTATTTTTTCGTGGTGTTTTTACACCACTTTTCTTTCCCAAATCTTGGGAAAGATTAAAATAGAGAGTATATTATCCGAGTTAGGTTCTTCCACTGTAGTGCAAGCCTGTTGTAAACAATTGAGGTAGGTTGATAAGAAATGGCCCAAAGAGCCCTTTCCAGCACTGTGTCACATAAAAACAGCATCTTATCAGAATGACATTAATTCTGATCAGGAAATGTTGGCTTATTTATAGAGAAAGAGGTCTGTGTCAGTTCACCCTTTACCCAACGCAGACGATATCAAAATTTATCATTTTATATATCATTTTTTTTAACTTTTTTCAAAAAATTTCAACAAAACCATATCATGTGACCCCTCGTTGGAATGAGCTCATCGAGCTCATTGCAATGAGGGGTCACATGATATGGTTTTGCTGAAATTTTTTGAAAAATATTATTTTTTCAACTGCTCAATTTGCATATTATGCAGGCGGATGTCGCCGATTCGTTGGGTAAAGGGTGAACACCTAGTTATACATGTATGAATAAAAAAAACAACATTTCTTCACTTTGGAAATTCTTAATTAGTTGTATAAACATTATATATCTTATGTCAAAATCATTTTTATTTTCATAATCCAAAAGTCACACTGTCAAAACCTCGATAATGTAGTTGAATACTTGCTTCAAATAATATGATAAAACAACAATATCATATTTTAAACTGACAATGTGACATAACTTTTGAAAGAATGGTATACCGGTACCTATTACTTGTTTCCTGCTGGAATGTTTTCAGTGTTTTTTAATCTACCATATAACCTGATAACATTGCATAATTGTTTATACTGCATAATAGCTCTTAATTGGTTTTGAAAGTGAATTTACTATTACATGTTGTGTGCAGAAAAGATTAGATGGAATTTTAAAATGAGTATAATGTATAATTTCCTTTTAAAATTAACGATTGAAATAACATTTGCATAATTTTTCACATAACTTAAGGTGTTTTGGGGTGGTTTTTGGGTGTTTTGGGGTAAATAGAGTGACATGATTTGGTGAAGAATAAAAGGAATGGTGAAAGAGAAGGAATAAGATTCTTTCTAATATTTTTTTTATTTGAAATATTTTCAGTCAATTTAGTTAGATAATCAATTTAATTTACATGTATATTTTCTCACATTCTCAAATGATAAATATTTTTAAGTTCATTAGACACACAATGTATGGGGTGGTAAAAATGAGTCTAACAAATGAACTCTTCAACAATTAAATGTTTACCACGCACACAAGTATAAAAAAAATTGCGGAATAATCAAATTTTTCTTTCTTATTCAGCAAAGCATATCTCACGATTCATCAATGCAACGACCTCAATTGAGTTCATTTCACAGATGGAGCATGAGCTCTTTTAAGTCAATTTACTAAATACTGACTGGAAAATTAACACTTCATAAAAAATTACGGAATAATTTACTTTTTCTTTCTTTTTGCAGAAAGCAGAGCTCATGTTTCATCAATGCAATGACCTCAATTGAGTTTGTTTCAAGGGGGGGACATGAGCTATGCTTTGAATCAATTTACTGAAAAGTAACTGCAAAATTAACCCGTCACAAAGGAATAATAGAATCGAAGTTACTTTCGGAGTTGGGGGGGGGGGGAGCTATATTTTGAATCAATTTACTGAATATTAACAGGAAATATTAAACATTCAACAATTAAATGTTCAATACACAAGTATAAAAAAAATACGGGCAAATCGAATCGAAGTTGTTGTTTTGTTTTTGGGGAGGGGGCAGAGCATAGTTCATGCTTCAACAATGCAACATCTTCCATGGAGTTCGTTTCAAGGAGGGAACATGAACTATGCTTTGAAACAATTTACTGAAAAGTGACTGCAAAATTAACCCGTCATAAAGCAAAAATCGAATCACAGTTCGTTTCAAAGGGGGTGGTGGGGTCGGCTATGTTTTGGATCAATTTACTAAATATTAACTGGAAAATTAACCCTTCACAAATAATTACAGAATAAGCTGCTTTTTATTTCTTTTGGCGCAAAGCATAGCTCATGTTTCATCAATGAAACGACCTCAGTTGGGTTCGTTTCAAGGAGGGTACATGAGCTATGCTTTGAATCAATTTACTAAATGTAACTGCAAAATTAAACCTTTAAACATTACTCACTAACCGATTTTCCACGAAGCATAACTCATGTTTCACCAATGCAATGACCTCAATTGAGTTCCTTTCAAGGAGGGAACATGAGCTATGCTTTGAATCAATTTACTGAAAAGTAACTGCAAAATTAAGCCTTTAAAAATTATGGACTAATCAATTTTCCGCAAAGCATAGCTCATGTTTCATCAATGCAACAACCTCAACTGAGTTCGTTTCAAGGAGGGAACATGAGCTATACTTTGAATCAATTTACTAAATGTAACTGCAAAATTCAACCTTTAAACATTACGGACTAACCGGTTTTCCGCAAAGCATAACTCATGCTTCATCAATGCAAGACCTCAATTGAGTTTGTTTCAAGGAGGGAACATGAGCTATGCTTTGAATCAATTTACTTAAAAGTAACTGCAAAATTGACCCATCATAATGGGATAATAGAATCGAAGATCGTTTCGGTGGGGGGAGAGCTATGTTTTGAATCAAGTTACTTAATATTAACAGTCAAGAAGGTCCTTGCAAACTCTGTTGATTGATTCGGACATGTTATTTGTCACCCCGGAATGATGATTGAAAATTCTAAATTCTTCTAGCACGTATCGCGCACTGTTGCATTTGAGAGAACAGAGTAAGCTTTTAGCAACATATTCCACAAATGATTGGCTCCATTTGACCAAAAGCTGTGTGTGACTGTTGTTGAATTCCTCGGCATCCTTTGAACGGAGAAGATTATCAATATCTTCACAATATATAGCAATATCGTCGATCTTTCCACCATGTGTTTTGACCCAGTACTTCACCTCAGATTTTATGTGATTCCAACAGAATACAATCTTGGAGTTGGAGACTTAGTGCTTGATGGCAGTCGCAAATGATGCTTCTCGGTCAGTACTAATCACAGGTCCCCCATTGGTAAAATGCGGCACGGCTGCTGATATCTCCCTCCAGAACATGTCATGGCATTTCTGGGTCTTTCTGTCATGAAGAAAAGCAGATGCTGGGAAGCACACCTTGCCAGTAAAAAACGGATGCTTTACTGTCAAGATAGAAAGGAAGAAATCACCGAGGTTAAATGTAGTGTCATAAGACAGAACTGGTGGCGTGTCCAAAGCCAATAGCCTGGTCAGTTCTTGTAATATGTCCCGATTTGCAATGACTACACGGAGCTCAGGGTAGACACAATACTCAAGCACGAAGCCACCTAGTGTGTAGGCCAATTCCAGCGTGTTGTAAGCTGCGTCATGTGTGATTTTTCAAGATTTAGTAACTGTGTATTTGAGGTTCTGGATCTGCTTCAAATTTTGGGCGTTTTGGATGCCTTGGTTGCTGACGGGGATTCTAGGCTTTGACACACTGTCTCTATAAACACGCACAGGATCCGTATCAACACTCGCTTATAGTTTTGTTGTTTCGACTTAGCATTACCATGTGGTCTTCCGACGTGAACAGTCTCATCTCCTACGTATTGCAAAAGAACTAAATCTGAGTTAAGGGAACAGTAGATAACACTTTTGAACCTATCATCTCCAACTCGATCACAAACTCCTTTTGAACTCCTGTAGTCACAGCGAAAGTATTTGGGGTCAGTTTTAGGAATTTTTGCACCACCTCTATTTACCCAGAAGTACTGGTCACATGTGGCATCTTTATTCCTGTTCATGAAGAGGTAAACTGAACCTGCTTTTGGTAGATTGGGTGGTGGTCAGATATTAAGTTCTCATCAGGATATTCCAATATAGAAAGCACTTCACTACAATTAAAATCGAGGAGTGTTTCCTTATTCATATAAATCACAGCTGACATATTTGTATCAATATGTTGAAGCAACACAAGTTGTGCATTATATAGACAAATCGTCATGAGATCAGTAATTTGACCAAAATGTAGTTAGTAAATAATATCAAGTTCTTCTAACTGACATGAGGTGAATTATCCTGACATTACGAACTCCGTTCTTTACACACAAAAAGTTAAGCCGAAAAGGATATGTATTTCCTTATCCTCGGCCTAATCCTTCTTGCTTAATAATTATTTTATTAGTTTAACTCCAGGTAATTCATCTTGGATTGCTCTGGCTACCCTGGGGGAATCTGTGCATACCAACTCACAGACTGAGTTATGCTGGGGAGGTGGTGGTTTCTGAAAACTCAACTGAGTCTATTTGAAAAGTAATAATTTATTTGATCCTCACCAAAAATGAAAAGCCAAAAAAAAAAAAAAAAAAAACTTCCACTTAATCTATAATACCGGAAGGATAAGATATACATTTAAATTAAATTAAATTGATCATCCAACTATTGACTGGAAATATTTAAAATAAAAAAAAAAATATTACTCGGGTCCACCCACTACCAACTGTAATTATAAGCCAATTAATGGATTCAGGGACGTGGCGAAGGGGGAGAGAAGCCAAATATGGCACCAGGATACCTCTCAGATCGTCATCTGAGGGCTTCAAAATTAAAAAAAAAATATGGGGGAGATCTCCCCCCTGCAAGCGCTTCGTGCCTTCAGCACTCGCATGATCGGGGCTTCGCACATCGTGTCTGATTATCATCCCATGAGCACACCCCCTCCTTAATAAATACCACTGCCAAACCTGTTTTTCAAAACACTTTACCCCTAACTGGGATTATATTTATTCCGAAATCAAGCATGGATACACCTTGGGACGTTCTTTATAAACATTTTCCCTTCAAGAGGGGGAAACCCTCCCACCCCTCCCCCCACAGTTGGAAATTTCATACCTTATCCCCCCCCCCCCCCCCCCCAATCAAAACACTCTAGCCACGTTCCTGAATGGATCAGTCCAAAGCCAATTATAAGGAAAACCGGTTTCGGCGGCCGAGTCCGTATACACTTTTTAGTATGTCTCGGAGTGAAATAAAATGCAATAAATCACGCAACATGCAACATTTTCGAAGAATTCTTTCTCTAACATCAAGATATGACCCACAACTGATTACACACCAAAAATTAGATCAGTACTATAAATAGGGTGCTGGTCAAAACGTCCCCTAATTTTTTTGGTCAAAACATCCCCAAGAGTTGGTCAAAACGTCCCCAACAATTGGTCAGAACGTCCCCAAGAATTGGTCAAAATGTCCCCAAGAGTTGGTCAAAACGTCAACAACAATTGGTCAAAACGTCCCCAAGAGTTGGTCAAACGTCCCAAAGAGTTGGTCAAAATGTCCCCAACTCATTTATCTTTCTTTCGTAGTGTCATATTTACTTTAGCAATGTTTATACTATTTTTCGGTCGAAATCTAGGATTCTAAGTCAGTTGTACCAATACTCTGCTCTCGGCTGGGCATGAACAGGACTTCAGCAGACTGGAATTAATTATCGAATGAACGAAATGTTTCAGGGCGCCGAAAGCGCACTGGGACGAAGTGGGGTTGAAATCCCCTTCAACCTGAATAACTTTACTTGCTTATGGATCCATAAGGGTCGGAAGCGAGGGACAATAATCTTCGCATGAAAAGTAAGGTACTGGGGTCAAACCCCACGATAACCTCGAACTGGAAGGTGACTTGGAATTCTGCATAACTACGAGATTCTGCTCTGTATTTTACTTAGAAATGTGGGCATATTTATATGGATGGTAATTCTGAAAGCGCACTTTGATGGTTGTCTTAGAAAAAAGAAAAGAAAAAGAAATCCAAACAGTTGGTGTTCAGGAGCAGCCCCAGCACAGTTTGTCCATAACGGTTATAAAAAAGGAAAAATTATACCAATATGTGTTATTGAAAGACGGGAGTCACCCATCAGCCTATAAGGGTAGAGTGGACGCTGAGCCTTGGCCATCTGGTCTGCCTTCAGGGGAACATGCCCCCCCCCCCCCCCCCACAACGACAAGAACATCCCCACTCACAGACATACACTTAAAAACGCTTAAAGGGTTGTTATATCTTTATTCATATGTTTATTTATTTAAAATGTACACTGGTCCCAGCCAGGCAAGTTTGTTTCAATCCTTTCTTGGTGCATGGTTTCCAGCGTGGTGAGGCAATCCTCCACGCACTTTAATTCTATTGTATAATTTTAATTTTCTGTGACTTTTATTAGATCCCAAAAATTTGTCCACATGTGTTTGTTGTCTGAGAACTGAGATAGTTTAAAATATCAACTGTTTTTGTTACCGTAAGCCGTTGTTTCTTTAACCCTTTACCTAACGTGAAAAGCAGACGACACTTGCAAGAAAAAATCTTGAATAACTAATTTTTTTCATTTTTTGTCTCAAAAACATAGGTTATGACCCCTCGTTGGAACGAGCTCGACGAGCTCGTTCCAACGAGGGGTCATAACCTATGTTTTTGAGACAAAAAATGAAAAAAATAGTGAAAATTAATTGGCGATTTTTGAGAATAGCGCTGGCCGGTTTTGGCCGTTACATTGGGTAAAGGGTTAAACACTTTGGTGACTTCCACTGTAACTAATATTCATACAAACTACGATGTGTTTCCACCAACCCAGAATTATCCCACAATTAATCTGAATTAGCAAATGACAAATTTGGACAGAATAAATAAAGTATAGGCCACTCCCACTTATAATATCGGTGACATAAACCAATGATATTTTTTAGTCCTTTTGCAATAAATTTCATCCAGTGAAAAATTCAACTAAATATTCCTACAAGGTGGAAAAATCAGTTAACGTTTTCACAATAGTATAACAGATAACGCTGCATAAAATCCACAAACAAAAAGAAAAAAATTATTGTTACACCTATTTGTCACAACTTTTTCTTAATAATTTAATTAAACACTTCATCATGTTGATTCCGATTGGCTATTCCACGAGCCATGTGATTGTCATATAATAGTAGTCTATTGTTCTAGGCCTTCTTTGATCCCTATACAATTATTTCATTGCTTCATGTCAAAAATAGTGTTAAAAACTGGACTGGTCAAATTAATGCATGTTTATTAATCATTCTCTCGGGTGTAAAACGCGTAACACTTTACACTATGGAGTGGTTGCTTAGTAAAACATACATTATTCCACAAAATTCAGTTCCCCATACTCCCTTCGCGTCTTACCACTGTTTTCCACATAGACAATACTGGACCCCTCTGACATAATTTGCAAGATTTTATTATAAACTTGTTTGTTAGGATATCTTGTTTTTATTTCTCTACTTTTTTTAGTAATAATTATAGTAATAATAATACCTACCTGGCTATATTTTGTGTATCTTGTGTGTGATGTCTGTATTGTTGTGCAAAAATGTGCATTTCTACACTGTTATTGTCTTATACGTGATATGTTATTATAATACACCCACTCATGTATGTCATTTTTAATGATGTTCATAAAGTAATTTGGACAGAATAAATAAAATAACAGGCCACTCCCACTTCCAATCAATATTTTTTAGTCCTTTTGCAAAAAATTTCATCCAGGGAAAAATTCACCTAAATATTCCTAGTATTTCCTACAAGCTGGAAAAATCAGTTTACCTTTTCATAATAGTATTACTGGATAACGCTGCATAAAATTCACAAACCAGAAAAAAGTATTGATACACCTATTTGTCATAACTTTTTCTCAATAATTTTATAAAACGTTTCATCGTGTTGATTCTGATTGGCTATTCCACGAGCCATGTGACTGTCATATAATAGTAGTCGATTGTTCTATGCCTTCTTTGATCCTTATACAATTATTTCATTGGTTCAAGTCAAAGATAGTGTTAAAAACCGGGATGGTCAATTAAATGTGGTGACTGTACATGTGTGCTTTAAAATTTGTTGAAATTATTTCATTAAATTATTACCAACATAAATTCTAGTGAGTGATCCTTTTAAGCATTTCAGCATTCGCAAACCTAGCGAAAAAAACTGAGCTAATTATGCAAAAATGAGCGGTGCTTTTCAATAAATACTTGCGAAATAATTTCAGGTTGTGTCGTAGTGTAAGCCATAGTAGGCCGTATGTTAGAATTATTTCGCAGTTATTTACTGAGATGCTATTAGGCCCTATTTGCAAATGATTTAGGCCTGCCCCCTCCTCCAGTCCAAAAATAACCTCAAATAATGTAGTTTAATTTTGTGGGCTTGGTACGTCTTTCAAAGGACGTACCAAACGAAAATTAAAATAGGGCTTTCATACCATTTTCGACTAGCCCCCCCACCCCCCCCACCCCCCTCCAAGTTTCTGACCCCTGTGCTAACGGTTAAGAAGGGGGCTGCACGTGAATGGAGCTCTGCACTTGACCAATGGTTGTAATTTGTGACTGCGTGATTCTTGAAGTAATAACTTTATTAAATCAACTTGACGTAATAAAGTTATCACTTCAAGAATTGTGCAGTTAAAAGCTATAATTCTAGATCTCTGGACACTCACTGATGAACTTGAGAATTCAAAACATGCTGCTAAAAACGACGGCCAAACAAAAAAAAAAAACATGATTTTTGGATACCAAAACCCACCGGAAGTTTCCATTTATAACTGATTTAATTTTTTTTTTTTTTTTTTTTTTTGGGGGGGGGGGGGGGGGAGGGGGGGAGGGGGGGGGGGGGGGCACCCACCCGTATCATCGATCGTTACTTGCGTCCAACCCAATCAACGCTC
The DNA here is from genome assembly GCA_031216915.1 of Pictodentalium vernedei. Taxonomy (NCBI): domain Eukaryota; kingdom Metazoa; phylum Mollusca; class Scaphopoda; order Dentaliida; family Dentaliidae; genus Pictodentalium; species Pictodentalium vernedei. The sequence goes on along the minus strand of CM062288.1, from coordinate 57,253,572 downwards.
GTTCTTGTCTTTCGCATCTGCATCAGTATCCCGACACTTTTGAAAGGAGATCCGTGACAGAATTAACCCTGGGGTCCAAATTTCCATTTCACCGGCACTGGTATTAATAAGTGTTTTCTATATTCATAAGGCACACGCGAAATTAGGAGAGGCACGCATAAATATCGGCCTGACAGAAGCGGGGATATTTATAATTAATGTTTTGTAAAACAATAAATTTGTTTTAAAATAACATCGCAAGTTTTTTCAATGGCCTTAGTCAAGAAACAACAAAGGGGACGTTTTGACCAACTATTGGGGACGTTTTGACCAACTGTTCGGGACGTTTTGACTAATTTTTGGGGACGTTTTGACCAACGATTTGGGGACGTTTGGACCAAAACATTTGGGGACGTTTTGGTTTGGGGACGTTTTGACTAGAATTCTATAAATATTAACCAACAACAAGCAAAACAAAATTCCTGTATACACATTTTCCAGACCCAGTCTCGGTATATACATTTTAGAACATCCCGAGTTGGTTGCATATATTTTCCACGTTCAACATGTATACATCACAACCTTCATTTTGATGTATAATTTGTGTATATTTAATTTGAATTTATGGTATATCAGAGGTGGGAATTTCTAGGTAAACAAAATTCCTTTACTTATATAGCACCTTAAGTCCTTAACTGTTCGTCTTGTGATAAAATTAATAAAGACCACTCACGAAAGAAAAAACTTTGCACGTATTTGCAGTCGGGATCGGGTTGATTCGGCCTTGAGTCGATTCGGCCCAGAGTTGATTCGGCCTGAGTCGATTCGGGCCCAAGGTAAGTTGAATGGGATTTTACTTTAGACCATGTTGGGACAAAAAAAAACAAACACTTGAACTTTTATCTGTAATTTATTCCATATCGTACACATATACAAAGACAAGTTGAAAAACAGTAATAAAAGCAACAAATAACTACAGAATGTAAAGAAGTTGTATTAAAATCAAAACTATTTTTCATTGCACAAGGATTTCTATGTCATTAGGAAATGACGATTTTCTATATTTCAGGGTAACTTGACGGATTTCTAGGAAACTTCCATAACAAACTTTCATTTTCTTACTATCCCGACCTGGTAATTTTGTATTAGTTTCAATTTTAATACATTTTCTCATAACCGAGTGGAAACAAGAAGATGTATTAAAATTGTTCTACAGACACGATTTGTTCTTCTGTGTTGCTTTCACTGTTGGGCTCAGATATCTGCTCAGAAGAATTGTCAGTGGTCTCTTAAGAGCTTTGCGCACAGGCAACATGTAAATGGGAAGTCAATCCTTCGCCTTTTTGCATCCATATAAAAATCATAGTTTATACCAGTTTCACATTCTTTTAGCTTTAGCTTAGTTTCACATTTCCTATGCTGCCATTGCCCACAAATATCAAATGAAACAGCATGCTACCG